>OX376186.1:7865944-9065944 GCA_947363905.1 Lithophane semibrunnea
GTAATAAGGACATACTAAAAAAATGTAACTCTGCCATAAATTGCACTTGCGAAAATAATTGTATCGATAAAATCATTATGCTGATTTAAAATTTGACGATGCGCCCTCATATTTTTTACGTTTTAATAAAATTTTAATTAATAAAATAAGGACTTGTCCCGACTATGGCTGCTATAGTACATATTGGCTCCAGCCGTGCTGCTAATGTGTTATCAAGGCAGAAAACAGCAGCCATCTTATTTTCACCACAAGCGAATTAGGCTCACTTTATACCGACGCAAAGATTTCAAATCCATTATTAAACCTTTAGCTACTTAAAGTTTTAAGCAGATCTGTCGACAGTGTGCCACCATTTATGAAATACTAGTGATATAATTGACACTGAAAATCTAGTATAGATCTAATTAGCCCTTTTTTATTGATTTTAGTACATTTGTATTACGGTTTAGTCTCGTAGCAGTAACAAAAACTCACCAATAGAGCTATTTAGAATTTAAATTATTTAGCAACTGCACCAGGAGTCGCTATGGTGCTATTTAGTACTATAGAAGAGTGTTCATTACTTTTACATATCTACCCCATAGCGATGTTGAAGGAGCTCTTAAGAAGCTTACAGGTTACGTAATGGTTTTGCAAGGTACTTTTATAGTGCAGATTGATCCTGTAATAGTATTTTCGATACTGCTACAATACTAGCACTGTAAAAGTTATTTTGACATATTATTAGTGCAAAATAGATACATACAAGTGTCAGTAAGATCATCTATAGTACTAAATAGTATCATCATGGCTTTTTTCATATCTATTACAGTGCAACACTTTAAAGATTCTTTTGTATGGTCCTGTAAACGTTTTAAGAGCTAACTTATAGAACTTAAATGCTCTTTAATCTTATAGAATCAAAACGCTCTGTTAAAAACCTTTATAGTACAAGCAGTCACAATGGTTACCATTATAGGGTTACTATATCACTGTTTGGTGATAAAATGCCTTGGTTATAGAAGCTTTTGCTACTTGGGTAGCTATGCTAAACATTTGTCGGAAAGTGGTGTAAAGTTGAAACTTTCTAAAAACAGATGATTGTGTTACTAATTGCCTTTAGTGAGTGATTGCATAAGAATTTAACCTGCACACGTAGCAAGACAACCATAGAAACGGGTTTTGTCGACCGAAGAATAGACAAAATGACAGATTGTGATTGTTTTTCTGCCATTTTGTCTATTCTTCCGTCGACGAAACCCGTTTCTATTGTGTTCATGATACGCAGAACAGGGTTTATTTACACTTTCATCAGGTACTTTTGAAACAGACTATGTATTTTGATGTTGCATGGTAATTCTGTACATTTGAATGTACTTGATCATGATTGTTCCAGTTATTCGAGATCCTGATGGCTACATCTACCTACGAGAACGAGACGGCTGCATCCTAGCTGGGGGCTTCGAACCAATCGCGAAGCCGGTGTCCGAGGAAGAAAGTAAGTTCTAAGACACTGATCAGGCAGTCTATTCTGTAAACACCTCACCGTGAAAACTTAGGTGAAGTGAGCTGTCAATCCCTAGCGTCAGGTGGAGTGACAGCTCACTTCTCCTAAGTTTTCACGGTGAGATTTTTACAGAATACCACTACTGGAAAGAGCTTGGTAGTGATGTAGGTTTAGCATTTTTAGCAAACATTAATTAATTACGAATTATTAAAATTATTGCGGTGGCGTTATTACGCATCTGGGATATTTTTGGTATTGCACATAGGCGATGCTAAGTTTACCACTCGCCTGGATTTGTCCGGCAATGCATTTTGCCGGAATGTTTGATATAAAGCTTCTTTTCTTTTAACTAAAACAGGGCAATTGAATATTGAAAAGAAACAAAGATTTATTTTTAATCTTTGTTTTTTAGGGTTTCGTACCCAAAGGGTAAACCGGGACCCTATTACTAAGACTCCACTGTCCGTCCGTCTGTCACCAGGCTGTATCTCATGAACCATCCACCACAAACCACCATGTGATAGTTAAACAGTTGAAATTTTTACAATAATGTATTTCTGTTGCAGATATAACACCAAATACTAAAAAAACAGAATAAAATAAATAATAGGTCTATACCTATGAAATTGCCGTTCTGCAGTACTGGCCATTTCAAATCAAAATAATTTTTGTTTGGCTAAGAATTCTAATTTCAAATTAATTTTATTTTAAAAACATGGAATTCTTTTTTCAAAAGAAGTCATTTGTTTAATGATTAGTGTTACATTTTCATCGCATTTCAATCTTTTTCGTCATCATGGATACGTTAAAAATTCGATTAATTATGAAATATGAGTACCGTCGTGGCAGCAACGCGGCACAAGCGGCACGCAACATCAACGACGTTTACGGAGCTAACACTAGAAACCAACGCACCACCTGTTATTGGTTTGCTCGCTTCCGTTCGGGAAATTTCGACCTGAAAAATGAACCTCGCGGTCGTCCGAAGACTTTGGTCGACAATGACGAATTAAAGGCGATTGTGGAAGCTGATGATACACAATCTACGGCTGAATTAGCAGCAGCTTTCGACGTTAGCGTCAAAACAATATTGGTCCATTTGCGTCAAATTGGCAAGGTAAAAAAGCTTGACAAATGGGTGCCCCACGAACTCAATGATCGCCAGCGCGAAGTACGCGTCGAGGCGTGCCTTGCACTGCTCAACAGACACACAAATGAAGGAATTTTGAACCGCATTGTTACCTGCGATGAAAAATGGATTCTGTTTGATAACCGCAAGCGCTCAGCAAGTTGGTTGGATCCTGGTTCAGTACCTAAACAATGCTCTAAACGAAAACTTACCCCTAGAAAAGTGATGGTCACTGTTTGGTGGTCTAGCGCCGCACTATGGGACCAAACGGTGTGTTCCATCTCAAAAATCTATAACTTTTTTGTTACTTGACCTTTTTAATTGAAATTTTGTATACGTGTTCCTGAATACTTGAACTATAGGATTATTAAAACACTGCTACTTTAAAAATTACGTTTATGTAATAAAAAAAATACAAAAATAAAATGTTGAAAAATGTCATACAAAACTTTAATTAAATTATTAAAATTAATTATTTGCTTACATTAGGTTAAATTAAAATTATTAATAAGTTAATAACTACGTAATTACATAATTTTAAACCTTAAAAAAAAAACATGCCATTCATGAAACGGAAACACATTATTCTATTCATCACTTGTCAATACTAAAAGCTCTTTAGCTTCGTCAAGTAGTTCTTTTGGTATCACAATACTTGATCTATTTAAGTTAGGGTAAACACCGTTATCCTTGCAACTAGTGGTTTGGTTTCATTTATAGAACGTAAAATCAATTGAAAATTACAACTTTTTTTTTCTTTTTTTTAATTCTACATTTTACCACAAGAGACGCAAGTTCGTTGTCCTATGCGCTAGGGCAACGAACTTGTGTCTCAACACGGGCGGGGGGTACGGGATGTGAACTGACCGGCCGCGAGCGCGACCCCTCCATCAGTCAGTCAGCTGTTTCACTAGAGAGCACGGTGCAGGATAGAAACTTTTTAAAATCTTTTAATGAAAATGACGTTTTTTTTTTTGTTGTGTTCGGTCATTTATTTTTATATTTAAGTCAACTACCCATGGTTTGAATGACAAGACTGTTTACCCTTACAGCCTGTATAGGGATCAGAAGTATACAACAGGATGTGCAGAACGTCTTCCATTGTGTCAGCCACAATGGAAGACGTTCTGCACATCCTGGAACACTTTCGAGCGTGATTTAACCTATATTTCTTATAGTCTTTATTACGAGCTTCTTGAGCATCTTCAGATAATTGGCCTATTGGTAAAAATGCTCGATTATTTTGGCACCATGTATCAGAATTTTGTGGACTGAAGATGGCATATAGTACCAGTTATATTTACTCACATATAACTGTGCAGTCCCCAGCGTATAGAAAATCCCGAAGACTGGTTTGCAGAATTATGTATAATCTCTTGATCAACTCTTCATCAATACCCGTGATTTCTGCAGAACATTGATAGTTTTGGAACAATCTCCTTGCCGTATTTCCATCATTGCTTTTTCCAAGCAATTCCCGGAAACGAGTTTAGACGTACTTCTTTTTTTCTTCTTTAATCTTTTTGCTGTCTGGAGTCGATGCAGTCCACTTTTTAAATCCTATATAATATGCAGAATCATTTCCATACATCTTATCCACGCATGTAAGGTAGACAGTTCGTATTTAAACGCATCTTCATTCTCAATTCTTGCAGTTGCTTTTGTTAGTTGGTTAATCTGTTCATGAGTTGCTCCACAAGGAGTTACACACACAGTGCGTGAAGCACTCGATGGTGTCTGCGTTAACACTTGAGCAACATTCCCGTTGATCATAATCATGAGCAGACATGAGCTGTCTTATTTGAAAATATTTTTCGATCAACATTTTTGCTTCTAGCTCGAAATGGCGCAGTAATGACGCAGGTTTTTTTTATTTCCTTGTATTACTGAATAGTTAAGAACTCTAAAAATGTCATTAACTCGACATCGGCAGCTATCGGTAACAAGGAAACCTCAACTTGAAAATTGAAAAGAAAATTTCCTTATGACACTTAAAAATTAAATAAAAATATTTCTCATAAAAACATAGCGCAATTGTAAACTAGAGATCTGAAGCAATCCAAAAATGTATAATACTTATATATTTCCGTGAAGAACATAGAAAATATCTTAAGTTGAACTTCCATAAAGAGTAATCTAGTAAATATAAAATTATCAAAGTATAAAGTTTTGGTGTAATTTTATACGCCAAAAACTTATTTTTTTTTTTGCTTTTATTTTGGATAGCTGTGTCATCTTAGAATCTTAAACAATAAAAACGGTTTCAGTATTACGACTTTTGTCCCAACCATTTTTGAGATGGAAATTACCGTTTGGTCCCATAGTGCGCCGGTGTGATTCATCACAGCTTCTTACCAAACGGGGTGAGCATTACTGCAGATGTGTACTGTGAAGAACTGAACACAATGATGGAGAAGCTGGCACATCTCCAACCAGCATTGGTCAATCGCTCGTCTCCGCTGCTCCTGCACGACAACGCGCGACCTCATACTGCACAGCAGACGGTCTCCAAGTTGCAAGAACTGGGGTTGGAAGCTCTCTGTCATCCGCCCTACTCACCAGACCTTGCGCCTACAGACTACTACTTTTTCCAGAATTTGGATAACTTCTTGGCGGGACAAAAATTCAATACTTTGAAGAATTTGTGATTCTGATTTCTTTAAGAAGGGCATCAATAAACTGCCACTGCGTTGGCAAAGATGCATTGATTGCATGGGTGATTACTTCGATTAATACAAATAAAAAATACATGAAAAAAATTCGTTTAAATTTTTTCATACAAAACGGCAATTTCGTAGGTAAAGACCTGATATTTAAGGGGGGCTCCCCGCTCCCATACAAAACAAACACAATTTTTTTGCCGTTTTTATAGATAATGGTACGGAACCCTTCGTACGCGAGTCCGACTCGCACTTGGCCGGTATTTGTTATGTCCGTCTTTTTGTAAGGACTTTCTTTCTTTGCTACGCGACCATTTACCAAAAATGCCTGCTTATTTACAATTCCAAACATTCTCTCTTACTCCACAGTCACATCCATGGCTCAACGCTGCGTTCCAGAAGACTGGGACCACTTCCATGTTCTCCTACAGCAACTCCTGAAACGTGTACCAAGTCTCAGCCAAGCAGTTCTGCACAAACTCTGTAACGGGCTGGAAGCCTTCTCGCCTGACTGCAAGTGGATCGTCGGAGAGGCTCCTGAGGTAGGTTGGTTGGTAGGGAAAGCTCACTTGAACCCATATCAATATTATACATTTGAAAGTAACTCTTGTTTGTCTGTCTGTATGTTACCTTTTCACGCCTAAACCACTGAACGGATTTCGATAAAATTTGGCAAGGAGATAGATGGCATCCTGAGGAAGGACATGGGTACTTTTGTCTCAAAATAATTCTAAAGCGGGTGATATAGGGGATGAAAGCATTTCTTAAAAGGGATATGAAAATTCAAATTAATTTTTTGATAATAAATTACGATTGTTTCAGCGTTTTTGTAAAATCCCCTCTACGCCCCCCTAGGGGGTAAAATATGATCTTAAAATTCATATAATTATTAAAATTTTTGTGTACCTCTTTTTAAGAGAGAGAGAGTCGTATCTTGAGTTAATTTTATAAAATCGGTCCACCCGCTTAAAATTATTACAATTTAAATAACTTAGCTAATATGTAGGTCTAGGTATTACGAACTAAAAAACGGAAGAAATAAGAAATATGCAGTGGCTGAAGTTTAATGATCTGAGTCGTATTCACGCGTGGGTTTATATTTGGATTTTGAAAAGACAATGGTTTATGTCAGCTCGATCGTGAAATTCCCCAGAAAAGAAGACAGAAGACAGAAGAAACAAGAAACCCTTCTCTTCGGAGCATTCAATTTCATGGATTATAGCAAGATACAAAAAGCTAAATTCGTGACATCGAATGTTTTGACGGGATTGGGCATGCGTCATGGAAGAGAGAAGAGTAAAGAAAAGTTTGTTTTGAAAGGACATTGCATAAGTGTCAATTAATCAACGTACTAGTGTTAAAAAAATACACTAAAGTGAGTAATTGATTTCGTCTGAAATGTAAATGGTATAACCCAAAACCAACGATTATTTTTCGTCTTCACATTTGGGCATTGTCGTTATGAAATGTTCATGCACTGATTAAAAATGCTTATTTTTTTTGGTTGATTTTTCCAATACATTGAATACTTAGTATCTCTAATAGTATTTAGCAAAATACTACACGCATAGTATTTACATTTGTCGTTTCGCCTTCGCAAAAATATATGTTCAATTGTTATTATACATTGAATACTTAGTATCTCTAATATGTACCTTCTTGCAGGATTTAGCGGTGCGTCAGCATGTAGATAAGTAAGAATTAAGCAAATGATAAATGATATTTATTTCAGTAAAAAACTTTTAGAAAACTTATGCACTTCAAAAATAAATTATGATTTGATACTAGATGAGTTCGGTATTTCAAAGTAAAGCCCTGGACAAACTGAGGCGAATTCTGTGCGGGATATGGGGTGAAATTCGCTCGTCCCGATTGTGTTAACTAACTTGGAGGTGTACAACTGGCGCGAATAGTAGCGTAACTTCCTATAATCATTAAAACAACAGACAGTCGCGTCTTGCGTGGGATTTGTCTCAGTTTGACCAGAGCTTTAGAGTCAATTCACACCGCGACGCGACGCGACGCGGATTTTTTTATGGTCCAATACACTATCGAATTTATTTACTACACAATAAGGTACACGCGCTGCGCACACCGCGCATCTCAGCGTACTTTGACACGTGTCAACTCTCGCACTGAAATTATACCTTTTCGTGAAGAAAATAAGTTCGATAATTGTTAAAAAGTGCGCGCAGCGCCGCGTCACTTCACGTCGCGGTCTGAAGTGACCCTTAGGCTTTTTTAAATAGCGACGTATACTTATTTGTCATTCGGAATAATCACATCGTGGTGAGACAGTTTCAGCATATTGCAACGAGATTATAGAGTTTGTATCGAAGCGAAACTGACGTTAAAAGCTTATTACATTAAATTAATGTAAAACATTTTAGAAGAGTAAGTAAAGTTCCTTCCATTTGGAAGGGACAACTAGAGACTTTCGTTTTTTTTTTAAAGTACGATTGCGGTTCAAAAGTGCATTATGATTTTCCACTTAAAATAAATTATTTGGCTTTGACTTTGAAGCGGTGGCGGGGTGATGCCAGGGTGCGCACGCAGTGGCGGATTAAATGTCGAGAGCGCCCTAGGCAAGCAACTCATCGACGCCCACTAGTGGCAATACATTAAAAAGAAATATTGTTCTCTGTCTCTCTACCTACATACCAAGTTTCATCACAATCGGTTCAGTAGATTGCATGAAGAAGTAAGATATACCTATACACACTTTCGCAGTTATAATATTTGTAGTGATAATTAGGTAGGCCAGGGAATATGTGATGAAAGTGAAGAAAGTAAGAGGGACCAAACGAACATGGAATCCATTATGCCTCTCTGGGAAACAGATCTGGGGCCGTATTATGAAGTATTTATGCAATCATTATTCCACTACGAAAAAAGGATGGTGCTATCGGCCTTGTATACCTCCGTCTCTCACTCACACTGGAAAAATGGTGGCATTAATACGTCATAATACGGCCCCAGACTGTGTGTGTTGACAGATGATCGTTTGTTATCATTAATTAAGTATCTTACCCACTTCTTTTATAAAATCAGGCGATGTAGGAAAATTCAAGAAGGCGGAGCACGCTTCCGAAGCTCTACATCTCTATAGAATTCAATAATCTTTTACATTGTTTAAGTAGGTGCATACTTACTTACACAATTAATTTTATATTCATTTTTTTGGTAAAAATCTTCCGCGCGCGCACCTTTAATCCTCGCGCCCCTAGGCACGTGCCTAGTTTGCCTTAGTGTTAATACGCCACTGGCCGTACGTATACATTTTAGGTATCAATGTACGCACAATATTGAGAGATTTGCCATGTTATTTTGAAACCATAGCCTTTTTATAAGTTTTCTTGTAATCTATAAGTATAAAACTATTTTCTGTATTTTTTATTTTATTTTACACTCTGTAGTTTCGGATATCAGTGCCCGGAATAGTAAATTTTCATATATTTTCTTAAATAACTATAAAACTATCGATTATACAGTATGTTAACTAACAAAGGGCGTTCCCGTTAACCTGCAATAGTATAGCGTCTATACATGCTAAAAAAAATATTACCATTAAAAAAAAAATGTTTATTTTTATTTTTGTATAGTAAAATATTCACAAAAAATATTAAATTGTTACGGAAAATAAACCCTCTGTACACGCCCACTTGTCACACTTGTTTTTCTACGTTGAAATACAAGTGTGCGTGTACAGAGTGTTTCATTTAATCGTTTTGAGAACATATCACGACACAAATAAAAAAAAATTTTTTTTTTTATTTGTAATATTTTTTTAGCATGTATACACGCTATACTATTGCAGGTTAACGGGAACGCCCTTTGTTAGTTAACATACTGTATCAAAGCTCATAAATCCTGTGCCTTCTCCTTCCATTCCTCAAAATCACCAGAAATCCTTGTATTTCAGATGTTCAACTACTACGTGGCTGCTGGTATGAAGACTGTGGGCATATCTGCGGCTGGTGGCGTCGCCCAAGCTACGGCAGACGAAATAGTCGAGGGGTACTCCAAGTATGACATGTATGAACTGGGCCTCAACAGGTTCCTGGGTCTTCATAACAATAAGAGGTTTCTCAGGGATCGGGTTAAGGAAGTGCCTGGTTAGTAGTCGGTCCCTATTACTATAAAATAATTAAAGTAAAGATAAATCAGAAAAGGTATCCACTTCAGTAATCTTTGTGTTCCTCAATTAGTACGAATGTCGCGCCACAAAGTAAGCTTCTCAGTTAAGTACTGTCGAGCTTTGTCGTACTTCACCTATTGGAGCCTTTGGTTTTTTCTGTTTTGGGGTACCTACCAACTTTGGTTTCACCTTGTCATATGTCACTCAAAAGTAATGTTTTTTTTTCATTGCATCTATTTGTAAGAGCTGAGTCACACCGGAGTGGCAGCGGCCGGCAGTGACGCGGAGAGCACTTTCAGTGTGAAATAATTGTAAACTTGATCTACATAATTATAAGACCAATATCGCTTGTAAAGCTTGAAAAGGTCGCGAGGCCGCCAGCGGTACCGCAAGCGGCCGCACGGCACGCGCATCTTGTCGATGGTTCTACCCGCGGCTGCCAGCGGCAGCGGCGACGCAAGGCCGCTCGCGGCACCGCGGGCGGCCGCGGTCCGAATGTAGAAACTAAACTAGTCAAGACGAGACTAGGCGCGTGGGTTCTGGAGGTCGCGCGAGGCCGCCAGGGGTGACGCCGGGGGCCACTGCTGGCCGCTGCCATTCCGGTGTGACTTGGCCCTTAATCTCAAAATTTGTTACTATGGTTACACAAAATAGGTAAGCAGGTACTTCCATGGTTGTAACATAGACTATGATTGCCGAAGCGCATACTTTTGCTGAGAAATCTATACTTGACTGTTTATATTACACATAGAGCTTTATAAAGTCTAGAAAGACGGTCGATCAGACTCAGAGGAGCAATTCCTGTATTTTCAGGTACGTTCGCATTCTAAACTCCCTACATAAAAAAAAAATATAACATTCTAATTAACCTACATTTTTGGTTTTTCACTTTATTGAAATTATCAATTGTAATAATAACTGAATTGAATGCTTAAATATTTTGCAAAATAAAATAAATCAAGCCATTTCTTATGTCCAGGTATACACTACGGGCTTCCGTACCCGTTCGCAGAGTTTGAGACTGGTCGGAACCTGAGACTGTCTCCTATCTACCCGACGCTGCGCGATAATGGAGCCGTGTTTGGCCAGGTCATGGGCTACGAAAGACCTACGTGGTTTGAAACTGTTGGTAAGTTTTTCTTCTGGGGTTCACTACACAAGTAGTATTCGTGAAATTCTGGATTACCGTACATTTTTCAACAAAAATCAAAGTTTTCAACCTCTGCGTTCGCAATTTATTTGCCAAACATGTAAACAAACACGAGTCTTAGGAAAAATAACTGTAATGCTTACACATAAGGTTCAGTTTGCGCTACAACTTCATATTTTTTCCATGGTACTAGTCAGTCTAAAATCAACTTTATTTACACAACATTACAAAGTTGGTTGTTGTTTAAGTGGAAATAACATCAATATTGGAAACAAGGATTTAAATAGAATATCTATACCCATGCTATAAATCCTCTATAAAAGTTTCTGAAATAGTTAGCTTATTGCCAACATTAAAACAATCAGTGTCATAGTACCTTTTGTGGTACAGTAATCTTATTGTAGGTGCATCGTCTTCACATATAATTATATAATTCATGTATACAAAATATTGTAAAACATTTTTAAAAGAGTAACGGTGGAGTTTCTTGCCCATTCTTCCCATATGAAAACTACCTTTTGGAAGGGGCAACTAGAATCAATTCTATTTCTTTGTTTTGACGTTCAAAAGTGCCATATATATGCCTATTTGAAATAAATTATTTGACTTTGACTTTGACCATAATATCATCCAAACGGGTGTTATAATGTTGTACTGAATTTAATAATGCAACTCTTTAAAAAAAAAGAACATTGTCATTCACGAGCTTTTCACTAACAAAGCACAGTAATTTAAAAACAAAACACATTCGAATTCGAAAAATTCGAATTCACGTCGTACCGCGCCATTTTTGTTCGATATTGGTATTGCAAAGAAACTTTTATAGAAGATTCATATCATGGGTGTAGATAAAATCTTGTATGCAACTGTTAATAATTAGGTATTAAAATACTCATGTGATACTATTATCAAGCCATTTCCCTAAACCCACGTTCGTGTTTTAATACCCCTTATTATATAACAGTTGCATAAATAACTATTACAAAATGTTTTGCAGATCCCAAAGAAGCTGGCGACAAACCCCGTCCGTTCAAAGTCGCATACACGAAGACATTCAACAAGCCTCATTGGTTCGAAACCGTGCAGCGAGAATATTGGGCGTGCCGTGAAAGAGTGGGCCTAGCCGACTACTCGTCATTCACTAAGATCGATATACAGGTGAATACGACCTTAACATTATAGATCCATTTGAAATAAAATTAGAGTTAGACATTTAAATAAACCTTTTTTACAGTTTGCTCAACCGATTTTGACTTCTATTGCGTTGGTGGCATGACAAATGGCAGCTGCAGTAGACAGTTGGTATTGCGTAACCTTTTTTGCTTTTAATGCCATCCTTATGCCTACGGTATAGAAGTCAAAATCGGTTGTGCGAACTGTATAAAGGTTTGTTTAAATGTCTAATCTTATTTCAAGATAGAGTATAGAGTACATGGTTTTTAATAATAACAAAGATCATTTAGTTAGTGTCATTAGTTCGGAGCTTTGCTCGTTCGTAAACGTATGTCACTGCAAAAAGCACTTATAAGTTGCATATGTGCCATTGTTGCACTATGAGCCGCCATATTGCAGTATAGCTTCAACAAACACGTCACTACGCGTGTCATACTAGCATGCCAAAATATACATAAAAGAGCAAAAATAAGCCCAATAGAGAAAAACATTACCCTCCTTCTGGGGCAGTCGGGTAGAAATTACCCTTAAAAACCCTTCTAACTGGTCGCCTATTCAGTCCCAAGGTCGCGAGGTAGTGGATCTGCTGCAATACCTGTGCTCAAACGATGTGGACGTGCCCGTGGGTAGCATCATACACACGGGCATGCAGAATGTGCGCGGGGGCTACGAGAACGACTGTAGTCTCGCCAGGATATCAGAAAACCTGTAAGTGACATTCATTACCTCAGAAGTTAAGTCAAGCCACACAGGTATGGTCTGTTCCAAATCTATCTGATGTGTAAACAAACTCTGTTCAGTTCGTAACCGATTAAGACTAATCTGTTAAAGGGAATTAATAAAATACAATAGACGCTGATATATTATATCCGCAAAGTCACGCCTGAATCAATTAACTATCGGGAATTAATAACACATTCATCTGTATTTAAGTTTATATCTCAACGCTATTTCCAACACTTACAGTGTTATTTATAAACACTAGTTAAATTTTAATCAATTGCTAAGCAAATGATTAGCGAAATCTTTATTTATAAACGCTATTTAGCGCTAAGAAGTCGCTAAGCAATTGATTAGTAGCTGTCAAAATTAAACACCACCGGTCCACTGTTAAGAGGATGCTAAGACGCAAGATGGCGGATTTTATTTGAATCAGCTGATCGATCCCATAGGTTTATTGTGTGCTTCGAGGTAATGTTGATCGTAATAACGAGTTGTGCCTTAGTAAATATGGATTTCGACAATCTTTTACGGGATTTCAGAACGACGTAGAAAGATTACATAATTTTGAAACGCCGCCGCCCGGCGGGAACTACACCTACAAAGCTCATTTAAATCCACTAAGTCTTCTTCATTCGAACAGTCATGATGAAAGGATTTCTGGAAACCTTAATTTGAAGAGAATCGAGTTCGTGAGGAAGCTAGGAAGTAATTATCCAATGTGTTGTCCCATGTGCACCTCATCTTATTGAACCAGCTCTAAGGCCCAGAACTAAAGAAAAGCTACGTTGTGGCGGTCACACAAATAACAAGAGACATTTTATGGAAAATAATTTATTTTGATACATATTAAAGCTAATTTTTTGTTCTAAATTAATTATTATTGATTTCCAAAATTCTTCCTCCAAAGACATGCCATTCTTTTCTCTTGCCACTCGTATTCCTCATCTTTTTCACGTAGCATGGTCTCCTCCCTCGTCTTTACGAGGTTGAATAGCATTTGTGCTAGGTGCTAGTGGCTTTCATAGCAGCAGTCAAACTTGTACCTGTAAATAAGTAGGTACATGAACTGTTAATAAAAGATACTGAAACCCTGGTGCAAAAGCAATAGGAAGTCATATAAAACAGACACAAGTATCTGCATACATTTCCGAAATAGTATATTGGTTTTATCAGGCTTGTAGCATGAAAATACATAGCTACTGCTTTCACATTCATTTGGCCAGATTCCATTGGTTTACATAAGTAAGTAGATACGAATTCAGAGATAAATACCTTTTCCAGATAACTCCAATTTATTGACGCTTATTATTTTCATTGATATACCATCGCAAACACAATTATATAAACTTATTATAAGATTTTATTCAAATTCTAATTTTCGTAATTTTCCGATGAAATTGTTGACTTTTGTTTGTCAAAGTTACGACAGATATAAAAAGGGTGGTTTTGACAACTTTTTTCTTAAAATTCTGTTTTATAGTCGACTATTTTGATTAGAATCTTTGCCGAACGCATATTGTTACCTCTATTTCGTTTCGCAACTAATCATTTGCTAAGTAGTGTTTATAAATAAAGAAAAGATAATCATTGATTAAGAGCTAATCATTTGCTTAGCTAAACAGTTGCTAGTCAGTGATTAGCGAGTTTTTTATAACTAACACTGTTAATGTTTGAATAACATGATTAAATTGTAATTGAAAAGTCATCGACGATTAACTTTTGGAACAGACCATACGTGTGTGGCATCGGCTTAATTAATTAACCTAAAATACATCAACCACTTCTCTTCCAGCTACATGATGATAGCGCCAACAATCCAACAGACCCGCTGCAAGTCGTGGCTAAAGCGTCACCTCCCCGCCAACGGTTCCGTCACCCTCTCAGACGTCACTTCTATGTACACTGCTATTTGTATCATGGGCCCGTTCACCAGAAACCTGCTCTCCGAACTAACGGATACAGACTTGTCTCCAACGAATTTCCCGTTCTTCACTTTTAAAGAGATTGATGTTGGATTCGCTAATGGGATTAGAGCAATGAATTTGACGCATACTGGGGAACTGGGTTATGTACTGTATATACCTAATGAGGTAAGTTTTAAGTACTTATTTAATAGAATATAGAGAAATTAAACTGAATCTGGAAGGGAACGCAAAAAAAAATAGGTACATTTCTAGAAAGCGTTTCAAAAATCGTAGCCATAAATGACCTATTTATTACTACGTACAAACATGGATATGCTCATAAAAAAATTGTTAGGATTAGATTCATTTATTTTGGATCCCCAAAAAATATAATCAAACCCAATACAATAAATAAGGACAACATACTCCTTCACGTATAGAGCAACCACAGCATGCACATTAAAGTTAAAAACATTTAAATAACATCTTTTATTTATTTCATTCTCAAAAAATCCAGTTCGCCCTCCACGTGTATAACCGCCTGATGACGATCGGTACGAAGTACGGTATATCCCATGTCGGTTACTACGCGTCTCGTGCTCTTCGCGTGGAGAAGTTCTTTGCTTTCTGGGGCCAGGACCTCGACACCATTACGACGCCGCTCGAGTGCGGACGGACCTGGCGTGTCAAGTTTGATGTAAGTATATAATTATTTTTGGAAAGGTAAAGAAAGAAATATAGGTACTTATATTTGTTTGTCACAGAAACACGTGAATACAATGAAGATAACAGTAGAGTAGAGGGCAGGTATAGCTTGCCCACTGAAATGACGCGCCCCACTACCGCATTTACATACACGGTAATGCGGATTTTTATGGGAGCGGGAGTCGGGCGCGTCATTTCAGAGTGGGCTAACTATACAGTCGTTTTAGTATGGGCGTGTGACATGCAGAAAAATGAGGAAAGAGGAAAATGTGAGCATTAGTAATTTTTAAATGAATAAGGATGGACTCGTCCGGGGATAGGGACCAGCCATTTTGGTGATGCTTGAGGAAAACTAATTATGCACAGCATCGGACATATTTTAGGTAAGAGGACGAAGATGAAACCAGTTGAACCAAAAAAAAGAACATTTAGTCGAATTTAAGACCACCACCATTTTAAAGTTGTTTACATAATATGTAGCTGTGATTTACCTAAAAGATATAAATGCCTTCAAAATTACCGTTACAGAAAGACATAAAATTCATCGGACGCGACGCCCTTCTCCGCCAACGCGACGAAGGTATCTGTCGTCAATACGTACAGTTGCTGTTGACTGATCACGACCATGAGTTGGACCTGTGGTCGTGGGGTGGCGAGCCTATATACAGGGATGGGAACTACTGCGGACAGACAACTACTACCAGCTATGGGTTCACGTTTAAGAAACAGGTAAATGAGAAAACCACAGAGCACGGAGAAACCTCGCGGCCGCTGCTAGAGGCGACAATGTCAACACTTTCCATACAAACCAAGCGAGTCTCCCTTTACTCGCATTATGACATAAATGACGCATAGAAACTGACGGCTTTGAATAGCGGTCCGGAGAGAGGTTATTCGAGGGTATTCCGCGCCTTAAGTATGTGCGCGGCTCACGGCGAGGTACTGCAGGCCACTCATTGGTCAACGCTCACGTGTCCCGCCGTTAATTCGTCAACGCTGCCCCCGTCTCGCCGCATATTCCTAAGGCCCAGAACAGCGGTCTCGGTACCAAACTGTAGTACTGTTGTCGCCAGGCGTCATCTACGATTCCGTGCTCTGTGAAAAAACACTAAAGTAAAAAACACTACCTCTTGGGATCGAAAAAACGACTGGTGCTGGTTCAATTAACTGTCGGACCTCGGACAAAGTTGATAGGACTGCCTCGTTGGTCTAGATTTCTAGAGGTTAACTTCCCAATAACTGCCAGTATAACTGAGTTTTCCCATTCCAATTTTCTCAATAGCAGCCCGGAGTATGAAGTTCGTGTCCGGTTGATGGTAATAGTAATAATGGACTTAAGTATAACTGTCAAAATGTGACTATATTATAGACATCTGCCCTTCTTGGAATTCAGCTGTACATTATGTTCTGTAAGTAGTAACATTATGTTTTATCTTGTCTTTAATATAAATGTTACTTTATTATACAGGTTTGCCTCGGTTTCGTGGAGAAACTGGACGAGAATGGTGTGCCTCAACCAATCAGCACCGAGTATGTGCTCAGCGGACATTACGAGATTGATATCGGTGGTATAAGGTGAGATTGACTGTTAAATTATATGGAAACTCATCACTAAAAAGAAGGAAAAGGTATTTATTGGGACTCGCACACAAAGAGAAAAAATTACAACAACAGTACCTATATTTAAAAAAAAAACAATTACGCTTCCGGTCCCTTTTCCATAACTCAGTAAAATGGGCCCGAAAAGTGAACTGGAACGTATCCGGAGGTTGTAAAACAGGTTTTAGTTACTATATCTTGCCCGCGGCTTCGTCCGCGTGGAAGTTAACTATACCATAAAACAAACAACATTCCTATGGCACTCTGCAGTAGTGTAACGTTCTATTGGTGAAAGATTTTTGTAATCAGATTGGATCAGTACTTTCAGAGATTTTCTTACAAATAAACAATTTTGCCTCTTAATAAAAGTTAAGATTAGATCACTTTAGTATACAGTTTAACCGTATTGATATCGGTACATCCCTTTAGGAGCTATGATGCCAGAGACAGACAGACCCTTTCAAAGGTTTAACACTTTTAACACCCTCTTTTTACATCGGGGAACTAACTGACTTATTTCCGACACATGAACACTTTCTATTATTATCTTTTATCAGTGGTCTTAAATGCAAATGTTGCGTTGTTTATCTCGTACGGCACAGAACAGAACCTGTCCTTGCAATACTTATGTCCGATAAGAGAAACCGTTGAAGGCGAGAAAGTGAATTATACAAACATCTGACATTTATTTATAGTTTAAAATAACAAACAGAAATGTTTTGCATTTTATACTAATCTGTAACTGCAAAAATATTATTCATACCACTATTTTTAAAGTAGACGAACTATTTACTTTTATTTCCATAACTAAACCACAAAATTGTTTTCACAGATACGCAGCCAAATTGAACTTGCACTCGCCGAACTTGCCAACTAAATATCCGGATAAGGAGCGCGACGTGTACCAGGCGACCAGGAAACCCAGCGAGCAAAAGGAATTACTGGGACGTCACTACCAACCATAAATACTTGTAAACATCGCTATTCTTGCACACAATCAGCGACCCAGACTAATTTTTTTAGCTCCTTTCGTGAACTGTCTAATGACTAGCAAAGCCAAAACTAAATGCATTGAAACAAATCGTCTTGAAACCTTAGACAAGAAGCGACAATACTTAAAGCCTTTATACGTACAATGAATCAGATCAGCTCTTCTATATACGGTTGACCGGGTTTTCAAGACCAAGTTACAGTAACAAGATTTTAAACATTCATCATTTAACCAACCAGCCTTTACCAACTATATTGGGGTCTACTCCAGTCTAACCGAATGCAGCTGAATACCAGTATTTTACATGAAGCGCCTTGCAAGCAACAGATATAATTTTACAAATGTTCAATAATTGAGGGGTAAATAAGATTGTTTAAAATAATGGAATACAAAACCCGTATAATTTGACAGAGACTTGTGTGCAAGAGTTGTTATATGGTACGGAATTTGTGATTTTTTTCATTTGAGAGAATTGCAATATTATTGTCCATTCAGTTTTTTTTTTTTTAAACCGGTTAAGATTTTTTCAGAGGTATATAGAACATTATCTGTCAATAAGCTTCTAGCTAGCTTTAAAACTTGTATCTTTGTATCTGAATAAGAAATAACCAAGGTTTTAATTATCGCACTTCAAATTATTACGATATAAAATGATAATAATCAATTTATTTATGATCTTCTCACACAAGCAAAAGATGAAAATGCAAGATGAAAGAAAGAGAAACAGGGACTTGAAACGTTCATAACGTTTCAAGTCCCTGTTTTAATAACCGACGAAAAATTTCAACGCTGTTGGGTTGGGCGTCGATGTCCTAGACACCCTGTATATTTATACCAAAAATGGTTACATTTGCACGTCCACTTTTTATTATAATGATTTAATCAAATTGCAATATTATTCAATTTATTAGCGCTTAGAAACAGCTCAAATATCTGTAAATATGGAATCCGAGAATAAACTTTATATTGAGGTAAGAAAAAGTGAGAATCGGAGCGGTATTAACAATAATTACTTTGACACTTTAATTTTTAATTCATATTGGTTTCATAATTCATTTTAGGATATGTCCCACAGTGCCTAGTTTTAAATTTAGTAATCATAAAGGCTAATTATTAGACAGAGTATTGTAATTTATTATTACATCACATTAAGACTAAGATATAATTCAATTTAAGTGATTGGCTCATTAAGAAGCAACGTAAATACAAATCTACCTCGAAACGAGTAGAGGGCGGAATAATAGTATTAATTTGAATTTGCGAGATTTTTTCGATTTCTTACTCATATGTTGGGCAGTGCACAGTATTAGTACTTTCGGATTAGAAGACTGAAACTGCGGAATCTAGAAAGATTATCCGCATGGTAGGCATATCTCGTGTGGTGGGCTTGGCAATAATGCGGGTCAAAGATTGGCTTTAATAATATAAAAAATTAATAAATAATGGCCAATAATTGAATTAATGGTCGATTTTTTAACTAGTGTTGTGAAGAAACCCGATGGTTGTACCAAAATTATATTCTGTTAGCGTGAATATTATTTTTGAAAAATTATCCATATATATTTTATCCAAGATATAAAATATGTAAAAACATACTTATTATTAGCTACCCTGAATAAACTGGTTTGTAATATATAATTATATTTACAAGTAATACGTTAATAATGGTCATGGTTAATATTTTAAAATGTTTTTACCATTTGTGTGCATATATTATTGCAGTTTTACATAAGTAATTTATTGTTTTTTTTAAATATATGTTTATTAATAACATTATATGAACATATTGTTTTAATTATAGTAGTAACTGTTAAATGATAGACATTCATGATAATTATTATGTTAATAATGTTTGCCAATGCTGTAGATACTGAAATCTCAATATTAGTGCTTCATTAGGATATAGGAAACCACAAATTTTGTATTAGATATGAATAGGAGTACTGCCTTAACATAAAGATTAACTTTTCATATGAGTCATTTTAGAAATCGGAAGCAATTTTTAATGAAATTATTTAAATTTGAGTCCAAGTAGAACATGGGATGACCTTTTGCCAACTAGTTCAAATCTACAGTACCTGACCCATGTGTAAAATGCTATCTGTATAACACTTATAAACCAGGATTAATAAGTTCTTCCTCTTATTTTTTGTCGATGGTACGCCTTGTCAAATTACTTAGGTCAAGTAGGATCATTGCAGAGGAATTCATTAAGTTTTGATAATACAACGACTCTATATGAAGAAAATGTCTTGTGTTATGTAAGATCATCAACTAGTTGGACAAGATGGAAAAAATATAGACTGTAAGTCTAATAAGTAAGCTATTTAGAATAACATTATAAATTAAGTCTAAAAAGTAAGTGGATTATTAGTTCAACCTCAGTTCTTATGACAAAATTTAGCAAGTTTGTGTAACTCACAGATTACGTTTCGGTTGTTCATGAAAGGGAAATAGAACCTCGCCATAGCTTATACAAGCCGCGTGCTGCAATAGCCTAGTCTAATTATAAACACATACATAGATATAATTAAAGCAGGATTGTATAGTTCCGTGATGCCTATACATACACATGCCCCTATTGTGTGCTTAAATAGACAAAAGATTTATAAAATATAGACTTTCCAACAGATAGATGATGTTGCAATACTAACGAACTTTTATTAACTCATTTTCATTCATTGCTCAGTGTCTTAACATTATTATACCGACTAGCAAGTTTGAACTGTAATTATGGTAATACCGACTTCGTAAATATAAGTCGTCCTCTGTAAAGCAGTGAAAGCTTCCATTTACTTAAGCTGTATATTAAAATACATTAGTAGGCCAAGTTGCACGTTTTGTGTGGAGCA
Organism: Lithophane semibrunnea; assembly: GCA_947363905.1. Taxonomy (NCBI): domain Eukaryota; kingdom Metazoa; phylum Arthropoda; class Insecta; order Lepidoptera; family Noctuidae; genus Lithophane; species Lithophane semibrunnea. Next base: position 7,886,455 of record OX376186.1, read on the forward strand.
CAATTTGAGCGTAAGTCTGGCGTAGTCAGTTTTATATTTATTTACTCATGAATTATTTTCAATATAATGTTTTTACCTTTAGGGGGAATTTCCCTTTATTTAGTGGTTTCCATAATCAAATGCTTAATTATATAAGTAGTAGTTTAAACATGTATGTCTTGCCATATATATGTATTTTGAGCAATTTTTGTAGATAGTAAGCAATTTCTGAAAAAATTAAATTCTATGTTATGAATTAATGTTTTATTTACAAATATCCCAATAAGTTACATACTTTTCTTTTGTAAAGTAACATTTCAGTGGTATTTCTATAGGTAGGTAATGTTGAAGAAATACCATATACAGACAAATCACAACTACTAATATCCAAAAAGTAATACAGCACAAATACTACTGTGCATTCACACACACTGGAAACATTTATTAATGCAACTGCAGATTGAATAGGCACAATAATATATTATATTTTATTCAAAATCGTCATAAATAACATTAATTTATAAAAAATAATTTTGTTCATCATATTCTTTTATGTAGTGGTTATATCATTTTCTACATATTTGTTTTGCTTTTACACAATTTGTTTCATTTATCAAGTTCTAAAGATTGCATTGATTCAATACAAATTATAATTACATCATAATAACAAGAATAATACTAATCATTATGATTATAGTCCCTTATCATTAAAATTACAAAATTCAGAATTAATATATTGATACAATGTCATACTTATTCTACACAAATAATTTTAGACATCTATACATAAAATAAAATCATAAACAGTCCATGTCTGTACATTCAAGATTTTTGCAAAAAAAGTACTGGAAGCCGCGAGAAATAAGTACTTAATAGAAAGTTTTTTTTTGTTGAAATTTTTGTCTGTTTGTTTGTTCGTTTTTGAGCGCATCACGTAAAAGCCACTCATTGGATTCCAAATTGAATTACTGAACAATAAGAAGCTTTATTGTGAGTAACATTAGTCTTTATTTCATCAAAATCAACCTGCAGAATCAAAAGATATATGGATTTAAAACTTATGTTTTTTTTTTATCCAGGTATTATGTGCATGCTTGACAGCATTCTGTTCACAAGAAATTGTGCAGTTTCCGAGCTGTAACCTAACAAAAAGTACTAGGCTTGCAATTTTTGTTAATCAAATTTTTTGTTAATCCACTGGTAAAGTCGGATTTACCCCTGGGCGACGCCGGGCACGAACAGCTAGTTAAGTAATATAGTAAATATATAAAATAATTATTTTGTCATGAAATCCATTACTGCACCATGCACAATGCATAACAGTCTACGAAACAAATATTCCATCATAATCTAAATGCTGACATTTCATCATCAAAATACTATTTAACAAAAGACAAAAATATAACTTACTCCTGGAACCCTTAACCTGTTATACTACATCTAGATGTTTTAATAATTTAATAAGAAGTGCTATTGCTCACATAGCCCCAGTCAATAGTAAACATTTAATTTTGTTTGGTTTAATGTTACTATTGATCAGAATCACTGTCATCAATAGCAACACCCACTAATCAGAAAAAGTCATGGTACGTGTTACTTGAAGTGTGCACGGGCTTCCTCTTCAACTTCTCTTTGATCAAGTCACACGGAGATTTTGTGCTAAAGTCAAATCTGACAATGTTTGATGGAACCTTTTCTCGCAAATAGGGTGCAGCCACAGGTCTCAAACGAGAAGTTAACACTTTTCCAAAGGCTGAGCACTTTCCCATCTTGATTTTCTCTTTCAGTATGTAAGACATGTCTGTTTTAATAGGTAGTAATGGCTCAGGCTCTGGTGGTGCTATTGATTCTAGTGATCTTGCTCGGTTTGGAGAATTGCTAACAAACTCTTTGTAGTCCAAAACCAGTGACTCGAAGGAACTGCTAGGGCTGATGACTTCTTGTGTATGTTGTGGTTCAGGTTGCCCCGGTTTCTGCACGGCTTTCATGAGATCAATCACACAGTTTTGCTCCTCGATTGCCATCTTTCTCATCTCCTCTTGTAGTTTCTCTTGTTCAATCTCTTGTTGCTTTTTGAGCTCTTTAGCTTTGAGCATGTTGGATAATTGCTCTGATAGGACATTGGTGATGGGGCTCTCACTCAAACTGAATGTCGGGATAGGTAATCTTTGTGGTGGAGATGTCAGCCTAGTGTCTGACAAACCCCGAGAGAGATTTAACATCGGCATTGGCAGCGATCCTACTCGCCCATCTTCGCTGGGACTGTCGTTTAAATTACACTTCGATAAATGACTGTCCACCAAAGCAAAAAGAGACGTAAACGAACTCGAATCGGTCATCTTGATCAATCACCTTTGTCATCAAAGTCAAACAAAAAATTTGGACATGACAAAACACTGCACCACAACACTACGCGATAAATTTACAGGATTTATCAAAATAAGTCATTTCAAGAACGTTCATCCGTGCCTAAATATTGTGTTTTCTTTCTTTTTGTTTACGAAACAGGGTAATGTTGAAGAAATCGATGAAACCAAAGAGTACAGGACTAGGATGAAACCCATAGATTTAGTATATACCACAGAGTACATTAGACATAAACCACCCGTAGACAGAAACATTTCTCAACTCAGATTCTGCGCCGCCAATTCTGAAACACGGTATTTTTAATCCATCAACACGGTAGTTTTTATTTTTCCTCTGGTAACACTGGCCGCCACTCAAGTCTGATAGAGGCGGTGCTAGTGTCTTGGCTCAACACACAGAAGCAATGGCTTTCTTTTTGACAAGCAACATTCATTGCGGTATAAGTTTTTGAGCAGGCAAATTTGTCGAACTTAAACGAAGCAATGGATTAGCAATATCCGTCAAAATCATTCAGATTTTGATTGAGTTAAAATCAAATCCAAAAAATATTTCCTACAGAAAACTTTAAACTTGTATGAGAACTTTTCAAGTCAAGAAAAAATTTGTAGGTCCACAAACAAGAAATGCACAACAGTTGACACTTGATTTTCATGAGCGGCCACATTGATAGCAATGTAAATTCGTAAACGTCATACAAAAACAGCATTAGAGCAATAGTTAGTCTGTGGTACAACGTAAGACGGAGACTGTCGCAGAATAGATAGCTAACGAAACGGAAATCGGGGAAACTTTATAGCAAGTCGTGTTTTAAGTTGTTAAAATTCTTCCGAACGAAAATCTTTGCTGATATGCGCCATAGTGAGTTTCTGAAAGCTGCTTCGTCGTCCTGCGCTAACCATGCCAGGCGCAAAATATGAACAGCTGCCTTTGAAGGCTGATGGTGATGAGGACGTGTTTACAACCAAGCCTAAGCCAAAATGGTCTGATGTGTGCGTTCAGAAGAGCTTGCTCTCCTTGGGTCTGATTCTCCTCTACTTCTCGCTGTCAATAGGCCTCACATTCTACCAGAGATGGCTCCTGACGGTAAGGCTTCTGTTATCAGTTACATACTGTTTGCTTTATATTTTACCTGTTTTATTTTTTTTGCGACGTGTTTATAAGTTGCTTGCTGTGTTCTAACTTAAGTTTGCCGCTGTGCGTACTTTGGCGTATTATTCATATAGGTGAATGTTTCTGATGTGCTGTTTAGAGTTATAATATTAGTTGCTTGTTGTTGTCTTGTATATCTTGCATAGCAGTATCTCACGCTGGGTTTCCTCTTAGTATAGTTACGTCACCGAATGTTTTTTAAATGAGAATTATGTTAGGTATTGCAAAACTAAAAGTTAAAAAGACAGCACTCAAAAAAAAAAATTGATCTCTTTGACATTGTTTGGTATACTTGTTCTAATAAGAATAAGCTACTTAATTTTATTTAGTCTACTGTGTTAATGTTAATAATGTTATTGCCATACACACAATAATTTCAAAAACACACAAGTCCATGATTTGTTTATTTTAAGACAAATAAATCATGGACTTATTAATAAAATTAATTACTTTTATGTATTGTACCTACATGGTCAGATAAATAATTAGTTGCCACAGAACATAATAACCACATAATTATACAACCAACAATTCTAATATAGAATAATATTAGTTATCAATTGAAATAATTATAGATTTCTGTAATATAAAGGCTCTCCTCCACAGGCGCGTTTTTATCGGTCGATAATAACAGATGCATTATTGGGATATCTGTTCATTTTGTATTAGAATGGCCATGAAGATACACACTAATAACACAATAATAACTATTCCAATATGAGTTCAGAACATTTTCTATTAGGACTCATACAATCTTACATACACTTTTGTTAATATAGTTTGTTAATAATATAACGATAGTATTGTGTAGTCCGGGTGGGGGGCCTGTGTTGCAAATGCAGCAGTGTGTAAGGATTCGGGACGCATTATCGCAATAATGCATCTGAATTATCGATTGATAAAAACGCCCCTGTGGAGTAGAGCCTTTATTCAGGTATCTCTGTAAACTTCAGCTAAAAGGTATTTATTTACTTAAGAATGCCATAGATAGTGCTGGTTTTATCTTTTGAATACAGTAAATTGTGGATACTTCTTATTATTTTTTTACTAAGTATATCAAACTTTCTGTTGAACGTTAACACTATTATTAATCTGATTTTTTTTTAATGTAGTTGTTTAGCGACTTGCTATCTTACTGCCACAACCACAACCCAGTACTAAGTAACACAATACCCCTTGGTAAGACTACTTGTTCCATGTTTTGGGCTTCCGACTAACCGTAACAACTGTCAAATATCTACGAATGTCAACCGGGACGAACAACTTAACGTGCTTTACGAGACATGAAAGGTTCTTGATTTGTAATAGATGGTCACCCATCCACAAGCCGACCGCGGTGACCGTAGCTTAACCTTCGATCGACCCGTGCGACTGTTATCATTTTACCCACAAGACCCTGATTCCAAAATGAGGAAAATCTACAAGCCATCTGTATTTTTGCATAAAAATGTGGAATGTTTTCTTGAAAACACCTTTTATTTTATTGTTTTTAACTTTAAATGTTGTTGTCATGTAAATTACCTCAAAATGTTTGCTATGATTGGTTACATTGAACTAGAGGTTATAATAATGTATAGTATAATATTTCTATGTCAACAATGTATTTGTTCTATTACATCCAATGGCATACCTTTCGGAAAGGTTCGACTAATTTTCTAAAAACTCGTGTTACGATACGACATCGTCAACAGCTAAAATATAGCCCGAGTGGCCGTAAGATTCCACCCTACCCTATCACCTTAGAACGTTCACAAAAAACCCTTTCGTAGACGTCGCAATGCACGAACGCACGACCTTAAACAAGGGTGTAAAGGACATCGACGCGCAAACTGTTACCATAAATTCAGTAGGTATATGAACCTTAGAGAATATTATGCTCTTAGTTCTTGACGCACCAGTTTTGAAATACTCGTATAACGTCGGTTAGTAAAAAAAAGCTAAGCTATTCGCAACTTCACGTCTAAAGGCTCCCACAAACAGGCAAGATATCGCGGGCGCGACAAAGGTAACTGCCTGTCGCGCCTGTTTGCACGTGCCTTAAGCGGCCGTGTGCCAGTGGTAACACTTGAACTACGAAAGCCCTTACTGCTTCCGTAGATAAGGGCGCTGTCAATACTTTCTGCTCGTCGGCAAAGACATTTAAATATGTCCACAAATCAATCAGTATTATAGTTACATTTGATAAGCGTTGTGGACGATTGATGGGTCTTACTGTTACAATGCGGTTGACTATACCAGGCACAATCTTTGGCCGAGCTTTGTTTCTGTACGAAGTCCTATTTGACCGAATCTTTCAGTTCAGATGAGTCTCAAAAACTACGGAACTTTCCTCGTTTAAATACCAGTCATAAATAGACTTGTTGACTTCTATAGAAAAAAACCATCAGTTAGCCTGTCAGTCAGACAAAGGAAACAGTCACTTAATTCGAAGACCACAATTGTATGAGCACTGGTGACTGTAATGCAATTTATTAACGTCCCCCAGTGGTTTATAAATGTACTGATGACGGCAGTCAAGACTTCAAAAGTAGGGGTGGACCAGTGTATCTAAAGTTTAACAACGCGAAGAGGCAAATTATCATTCGCCTCTATTTCATAACACTACAGCATTTCCCGTCGCGCTAAAGTGCTGCTCGCAGAAGGACTTTCCGTGGTAATATGTTTTTTTTTTCTCGTCAATCCCATAGTGTGGGGTGTCGTTGAAAAGGTCGTTTAGAAATATTGTGATAGTATAGTGTTCAAACCATTTTTGGATTCAGGGATCCATTTGCGAAATATTAAGCTTTAAAGTGCTTATTTTTGTTAGAGTCAAGTCCCCTCTGCCAGCGAAATGGTTGATTTGGATATGTGAAAAAATTCGTAAATTTTAAATATAATAACGAATTTAATTGGAAAACTATCACCAGCAAAGTAGGCTCTGCAAGTTGGGTTCAAACCTACGTCCTACAAACCGTAAGTCGCGGCCGTTACTACTGGGTCACTAGTACTGCTCTCGGATGAAATGAAATTAAATTGTTTATTCTGTAAATAGGATATTGGAATCACTTTTACACGTCATATTAAAAAAGTTGTAAAAAATAAGCTAGATGAGGTCGGCGTTTCCTATCTGACTACTCTGAGAAGAAAGGCCGAAACAAACTCAGAGGTCACCGTCTCCTTTAAAGTCCAGACATAATCTTGGTCAGGCCATATTATGAGGACCATGTAGATTAGAGTCTGAAATGGGCTTTTGAGGAAAGAATCACACAGATTTGAGTGGACCTGTCCAGTCAGTGCAAGCATTTGTCAGTAATAGTGGAGCTCAACTCAAAACTTAAGGAGCTCAACGACTCGACGAACAATACCAAAGAAAGGACATTTGGGTAGGTCGCATAAAGTTCTCAAATTGCCAGACCTTCGCTAAAACTAACAGAACGAAAAATAAATATCCACATAGTCCTCACATTCACAATAAAACTATACTTTACAAGTAATCATCCTGTCATTTTGTATATAATATTCAATAATGTCAATTTGTATATAAAACTGGTAGGTATATTTTTATGGTTTTCCATAATATTCAAAATGTCACAATGCTTAGCAGAGCGAGCAGCTCAATCCCATGCATTTTTGTCTTCTAAATAATCTGAGATTTTATAGTACCCTTTTTTACAAAGTTTGGTTTTAATACAGCTTTTAAATCGTTTAATGGGTAAGTTTCGAATGTTGGGAAGTTTGTTATAAAAGCGTATACATTGACCCATGAACGAGTTGCCTACTCTGTGGAGACGAGTGCGATGTACAGCAAGATTGTGTTTATTCCTGGTTAAACTATGAATATCGGACATTTTCTTAAACTTTGATATGTTTTTGTGTACATACAATAGGTTTTCAAATATATATTGTGAGGCTACAGTCAGAATATCTATTTCTCTGAATTTTTCTCGTAGGGAATCTCTTGGACCTAGGTTGTAAATGGGTCGAACAGCCCTTTTCTGTAAAACAAAGATAGCATTAATGTCCGCACAGGCTCCCCAGAGAAGAATCCCATAAGACAGAAGACTATGAAAATAACTAAAATAAACAATTCTGGTTGTATCTACGTCAGTTATCTGTCTAATTTTTTTTTCTATGTGTGGGCCCCATTGTAATTTACCGTCAATGGTTATTCCAAGAAAAACTGTCGATTCAACGGGGTCCAACTCTATTCCATTAACTTTAACATTGGTATATAGCTGCCTGACATTTGGCGTTGAAAATTTAATGAGTTTAGTCTTTTTTTCATTCAAGAGAAGATTATTTACATTAAACCAATGCACAACTTTAGAGAGTGCATCGTTAGCTTGTTCAAAGTTGACTAAATGACGTTTGATTTAAAAAATTAGGGATGTGTCATCTGCGAATAATACGATCTTATGATTATCCCTTATGTGGTAAGGCAAGTCATTGTCGATGTCAGATGTCTTCGAATTTTTGGTTAAAAAAAAACGAATAGATTTATCTCCTAAAACCACAGGCGATTTGAAATGACGTCAATGCTTTTTCTAATAATTGTTTGTTGTTTTCTTTCTGTTGCTTATGTTTTCTTTTCCATTTTCTCAGCGAATGTAGCTATGATGTAAGTATTCGAAGAATTACTGATAAAGGTGACATAATAAAAAAAAAACTAAAAATTAAAACGAAGCTTTCAAAATTCTTGTATGCTTTTTGTGAAGTAAAAAAAACCACAAACTCGCAGACTGCCCTGGTAACATACTACGCCTATGCTTATGCATGGCTTAGTTATGGCATAATAATGTGGGGAAACAGTACAGATGCACTAACACTGTTTACAGTTCAAAAGAAATTTGTCCGTATCTTAGTAAAAATACAACAGATAGATAGTTGCAAGCCTCATTTTAAAAACCTGCAAATTCTAACACTTCCGTGTATATATATACTTGAAAAATGCAAGTTCGCTCATAAACACCAGGACTTTTACACTAAACGAGAAGACATACACTACGATACAAAACACGACTAAACTTACCAACATCCCGCCTAAACATGCATTCAACAAGCCCCCTGGTTATGTCAATAAAAATATATAATAAGCTACCTGAATCAATAAGACAAGTAAAAAAACTCCACCTATTTACGAATAAATTAAAAACTCTATTAATAAGTAAATGTTATTACAGTGTAAACGAATATCTAGATGATAAATCCCTAAAGAACATGTAAAATACCTAAAAAAGGTCTTTTGTTTAAATATTAGGAATTATGTTAGATTATAAGATGAACAATAAGTCCTCTCTACCTATACCTATACTTATTTTGCTGTGCCCGACAGGGTCCACGATTGTTCATACGCAAATGTTTACCACCTAAGCAAATACATTGTGGAATGCAATAAAGAATTGAATTGAATTGAATTTAATATATGTTACATGTGTTATTCCAAATTATAGAAATACGTCGAAAAACACGCATTTAAAAGTTGTACCTGATAACTTTGGAATTCCTTTTGAATATCTTTAAACACAAAGATAACATAGAGTGTTGCAATGTTGCTGGCAACATCCTAACGATCCGTATTGTAAATTGAAAAAGAAACAGTGATGATTGCAAAATATAATTTTGTTTCTAACTTTGTTTTCAAATGTCCAATGAACCGAATGTTAAAAAAAAAATCTGGTGGCTCGTGCCTCGTTTATGAAAATTTCTTTGTAAACACTAACAGCGGAAAATTAACAAGGTTTGGGGCAGCGTCTGTTGAACTGACTACCAGCGAGTCGGATTCGAAAAAATCTTTTTGCCTTTGATAACCCAATTCTTGAAGAAGGCTATAGTCTATTTAACATCACGCCACGACCCTTAGGAGCCGCGTAAAAAGATAAAGGGCGCGGGCGGGTGATAGGATGCGACGCAAGCAGTAGCTAATACCTAATCAATATTGCCAATGTGCTATGCAACTAACACACCTTCTCATTTCCAGGACTTCAAATTCCCACTCACAGTGGTAATGTACCACCTCATAGTGAAGTGGATCCTGTCAGTCGTCGTGAGGCTGGTCCTCCACATCATCACGGGCACTCCTCAGTTACTGCTGCCTTTCATGACGTGTCTCAAGTCAGTCGGGCCGACGGGGTTGGCCAGCGGGATTGATGTCGGCTTCTCAAACTGGGGCCTCGAGCTGGTCACGATATCCTTGTATACCATGACCAAGTCCACTACCATCATCTTCATTCTCAGCTTCGCAATTTTGCTGGGGCTTGAGAAAAAGGTATGTTATTAATGTATTTTATTAATTTGTTAGAAACCAATGATTGATTCCTTTTTAGGGTTCCGTAGTCAACAAGGATCCCTTATAGTTTCGCAATGTCTGTTTGTCTGCCTGCGGCTTAGCTCAGAGACTGTTAGTACTAAAAACCTGTAATTTGGCGTACATACACAATACATGTATTATATTAATCACGCCAACAAAGTGGTAAAAAAATCATGAAAAACAAATTGTTTTAGGCTACCTCCTCTACACTTAAAGTGGTGATGTAATGTAGAGGCAGAATATGAAAAAAAAGTTACAAAAAAAATATCTTCGTAAACACACCTTATTTTGTAAGTAAATAGATTATAATCTCACTTTTATTTTCTTTGAAATTAATCTAAAGAATCCTTTCAGCGTTTTTCTCTATGACGTGTAGTTTAGTAGAAGATCCGTTACTGGTTAGAGAAAAAAAAACACCCTGTATAATTAAGCTATTCCGTTGAAGTAGTCGGGAATTCATGTTGACCTTTTCAACGTTACGGACATGTGCACGTGAATTCTACATGAGAACGAATACGGATGAATATCACGTAACTGGCGCTTTGTTAATCAGTTATCACGAACGAGACCATTTCAATTTGAATTGCACTGTTATTGCGTAACAATCAGTCATGAGCAACGCCAGGCAAAAGTTTAGCTTCAGTACATAATCCTTACATATTATAAAACAAAGTCCTCCGCCGCGTCAATCTGTCAGTCTGTTCGCGATGAACTCAAAAACGAGTGCACCGATTTTCATGCTGTTTTCACCAATGGGTTGAGTGGTTTTCGAGGAAGGTTTTAGTATATAATAACCGACATCCACGCAGGCGAAGCCGCGGGCATCAGCTAGTCATAAATAAAACAGTCCCCCCCACCGCGTCTGTCTGTCTGGATGCGATATACCTACTCAAAAACTACCGAACGGATTTTCATACGGTTTTTACCAATGGACGGAGTGATTCATGAGGAAGGTGGTTTAAATGTATAATTCATTAAAATAATAATATGCTTATACCGATGTGCATCGCGAATCCAGACTGTAAGCAAATATTCCTTGATTGGATATTTCCTGAATGTCCGGAATTACGGTATGAAGCTTCGTATGGAACAAAATATAGTTCTGCGCGGAATTTACGAATATTTGTTACGCGACTTACGAGTTGTAGGTCGTAGGTTCGAACCCAGGCGCTTTACTGTGTAAATTATTTCACCACCACTGCTCTTAAAACGGTAAAGGAAACCGGCGTGTCCTAGAACCAAAACTTTGAAGGCATGTGACATCTACCAAACCGCACTGGGCCCCGGGTGGTGGATTACGCCAACTCCCTCTCACCGAGAGGAGGCCTGTGCCCCAGCCGTGGAAACATAGGCTAAAATGATGACAAGTAATATAAACCGAGTGGCGTCCAAGGAATGGAAGATGAAGTGTGCTCGGCAGTGGGTGAAGTCGGGCTGTGGATGATGATGATTGATGGATGTTTTTCCGTTTTCGTTCATAAATTGAGGTCTAATAAGTTGGCAATACTGTTGCGATTGGGCAAATGCCGACCATCCGACCGAAAGGGACGCAGCTAAACACAAATCGGAGCGTCTGTTGGGATTAGTTTGGGAAAAGTACCTATGCGCTTAGCTCAATGAACTCTGTAGCTAGGCAGAAAGTGAACAGCTGATTTCTCGGGTCGTTCGTTAGAGTATTTCAACATCCATTGCTGTTTTATTTTTATTTTAGCTGTTTTCTTTACTTAAATGGAATGCTACGTACAGAGAATGTAATTTTACATTGAAATAAAGGAATACTCGTAGTAGGTAACTGAAAAACCGACAAAAAAAATTAAAATTTTCCTGAGAAAATTATCGGTGGAATATGATTCAAAATATGCCCCCTGTTAATTTGTGGAGGGCTGTCCCTTACAGCCTGTATAAACCAATGATGGTCAGGGTGTGCTAAGTGCTAACGGCAATGGCATTATTCTGCTAACAACCAACTTTTTTTTTTTTTTTCCGGGTGGGAAATCCTCATGGATGTCCTCGGGCGGAGGGGTCTGTCAGACTCTTACTGACTAAAAACCACCCCGGTGTTCCGACTCACACCTACGCCGGGGGTCGCGGGAACGTAAAAATCTTCCGCAACCCCCGACTGGTGGGCCGGCCCGCCGCTGCGGGCCTCCTCGGGTCAGGGGGGGGTTTGACTCCCCCCGTGACGTCTAAGAGGGGCGCGCGTGGAACACTACGCGCCGCCACCTCGGGTCCTGATGTGTGGGGGGCGACCGACGTCCCCGAGTCTGTCGCCCCTGGACCCATTTAGGGGGGCTGGAAGAGGGCGTTATCCGCCCTCCGCCGACGCCCGGTGCGCCTGCTGCGGGCCGGGTGAGTGGACGAGATCTCCCTCTCTTTCCGCAGCCTCCTTCTGCGAGACGACTGTCTCGCAGTAGGAAACCACCGCGTCCCAGGACTCCTCGGTGCCGACCATGGCATTCACTACGGCTGACAGCGACAAGTCACTGCCTACTTCTGAGATGAGGGCACGGCGCGGCTCCTCCCAAGCGGCACACTCTGCCAGCGTATGCCGCGCCGCGTCCTACCGGCAGTCGACGCAGTGGTGACACCGAGCGTCCGGCTCCCTGTTTATGCGACACAGGTACTTCCGGAAGCAACCATGCCCCGAGAGCACCTGCAACACCCGAAACGACAGGGAGCCGTGCGTCCTCCCGAGCCAGTGCTCGAGCACCGGCCGGACCGCCTCGATGATGTCGAGGCTGGCGGTAGGGCGTGAAAGCCTGTCCCGCCATTCCGCCACCAGGACCTCGCGAAGCTGAGACCGATGCAGCTCTATGTGTCGCTGCATCGATTGCTCGCCCCGCGCCCTCGCTTCCTCGCGCCACCGATACGATAACGCGAGTACTTTCGCCTCGAGGTCCCAGGGCGGGACTAACAACCACCTACTCTAACTAATGTTCAACGAAATTAATTGTAAAGTTGTATTTAATCACGCCTAAACCACTGAACGGATTTAGAAAAAATTTGGCAAGGAGATAGATGGTATCCCAGGGAAGGACATAGGCTACTTTTTGTCGACATACCAGCCGCGGGCGGAAGCTAGTATTATAAATGTAAAAGTGAGTTTGTTTGTTTGTTACGCTTTCACGCTAAAACAGCTGAACGGAATTGGATGAAATTTGGCATAGGGGTAGACCATGACCGGGAATAGGACATAGGATGCATTTTATCCCGATACTCCCACGGGATCGAGACTTACGCGGGTCAAATCGCGGGGCGCAGCTAGTTTTGATGAAATTTTAACTAGGATATAATATCGGAATCAGGTTCGTGGACCGGTCTAATGATTTTAATCATTAACATCGACGTTGCGATCATTTATATTACCACAAAACCGTGTTTATCAGTTGTTTAGCCTAAGCACCTGTTAAACACGACATTTCTATAAGGAGTTTGACATAAAACTGACATTAGACACGCGTTGAACAAGTGTCTAAGTTTTTGTGGTAATGTTCAGTTTATTATTCGATGGAAATAAAGAGAAAACTAAATCGAATTGCGATATTACCTGCCGATAACGAACGAATTTTAAAGGCGAATATTTCTTTTTTCCGATTCTATGAAATCATATTCAAACTAGGCTGAGAATCAGCACTTTTTGAACATTAAAATGACAAGGCAGTCCCCCAAGCTTCCTAATGTTTTAGTTGGCAAAAAGTCGCGCAACATACTTCCTAGCAGCACAGCTGTCTGAATATATTTTAAACTAATCATCATCATCTGCCTAGCCTTTTCCCAACTATGTTGGGGTCGGCTTCCAGTCTAACCGGATGCAGCTGAATACCGGTATTTTACATGGAGCGACTGCCTATCTGACCTCCACAACCCAGTAACTGGTACTCGTAACGACTATTATATGTTATACTAATATATTTTAAACTAGTAATGATTATAAATCTTGAGTAAAAATTTACCCAAAGCTGCTGAACTCTGTCATTCCTCGGCTGTACATCAAGCATTTCCAGTTTATGCTGATCTCGCATTGTATAGGATTTCCGTACAATGCGAGGTCAGCTTATACTGGAAATGTATAGCTTAGCTTGATGTGTAGCCGTGTGTACATGAACAAGATACATGCGGGCAGCTAGTCCTCAGTACGCACAGTATTTCAGTTTTTACTACACAATTACCGAATTCGCTTATCTTAAACCTTTATCATGTCATAAATATATCGAACCGGCATCGGCATTAGCTTCCGAACAAAAACGATGACTGCTGTAAAGTCAGGGAAATTAATTGTTAAAGAAATTGACTACCAACATAACCCGTGAACATAACGACACTTGACCCACTAGTCCTCCAGACCGTATTTTCGGCCACGGCGGCCAATCTCAACGAAGACTAGCCTTCGGCGCGGGAGATATTATAGTGCACAAGTGTTTGCGCAGACACAGGTGCACTCTCTCTTCCCTCACTCTCATAGTCCGATGGGACGGCAATCCGACACGACCGGAGAGAGATCAGGCGTAGGACCAACGGCTTAACGATTGCTTGATTAGGACCGACGGCTTGATTGTATAACTGTCAATTAATGATAGAGAGTAAGAATGATTTGAATATTCACCCATGGTTGTATGACATGGGTATTCTTAATTGTCGTAGGGTATCAATTTGCTTAACAATTAATTTCCCTAACTGCACAAAAGTTTCTTTTATTATTCGTAGATAACGTACTTAATATTGAATATTGAGCCGTAATCTAACGCGATTATTTGAGTACTATCCTAAAATTCGTAAATATGATGTAATATCCTATCCTAACTAATATTATAAATGCGAAAGTGAGTTTGTTTTTTACGCTTTCACGTTAAAACAGCTGAACGGGTTGGCACAGCGGTGTAGACAGACCTTGACCTGAAGAAGGACATAGAAATGAAATGAAATGAAATTGTTTATTCTGTAAATAGGATATTGGAATCACTTTTACACGTCATATTAAAAAGTTGTAAAAATAAGCTAGATGAGGTCGGCGTTTCCTATCTGACTACTCTGAGAAGAAAGGCCGAAACAAACTCAGAGACCACCGTCCTTTAAAGTCCAGACATAATCTTGGTCAGGCCATATGACTGATAGGCTACTTTTCATCCTGGATCACAGACGAAGCCGCGGGCAACAGCTAGTGTGACGATAAAACGTAGTGTGCATACGGTAGTGAGAGGAGGCCTGAGTCCCAGCAGTGGGAACATTATAGGCTGATTCTGCTTACTTCCGTAGTAAGCAAAGTAGTAGTAGTCAAAGGCCGCTGATAGTGTATGTCACTTGAAAATATGAGTTTAGAAAATACTTTGTTTTATCTCCATTAGATTTACCATCTCCTCTTCTACTAAAGGCACGCGTTTCCATTCAATGCTGGTGCTGGGTGTAGATCTCCTCCATTGCACGCTATTCTTCCCGATCGTGAGCCCTCCGCATCCAATTCTTCAGGTTGTAGATTCACCTCTTGCGTTGCCTGCCCTCTCTTACTTCCTACTGCCCTTCTTACTACCCTCTCTTACTTCCTACTGCCCTTCTTAATTCTTACTGCCCTCTCTTACTTCCTACTGCCCTTCTTACTTCTTACTGTCCTCTCTTACTTCCTACTGCCCTTCTTACTTCTTACTGCCCTCTCTTACTGCCTACTGCCCTTCTTACTTCTTACTTACTGCCCTCTCTTACTTTTCTACCTCATCTCCTGTCGTCTTCTATGATCTCCGGCTATTCAGGATCATTTTAAAATAATAGGCCTATTATGGAATCTTCAATGTTTGTGTACATACACTTCGACCCCTTCAGGAAATATAGCTTTTGTCCGCGGCTGCGCCCGTATGGAGGTCGGAACTTATCCCACGGTAATGTCGTGTTCTACCTGTGTTCCAAACATCGAAATCCGTTCAACTGTGAATACGTGAAACGGGAACAGACAGATGTGGGTACACACGGCTACACATCAAGCTATACTTTTCCAGTTTAAGCTGACCTCGCATTGTACGGAAATCCTATATAATGCGAGATCAGCTTAAACTAGAAATGTATAGCTTGATGTGTAGCCGTGTGTACTGACACAGAGTTACTAATTGTATAATATTAGTACTTATGGATGCTTGTTTAATTTTTGATTCCTTTAATTAAAACACGGCCCATAGAGCACACTATCATCAATCGTATCAGACCATAATATTATAACAATGAGATATCCAAACCTTCGTTTTAAAAGTGCGTTGATAAGCGCCGTTCCACGTTGGCGATGATTCATCAAGGTTATTATACAATAGCATATTGTATGTTGTTTAATGAGTTTTAGGTTATCATCATTATTATTATTTAATGTTACTTCATTATTAACTCCTGTTGTGTGCCAGTGGTTGATTTGATGATCATAATTAATAATTATGAGCTCTTACGTCAGCTCGTTAACAAACGGGAATCCCCGAAGATGTGTACTATTGTTTGTTGTATTGATATAAGATTTTATTTAGTAGGTATTAAATTTTCTATTGGTTAGTATATTAAGATGATGAGATAATTTTGGTTTACCTTCTCCGACTCGCATGTTTTCGTTGCGATGACATTAGGTAAATTATTCTGGTGGAGTTGATATTGTCATCATCATAATCAGCCTATAATGTTCCCATTACTGGGACACAGGCATCCTCTCTGTGAGAGGGAGTGGGCTGTAATCCACTACGCGGGCCCAGTGCGGGTTGGTAGATGTCACATGTTTTCGAATTTTTAGTTCTAGGACATGCCGGTTTCCTCACGATGTTTTCCTTCACCAATGTTGTCTGATTTATACATTATTCTCTGGTAGATTCTTTGGTAGAGTCAAGGGAACATATAAGTACCTTCACGTTGGCAATGGAAATCTAATCACAACAACATCTATAATTACAAATACATTAATAATAACGGAAATATTGATCGATCTCTAGAATTAGTTGTTCTGATAATATTTCATCTCTAGAAAAGGAAAGGAAGTCCATCTTCTTCTCAGTTTTCCACGTTTTTGTAACTAATTGAGCAAGCAAGTCTGCCCCCGCGTCCTAACCAAATGACCGTTCGCGCGAATACGGGAACGTCGCGTTCATTCATATGTTCCGAAACCCGGGTGCCTTGCGGGTTGCCGGCCGGCGCGTTTATGTTCGCCGAACAACGCGACAGTCGCATGTTATCGCGACGTACGCCCTAGTAATGACCCGGCCTGCTAAGTACCGTATTGCCACTAGTGGGTATCATTTGCGTAGTATTATCCATAGTAATACTTTCTTTTCTTTCTTTCTTCCTTATCTTTTCTTTTTCTATATTTTCTTCCTTTTATTTCTTATAACATCCATGAAACTGTTACTCAACAGGCCGATAATACTTCATCAGCTCGATGACACGTTCCATTAAAGTCCCAAGCTGGCTTCAATTAATCATCTATTATTCACGTCCAAATAGAGTTCGCGTGCTTAGCCTCCCAGTATTAGACTGTAATTATAGATAATACATAGTAGGAAAGTTGGTAGATATATGTTTAGAATGCATCGAAGGCACTTTGAAGAGAATGATTTTGAATGAATAAGTACGGTAATTGATTGTATTGATTTTGATTGTTTAATTATCTAGTTGTTCTAGTCTTACGGAGAAATATCGAATCTCTAGAAAACGCTCTATGGAGGCTCTATAACTATTGAAAGTTGAAATTGCTTCCTCAGATTTTGAGAATGAGCATCTTGTTTCTTATACCTAGAGAACTGAAACAGCACCGTTAATTAATCACTACATATTATAAAACAAAGTCCTCCGACGCGTCTCTCTGTTTGTCTGTTCGCGATAAACCCAAAAACTACTGCACCGATTGTCATGCTGTTTTCACCAATGGATAGAGTGGTTCTCGAGGAAGGTTCAAGTATATAATAACCGACATCCACACAGGTGAAGCCGCGAGCATCAGCAAGTGTGTTATAAATCAATACGCACATTCTACGCCAACGTTCATTCCGCGATCATGTGAACACACACATCAGAAAAACGCGCGCGGTCGTGTAATGGAAAATCCGTACTATTCCTAAACGAATAATCTAATGTAGAAAATAATTATTGCGACCAGTTTTCCTCCTACAGCAATGAATATCTTCGCTAAAGGCGGAACCTTTAGGGAAATCAGGATTCCTTGTAAGCGAAATTATCCATTGTGAAAGGTACACACGGCTACACATCAAGCTATATATTCCATTCCATTTCCAGTTTATGCTGATCTCTTATTGTATAGGATTTCGGTACAATGCGAGGTCAGCTTAATATCGTGTAGTTTCAATTTCATGGCACGAATTGATTATGAGTGAATTTATTATGAGGATTTAATCTTCAAGGTCTTTCACAAATGTATAATTTTTGTCATTCTATTCATACTTTTATCTGAGTACTATGTATTATAGTAGGTACAGTAGACCGCACGTGACTGATCTTCTCCTTTTCGTGTGGTTATTGAATATCCTGAGGGCACAAGAGACAAGTGGCAATCGCTTCGAAAGCCTTTCGTATTTCTACAACGACTTTCAACAGGATTGACATAAGCTTTTCGATAGCGTATGTCACTCCAATACATTTTTCGCTATTCCATCATCGTTATCGCTGATAGACTGTCACTTTGTCTAGGGCCTCTGGTACCAGAATTTTAAAGCCGCCCAAATGCCTCTGTGCCGGCGCAGTGGGACAAAGCGTCTTCTCATTTCTTGTCAGCGATAAAAGCGGGCACATAATGCATTATACGTCCGTTGTAGAGCTACTGGATAGCTACTCTCCACGAGGCATTAAAACTATATTTCGGTTTGATAAACTCGAATTATAAGTCCAAATTGTGAATAAAAGCAAGCCTGTTCGACACCCAAAAGAATAACAGTCCCTTAAATTGTATTTTTATTTTAACGAAGTTGGTACACACGGATACACATTAAGCTATACATTTCCATTATAAGCTGACCTCGTATTGTACGGAAATCCTATACAATGCGAGATCAGCATAAACTAGAAATATATAGCTTGATGTGTATCCGTGCGTACATCATTAATTGTTTCTTATGCTCTCTACATCATAGCCTTGAGTCCAGCTCACCTTTCGAGTTCAAATAGCGTGAATATAATCATTGACGGCATCTCTAGCCTTCAGTTTACGCTTCAGAAATCTGCGGTTACTATAGAAAGAAAAATCCAGTTTTTGTTCCCTGAACATAAATCGAATAAAAAAAGGTTAATTCCGAGGCTGCGGAAGCCTTCCGATGTCTTTCTAGCTAGATTGAAGTAAAATTGCTTGATAGTTTTGTAATTAACTTGCTTTTGCCTGCAGTTTCCCTCGCGTCTTTGGGGAATTAAGGGGAACTACATAATGTACAGAATGCCGCACGTTTGTGGTAAGGTAATAACGCTGGTAGCACACGTCGCATCATGTTCAGCTAAAAAAATCGGATTCACGTAGCGGAAAATGACGCGAGTCTTATTTTAAAAAAAAACCGGCCAAGTGCGTGTCGGATCACGCACAATGAAGGATTCCGTAGTTGCGATGAATTTTTTTCGAGAACAATCTTAACTTTGTAGTTGAAAAAAGGTTCTCCCATACATCGATATACGTCACGGTAAATTCTCCAGCTGCAACTCAGACCAACAAAAAAGGAAAGACAGATCACGCCATACGTCAAAAGTGAAGCCACCTTTTTATCTATGTGTGTGTAAAAAGGGTTGTCAGTTGTTAAAGATATTCCCTATAACTTGGGGAATAATATTTTGGGTAGGGTAATATTGTACGAGTAAGATATTGTTGAGTATGGTATTGTACCTCAATTTTTAGGAAGAATTCCGAAACAAAAACATTTCTTTTTACATTGCAAATTAAATAAAAAAACAAATTAAGTACAAAGTGCATTTATGAGATCACCTTTTATGCAAGAATTGCTTGTGTTAGGAGACTCCGCTCTTTCACTTAGAATTATCCATTAATTTTCAATTGAGTGTTAAAAAAATATATATATATGTGTATAAATAGGTTAGTAAATTAGCTACTATCCATTTATTTTTATTTTCAGTATTACATGGAAATCTAAAATATTAAATGCATAAAAAAACAGACATAATTACTCGAAGTAAAAAATATCGAATGGGGAAATTTGAAATCATATTAGGGCAACCCTCGCTCTTTAAATGTCACTGTTTTCGTTCGTTCATTCGTTCAGGTTTTTTGTTCCAAATAACCTAAAATTCATAGTTATCTAAATTAAAAAACGATGTTATTTTAAGTGCTTACAAGTGAAAAGTGATTCCGTGAGACTTTTTCTGTGATTTAGTATTGTTTTTACACGTTTTCACTACACAGGAAGGCATAATTATATTGGTTTTGGTTATGTTAGCTAGACGACGACTCGTGACGTACTAGGAGCGATGAGCTTGGTTTTAGTGTAGGTGTGTGCGTGAGCCTGTGTGTTTACTTGCAGGAGCTTGGTTTTGTGGCTTCACTTTGGATGTACGGCGTGATCTGTCTTTCCTTTTTTGTTGGTCTGAGAGCTGCAAATATAACATTCACACCCCACGTCACTTGCGTGGGTGGTTTTCTAATCGCAGTCCACCACTTATTTGGTTACCTACCCACGTCTTTTGTCTAGACGCCTTTACTACAGGGTGTCTCAAACGTAGTGGTCCAAAGACAAATGGGGTAAAGGGCAGGAGGCCTAGATTAAAAATAATATATTACCGAGTAAGTTTCGCTAAAGTTTAATAATAAGTTAGAAAAGCCAAGTAAAAATAAAATCTGAAGCGTTGCACAGCAACACTGAACGTAAATAGGAACATAATCTTTCTTGTATCGACCCTAATAAAGCATCTCCCACATAGATTTGAGCTCGCTACGTCGAAAATTTTGTTCATAGGGTCGGAAAAATCCAAGTGAGAGTGTAAATTTTCTTGAAAATTATTAGTTGGGAATATGCTAACTAACATTTTTTTTTAATGATGTGTAACTTTACCGCTTTACCTTATTTGTCTATGGACCACTACGCTTGAGACAGCCTGTATAAATGAGTCTAGACAAGAGACTTGTGTTGCCACGGCAACGCAAGTCTGTTATTACTTGTTATCAATGTTGGTATCGAGACTCCTTCCCAACCACGTATGACTTTCTTAATTGTAACGATGGTGTTGTGTTGGTATAAACGTACGGTTAAATGCATTGTTCATGTATGTAAATAAAATTATTAATTACTAGCTGCGCCCCGCGGTTTCACCCGCGTTAGTCTCGAGATCTTGGGAATTTCGGGATGAAAAGTATCCTATGTCCTATACAGGTTATGGTCTACCCATGTGCCAAATAGCCTATGTAAGGGCATAGGCTTCATTTTATCGACATACCGCGACAAAATTTGGCAAGGTGATAGATGGCACCCTGGGAAGTCCCCAGGGTGCCATCTATCACCTTGCCATATTTGGTCGAAATTCGTTCAGTGATTTAGGCGTGAAAAGGTAACATATATACACAGATGAGTTTTTTTTAAATATATATAATTATAAAAGTTATGATTCGTTAGGATTAAGATGGAAGAGAACATGTTCTTTATGCCTTTTGTTTCATTCCGTCTTTATATATAGGTATGTTCATATATCTAGGTATGTTCATGTTCAGTCAAGAGATTATGTTTGCTCAGATAATTGACTATAACAATAAAGCGTCCTAAATTCAAATCACGGCTGTCAGGCAGTTGTCCCACGAGTAGAGTTAGCAACTGAAAACGAGTTGACGATTGTATTCAATTACTATACACAATTTACTTAATTTACCAAAAAATACTATTTAAGATACATTATTAACACAATGTGATGCCCATTAGGTAAGCATATTTTGAAGGGATGAGCCGAAATTCGTTTCACATTCGGTTTAACCGAAGTTCGGTGCAAATGCCGAACATTTGATACAAGAAAATATTAAAATAACTCAATTGTTTTTACTAAAATAATAAGTTAGTTGTGACTTTAACAATGGTGCCGATTCTCTTATACACCGAACTAATTTATCACTAAAATTCCTTACTTTTTACTATGAGAATCTTAGAGCTATTCTGCCAAAAAAAATCTCAAAATTTAAAAATTATTTTGACACAACTAAAATCGAATTTGACAATCGCGACTTCACTTGGTACCTAATTGTTTGCCTACCACGTGATTTTTTTTGAGCCGGAGATGCGCGCAATGTGGCCGTCTCGACGTATTTCTATATGGAATTTTTCAATTTTTTGAAGAAAACAAAAAAAAAATACCAGCCTGTTGAGTATTACGGGTTTGCGGGTTCCAAAGGGGGTCCAAATTTTCATTAGGACACACCATTTTCGAGATATAAGCAAAAGAAAATAGAATAAAGATACAGTACCGTTTTGCAACTGAATTCAAGGTGTTGGTTTGAATTTTAGTTCATGACATCTAATTTTATTCCACACATTTTTAATCGTGATTAAAAATAGTCAGAGTTAGTTAGAGGATTTTAGATATAGAACAAAAATTTTGGTTAAAACGTCAAATTCAGAATAGTATTTTCATTAAATTAAAACTCAGTGCCATCTTAGTGCTGTCAAACTAAATTATAGTTAAGTAGTGTCACTTTAGTCTATTTTCAGAATGGGAAATCGTCGTTTGACAGGAATAAACTAAATTTTAGTGATTTTTAGTTTATTTTAGAGAATTTGTGACAAGAGAATCGGCACCATTGTATTCTAAACATTATCAAAATTTTGACTTAGATGTCAAACAATATTCGGCCCATCCTGAATAATATTCGTTGATCTAAATTAGGTCATCTCGAGGTCCTTGTTGAAAATTGAAACCTACCATATTCGGAGACTTCAGATCGCTGATAATCCTGAATCAATCGAAACTCAAAATTTTAATGCTTAGTCAGATTCAGGAAGTAAGATTCACTGTGACATTAATAACAATGCCTAATGTTGGAAAATGCTTGCGAATTTCAGCTGCCGCCACAGCGACTTGCCTACTATACCTATAGGTTAAGGTTATGGTAAAGTAATTAAGTATAGACATTTCAATGCGAATGCAACTAATTAGCGAGTTAACCCCGCATCCCATTTAAAGGCGATAGTCGCGCGATTACGCGATCGTCGCGTGCATATGACACTTTTTGTTCGGTGAACCTGAACGCATGGTCGCGCCGACAGAGGGCGCTTTCAAAAGTCGGAAACTTCTCCGTAAGCTCAAACTTGCGCCTTTGCGAGCGTCTAAATGTCGGAATAAATTGCATTGCGACTTTTGAAGCTTGCACCGCATGGAAAATCTCATTTCAATCACAGCAAGGGGTTAGGGTGTAAAGATCATTTCATTTAACCTGAAATAATTCCCATTTTGCTTTCCTCAAAATATTATTGAACTCTCTAATATAATGATTGTGCTTCTTTTGTGAACCTCAAATAATTCCTGTTTTGGGAACATACTAAATAGTTAAGTAGCTGCGAGCAACATGAATGTTTTTAATGGTTCAATTATTTTAAAAAGCACATCATTAGAAGATCAATAAGTTTTTAGAAGATGAGTTTCTTTTTTTTAAGGAGCCAAATAACATAACCTTGTAAGTTACTTGATCTTCACATTCATAGACAGTAGCGACCTCTTTATTTAATTAATTTAAATTTTGTATGTTTACGTAGGTATTACGTAAGTACCTATCTTTGCTTTTAAAACCCTATCAAGCTAAAAGCAAAGCTCTTTTGATTCAAGAAAAGATCGCTATTGCAAATTTTTATTCATATTCTCGCTCGATGTACGTGCTTTTGCCCGTCGGAAATTATCTCAGGGGAACGTACTACCGAGATAAAAAGTATTCTATGTCCTTACCCAGGCCATAATGTACCTGTGTGCCAAACATCGAAAATCGTTCGGCCGCGAAAAGATAACAGACAAACAGACGGACTTACTTTCGCATTTATAATTTTAGTATCGATAATCAGCCTGTACTCTGTTCCCACTGCTAGAACATAGGCATTCTCTATGAGAGGGTTTGCGGTATTTTATGAAGGGTAATCCTTAATCCTAAAACATTTGTTCCACAGTCGTGGTCGCTGGTGTTCATAGTTCTCATGATCGCGGTCGGCCTCATCATGTTCACGTACAAAGCGACGCAGTTCAACCTCCTGGGCTTCAACTTCCTCCTCATTGCGTCCTTCGCTGCCGGGTTGCGGTGGACCTTCGCACAGATGCTCATGCAGAAGTCTAAGCTAGGACTCCACAACCCAGTGGACATGGTGTTCCACGTGCAACCCTGGATGTTCATCTCGCTGTTGCCGTTCACCATCATGTTCGAAGGTAAGGTGTCCGTGTTTACTAATAGGTTAGTTGACAGTAAGAAAGAATGGGAATAATGACGTCCCTCACTTGAGCCGCCATGACAGCAACCGCAAATCATAGAGGCAACTGCAGCCCAATCGACAGCTATGACAGACCACAGCGACACAAGACACGACTGGTGTCTATGTAA
Source organism: Lithophane semibrunnea (assembly GCA_947363905.1). Classification (NCBI taxonomy): domain Eukaryota; kingdom Metazoa; phylum Arthropoda; class Insecta; order Lepidoptera; family Noctuidae; genus Lithophane; species Lithophane semibrunnea. The sequence continues at coordinate 7,910,751 of OX376186.1, forward strand.
CTCTATGAAAACGCTTCCGTAGATGGTGACATTGCCACCTGTCATTTACATAGAAACTAGTAGGTAGTGTCGCTGCGGTCTATCATTGCGTCATCACCGCTTGCAGAATGTCCTAACTCAGGTCATGGTCTGGTGCCAAATTACATCGAAATCTGTTTAGCCGTTAAGGCGTGAAAAAGTAACAGACAGAGAGTTAAGCCCCGTATTCATTAGGCAACATTTTGTTGATTTTGCTTATAAACTAGATGTTTCGTCTTGCTTACCGCTCGATGTGGGGAACACGGCAACATGTTTCATTACCTTTGTTTATAAACTGTTTTCATTGATGATGAAACATAGTGAAACACTGTTTAAAAACTGTTATATGAAACAAAGAAAATAGGTTTGAATTTTGAACCATCGACCTTGTGATACAGATGTGTGCATGCAATTATAAACCTTAAGGTGGTAAACATTCTCAGACCGCGACCGTACATCGAACTTATATAAATAATAAGTAGTAATTGTGCTGATAGTGAGTTATGTATGTCTTATGTTTAATGTGCCTCTGAAAGGCTCTCATTATTTTGTGTGACGTCCTTGTGTTCTCAGTGTTCCACCTCACTGCCCGCCCGTGTCGTCCTTCAGAACACACATGGCGTACTTACGACAGCAATTTACATAATCTTCATAATTTATACAGCCAAGCCTATCAACTGTGTAGTCACACGTTCTATTTTCTCACAGTACTTTTTGATATATGCCTTCATCTTTAAGGGGGATGCGCTAAGGCAGCTCGCGAAATTCAAATTTTCTTAAGTTTTCAGATCTGTGTCAGATAATATGTTGATCAATATATGATTCGCGGCCCTAACAAATAATGTATTTATAGAATTCCTTATAATTAAAATCATCAATACAACGATTTTTGTAATAAGAATTGACCTCAAATATCATGATTTCGTGTGTGGCGGTATCTACATCGCCACATGCGAACTACGCATCGAAGACCTGACGTCACACAAAAATCCTGACGTCACAAAGGTCCTGTATCGCGCAATTAGAGTTTACCGTGCAGTGGACATATATACAAGAATCCAATATCAATCATTGGGCAGTTGCCCGCCAGACACAACACCCGTCTGGTCGGAGGATCCTCCCTTTTCTATGGTGGATGAGTGAACTTTACACCCTGTTCCTCATACCCCTAAACATGAAATACTCATTCAATACCTAGAGCAATTCGAGATTTGAGAGTTGTATTGATTTTTAATGATTATAATAATTCTACAAATACTTATTTGTTACGGTAGTGATCATATTTTGATCAACATACCACCATAAATTCGGGGAGGCCAATATCTAGCAGTGGACGTCTTTCGGCTGAAATGAAGAATGATGAAGACACGTTGTCGGCGTAGCTTTGTGTTCTTTATTCTCTCTCTATTACCCTATTACCCTATATCTCAGTATTTATTAACGCCTTTCTAGACAATCCCAAAATAAAACCGAAGTTAAAAAAAATACTTAGTCACATGATACAAAAATAATCCTTGTTAATTCCAGGCTTTGCGTGCTACGACTACCTGCAGAGGATGTCAGCAGAGAAGCTGGTGCCCACGATCCTGAAGGTTTCTGTCGGAGCCACCATAGCTTTCGCGATGGAGATCAGCGAGTTCCTGGTTGTCACCTACACTTCTAGTCTTACTCTGTCCATCTCTGGTATATTTAAGGTATGAGAACTGCTTATTTATAACTTATCATCACGTCTGTGTTTCCCTGCGGAGGTAGGCAGTAGACCTCTGCCTACATACCAGTACACCAACATTTTACCCATGCCCATTTTACCAATGCACACTGCATTGGGAGTTTGGGAGTACTGGTGAAATGTTATGAATTAAAAAAATCCACTTAGAGATATGTAATAATGAGTCTAATAATCATAATTCTGTAAATACGTATCTTTTCTATTCGCAAATCATATTTTGATCAAGCTAGAACTTTTTTTTTTTTTTTTCCGTGGGGAAATCCTCATTGATGTTATGTCGGACTCATACCGACTAAAACCCCACTGTTTCTACTTTTACCATGAGTCGGGGGCCCGGGAGATACTTGTACATGCGCCGCACCCCCGACTGGTATCAGCCCGCCTTGCCTAGCGGGCCTCATCACAAAATGCGGCCGATCCCACGACCGCACGTCCTCCTATAAAGGCACGCATGATGTTTTGCGTGCCAGCTCTTTGGACCTGACTGTTCGGGCGACGACACAGCCCCCAATTTCGCCGCCCGCAGGCCCCTCCTTATGGTGGCCGGAGATCGTTAAGCGCCCTTCGACGCCCGGCTGCTCTTCTGGTGCGGGTGGAACGAGCGGTATGCTCTCTCTCCCTGTCCGCTGCCTCCTTTGCATGCATCACCTCCTCGCAAAAAGAGGCGACAGCATCTCACGCGTTTTCGCTTCCGACCATGGACTGAATCACAACCGGAAGCGAAAGATCACCCGCACACACTTGTGTTGAGACGAGGGCACAGCGCTGTTGGGCCCAAGCTGAGCACTCCTCAAACGTATGTTGGGCCGTGTCCTCGGAGCAGTCCACGCAGTGATGACAAGCGGCCGTCCGCTCTCGACCTATGCAACGCAGGTACTTCCCAAAACATCCATGGCCACTAAGTACCAGCGTCAGCCGGAAACTGAGGGCTCCATGCTGCCTCTCCAGCCAATCAAGCTACAACCTGATAATAACCTGCGAGTTGCAAAAAACGTAAGAAACTTTGAATTTTGCGGGCTACAACTGCAGATAGACCTTAAACTGATTCAGTTAAAAATTACATTAAAAACCTGCCTGAGGTACCACACAACCGTGTTTAGCCTCCGTATTTGTGCCTGGTTGCTGGCTCGCCCCCTATTACATGGGACTTACATAACTGGTATCAAATGTATATTCTATGGATACTGGTATTATAAAGGGTGGCCGGAAAGTAGAGGTCCAAAAAAAAATTTTGGTCCCTCTTCTCGTGGGGTATCCGAATCACCCCCATGTATGTTCCGCGATTTTTCTTAGTTTTCGAGTTTTCGAACATAAATTGATAGATTTATGTTCGGTGAATTATGACTTAAATTTTCAACTTCAAATTAAGAGTCCCTATCAATTTCGGCGCGCTACGAGTTTAGGTAACTATCGGAGCGCAGTTTGTCTGTGTGCAGTCGACGTATCGCTGACAGTCGTAGTGTGCGCTGAGCGCACGGTGCAGCGCGAACTAATAATCTTGGTCCGTAACTGCTATTATTAGGAGTTTTTACTTACTAGGTTCCGTAATACTGGATGGATTTTATTTTGTGATTATGACGTGCTATGTTTAGGTACCCTATAAAAATATGGTTACCTAGTATGGCATTCACTGAAGTAAAAGCAAACTATAAAGTGTGACCAGCGTATATAAGGTAAGTCTGAAACTAATTACACGTGTTATTGTACTCCTTTACTATACGTATAGATTAATTAGTCCTTTATTATTTACATTTATGTTTATTTATTTAATTCTTTATTATTTACATTTATGTTTATTTATTTAATCCTTTATTATTTACATTTATGTAACTATAATTATTACTATGTAAAAAAATAAAGTAAAATACAATAGACGTAGATATATTTAGTTACCTATTCCGCTTGACTATTCTCCAAGAGTCATAAAAACCCCGTAAGAAATCGACACGTGTTTCACCTCTCAACGAGGCATCCTCAGGATGACGATTGACCAATTGCAAACCAGAACGCGACGTGTTACCACACCGAGCGCTGGACGCAAAGTGAAAACTTAAGTTAAATTCACTTTGGTTCCAGCGCTCGAGTGGTTTAGAAGATAGGAGGGAACAGATGAACATACATACATACATACATATAAGTCAAAATCATAACCCTCCTTTTTTCTTCGCCGTAGTCGGGTAAAAAAGAATTACCGTGTGTCCCGATCCTTTTCGCTCATCGATGATGTCAGGTAATATTTGATTTTCGGCAGATTTCTGCCTACTTAATTCTCTACTAATATAATTAACACATTATTAGATTAAAGAAATAATAGTAAACTACAACAATTTTCTTAATTAGTAATAATAATAGTCCTCCAGACCGTATTTTCGGCCACGGCGGCCAATCTCAACGGAGACTAGCCATCGGCGCGGGAGATATTATAGTGCACAAGTGTTTGCGCAGACACAAGTGCACTCTCTCTTCCCTCACTCTCATAGTCCGACTGCCCCGTTGGTCTCGTGGTCGCAAGCGCGACTGCAGAGCGTGGGGTCCTGGGTTCGATTCCTGGGTCGGGCAAAGTGTTATTGGATTTTTCCATTAGGAATTTCGTAGTAACAGCCCGGAGTTTGGAAGTTGGCGGTGTGATACCCCCGTGCCTCGGAAAGCACGTTAAGCCGTTGGTCCTACGCCTGATCTCTCTCCGGTCGTGTCGGATTGCCGTCTTAATTAGTAAGATGATGGCAAAAATTATTATTTACCTAAGAACTGCACGTGCCTTCCGTGTTCTTTTAACTTTTTCTTTTTATTACCTTTCATTCTTCCGTGATAATAAAGTTCAATTATTCGACCCATTTTCTAAAAATTAAACACTATTTTACTGTAAGTATAATACAAAACATTAATATGTATAAATATCATTAGCAAATCACAAAGTGTTACAGCATACATTATATAGGTACTCCCAGTCTCGAAACTGGTTAGCTCTTGTACAAAAGAGCGCCCGATTCCGCGAATTACGTCGGGAGCGGCGGCAGCGGCGAACGTCACAGGCGACACAGGTCCGACGTCGAGAAGCCCTCGGGCGCGACTGATTGTCTCGAGTCTCGAGCGAGCGCATCGGTTTATAAGGCATTATTTAGATCTTTTATTATAATTAATTTAGTAGTCAAAAATAAAATATAAAAACTGAATTTGGTAGATAAATAACTAAAATTTTAAAATATTTAAGACTTATTGTTAATATGTAACAAATTATGCGTAGACGACGATTTTGCACACGGTATTATTGCGTTTTTTCAGCGTGGATCACATTTTTTTTCAAGCACTAATTCAATAAACTTTGGAAAAATGATCAGTCGTCTTACTAATATACTATATGCCCAGTATTTAGGATTTTTCTCAGATTGATATTTGCTACCAGTAAGCTATTAAAGCAATTGAAAAACCAGGTGTTTCACGCTTACGTAAAAACGTGTGTTAGATTTTTATTTTTCGTAATTTATATTGAGTAGTTAGTTTTAATTTTATTAGTCAACTTACTAGTTAAATAGGTGATGAATAATTTTGCATTTAAAAACAAAACAGATATCTTAAGGATATTGAGACATTGGCTCCGAAAAAACTTGAATTTTCTGTTTTTAGACCGCGAAATTGATAGGGGCTCTTAAAAATCTAAACAGGTGACTTCATGGTTCCTAAGAAGGCTTCAAGAATGCGCCAGACTCTCAGTTTTCATAATCAAATAAAAAAGTAGTACTTATTGTGGCTACATTGGCTAAAATTGGCCTTCAAAGACAGCGAGGTGGAAAATTCTCAAAAGTAGGCAATAGAAAAAAAAATGTTGACCATTTTCTCGTTCCTAAGTATAAAATTCCGAAAAAATCATAACTCGAAAACTATGAAAAATCGCGGAACATACATGGGGGTGATTTGGATACCCCACGGCACGAAGGACCGAATTTTTTTTTTTGGACCTCTATCTTCCCGCCACCCTGTATAGAAATCGACCCCGATCCCTGTTGTCACCAGACTAGGACAGTTACCAAAACATCTAATTTTATAATTTTCAAACATTTAATAATTTTCAGGAAATGTGCATCCTAGTCCTGGCCGTAGAAGTAAGCGGCGACGTTCTCTCACCGATCAACGTGGTCGGCTTGGGCGTCTGTCTCCTCGGCATCATCGGCCACATCATCCACAAGGTCCTGTTCATCAAGTCTGTAGCCGGCACAGTCCACGCTATCGACCAAGACTTCGACGCCATCAAAGACTTCGAGTCCATCCGGCGGACTTCGAAGGTGAAAGGGGAGCATGGTACGCCGCTGCTCGAAGATCAAGCGTGGCCGGCGAGCGAGGAAAGTGACTTCGACAGCAATGTGGTGCTATTTGAAGTGCTGCAGCGTAGAGACGGTAGGTAGATTCGATGTCGTGAGAGTTCCGATTGGTTCCAGCTTGATTTGACGGGAATTTGTACGATTTTCATTACTTATGCCAATTGGTTGGCACTCACAGATATAATATAAATAGCCCGACAAACGTCTTATGGACGCACAATTGTCTATTAAGGTTTAGAGTCTACGAACGTAGAACCAGAACAAGAGCATTCGGTTCTTGATATTCTTGTCATTTTGACAGATAGTGCCATCTACGAAGAGGCGCCCCACTCCGCGATTACTGACCTGTAAGCTGTACTTTAGTACGGAGCGGAGCAGAGTGGGGCGCGTCTTCGTGGATGACACTATCTATAGTATGGATAGACGAACGAAAGAATGCTCTATCCCTGTTTACATAACAAGAATTTGGTATATTGGGATTAAAATTTTTAACGCTCTTTGGTTTAAACCTGCCTTTAGAAAAACGCACTAAAAACTAAAATATGATCGTGAAAACCGTTGAGCCCTAGCGAGGAGATAGCTTCTCGTAGCCTACTAGAAGCCCTCTCCCCATAGTTGCTAGGCAATCGCTTGAAGGGATAAAGAACAAAAGCGTCTGTGCACTACTGGTAGCATAACTAACATGCAATAGACGTAGAAATATTTAGTAACCTATTCCGCTTAACTATTCTTCAAGAGTCATAAAAAACCTTGTAAAAAATCGACACGTGTTCCAACACTCAACGTTGTATCCTCAGGATGACGATTGACCAGTTGCAAACCAGAACACGACGTGTTACCACACCAAGTGCTGGACACTGAACACTCAAGTTCTGGTTTACAACTGGTCAATCGTCATCCTGAGGATGCCTCGTCTCTTCACTCCACGCCTGAATCAATTAACTAGCATAACTAACCTTCTAAGTTAGCCTTCTAAAACTGATACACCAACAATATTAAATAAGGAAGATATAGTTTCCCGAAGTTTGTGGCTTATTAACTAGTTTTACAATGACAATCTGTATGGTTGAACACACACTCAAGGAATCAGACTAATTAGGGAAATATGACTTTTGAATAAAAAACGAAGTTATAAATAAAATCTCATTCACCAGGGATCTTGTAAATTTCAATTGGGCAGCATAAGCATGATCAGCCTATAAGGTTCCCACTGCTGGGTAACAAGCCTCCGTCCTCCGCACGAAGCGGGTCCAGTGTGTGTTGGTAGCATTCTTTATTACTATGTACTTATTAGGTAAAGTCAGGAAAATAAAATGTTAAGCAAATTGACTACTAAGTTAAATTGTCCGTATTATCCGTATATTCAAATCACAACGGAAAATTGAGGAAGGGTGTCGATTTGCTTAACAATTAAGTTCCCTGAATGTCCATATTTTCCTATAAAAAAATGGATGACAAGCATATTAGATGCACACCGGATTAAAACCTACAAGAGAACTTTTTCCAACATTACGAGTATAGATACAATACAATGTAACGAAATATTTTACTGCCTCGGGTTAAGCTGTAACTTTGTCAGTTAAAAAGTCATCTGCTGACAAAATAAGGCTGATTTTGATAAAAAAATTTAACGTATTAGTAGTTGCAATTCCACATGCACTTGGAAATATTAATTAGTTAAGCAAATTGACAGCCTACGTCAATTTGCGAGTATAGCCATTTCATACAACTGTTAAAGAACAGCAGTAACAGTTGTGATTTGATTATACGGGCAATTTAAGTTGGTAGTCAATTTACTCAACAATTACTTTCCCTGACTTTATAATCCTAAAAAGGTTCTATTGCAGCTAATAAACAATATTTATGAGAATGTTTCTTGGTTTATTTGTAGTTCCTGCTAATTCTAAGAGATGGCGCAACGGGAGTCGCCATGAAAGGACTACAAAGAACAAAAAGCAAGACCGTATGTATTGAAATTAATCTTTATAGACTTTGAAACAAAGCTACGACGAGGCCAAGTTTAAAAATCCGAGTGTAAATAAGTGCCTGACTTTTAATGAGAACTTTAGTATTAAAATTAATATATATCATAGAATTTATGAGACGTATTCGATAAGTATGTACCTAGTTGACCTACCAGAGATATTTAGCAGAAAAAGGGACCTTTTTTTCATAACGAAGAAATAAATAATAAAACAGTAGCGGTTTTTCCCACTGCTTCAAACTTTGTGGACTTATCAAAACAATATTGTAATAAAGAATAAGGTTTTTAAAAATACATGTCCTTGTTTTCACGAATGCTAGGCGACATGAATGCCTTAATAAAAGTACGCTGTTTGATTTTCAGCTTTCGGCGCTAAGCCGAGCGTTGAAAATGCAACGGCGTGCGGAGTTTCGTACAGAGAAATCGAACAAAATTTATCACAATAAAAACAGGCTCGCGGGTTTTAATCGTAAACGAATTCTAGAGAAAAATCGCACAGTACATTTTTACCTAGTTATATCGTAAAGAACATTAGAAGTGATAACGCACAATTAATTAATTAGGTGCCCATGAGACCATCTCATAAGTAGACATCCTATAATTAATTAACACAGAATACCGTCTTGTAACAAATAAATCGGATGTTTTCTTTCTTTCTTGATAAAATACAGCTATCATCATATATTATTCTTCCATACTTTTCTATTATGCGGGCCATCAGCGGGCCGACGTCGCATCGCAAAAAATCAGCGACGGTTATAGATTTTCATAAGAAAGCTTCTGCGTTGTGAATTCGCATCGCGCCGATTCGCAGATTTGTGTACAAGCCCTTAATGAGTAGGAGTCCGACATAACTCCGTTCTCCCCAAACGGAGGGTATCCATGGATTTACATAACGGAGAAAAAAGTTTAGATGAAACTTTTTTTTTTAGTGTTAATGAAATAGGGCACATAGATTGGCAAGGAAAAATAAGCCATTCGAACTACGTTGTGTGTTTAACCATACAGTGCTTTCGACAGAAGACATTAACAGAGACAGTGTTTAAACAAAGTGAGATTAAAGATAATGTATTTAATTTTCTCAATCGATGCGGTAATATGTGCGTTATATACCGTACTGAATTCAAAAAATTGTGACTTATCTAAGAATCAACAGTATTTGTAAATATATCGAAATCACTCGAAGATATAGGCGTTAGATAAAATTAAACGATTCTCGTTGCTGTGATATGAAACCATGGCATCGATACAGCACTGCAATCACTAGTTATAATTATATGAAAATAATGAATATTGTAGTGACTAGTGATGAGACCGTAGCAAAAAGATAAATTATATCGAATATTCTGTATAGAGACCTACGACTTGCGGCGACCACAGTACAACCACATTGTGACTAGCACTTGGTCGCTAAAATCTCTGGTCGAAAACTCATGTTTCTACCATTGATGTAGTCTTTTTACCATAGGAATAGCAACTAATCGGAACTCTGTATGATGAAACAAAGCGTTCTATGGAAATTGTATTTTTAATATATTGATATTTTTATACTTACTAAGACACTATTTTAATAGGTATAAGTTTAAAAAAACATGTTTTTTTTATTGTTGTTTTTTTTTTGTTTTTGACACATGTGCGATAATGATGTAAGTACCTTATATGAAATTATTTTTCTAGCACAGAAAGAAATAGATTATAAAAATGCGGTTCTAATTTTATACTCCAAATTATTTTGAAATTATAGGTACCTACGTACAAACCTAACGTGTGTTTAGGAAAGTATAATGTAATTAAATTTTATAAAATTTTATATAAATAACATTTACAATTTATATTGCTTAGTAACAGAGTAATAAGTGGAATTGCCTTTAATTACAAAAAGTTAAAAAATTAAATTGATTGTTTTTTTCCTTAAGCTACTTTTTAAGTACTTCTACTTTACATTTGTGAAGAGAAAATAAATATACTTATTATTATTTTGTAATAAAATGCAATCAATCGTTTCTGTCGTTGTTGATTGTAATCTACATTCCAATTTCCCTCAAAATTATTTGGTATAGTACAAATATAATATTATTGTAATTATTGTAACATATTTAAAATTGCTTTATTTACATGTTAATTGTAATCCTTATTATGTGTGTGTTTGAACATAATTCTTATAATATTTGACATAAAAGTCCCGTTCCTTACAAAACTTTAACTTAAAAAATGTAAACTGTTCAATTAAGTAAGGATATTGTACACATAGCTTTACAAGGATCTTTTGGCGCGTGACTGAAACTGGAACTACCGTCGCCATCTTGTTTTATCAAAGGATAAAATAAAACAATTGCACAAATGTTTAAACTGTCAACGTCATTCAAGCGCCAAAAGGTCCTTTTAATGTCTGATTGCCCCAAAATCACTTACAAGTATCATAGGGGTTTGAAATTACGAGAACAGCTATCTGCGGCCGTTTTTGCCAATAAAGCATTGCAATTCTACACTCCCTTATGTCATTCTGGAACATTGGATGACATTAAGAGAAGCACATTTATTCTGCATTCTAAAAAGTTTTAACATACTTGTCAATGGTCTAAAGACACCCAAGGTTAAGAGCCCCTATTAATTTCGCGGTCTAAAAACAGAATATTAAGTTTTTTCGGAGCCAATGTCTTAATATCCTTAAGATATCTGGTTTGTTTTTAAATGCAAAATTATTCATCACCTATTTAACTAGTAAGTTAACTAATAAAATTTTAGAAAACTACTGAATATAAATTCCGAAAAATAAAAATCTAACACACGTTTTTACGTAAGCGTGAAACACCTGGTTTTTCAATTGCTTTCATAGCTTACTGGTAGATAATATCAATCTGAGAAAAATCCTAAATACTGGGCATATTAGTAAGGCGACTGATCATTTTTCCAAAGATTATTGAATTTATACTTTAAAAAAAATGTGATCCACGTGAAAAAAACGCAATAATACCATGAGCAAAATCGTCGTCTGCGCGTAAGAATTTATTGAAAATAACAATAAGTGTTAAATATTTTAAAATTTGAGATATCTACCAAACTCAATTTTCATATTTTATTTTCGACTACTAATTTAATTCTAATAAAATATCTAAATAATACCTTATAAACCGATGCACATGCACTGGCTCGAGGCACTCAGTCGCGCCCGAGGGCTTCTCGACAACGGACCTGTGTCGCTCGTGACGTTCGCCGCGCCCGACGAAATTCGCGAGTCATGCGTAATTTTGTACTAGACCTAACCAGTTTTGAGACTGAGTATATTTATGAATGGTGTGACACTTTGTGATTTGCTAATGTTATTCATACATATTAATGTTTTCCATTTTACTTACAGTAAATGAGTGTCAAATTTTTAGAAATGGGTTGAAAATTGGACATTTTTATAAGTATAGATTGTTGTTATAATAAAGAAACTAAAAAGATTTTGTATCTATTTTCACGCCGCCGTTGAAATCTGTGATTAGATGACTGATGATAAATTTTAATTAGATAAGGGTGAGCTAAATACAAAGAATGTTTCGTTTGAGTAAAATTTGCTTTCTTCAATAATAGTACTTTTTCTCCATGTAGCTCGTTTTTTTCACCTTGCATACAAATAAATATAATAATTTTATAATACGACAAGTTGGCTCGCTATACCTCGTCTTATAGCGACGGAAATAAAGGTACACAGGAGTCTCGAAGCGCACCGTTATCTAACTAAATAATCTAAATAATAAGGGAGTACAATAACACGTGTGATTAGTTTCAGACTTACCTTATACAGCGTGCCGCTTTAATGGTGACATTAATTTAACACACGTATACGATTTCGTGTATTCGTTTTATGAAAATTTTATTTTCATTAAATGTTATTATTTATTGTTTTATTAACAATTTTCTAAATTAGTATCTTGGAGCAACCAAAAGAACTGTAGCGCAGAGGTCATTTGCCGGGGTCACGGATCATAAGTAGGCGAATTGAAGGAATGCCGCGCAATTTACTAGAAATTATACCGTCAAAGGATCGAACCAATAGAACGTAAGCCAGCTGGTAGGTAGCTTTATGAATGAATCTTATACACAGAGGGATCTCAATGTTGGTTATGTGTTTATTATTTAGTTTGTTAGAAAATTTATTTATTCAATTTACGATTTTTTTAATTTTATAGCCCTACCTGTGTGTTAAATTAATGTCGCCATTGTAGCGGCACGCTGTATATGTTCGTTGGTCACACTAAATAGTTTGCTTTTACTATATTGGTGCCGATTCTCTTGTCACAAAATCTCTAAACTAGACTAAAAATCACTAAAATGTAGTTTATTCTTGTCAAACGACGATTTCCCATTCTGAAATAGACTCTAACTAATGACACAACTTAACTATAATTTAGTTTGACAGCACTAAGATGGCATTGAGATATTAGTTTAGTGAGAATGCTATTCTGAATTTGACGATTTAACCTAAAATTTTGTCCTATAACTAAAATCCTCCAACTAAATCTGACTATTCTTAATCGCGATTAAAAATGTGTGTAATAAAATTAGATGTCATGAACTAAAATTCAAACCAACACCTCGACTTCAGTTTCAAAACAGTACTGTGTCTTTTTTATTTTCTTTTGCTTATATCTCGAAAATGGTGTGTCCTATCGCAAAAATAATGAAAATTTCGACTCCCTTTAGAAAACCCTAAAACTCTTGCGCTCAACATGCTGGTATTTTTTTTAATTTTTTGCATATTATACAAATTGTGAAAAATTTCATTTAAAAAAACACGTCGAAGCTGCTGTCCCTGCGCGCCTCCGGCTCTAAATAATATTCACGGGGTAGTAGGGAAAACAAGTACAAAGTGGAGGCGCCATTGTCAAATTCGATTTTAGATGTGTCAAAATATTTTTTAAATTTAGAGATTTTTTTTGTCAGAATAGTGTTAAGATTCTCATAGCCAAAAGTAAAGAATTTTAGAGATAGTTTAGTTAGTTTAGTTCGGTGTACAACAGAATCGGCACGAGTGAATACCATATTAGGTAACCATGTTTTTATAGGGTACCTAAACATAGCACGTCAAAATCACAAAATAAAATCCCATCTAGTATTACGGAACCTAGTAAGCAAAAACTATGGAGTGCTTATAATAGCGGTTACGGCCCAAGATTATTAGGTCCCGCTGCACCGTCATTGATAGGGACTCTTAAGTTCAAGACCTTTTTTCCCAAGTTCCATTACTATTACCAAGTTTTCCTAATTGACATTCCTAACTGTTGCTTAGTATAATAAAATTGTGTGAAATGTAGATACCTACCTAGTTCGATAAGTTCCGACTTTAATTTTGTAGTTAATAGAACATGATTTAAAAACTAACCAAAAGTTTGCGTAATACCCGGTTTCTGAACAGGTTGTTTAACACAATCCTATTAGACTTTGTCGTTAGATAAACACCCGGTTTCTGAATTGAGAACGTGTCAAACTCGCTCGCTTCCCGCGCCGCGATTACGTAACACACCGCGGGGCTCGCGCACCCCCTGCCGCGGACCGCGGGCGGCCCGTCTCACCGGTGTGACGCCGGGTAAAACACTATATCTTTAGTTATCCTTATCGCAGCTTGATAACGTAAAGTAGTTTGGATTCTTGAATAAATAGACCACATACTTATCTTTATTCGGTGAACGGATGTATACAATAGGATTTACTATAATATAATATTATCGTTGTGTGCGTGGTACTTTCTTTGTTATATTGTTTTGACGATTTCTGTTAAAAATACTGATTCTATTGTTATAAAATTTTGCAGGCTCTATTATGAATAGATAACGAATCAAAAAATGATAAAAGTTTGAGATAAATAACAGAAAATAAAAACAAAATTATTACGTAACTAGAGGTCACGTTGACTTTGATTTCATGGACCCTGTTTTGACAGCAAAATGTTGTTATTATGTCGTTATAGTATGGAAAATCACTTAAAAATTACGTATTAATCATGTTTTATAAAACCATTTACCAAGCTGTAGACCCCATAAAACAATCACTATTCACTATAATCACTCTCACTCACTAGTTTCACGGCTCAAGTTTTCACACACGTATTTTGCACACTCAACTGTTTTGTTTTGGTAATATTATTATCGATAATTACGTATTAACTAATCCTACTAATATTATAAATGTGAAAGTTTTTGTGTTTGTGTGGTTGGATGTTTGTTACTCAATCAGGCAAAAACGGCTGAATGGATTTGGATGAAATTTGGCAAACAGATAGCTTATAACCTGGATTAACACATAGGATACTTTTTATCCCGATATATAAATGTGAAAGTTTGTGTGTTTGTGTGTTTGGATGATTGTTACTCAATCAGGCAAAAACGGCTGAATGGATTTGGATGAAATTTGGCAAACAGATAGCTTATAACCTGGATTAACACATAGGATACTTTTTATCCCGATATTCCCACGGGACCGAAACCACTTACGCGGGTGAAACCGCGGGGCGCAGCTAGTAATAGATATATTTAAGAACATTTATAGTCGAAAACAACACGAAAAAACGAAATATTGATTTTATTACGCAAAGAGACACGCCGCGCGCGCGCTCTGACACATGACTGTCAACGCGTTGCAACATGTCAATTTATACTTTTTAAATATTTTTTTTCGGTGTTGTCCTATGCATAATTTTACGTTTTAGTCGATTTATTTGACGTGGCAATAGGGAATATGCATGTGATTCAAATATGGGTCAAATATTTTTTTCTATAAACTATGTTACTTCAGAATTAAGCCTCCATCAATATTTTTGAATAAAATTTCTTTTTGAGCGAGAAATTAATTTTTAAAAAGTCCCAAAAAACTGTGGGTAATTCAAATACTTGAAAAGGCTAAGAGCGGATGTGACGTAACAATCCGGGCTAACAATCAAAATGTCAATGTCAAGTCAATCAACAAGTGTCAAGTCAATGCCAAACGCTCATAGAAAAAGGAGTGTTTGACGTTGACTTGACAGTTGCTTGTCTGTTTTCACGAACTGTGACGTCACCACACCAAGTGCGCCAAATGGAGGGCGTTTAAATAGCCCGGATCGGTTGGATATTTTTAAACATTTTTTTAACTACTTTAAATTGCTTTTTTGCCGTCGAATTTTTTTTTACTTTTATTTGACGATGTAAATAAACTATCGAATAAAAATATTAAAAAAATACATGCATATTCCCTATTATGCAGCATGCATGTGGTACTGCCTTTATACCATATTAGCCCGTATTTCAATAGAAATAGAGGTCGAAGTTGCATGACAGCTGACTGATGCCCCGGGGCCACAGTGGGAAGTAAAGGGTTTTTTCGATTGCTTCCCCGAAGCCACATTGGGAATCGAGCGGAGGAATTGAGAAATAAATTATGATGATGTTTGACAAGTTCTCTACTACTAATTCTCAACGCAGAAACCAAGTGTAAGCGTGGTCAATATTGTTATAATATTCGCTTCGAACTAGATGTACTAAAATAAGTTTAATAACACATGTTTTTAATCTGAGTTCGGCTTTGAAAGTAGCCTTAAAATCATTTATGAAATCCTTTAATTATTGTTATCAACATAAAATAACAAATAGAAATACAGTTTAAAAGTTAAAATAACAAACATCTTATAGTATTTGGAGGTGCCTTTCATTTATAATGCAAAGTATTAAATGCTAGGATGTATGGTTTACCAAAAATTTAATACTGATTTACAGAATTTTAATAATAATCGAGGAACGGCGACTCTCAAGTCAAATCGACTTTCGTTACAAGTAAAGATAAAAATTAAGCCTATTTCATATTTCAATAGCTATAAAACGGCTTCATCTAGTATATCGTTAAAATACTTAGATAAAAAAAATCGTAGGTATAAATGATATACAAACGCATTGAATTGACAGCCTTTCTGTTACTCATTTTATAATGATTCCTTTTGCATTTTCTAATATGAAAACCGAAAAACTTCGCCATTAATATTTGCCACTGAATAAGTACGTATTATTAATTGTTGTTCAGAAAATGCAATATTATACCCTTCTTGTGACCCTCAAGATCAAACTAATGACATTAATTTATAGCTTAATGTATAGCGCCCGGCATTTATTTATTTTTTAGACAACTTGTCTCAGGGTCAGTTTAGACCGTAACGTGAAGCGACGCAACGCTGCGCGCCCTTTTTAACTAATATCGAACTTATTTTCTTCAAGAAAATGTATAATTTCAGTGCGAGCATGAACGCATGTTGAAGTACGCTGAGATGCGCAGTGCTGCGCAGCGCGTGTACCTTATTATGTAGTAAATAAATTCAATATTGTATCGGACCTTTAAAAAGTGCGCGTCGGGTCGCGTCTCGGTTTGAACTGATCCTTAAAAAAAAACAGATGTTTTGAAAAATTATGACGCATTAATACACGCTTCAACGATATTGGTTGAAAGGCTTAACCGATTCATTGCCAATGATGCGCCAGGCGCGTCATAAGCAAATATCACGGGAGGCCATTGACGCACCTGGCGCGTCACATCGAACTTAAATAAAAACAGATTTTTTTAAATTGAGATAAAGAGAACTACCACTTTTTATCATAAATTAAACATTGAAGTCGAAAATACGTTTGGCCATTAATTTAGAATACATATTTTATAAGTCAGGGATAGCAAATCTTTAGTAACAGTTTACAAACTTATACAAGTGGAAGGGACACCGACGCGAAAACGGTTACAACCCCGTATATTGGCGTTATAAGGTGGATTATGCCTGGAAAACTGTTTTAGAATTCACCACAATTATTAAACTATGTATGAGTGGTTTAACTGACTGAACTTTGAAAACTCATACAAATTTTTTAACAATTGTGGTGAAATAGCTGATTTTTGATTAATGGGCGACTTAGGTTCCTCCTTAGATATTCTTACTCGACTATCACAAACAAATAACTTAATATAAGTAAATTTACAAAAATGTTGGGGACCACTGTAACATTTTACTAAAATAAATAAATCCTACCTTGTGAGGCCATATTTCCTTTGAATACCAACGAATTCGAATCGTAACACGCAAATAACTTTTTCTCTTAGCAGATCAACGCAAGATAACGGTGAAATACGCATAAAACATCACAGGGGGCCAATGACGGTCTAGGTGCGTCATCCTTGATGTAGGCCCATGACGCGCCTGGCGCGTCATCGTCCAATGTTCGGGGCCTGGCTAAAGTATGCATGAAAATGATGGTGGCAATGCTTCGGTTAATCATAAAGGGGTTTATGTATCAACGTTGTGTTAGTTATGTAATGGACGTTTAAACATCTGTTTTACTTTAAGCAACGTGTTTTTATAACCCCTTATTGTCAAAATCATTTTTTTTTTTTAACCGGGATTTAATCTAAATACTGAGTAAGTTCATTTGATAAAACAGAGTGAATATGAAGAATCTTTTAAGAACCGAGTACATATTATCTGTACTGACCATTTTTATACGTAGCAGAATGTAGGGACTAATGTGTTCGAGCATTTATTAAGTAAATGTTTTCCTGTTGTAATCGCCGACACAGCTCAGTAAATCATTCCACGATGTTTTTACTTTTTAATGTATTTTTTTTAAATTGGCAATGTTGTTTTACAAAAAATATTTCACGATGCCGGTAAAATTTATATTCCAGACAAAACGTGAATTGTGTTGACGATTAAAGACTTAATTTGTAATACTAATTTATTATAATTGTTATTTATATAAAGAAATGCTATATGTACTGCTGTTTGCGTTGAAAACGATAGGCATTTAAGAAATTTGAAATTCCCGCCGTGACTGTACACTGTTTAAAATTCCACTGCTAGATGGCGCTGCTCTAAATTATGAACTGTAAGGTATTCTCACCCGACTTCTGCAAAAGCTGATTAGCACAAGTTAGCTTACAGAATGTCAAACTTATGTCAGGTTTCGTTTTGGCGGGGCGGCTGTTATTACGTTGCCAATCACAGCAGTTAGAGTGCGTTTCATCCTGAGGTTTCATCAAATAGTTCAGTGCCGTAATGTTGGGTCTACTGTTGTAGGACAAACAAGAATACCCTACGGCGCTAACTAATTAGTCCGTTTTTTAAAGGTTAACAGTGGAGCCAACATTACGGCGTAGGAACTATTAAATGAAACGCATATGGGTTGGACAGTCTTCTACCTAATATAGCTTTTCAAAATCTGGGTGTTACAGTGCGTTCACTATAACTTGTTCAGGGACGCGATTGGTAGCACTGAATTTTGCAGTCATGTGATTGGTAGTTGAAGTCTATTAGTATTGAAAACAGCTTGACAAGCAGTGGTGCTAATATGACTGCAAGGGACAAGTTATAGTGATCGGTCTGTAGGTGCATAATTGCACTACTTTTTGACCATATTTTAGGCCATGGCGTGAGAGGTATCCAAACTGAACGCAGGTATCACGTTTATTCATTAGTAGAGTGCATTAAATGTATTTTTTATTTAAATGAGTTTATGAAGTGAATCTTCTCTACTTACTATTCTGTGGTACTTGCATGGGAATGATAATTAAAGTATTTTACAGACAACAACGTAGTTGCTATCGCTGATCTTAATGAGCCATCTAAAACGTTTTCAATGCCGATAGCAAAAGCTTTTTAGTGTGGAAAATATAGTCACTTCATTTTAAATTATGAGGGTAGTTTGCAGTCGCCATTTTTGTCGTTCAACTTGAAAGACAGGATGGAGCCACGTCGGAAAAAGTCTTGAGATTTTTTGTGAGATGATTTAATAAAAACATCTGTTGAAATCGTAACCATTTTTTTTTAACACTACTTAATATTTTAATCAAGTTTGTATGTCTGAAGATTGCAAGACTACCCTCGATGTGTTGACTCACTACAACAGGTGCGAGCTACTACATAAAAAGATTATGTAATTGTTCGTACCAGTTGAATGAGATGACTTGTTATATACAGTCAGTCTATGAAAACTTTGACCATATCCTGTTAAAAAAACACATTTAAGACGTGTGCGTGTCGGGAGTGGGTCGGGTGCTCTACGGCGGGCATAATAAATTGTAATTCAAGGAATTATATGGATGTCAACAAAAGACGCGTGCGCGTGTCGGGTGCGGAGCTGGACGGGAGCGGGAGTCGCGCCCGCCGCCCGCCTCCACAGTCAGCGCGGGACGGGAGCGGGTCGGGCGCGGGAGTACGGCAGGGATAATAAATTGTAATTCAAGGAATTAGTTATATAGACGTCAACAAACAACGTGGACGCGCATCGTGCGCGGAGCGTGTCGTATTTGTTTTGTGAATATTTATCTGTTTGGCGATGGATCTCTGGATTATGAATATTTTAAATATTGTTATTTTAATGTCTTTAATTAATTCTCTACACAGGCGATGATATTCTCCATATTCAAGTTTTTTTTTATTATTTCTTGAACCTACATCCTTTTCCTTTTTCGTTCGTAGTAGAAATAATAACTTCTTCCTCCGTGTCCGAATCGCCCAACATTTTCAATCACACTGCAACCGTTGCCGCCGTGCTAGGTACGTCCGCGCCCGAACCGCTGCAGTCCGCGCGCCCGCGCTGTGTTAACACGATGACAGCGCCGCTCCCGCGAAGAAAACGACCCGAACCGCTCCCGACATGCACCCGCTTTGTGTTTTGAGCAATTAGCGAAATAAAAAATACTAGTCAATACACAATGGCAAAGTTAAAAACGCATCAACGTTTTCGTAAGCTGATTGGTGTCACTGACTCTGACGGGGCCACCATCAGGGATTTTAATTTTGATTACACAAAAAAATTGTCGCTAATTTGTCGAAAGGTGGATGCTACAAAAACACCATAATTCATGCACGGTGAGGTAGAGCAATCATAGTACGTCACTTACAAGCTCGGAATCTTTTAATCTTTTTCAGCAACTTCTAACTTTCGTATCGAAATGAAACTTGGCATTTATATTTAGTTTGGATAACAATTATGAATCTTGGAGCTGATCTGATGATAGAGGCAGGAGGTGGATAGTAGAACTCTTCAGTGGCTACTAATAAACCCCTCGAGTTTGGGCTCATATGATTCGTTTTAATGGGTCCAATAGATTGCACGTGGTGTCGAGGGTCTGATGATTGACTCAGGAGGTGGATAGTAGAACTCTTCAGTGGCTACTAGTAAACCCCTCGAGTTTGGGCTCATATGATTCGTTTTAATGAGTCCAATAGATTGCAAGTGCTGTCGAGGGTCTGATGATGAAGTTAGGAGGTGGATAGTAGAACTCTTCAGTGGCTACTAGTAAACCCCACGAGTTTGGGCTTATATGATTCGTTTTAATGAGTCCAGTATATTGCACTTGCTGTCGAGGGTCTTATGATGGAGCCAGGAGGTGGATAGTGGATTTTTAAGTGGCTACTAGAAAGCCGCGGTGGATATTGGAATTTGTAAGTGGGTATTAGTAAACCGCTCGAGTTTGGGCTAATAGATTTAGAAAATGAAGAAGAATTATACAATTTGTTAATCTATTAGCACGCCATCTAAAAACTCAGCTGGTTGTTGCAGCCCTTCATATCTTGCAAAGCCAAGATAGTAAATCATATTTATAATATATGCACAACTGCCCAAAGTACGCCGACCATGAATGCAAGAGCAGTGATGTTCGACGATAACGCATAATACAAATTCTTCAACTTGATACAGTTCGATTCTAATGTAATGACGGCTCGGAACATGAGGCGAGTCGCTGCGCAGTAACCAATTCATGTGGCAGCGGGGGTGAGGGGTAGGGGCGTTTCTGCTATTTTCTCTTTCTCTTGGATTATACATAATATATGTATAATATGTATCCTTGGGGGGCGGGGTTTGCTTTACGTTGTCAACAATGCTCTCTTGGAAAACACACCAACTTACTTTCTTACTAGTAGCCACTGAAGAATTCCACTATCTACCTCCTGGCTCCATCATCAGACCCTCGACACCAAGTGCAATTTATTGGACTCATAAAAACGAATCATATGAGCCCAAACTCGAGGGGTTTACTAGTAGCCACTGAAGAATTCCACTATCCACCTCCTGGCTCCATCACCAGCTCCTCGTTACCAAGCCCAATCTATTGGACTCATTAAAACGAATCATATGAGCCCAAACTCGAGGAGTTGACTAGTAGCCACTGAAGAGTTTTCCACTATCCACCTCCTGGCTCCATCATAGACCAGCTCCAAGATTCCAAACTAGTATTATTATCCAAATTACATATAAATGCAAAGTTTCATTTCGATATGACAGTAAGAAGTTGATGAAAAAGATTCCGTTAAGTAAATGTGAATGAACCCCTAGAACCCCGAGATCAGCCCCTCAGGGATAGTTTTAGCGAAAAAAAAAAAGCTTATCAGTGACGTACTATGATTCCCCTACCTCACCGTGCATGAATTATTTTAATCGACTCTGGGTTTTTGGTCTATACATTCCGTAGCATTATCCTTTGTCGCCAAATATCAGAATTTGTCGGTCACTGGTTCAAAAGATATAAGCGTTTATAGGTGGCCGATCTGGAGAGAGTCTCCCCAGCAGGGCCACATTTATATCTCAAAAACTAGGGCACCTAGCGATGATCTGTTTTCTCCCATAATTTGTCGACAATTTTTCGCCATTTGTCGCCAAATATCAGAATTTGTCGGTCACTGGTTCAAGAGATATAAGGGTTTATAGGTGGCCGATCTGGAGAGTCTCCCCAGCAGGGCCACATTTATATCTCAAAAACTAGGGCACTTAGCGAAGATCTGTTTTCTCCCATAATTAGTCGCCAAATATCAGAGTCACTCCTTATATCTTTTGAACCAGTGACTGACAAATTCAGATATTTGGCGACAAATTTCGACAAATTAGCGACTCATTTTTTGTGTAATCAAAATTAAAATCCCTGATGGTGGCCCTGCCAGAGTCAGTGACACAGCTGATTGTATACCTAACTATTATTTATACCAGTGTAAGACGGTTGTCGTTTGATATTGTCGTACTACCTATTCTTTAAAAAATATAGTATCATTTAAGTACCCGCATTGTTTTATTTTTGTCTCCCCTGAGAGGTACTGTGTTGCATTTCATTCCTAGTAGGCAACCTCCGACTTGAATTGAATTGAATGTAACTTTCTTCAGAATACAGGGCGGCATACGAGAGGTGAACTGCAGGCGAACACACCTTTACACTTCGTCACTCGGTCAGAACATCTTACCAATTCCTATAATTTACGGAACGTTATTGTTTAAAGTTAAGACCTGTATGAAGTAATACCAATAATGAAGTAAAGATGTCATTGTGCTTTGTGTTTCACAGGGCCTAAGCCTGAACAATAAAACCAATAACGTACAAAATTATGTCATTTATTATTCTATGTAAGTTTAATTTTGTAAAGTCGTTTTCCAAAAATAAAAAGTATTTCTTCGTCTCCTAAATTTCAAATTTAGTTTTTGAGGATCCCGCTGAAACTAAGCAGCGAAGGGGTACGAGCAACCAGCTGTCCGCTTAGCCGGAAAAGCTTGCCGTTGATCGAAGTAGCTGCTTCCATTTTCCTCAAAAACATATTTTTACTGGACGTGTTCAAAGTTTTCTCCGTCAAGGTTTTGTTGGACTCTGAATGCAAAGAATTAATAATTGAGTCTGCATCCGTGTCCAGATTTAATATATTGGTATGAGACTCCTCGCGCCACAGCTTTTGCAAGTTAAGCGCCATCAACTCCAACTGAACTTGAGACAGCTCTCTGATCACGTCGATCTGCACCGACATTACGTTGTCACATGTTTTTAGTAGGGAGTTAAGCGTCTCCAAAACGTTGGCACGTCTCTTCTGAATACTGTACTGATTGTCTATATTTCGTTCGAAGAAGGCCAAGTGCTCGTATAGCTCTGCCAGCTGCAGAGAACAGGATATGTACTGCGCCGAATGATGCTCGAAGTCGTAGTAGTGTTTCGCCCTTATCAGCCATTTGTATGTGAAAGCGAACAGCTTCCTTGCTTCGTCAACGCTGCAAACGCATTCTAAAGGAACTTTGAGCTCCATCTCTTTCAAATCCAGAGACGGAAAAGTGAACAGTTTCTCTAGGGTGCCGCAATCTCCCTGTCCAGACTTTTCTGCACCCAGATCTTTCAAGTTTTCATCTTCTAAGGTCTCTGAGCTATCAAGCTTGTCTTCCAACAAGTCCACGGTCTTCCACAGATCTTCTCCCGATGAGGGTTGCGTGAAGTATTTGTTCAGAATCTTCTTTTTGGACATTTTAAAAAGCGTCAATCCGAATTTAACCCAGTGATGGCTCAGCTCTAAGAAGTGGATTTCGAAATCTGCCTTCTGTAATACGAATTCTTCAGGCATGAGTTTGCAGTTATCGTGGCAGGTCCTCAACACGTGGTAGGCAGCGCACAGGTGATGGCGTGCATTGCCAATCTGGTTAAGATACGTAAAATAGTTTCCCAGTCGCGCCGCCCGCAAAGCCCAGTCTTGTGGCGTGCCTTCCTTCATTTCTAATTGCCTCCGAAGAGCTGTATGGTTGTATAAAATGTATTTCTGAGGCAAGTTCAATTTATTATACAAGAAGGCTTGCATCTGAACGTTGTTGGTGATGACTTTGTCTACTTTTTCAGGATTGACACGTTTGATATTGCTCATCGGCTCTGCCGTGAACAAGTCCTCGGCGTCTAGGAACTTGTCAGGCTCAGACTTGCTGATCTGGTCATACAAGTCTTCCATGCTCTCAAGGATTTCGCGGGCTTCAGTGGTCTGGTCTAGTTGGATCATGTAGTAGCATAGAATATTCTGTATTCTTAACAAGATGAAGAGACATTCGTCTCTCAGAGCATACTGTTTTAATTTTTCAAATGAAACTTGAAGCATGTTCCTTTTCTCGATTATGGATAAAGGCATAGTTTTAGCGGAAAGAAGGACAAGGTAACCTTCCATCGCTAGAGACCTTATATATTGATCGTGGTTTTCCTTACCTAGGACTATCAATTCATTAGAGAGAATTTGAATATCTTTCTTCAAGTTTTGGAGGCGCTCAGAAGAGTTTTTCTTTAAATTGGTTCTTACATTTTCGAATGTGGCCGTGATCCGATGTAACGTTTCCATCTTGTTATATATACATTTGTTTTTTACTTATAATTTATCAGTTGCATAGATTTATCGAAGAAATAAAATTTTACATTGGTTCTTTCTTGATTCTTTCTGTCAGATTTAATTCGATTCTATTTTTTTGTGTCAGAAATAGTGCGCCTAATTTATTCTTTTTCAGCCAGTATGGAAGATAGTTGAAACAAGGAGATTATGGTTTCAGAGTGATTATTTTTACCCGAGTGAAAATAACTTGAAGATAGTACCTAAATAGCATGTTCTATACCTATACCTCAAGAAAGCCTCCTAAAAAATGAACATGGCGGCCAAATAATCAATATCACAATGATATAGGCTGATAGACTATGGCGACGTTAACGCCTTCACAACGTGCCACTTTTTATTCTAATCACGTGAAGGCATGCGTAACGTATGTAGGTAGGTAATTACCCTGCGCCCGCGCAAAAGCAACGCCTATGTTGAACACAATCAGTGCAAAGATACGTTTATTCAAACTGTCGAACCTTAAAAAGGTTGGTTAACCTTTACAAGGAACACTAACCTATTTATCTAATAAACCTCCATTGAACCACTGAAAGACGAAGATATATCATGACAATACGACCTATTGAACCACTGAAAGACGAAGATAATATATCATGATAATACGACTTCAGACCAAATAAAAAATCTTATTTGGTCTGAGAATACGACCAGCAAAATACCTAAATACCAACCTCTCGTAAAGCTTGCACAAAAAGCAGCCGGTTGCGAAGGTCAGTTCCACTACCTGACTAACTAGTCTGACGGTCCTCTCGGGACGTGGAACTCGACGCAACAAGTGGCTCCTCGATTAGGTACGTAAGTATATTACGTACGTACGACCCAGTCTGGGACCCAGTACAGAAACTCATGAGATGCCATAATTTTCACGTAATTATACCGTTTTACGCCCATTTAACCGTGAGAAGTGATAAGAAAGCTCTTTTATTCGCTTCGATCGTTTACCTACCTGTCAAAAATGATATTTTGGTAAGTTGTTTTATTTGCTTTGGAGGAGCTCGTGGCTAAGTAATAACAGCCGCTCGGGTCGATCCACCAGGTTAAGCTACGCTTGCCGGGGTTGGTCCGTGGATGGATGACCATTTTCACATATCGAGACTCCTCCGTGCCTCGGAAAGCACGTTTTAAGCCGTTGGTCCTGGCTGTCATTTGTGATCTTTGACAGTCGTTACGAGTCGTCAGAAGCACGAAATTCTGACAACCAGTCTAACCAAGGGGTTATCGTATTACCCAGTTACTGGGTTGTGGAGGTCAGATAGGCAGTCGCTCCATGTAAAATACTGGTATTCAGCTGCATCCGGTTAGACTGGAAGCCGACCCCAACATAGTTGGGAAAAGGCTAGGCAGATTTGTTTTATTTGCTTTAGGTATATTTTCGGAGTACCTCGAATTGTTTTATCCGAAATTAAATTATTTGTATTGTGCCTTTTTTAGGGTTCCGTAGTCAAGGAACCCTTATAGTTTCGCCACGTCTGTCTTTCCGCCCGTCCGTCCGTCCGTCCACGGCATAATGGGCAACACGATACCGTAAAGCCGGCGCCAGACATAGTCACACAAATTTGTTGTACCTACAACAAGGCTCAAGAAAATAGGTGGCTCGTTCAGATGTCAATGTATTGTATACGCTTTTACAATAAGCATCCAAGCCACGTACAAGATCTAAGCCTTAATAAATTCATTAAACGTAAGTTGTGCCAAAAAGCGTTTTATACCACTAAAGATTACATTGAGGACAAAAAGGCTTGGGATTGAGCTGCTCCAATTTTTACATCTATTTTTTATTTTTGGTTTTAAATTACTTACTTACGAGTTTTGTTATTTTTGGTAACTTTTTATTTTATTATATACCTACACAGTGACACTAACCCAGCTCATGGTGTACCGAATATCTATTTGGTGTACCCATGTGCCAAATTTCATCCAAATCCGTTCAGCAGTTCTAGCGTGAAAGCGTTTAAACAAACAAACAAACTCAATTTCGAATTTATAATATTATACTATCTGTTGCTCGCGACTTCGCCTGTGATCCAGGATGAAAAGTATATATAGCCTATCAGGCATTTTTGCGTGAAAGCGTAACAGATAGTTAGGATGTTAGTAAAGGAGACTTATTAGTAAAAATAATCACGCAATTTGGTAACTCGTCATAAAATTTATTTGAAATCCCCAATACCCCGAGGTGCTACCTTTGGAAGTTTGGACTATCTAACTTAGGCAACGCTGAATAAATCTTTACAAATAATACTTTATAATGTATTTAAGAACTACATAGGTCGATATACATGTCTATAGAAATTTCACTCAAGACGCTCCATATTTCGCACTCAAAAACTCAAAGCATTTATTTAAATTAAACCATTTACAAGCACTTTTGAATTGTCAAGGAGTCGGTCTGTCAGAAATATGAATAATTTGGCACATTTTCTAACGCGTAGCTGTCGTCTCGTCTCTCATCCTGAACCCATTGATTTCTAGAGCCCAGGCAAAAGCAAAACAAAATGCTTAATTAGAAACCTAAATATTTTGAGAAGGTATTACCTACATAGTTTTAACTTGTAAGTAGCTGTATTAATATTTATGGAAAAAAAAATACATTAGTTGTAGATAATGTGTTTAAATTTTAAGTACCTATTATAATTTTATGCTTACGTACGTACCTACCTTCTATATTCGGTAAATAATTAATAATAAAAATTATTATTAGTCTGCAGTACTAACTGCAGACTAATAATATTTTTTTAAATGTAAGCAAGCAATAAATACGTGCCTTAGAAAAGTTCAAAAAACTTGTAAATAGGATTCGTAATATTTTGTTCATAATAATATTTTTTTTACTATATCTCTATCAAAACTTTTAAGTTATGCAAAACTTTTTTAAACGCAAACCTTAGAAATAGATCTATGACAATATAGGTAATAATTATTCTAGTTTCCTAAAGTTTTATTATAGATGTGACATGTACACCGACCTTATAAAATACCTAACAGAAAAAAAAACAAAAACTTAACATTTCTTACTTTGTCGTTAAAAACAAAAGAGTAAAAAAGTAATAAATAAAATGCACAGAAAATAAATTACAATAGAAAAAAAAAATTAAATTAATTATTGTTATTATCTTCACGCGCGATGTTTCCTCTCCTGAAATAAATATTATTTTTTGAAAAAATATTATTGTGATACCAACGAGACTCGCAATGCTGAAAATCGCAAAGCTTACATGGGTACCCGAATTCGCGTCGCTCCTACTACCCGAAATGCTGATTGATTTTCAACACTTAACCGAAAAATACAGAGAAAATCAATCACCATCCCAAGACTATTACAAACCATTTGAAAACTTACGTAATTATACTGATCTAGATGTTCAGTCTTGTCGGGGAACCGAGGGATACCTCCTGTAGGTCAGCGACTTCCTCGGAGAGGGGCTGAAAGCCCTCACTCCTGCGTAGAACTTGCCCTTCTGCGTGATCACCTCCAACCGAGCTGAAGCTTCAGCCCTCCCGAACTCATTCTCGACAGTTATCCTGTAGATACCGACGTCTTCGATCGTAACCTAAAAACAAAAATATTTAATTATTTACTTAACAATCTATCATAAATCTCTTTGCCTTGAAACGATAAAAACAATCTTAATATCACAACTGTAGGGGTCGCCAGAAGTCTATATAGCACACCTGCATTTCCCAGTTACGTGTAGAAGTGGGAGAGCCTATTGCCATAAACCGGACATAAATCGAATCAGAACCT
The DNA here is from genome assembly GCA_947363905.1 of Lithophane semibrunnea. NCBI lineage: Eukaryota > Metazoa > Arthropoda > Insecta > Lepidoptera > Noctuidae > Lithophane > Lithophane semibrunnea. The sequence goes on from OX376186.1 coordinate 7,938,702, forward strand.
ACTATGGCGTCTACCCTACATATATTGAAGACAAGTACCATAAGGGGATATTACAGTAACATAATATATCAAAAAAATTAAATATAAGAAATATTATGTAGGTATACCGAAGCTCACAAACTTAATACATTGTTATCTAATCTAACTATCTAACTTCTAACTAATATTAAAAATGCGAAAGTTTGTAAGTATGGATGTATGGATGGATGGATGGATGTTTGTTACTCTTTCACGTAAAAACTACTGAATGGATTTGGATGAAATTTGGCAAACAGATAGTTTATAACCTGGATTAATACATAGGATACTTTTTATCCCGATATTCCCACGGGATCGAGACTTACGCGGGTGAAACCGCGGGGCGCAGCTAGTTGAATTATATTATGATATTGTAACATCTCTCAAATGATTCATACTTCTTGGAACTCTTAACAAAATGCATCTAAGAAGAATAGTGTAGGATTAAAACATTGTATTCGTGATGATCAAAAGCACCTAGCACAACAAATTTTTCTATTAATAGAATGTGTGTACGTACATGTTTCCAGAAATATAATTCATGTTTCTGTCACAATACGGTGCTTAAGTTCACCAACCTGTTCAATTTCGAGTATCCTAAGAAGCTCATCCTTTTCCCTGATGGTGAATCTGGCAGAAGGTGTGATGATGATGCCGTCCTTGTCCCACGTGGCCCAGGGGGCGGGCTGGCCTTTGACGGCACATTTGAAGGTCACGTGGTCTCCTTCTTCCACTACTTTGTTGAAGGGATACGTGTAGAAGGAAGGTGCCATTTGTCGGGATGGACTGCAGAGGCGGCGGGTGTCTGGGCCTGTAATAAATGAAGGAATTCAAGTATCTCAATACTGCTACGGAAGTAGCAGTATTAAATTGTAGAACTCAAAGCATTTATAACAATTAAACCATTTCGAGCAATTTCGAATTGTCAAAAAGTCGATCAGTTAGTCAAAAGTTATAGCAAGTTGCCCATTTCAAAACGTAGATCTCTATGAAAAAGAACGTTCAAGAAACTCCAAGAACACTCTTGTCTTACAGGTTAAATTAAGATACTTGTTACACAATCCTGGGTAGGTACATTATTTTGGTTGCTCCTATATGTGAGAACAACGTACAAAAACAATATAAAACAATTCACAAAATAGGTACTTAAAAGTTTAAAAATAAGCTCTGGCAGCTAAGATGATGGAGATGGCGCCCGTTCACGAACATGAGGCGTGGCACTATTCAGTTTAACCATTATAAAGGGAACCGAATGATTCAACTAGTTTTCAATACATCATGCTCTCAACTGCCAAGCTCTATTAAGTCATAAATCCATAATAACATAATCAACGACTACACTTTCGAGAAGTCAGTCAGTTCAGTTTGAACAATGCTTCAAGTTTCAAGTGAATTGAAACGATCAGCGCGAGTGAATTTCGTCCGGCATCACGTTCGGGTTTCGCTCCAGTTTGACCAGAGTCGAGAAGGGCATGCAAGGCTTACCAGGTGTTCTGGAGACGGATCTGGCGGGCGTGCTGCGAGGTGTGGAGCGTGGCGTGGACGCGGCCGACAGTAACGCGGGCGGACGACGCAGGCGCTGACTCAGGGTATTGGGCTCGCCAGGTGCTGGAGAGTAGCATTACAAAAATTAGAAAAAAATTGGTAGTCATGCCACCACTATAGTCTCAAACTAATAGATCTGAAGGAAGGACTCAATTTACATAATACTCCAAAAAACCTTAATTTTAAATACCCGTAAAAGCCCCCCACTGACATGACTTAGGCCCATTAACCCCCCCACTGACATGACTTAAGCCCATTAACCCCCCCACTGACATGACTTAGGCCCATTAATGTTTCTTAAACAGAAGAAGTTTTCCAAAAATAGCAATTTAAAATGTATTGCAAGCATCGTAAATAGCCTAGATATCGTTCCCTCTGCTGGATGAGGAAGTGAAGTGAGAAAGTGTGAGAGGGAGTCATCTATTTATCATAGGTAGGTGACATTTTATGTGCCCAAAGTCGATGCATCATGTTATGTTATGTTAACCACAAAGTTAGATAGTTTAGAGTGGGCAAAATTGCAATATTGTTCATTTTGTAATTTTGTTTTACTTTGTTAGTAGATAATCTTAACTTTGAGAAATATTTTGCCATAATTTCTTAATTCTTTAGTTTTAGTATTATTATGTACGTGTTATCACCTATTTCTGAGATTGCTGGTTATTCGCTAATTGGCGAAGTGTAAGTCCGAGCCTATTGTTACCACTACTCAAAATACTTATATATTATACACAAAAGCTGTTGGTGTACCTTTATATATAAATAAATAAAATAAATGAATGGCATATACTTACGGTACACCACAAGGCAGGCACTGGACTTGGCCTTGCCGAGGTTGTTGGAGGCCTCGCAGGAGTACGTGCCCTCATCCTCAGCTGTCACTTGTTTGATCTTCAGCCTCGCGGCGCCGTCATCAAACGAGGACTCGAAGTCTGGGCAATCGTGTATTAACTGTAAAATTATAATAATACATATTATACAGGGTGTTAAAAGGCACATCACAAAGCGTCATCTACGCATTCTGTACTAAGTAACACTGAATGAAAAATAATAATTGCTAATTCTTTTACGTGTTGTAAGTTCAACATAAAAATGTACTCTGTGAGTTCAACGGGAAATAAAAAAAAGTAAAAAAAAAGAAAGAAGAAAAAACAACGTTTTTATAAAAAGTTTTTTCTTCGCTTCTCATACCTCATTGTAATGGAACCACCGGATGTCAGGGTCGGGGTTGCCGGTGACGTGGCACTCGAACTCGATCGCGTCGCCGTCATACGACAGCAAGTCTGTTAGCTCCCGGTCGAAACGAGGTATCACTTCCACGCGGCTGGAACGAGAAAAAGACTTTTAAAATAATACTGTTAGAGTAGGTAGTGTCAGACTAAAGAAAAGATGGATAGATTGTCTGACAGAGCACGAAATCGCCGCACAAGCAGCGTCTAGAAACGGCAGCTACTGATGAAATTCGCGGTGCCGAAAGCGCGTTCAGTGCACAATTTCTGTCATCTTCACGATTCAAAGCGACGGCTATACCATACACGTTTGCTATGACACTGGTGAATGATGTATAGTAACTGACGACTCATTTTATGTCTACGCTGACTCGCTTGGTCTGTCTAAAAAGTTTTGACAATCCCGCGGAGCCACCGCCGAGAGGTCTCCCTGCTCTGTTTGTCTAAAAGGTATCTAATAGGTAATGGCTACGAATGCAGTGAACACTGAGATGACGGCTACTATGAGTATTAGGTTGTACTCACATGTTTCTTTCATAACATTACAAAGTAACACAAAGTTTAGTGCTCACCCATATCTTACGTTGTGTGAATCGTCTGTTGAAGATGGATCTGAAATAGAAAAGGGTAATATATTACTAGAATACCTACCTGTCTCGATCTAAAGTAGGTATTGGAATAACAGGATTATTGCTAAAAATGGAAAGCAATACTCTAGGACAGTAGGTAGGTTTGTAAAGATGCTCTTATCTACTGCCTAAGTTTCAATATTTTAGCCTGACGTTGTCCTTATTATTACCTACGCGCAACTAAGATTAGTTTAATACAGGAATGCACCTCATCACACAACTACACTTAAATGACTATTATGACTACGAAATGCTACAATTAACTTAGAATAAACCGAAAGTTCCCAAGCGCAAATAATAAATCCTACCCTGAGATCCTACCATCGTTAACCAAGTCAAAAACGATCTTCAATACCAAGAAAGCTCCCTTCAACTCTTAGTTGTTAGTTAACTCAAAATTGTTAGTTAATCTAAGTCCGCCCTCTAACGGTTCATCCAATACAATGCAGCACACCAGCCGTTCTCGTGAAAACGTAAAGTATATGACAAATTGGGATACTGTTCAGTAAAGTGGGTCACGGGGCGTGACACGCAGTTTATTTTCGGGGGGCGTGAGAGAGTTGTTTATTTTCGGGGGGCGTGAGAGAGTTGTCGAAGTGATTGTGTGGGTAGGTCAAGTGTTTTGAGGGGTGGAGACTAACCGACCAAGAACAATGGCGGGGAAGGGATTAGAACTTAGTCCTTTCACAGATATTTATATCCGAGATCTTTACTTTTTTATACATTTTAGCCCTGATAGTAGCAACCCAATAGCAACCTTTTTGATCATAGGTGAGAAAAATGCTAAATTCTTTTTTATTTACTTACTAAGTTTATTTAGTATCTGGCCTTTGTACTTGAGACTTAAAATTTTCGGGGGGTATTTTACCGCTTTTTTTTATTAACGCTAGATTTAATTAAAATAATAATATTAAGTATCCAACATTTATAAAATGCCTTTTAAAGTACAGTCAAAGTGTTACCTTTGAAAAAATAAAGTGAAAGTATTACCTTTAGCCTTAATTTGCAGTGATATAATCGCCTTAGCTTCTCCGTGCACGTTCCTTGCGACGACGGAGTAGGCTCCGGTGTAGTCCAGCTTAGCGTGGGGTATCTCAAACCGGTATTCCGGGCCGTCACCGACGCGTTTGAAGTGTGTAGCGTCCCGGTAGTAGTCCGGCTGGGGGTTTGAATTGTATGTTTTATATTATTTACTTATTACAATCATTTTTGAATTAGATCATTTTAGGACTGAGGCTCCCTTCTGTGTTTACGGGCTACCAGGCGTTTATGGGTACTATGTTTTTTCAAGAGAAAAAAATGTATAATTTTTTCACCTTTAGGAAGTCCCTGAGCCAGTACACATCTGGTTTGGGGTCTCCGATGACCTCACAGGCGATGATGACGGTGTCTCCTTCCCTCGCTTCGCTCGAGCGCGGCTTTCGTACGAACATCGGCTCCTTTGAGTACCTGCAATGGTCAAGTTGGCTGGCTTTAGTGTCTTCAAGGACCTCTTATAGAATCTAGAATCCTAGTAGGTTGTAGGGCCAGTCCAATAACTTATATGTATGGCAAGCCGATCCCTTGGGAGAAGCGAGCTAAATACCCAGGTGAGATCCTTGACCACCCAATCACCTTCATTTTTACCGTAAGTCTTAAATAGTCACTAAAGTGCAAATTGCGCATCTACACCGCGGTCATCCGTCCCATCAAGACCTAAGCTTGCGTCGTCTTCAAACGAAGGTTTGAGCCAGTTCTTATTGACCATCTCTTACATGGAATTAAGTTATTGAATTATATAATACATCTTTGTTTACCCATTCGAGGAATCCAGACGAGATTTTATACTATACGCAAAAACTCACGGTTCATCAGGAGCATTGATTACTACTGGAGGCGTCCTCTTCTCTCTCGGCTGTGTCCCTTCCACCACGATCACTTTCCCTGACGTGGAGGCTCTACCGACTTCATTGGAAGCCGTGCATGTGTATACTCCTGCATCTCGATACGTCACAAAGGCTAGTGCCAGTTCTATCTGACCATCTCGGTCTAGCGTCATGATGGCGCGCCGACTCGGGCGGAGTCGGACACCGTCACGGTACCATGTGACTCCTACTGATGGGTATGCTTCTACGACAGCTGATATTCGGAGCTCTTCACCTGGAAGAATTTGCCGCATTTTAACTAAATAATAGACATCAAAATTGGGTGCCTAAACAGAATGGGGGCTTTAAATGTTGTATACATCTGAGTTGGCTACCGTAAATGAAAAACTACATTCTTGCAAATTGATTAAATTCTGATTCTGGTACACTCAGGAAAGGAGTGCAATACTCGTAAAATAAAATATTCTCCTTTTCGTCGGGCAAGATTTTAGCGCAGACTGACTGACTGACTGACTGTGCGGGCTGTAAATTATAGTAATATTATGGCCAGCGACATTAGCTATTAGAACGGGGCTTAATCTTGAAATTAACATTATTTCAAAATCAGTGAAATGAAATGTTTTGAAATTATTTTATTTTTCTTTAAATAGGTTTGTACAAACACTTCACGTCAATCATTTTTTTTTTTAACTAGATGACTTTGGTGAGTATGGCCTTCTGTAGTATTGATTCTAGCTAGAAATAATAGTAGGTACCATGTTTTTCTACAGACTAAGTCTTGTCCTTTTTTATTTGATTCACCTATCCCCCTGTCACCCGTGTGGGACATTGAAAGTAAGAAAGGCAAGCAAAGTAAGCAGGCAAGAAGACAATTTACCTTCACAAAGTCTATACAGCGGTTCCAATCCGCAGCAGAACTCGGGGGCCACGTACGCCCTGATGCCTTTATCCACCACCAGGCTGCAGCGACAGCTGACTGCGCCGGAGCTGTTTCGTGCCATAGCCTCGTACACCCCTCCATCTTCTAGTGTCGTAGGAGCGATCTCTAATGTGTGGAAGTGCTCGTCCTGGTAGGTGTTACGGCGACCTTGAAATACCAAAAAATGTTAGTTAATTATCCTAGTGTCGATTGGTGACATGTGAGTGAGGTTCTTAAGGTTAATAAAAATGATTTGCTTTTAGGACTTACGAGGGAGACTTACTAAGGTACGAGGTTCGACACTGGCGTGTTTGTTATCAAATAGAGACCCATACGATGAACAATGACATTTTAAAGTTCGTTTAGTTAGAGTATCTGGGTATTGAAAATATAAATTGTGAAATATACTAGTTGAAAGTTGAATCACTTTACTTTGCAGATAAGATTCCCATATAATATTTAAAAAAATGGTGTCCAAATAGTAGAGGACCGGCAAAACCTGCATTGGAGTTGGTACCCACTTTTTCTGAAGTCACTTTTTAGGAAGATGAACAGTCTATTAGGTGTATACGGTGATATATAACCATCTACTTACTATCAAACACCAGCGTATCGCCATCTTTGAACCACGTGAGCGTCGGGGACGGGTTGCCGACCACCTGGCAGGTCAATCGCACAGGGTAGGTGGCCTGTACCCGCCGGTCTCGCAGCCGCATTGTGAACTGGGGCGGGTAGTCGCCTTCCGCGTCTTGGGAACGCTCCCTGGAAATGAAATTTGATGTGTTTTTATTTTGAGATAAGGTAGCTCGTTTATCTTGGACATCACTTACATCGGTGAAGTAAAACATTGTGAGGAAATCCTCACTTATAATTAAATAACTTACGCGTGGAGTTCGAAAATTATTCCTTGGGAATGTACCGGAATAAAAAGTTTCCTATGTCATGGTCTACCTGTGTGCCAAATTCCGTTCAGCCGATAAGGCGTGGAGAGAGTTACATTCTCTATATTAGTATGGATATTAAGTCTGATATCGCTAACGCTCTTTGAAAAAGTGAGATAAATGTTCTTTTCAAATTCAAAAGTTCTCAATATATGCTATCTATAGTCTCAAAGCTGAAACTTACAGCACGGCCTACTTTGTCGTACATAGTTAGGTGAAAACCGCTGCATTGCACCACATAGCATTATATGTCGTAGTATAAAATGGTGGGTGGATGCAAGTGCACTCTGCAACAGGTCAAAATTGCTGACCAATCGGCTCTCTAGTACAGCAGTACAAAAGTGTTATTCAGTAGTAGTACTTATATTTTTTCCAGCCTAATGTGACTAGTGCGCAATGATGCACTATCTGATGTACAGTCACGAGCAAAAATATGTATACACTCAGCAAAATTCAATAACGTTTTTCTCGTGGAATAACGATTTTAACTTTGAGATGATACCTATTTCATAATAATAGGGGTTCAAAAATACTATGTTCGTTATATCATAAAATTACAATCAATACAGTAGGAGAAAATCACTTTTAAAAGTTGCTAAGTGTATACATATTAGTGCTCGTGACTGTATGTATGTAGGTATAGGTATAAACTGCAGGCTTAGAATTGAATTCGATTCGAATTTTGAATAAATATAATGGCCTAAATGTGCCTCGACACTTAAATACGTTTCCATGACACTCTTTTCGAGATAAATGCTAAGCGATCCTTTCGTTGTAATTGAATAGTCCTATTATTAATTTTGACTTTTTGATCAGTTTTCTACAAGTTTTGTATACAACTGGTCTTCACACCTTATTTTACGTGTAAAAAATAAACGAAAGCACTACCCATACTCACTACATGTAGAATATCTTATAATTTGGTGTAACGCAAAGTAGTGTAAGATAGACTAACAGTTGTGTCCGCTAATCGTTTGCCGGTGAAAGGTTCTATCGGCGAAACACTGAGAAGTGAATCGTTCTGTCGGCGAACCGTTCATCGGAGAAACAAATGTCGGAGAAGCCTGTGTTTAATCTAAGGTCCAGCGCACATCTGACGAGGCGCAGCGCAGCGCTTTCGTAACTGCCAAACAAGTATCGACTTTGCATCAGTAAAATAAAGTTGAAAATAAATAAACTTCCATTAGCTCGAAAGCGCGTCTAAGCAGAAGGTGGCGCGCGTCTCAGGTTATTTACTCTCAACTTTATTTTTAGGCATACAAAGTTGATATTTGTTTGACAGTGACAACCGCGCCGCGCTGCGCCTCGCCAGGTGTCCACCGGCCCTAAGGTATCCAATACAAGTAGTAGAGATAGTGAAAGGTATATCTAACAACTCTGCACACTGGATACCTTGGATACCTTCCAACCAAGGCCATTGATCTCTTCTCAGAACGTGTAACTAAATGATCACGAACCTATATTATCAAATAAAATAAATAAACATTTTATCTACCTCAGAATAACGAATTTTAGCATATTTCACCAATTGAGTTGTAAAAATCATGGTCAACTCAATTGGCGAAAAAGTTACGCGTTCTAAACTAGCGCAGAATATTTAAAAGCTATGGAGTATGGCCTACACGTGAACGTTGCCGGTTGTGTATTAGAACTAAAACTTGATAATAGGAAATACACTAGACGCAGATATATTTAGTGCGTCTCTGCGTCCAGCGCTCGGTGTGGTTACACGTCGCGTTCTGGTTTGCAATTGGTCAATCGTCATCCTGAAGATGCCTCGTTGAGAGGTGAAACACGTGTCGATTTCTTACAGGTTTTTTATGACTCTTGAAGAAAAGTCAAGCGGAATAGGTTACTAAATATATCTGCGTCTATTGTAGGCATTTTATAATGGATTTCCGCAAAGTAACGCCTGAATCAATTAACTATCTTTGATAATAGGATATTGATTTAGTCTAATAACTAGGTAAATAAGTACAAGTTTTTAGGATACAAAACTACTTCCGCACTTCTATTCTATTTTTATACAATTCCGAATTCTCTGCGATTTTGATCAATCAGTGCAGTGCAGTCGTCATTCATTTATTGGAACCGTGACAGAGATAAAACTTTCCTATTTACAAACAGCAAAACCAAAACATTGGCCTGAGTTCCGCTTATGTAAATAACTAACATTCGTAATATGAAAAGATTTAGGAACCTCGGTAAGTGCCTACAATTAAATAATTATTTATAGGTATACCTACTAAATGTAGTTATCGCAAGTTCAAAAAGGTAAATAGTATTAATTAACTGTAGATTGTTGATATTATTAAACTGTAAAGTACGGTGCAAAGCAGACAACATTTTTCAACAAGTTCGCAAGCGCATTAAAAATCATAGAAATCTATGATGCCAGTACCTACCTACCAATCCCAATATTACAATAACACTTTAAAGACTCACCTCTTGAGCTTAGCATCAGCTTCCCAGATGAGTCTGTCCGTCACGACGGCCACCCGCGCGTACGTGGACGCCCTTCCGTGAACATTCGATGCCTCGCAGCTATACCGCGCCTCATCCTCGATGCTAATGTCCTTGATAGTCAACGAACAGTCTTGGCCGTTGTACAGAGCCGTCATCCGGCTCTCTTCTTCAATCTCGTGCCCATTCTTCATCCAAACTATTTCAGGTAAGGGCTTGCCCTTCACACTGCAGCTGAGGTTTGCTGTCTCGCCAGCTAACACCTTTAATTGTCCAGGTAGAATGTCCACGAATTCCGGCCTGTCACCGGCGAGGCCGATGCTGACCGGCGCGGAAGTCGGCACTGACTCTCCCCACCCGTATCTGTTCCTAGGAGTCACTCGGAAGTGGTATTCTTCTCCTTGTTTCAAATTGAATGCGTCGAAAGAGTTTAGCGGGGTGATTCCAAGCTCCACCCAGCGCGCACCACCTTCTTTGCCGAGCAGCCAGCTTTCTATCTTGTATGCGAGGACCGGTGCCGTGTCCCGAGGGTCAGCTTTCGGCCAGGCGAGAGAGACCCAGTTGTTGCCTCCGTCCACGACGCTCGGCTCACCCGGGATGCGATCCGGCACGGCTAAAACGAGAACCGATGCGGCACTGACCTTAAAGAATACTTGATGTGATGCCAGCCGAGACTGCCAGATGACTTATAGTATTGATTTGAGATTGATCGAGCCAGAATTGGCAGGTTAGGCTAAATATAAATAGTGTGTATGATCTAATGATTTGTTGCTGAGTGCCTAAGACTGCCGTCATCGTTACGATGACTGATTGACGGATGACGCGTGAATAGGTTCCTATCGACAAGAGTCTTTTACATAATACTATGTGTTGGTCTCCTGGCAGATCTTCCGTCTGGCGCACAGTAAGGTTTAACTTTAGCACTTCTAGTTTCCAGAAGGATGTAAGGACTCATTGATCAGTAAACTGAGAAGGTACAATAGTGATTAAAACTATGGATGGAAACTGGAAGTTTTGATTGCAGAGCTTTAGATCAGATACCTAGTTACCTACAGCGGTGAGCTCTCGGTGGCAAGATTTATTATTTGTGCAGTAGTAAACTCACATTTATAAGTCCTCGGTCGTAAGTTGTAAGTTTACAAGCACAGATTCACTACAGATTCTAAGTAAATAGTGCTAAACGCATTAATTGATTGGTGGTGCAAACATTAGGCCTAGATTCCTCATACGCTGATATCGGTCGCGTACGGTCGGTCGCTTAAGCCTCGCAAAGCAGTACGCACCGCGGACGTCAGCGTCGCAGTATGGGCTAGGGGCTATATAGAAAATAGCACACATACGCACGCGCGATCGACTTACCGACATCAGCGTAAGAGGAATTCAGGCCTAAGACTTGGACTCGGCACGTTGCTACCGAGAATGTTTTTGCAAACAAACTGATAAGGGGATCGAACCCACACACAGCATTCACCTTTGTGAACACCTCACCGAGACGGTTAACTTATAAAGGGAGGATTTTTGAGACGAGACAGTAGATATACCTTGAAGCTTCAGGAAAATGTTCTTCGGTAATATAAATACATTTTTAATTTACAATATAAAGGCATTTTTTGCGATTTGTGACTTTTCTAGTATTCTAACATCAGTTAGTGCAGAACGAGACTACTAGACTACTTTTAGATTAAACTAGACTTTTAATCCTAATACGAAACTGCATCGATCGGCATCATAAAATAAAATGTGAGAATTAACGAATTTTAGGCGACAGATGTTGGAAGAATGTTACTTATTTCTTCCAAAATCTGTAATAGTACATTACTAATAATACTTACATTTATATTTCCTTTCACCAATGGACATGGAAGCGTCATCCATTGGATAAGTCCAGTCCGATATGAGATTTTCGGAAGAAGCTCGTTGTCTTACCTGGGAAGCGAAACAAGTACAAATCACAACATTAATTTTTGTTTACCTACCCTAATAGTTATTTATGCAACTGTTATACAATAAAGGGTATTAAAACACGAATGTGGGTTTATCACACGAGGCGAAGCCGAGTGTGTTAATAGTATCACATGAGTGTTTTAATACCTAATTATATACAGTTGCATACAAGATTTTATATCTAAACCCATGATATGAATCTTCTATAAAAGTTTCTTTGCAATACCAATATCTAACAAAAATGGCGCGGTACGACGTGAATTCGAATTTTTCGAATTCGAATGTGTTTTGTTTTTAAATTACGGTGCTTTGTTAGTGAAACGCTCCTGGGTAACAATGTTCTTTTTTTTAAATGAGTTGCACTATGAAATTCAGTACAACATTATAACACCCGTTTGGCTGATATTATGCTTACTATGACACTGGATGTTTTAAGTTGGCTATAAGCTAACTGTGGTGTAGATAAAAACCTAAAAAAAAATCATGATCAGCCTACAAAATTCCAACTGCTGGGACATAGGCCTCCTCTCTGTGAGAAGGAATCGGCCATAATACACCACGCGGGTCTAGTGCGGATTGGTACATGTCACATGTATTCGTTTATATTGGTTATAGGACATTCCGGTTTCCTTAAAATTATTTCCTTCACTATTTTGAGAAAATTGGTGACGAAATAAACCTACCACTGCTCAGAAATAGGGAGAAATTTACAAAAAGTCGATACAATTGCCCCACTGCAGGGCAAATGCCTCTTCTCGTACAGAGAAGGCATGAGCATTGATTACCACGCTTGCTCAAGACGGTATATCAGTCATGTCGAAGATAAACTCAGAAAGTACCTACATACGAATGAACATGTAGATATTATGTTGATGATGAATTGAAAAAGTCACATTGCTACTTGCCCGGTATTGAAGCCACAACATCATGCATCAGAGGCGATACCTATGGAACTTATTTTAATCGACGAAAAACAAAGGAGGAGGTTCTCAAGTAGACATTTTTTTTTTTTTTTCTACTCATATCTTTTTACCGAGTGGTCCGATTTGAACGATTCTTTTTTTATTGGGGAGGGTATACCTCAAAGTTAGTCCCATATAAAATTGAAAACTATAATCCATCCCTAAGGGTAGAAAAATTGGGATTGATTGATTTTTCACCTACTCAATTTTCAACTGTAAACCGATTCCACATACTTAGAATGTAAGTAATTAATTTGTTTGTTTGATGTTTTGCGCCGTTACTTAAATTAGTTTAGGAGCTTAGTTACACTAAAAGGTTTATTTTTTTATTTTTCGCTATTCAGTTATCATTTTTCGTCGGTTTATTTTTTGAAAAAAAGTTTGTCTTTAATATAGGTATACTTACCACAACAGTAACAAAGGCTCGGTCGCATCCATACGCGTTCCTAGCGAGTATGCAGTAAGTTCCCGCGTCCGAAACTACGGACCTCTTGAGAGTAAACTTGACGTAGTCATCTGAAGTCATCTTGCAGACTCGTTGGTTGTTTGTAATGTCGCGGATGCCTTTCATGAACACCACTGTTGGAATTATTAATCAAATTAGAATACTGACAAAACTTTTAAATTTTTACTGAAAAAAAGGCTGTTTTAGAATATATCGCCTCTTTGCTTCAATATTGTGTTATCCAAGATAACACGTTATTGAAGCAAAGAGGCGATATTTGAACATCGGAAATAGTTTATTTTTCATCTACCTATCCTTTTCTCAACTATGTTTGGGTCAGCTTCTACTTCAGTCTTCTTCAAATAAATTACACCAAGTGAAGCGCGTGCTGTTATCTGGTACCAAATTGACACAAGAATAAAATCTCACCTTTTGGCTTAGGTTCCCCTTGAACCCTAAACGAAATATTAACATCTTCGCCCACAGAAATGAGGATATCTTTCTCCGGTCTGCCAGCAATGATGGCAGGCTTTCCCTCTAGCTCATTGGTCACCACAGTAATCGCAGCATTCATATCCACATTGCCGTGAGTACTCCAAGCCCTACATGTATACATCCCCGACTCTTTTTCGGTGACATCCGAAAGTGCTAGAGTATATAAACCCTGCTCGACAAACGTTCTTGCGTTTCTGTATACTTCGGTGACGGAGCGACCTTCTCGCAGCCATTCTACCCTGGTAGGACAACCTCTGATCTCCACCTGAAGGCCTATCGTGCCCCCTTTGGCGACTTTGTAGTCGGATAGAACGTTGGTAAAGTGTGGACGGCGGGACTCCAAAGCTTGGTGGTTGAAATGGGAGCGTTCTCTTGTGGCAATGTTTGGGCTGAGGCGGCTTTCTTTACCTGCAATTGAATAGCTAAGCATTATATTTGGTACTAGATGTTGTTAAATTGAAATACATAGTGAGGTAAAAAAAAATATTACATAATATTTTATAGGTTTTACTAGATATTAGCCCGCGACTACGTCTGCGATGTATTTTGCATTATATCCAGGATGAAAAGTAGCCTATGTCCTTCTCCAGGCTACCAATATAATCATCGGTTCAGTAGTTTTGGGGTGAAACGGTAACAGAATGACAGAAATACTTTCGCATTTATAATATTAGTATGGATTTACACTACAAAAACAAAAGTAGTTAACATTAGCATGAATTTGTAATCATACTTGTTAACTAAGTACAGTTTACTTTTATTACAAAGTGCTAAAATATCGATTGCAGAGTCGTGTAATTGAATACTAACTCTTTCGATGCATTAGGGTGAGGGATGTTGTAAGCTCACACAGGAGACAAATAAATCAAATTGAACTCAACAATAAAAAAGTGTTTTTTTAGCTCCTAAATAGAGGCAGCCTATATAATTGTAAATAAAAAATGTGTGTACCTTACCTAATAAGTTCGAAACGTATAGTTTTGAATTTGGAACTAATAATTTTATACGAAATGTTTTAAAAAGCGTTCGTGGAATAAGTGCAGCGTGTGATTACGGCCGTGATTCTCATGAGACTGGCCGTCGGCGGCGCGGCGGGGCGACGCGCGTGTCCGGCCGGTATTCAACACCTGACGTGATTTTAGGGCTCGCTGATCGGTCATAATTATTATTGGCATAAGTATTATGCAATGTATGCAACTCACCGGTAAAACTAACAACATGGGTGATTTGATCCGTCCATACGGAATTCTCAGCTTTACAGGTGTATTTTCCGCTGTCTTCGGGAGTAGGTGAGCTGATTGCCAGCCTGCATACTCCGTCTGCGAGGTAGTAGGCTTGGTACCTCTCGTAGGTAGATACCGGCTTATCGTCCTTTAGCCACGTAATCGTTGGAAGAGGCTGGCCGCGGATTCGGCACTCGAGTACTAGCTCGTTTTCGGCGAGGTGGTATGTGTCTGCGTGGAAAATTAAAGGTTTAGTAAAGTTATTATAATATATATATAGCGTTCTAATAGACCGGGAAAAGCATTAAGAATGGAATACCAGAAATAAAAAATAATGGAAAAGAAAAGGAGGAAAAATATTTTTCAATTTTCAAAGTTAACTTTTGACTGACTCACAGTCAGTTGCATAAACATACTTTGACTTTTAAACCTGTCATTAAATACAAATCTTCCATTAACTTGTTTTTTAAGTTGTTGCAGAAAGCAACACCGGACGGGCCGCGCACGGGCCAAAAGCCATATTTTATTTGTTCTTTGATGAAATTAATGAAATCTTTAGCGTTAATATTGTCTTAGTGCAACTGTCAAAAAGCCCTTACTATTGTTAGTTAAAATCCTTTACTTGTGTAAAGGATTTTTGCTGATGTCCAAAAATATGTGCTTGTTTGGGATCAGAACAGAACAGGTTTGCTTTCCATACATTTATACCTCACAAATCTCTTCCTTCCTAACCATAATATACTTTACAAAGTCCATCCATCTTCTCTTTAGTTTCCCTCTTAGCTACCTACCCACTTTCATACTTAACAATTTTCTTATCAGTCTTATCACATACGCTAAAAGAACGTAAGTAGGTATTTACCTATAACTTTTGAATTGTATAATTAATTTGACTTTATATAAACGACATGACGGTGGCATACGATCAGTTAGCCGCGCGCAAAATTATCTTGTGCGCACTGTACCTACACTTACAATGTAGTTCGTTCAACATTTTACTGACTCTCTCTCTCTCTCTTCTCTCTTATCCGAGTGCTGTGTCGAAAACGCAAAATATATCACAGATTAGACATTCCTAAACTTTAAAGTTGCATATTTATGAAATAAAAAAATATTATTATCCTAATTACAGGTCTAAACAAAACTACAGCATTTTAATGTCATTGTCATGAACAATATGAACATATTACAATTATCTACACTGGAAGAACGCCATAGAACAAACTTGAATAGGTTATAGTTCTCCTGATACAAGATGGCGCTTGTGACTGTGTAAGGAGAAACTCGATGAGTCATAGGGGCCGTGACCTTCAGGTGGTACTAGGAAATGTTAGCAACGAGCCAACGGGTATATTTTGGGTGAGTCATCGTTACGATACACTTGTGGGTTTATTTTGGGTAAAAGTTTTAGGAAATACTGCTGAAGATTTTTTCAATAATTATTGTGGTAAGGGTAGGTACCATAACCGTTGTAGCTATAGGAAAACGGTCTGAGATTGTCCTTAACATATTGAGTTTTGAACTGCAAACACAAGTTTTGAAAAAAAATGTGTCAGCAAGAAAATGCGCAATTTTCTCAAAAACATTTTTTTATACAATCGATCCTGTTTCACCTAAGTAAGAATTAAAAAGCGATAGCGGACTAACTGAGTTTTGAGTACTAGTAGCAAAAACCTTTTCCCTTACATTTCGTAAGAAATGAGACCCCAGTTTGTTTTTTATGATAGATAAACTGGCCTCTAGTGGGCTATTGAAATAAGGATTGAAAAAATTTTGTTACTAAAATACAATAGACGCAGATATATTTAGTAACCTATTCCGCTTGACTCTTGAAGAATAGTCAAGCGGAATAGGTTACTAAATATATCTGCGTCTATTGTATTTTAGTAACAAAATTTTTTCAATCCTTATTTCAATAGCCCACTAGAGGATTTCCGCAAAGTCACGCCTGAATCAATTAACTAATTTAGTTACTTACCGCGAATAGATCTCGTAAATGTCGGCGGAATAGGTGAGGCTTCGAAACTCGGGTAGACCTTCAGATTAGCAGAGGTGTTAACGGATCCGTTTTCATTCTCCGCTGTGCAACTGTACTCAGCAGAGTCACTCACAACTGCATTCAAAACCTCCAGGGTTATGAGTCCATCCATAAACTTAGTTCTATACTTCAATTTATTGTCCAACAGGCCGCCATTTTTATACCACGTGATTTTTGGATCCGAAGATGATAGAACGCTGCATGTCAGTTTGACTCGGGAGCCTTCGACAGCAGTTCTGTCTGTGAGGTAAGTAGATAATACTGGTTTCCTCTTTAAATCCCTAGACAGCCCTGAACGTTTTTCAGATATCAGGCTTCTAGCTTCGCTTAGAGCTTTTGATCTGTGCCTTTCAACGCGTCTCTCAGAATCGCTTCTGTCATACCTCTCTGTTCTTCTTTCAGATTCGCTTCTATCAGGCAGCGGTGGGACAGACGATCTCAGCTGCGAGTCCAATATGATCGTTTGAGCTTTGTATACTGTAGCACTTCTACCTAATGATTCCCTTTCTGAGAACTTTTCATGTTCAAATGTTTTCTCTCTGTAACCAGAAGGCCTCATGAACTCCATGGTGTAATCTCTGTGGTTGTGGTCAACGAATTTGGCTCGATCATCCGACTTTTGTCTCGTAGGTTCATAATTATACTCTCTTATATAGTGATCCACTCCATCCGTTTCTCGGTTTGCAGAGACATCTCCGTTTTGTTTTCTTTTAGGTTTAGATTCTGTTGACGTGTCTACTTCTGACGTTGATGTAGGCCTCTGAATTGTTTCATTTAAGTCTTTCTCTATTTCTCGTCGCCTCTCTTCCCTTATTTTTCTGTCTGTTTCCCTAATTTCTTGTTCACGTTTTTCGTATTGTTCTTGTTCTTTTATCAGACACAGTTTCTCTTCTTCTTTTCTCTTTTTTACAGCGTCTTTTCTAGCTTTTTCCGCTTCTTCGGCTTCTATTTTCAAGCGTGCTTCCTCTTCTTCTCTTTTCTTTTTAGTTGCCCGTTTTTTTTCTAACCTGGCCTTTTCTTCGTCTTCACGTAACTTTACTTCTTGTTTTTCTTTTTCTAGTTTCTCAATTCTTTTCTTTTCCCTCCCTCGTTTGTTGTCTTCTTCCTGCTTCAAATTTTCTTCTTTCTCTTTAGCTTCTTGTTTTTCTTTTTCTTTTAACCTTTCATCATCCTTGCGTTTTCTTTCGGCTTCTTCCTTTTCTTTAACAGCTTTTTCTTCCTGCTCTAATTTTAACTTTTCTTCTTGTTTGCGTTTCTTTTCGTCTGCTTTTTTATCTTTTTCCCGTTTTTCTGCTTCTTTATGTTTTTTAAGCTTCTCTTCTTCTTCGTGTTTCTTTTCGGTTTCAATTTTTTCTTTTTCTAGTTCCTTTTTTTTTGCTTCCTCCTTCTTTTTGAGTCGTTCGGCTTCAATCCTTTCTTTTTCGCGTTTTTCTGATTCTACTTTTTCATGCCTATCTTTTATTTCTCGTTCTAATTTTGCTTTTTCTTTTTCTAATCCAGCTTCATGTGCCTGTTTAATTTCTGTTTCTTTCTTGACTTTTTCTTCGTCTTCCTTGCGCTTCTTAGATTTTGCCTTTTTGAGCTTATCGGCTTCATCTTTTTGCTTTTTGGTAAGCTCATCTTGTTTTACTTTTTCATCCTGTAACACTTTTTTCTGTAGATGCTTCTTTTCAAGTTCTTGTTCTTTCTCACGTTTTTCAGTTTCTTGCTTTTCTATTTGCGCTTTAGTTTCTAGCTCCGCTTTTTCTAATTTCGCATTCTCTAATTGTTTGATTCCAGCTTTTTTGCTTGCGCTTTCTTCTTCCTCTTTCAACCTTTTAGCTTTTTCTTTCTTACGCTTATCGGTTTCGTCCTTTTCTAGTTGTGACTTTTCTTCAGTACGTTTCTTTTCACTTTCTTGTTGTTCTTTATTAGATTTTTGTTTAGATTCCTCTTTTTCTCTTGATGGACGTTGTTGTTCCAGTTTTAATCTTTCTTCTTGGTCTAATTTCTCAGCTTCAAGCAGTTCTAGTCGTTTTTTGCCTTCCTTCTCCTGTTCAATTTGAGATAGTTTAACCTTTTGTTCTTCTTCTTCGATACGTGACTTTTCAATTCGCTCTTGTTCCCTTTTGAAATGTTCTTCCTTTAGTGTTTTTTCGGTTTCCATTTTCACATTGTCTTCTTCCTCTTTTTTCTTCTTTTTACTGAGTTTTTTCTTTTCAGCCTCTTTTGTATCTTGCTCTTCAGCTTTTAGTCGTTTCTTTTCAGACTCTTCCTTCTGTTTTCTTTCGGCTTCTACTTTAGCTGTCTTTTCTTCCTCTGTTTTCTTTGTTGAAAGGCTTTCAGCCTCTTGCCTTTCCATTTTTTTTTTATCTCTTTCTTCAGCTTCAATACGTTCCTTTTCAACTTTTTCAGCTTTAATGCGCTCTTTCTCAGCCTTCTCAGTCTCATCCTTTTGTTTTCTTTCGGCCTCTAATTTTGCATTCTCTTCGCTTTTTTTCTTCATATTTTGTTCTTCAAGCTTTTCTGCCTCTATCCGTTGTTTCTCGAGTTTTTCGGCGTCTATCAGTTCTTTTTCTTTCTTATCAATCTCTATCCTTTCTTTTTCAAGAATTTGTGCCTCTATCTGCTCCGTCTCTAGCTTATCAGCCTTAACTCGCTCCTTCTCGAGCTTTTCTGCCTCAATTAGTTCCTTCTCGAGCTTTTCAGCCTCTTGTTTTTGTTTCTTTTCGGTTTCCAATTTAAATTTCTCTTTTTCTTCTTCCTCCTTTTTCTTCCTTTTCATGAGTTTTTTCTTTTCTGCCTGTTCTTTCTCCTTCTTAGCTCGTTCTTCATCTTCTTTCTGTTTCTTTTCTACTTCAACACGCTCAGCCTCGAGTTTATCAGCCTCTAATCTTTCTTTTTCGATCTTTTCGGACTCAATTCGCTCCTTCTCAAGCTTTTCAGCTTTAACTCGCTCTTTCTCAAGCTTCTCAGCCTCAACTCGCATCTTTTCAAGCTTTTCCACTTCAATTCGCCCCTTTTCGAGTTTTTCAGCCTTAATTCGTTCCTTTTCAAGCTGTTCAGCCTCAACTCGCCTCTTTTCAAGTTTTTCCGTTTCAATTCGCTCCTTTTCGAGTTTTTCAGCCTCAACTCGGTCCTTTTCGAGATTTTCAGCTTCAACTCGCTCTTTCTCTAGCTTCTCAGCCTCAACTCGCATCTTCTCGAGCTTTTCCGCTTCAACCCGCTCCTTTTCCAGTTTTTCAGCCTCAACTCGTTCCTTTTCGAAGTTTTTAGCCTCGACTCGCTCCTTCTCGACCTTTTCGGCTTCGATCCGCTCCTGTTCGAGCTTTTCAGCCTTAACTCGTTCTTTCTCCAGCTTCTCAGCTTGAACTCGCTCCTTTTCAAGCTTTTCAGCTTCTTGTTTTTGTTTCTTATCAGCTTCTAATTTATTTTTCTCTTCTTCGTCTTTTTTCTTCTTCTTCGTGAGTTTTTTCTGTTCTGCCTTTTCTTTCTCCTCTTTTGCTCGTTTTTCATCTTCTTGTATCTTTTCTGCTTCGACAAGCCTTGCCTCGAGTTTCTCAGCTTCTTTTCTTTCTTTTTCGATATTTTCTGACTCAATTTGCTCCTTCTCGAGCTTCTCAGTCTCAACTCGCTCCTTCTCAAGCTTTTCTTCCTCCTCATTTTGCTTCTTTTCGGCTTCCAATTTTGCTGTTTCATCTTCCCCTTTTTTCTTCTTTTTCCCGAGGTTTTTCTGTTCTGCCTTTTCTTCCTCCTTTCCTAGTTTTTCATCATCTTGTATCTTTTCTTCTTCGACATGCTCGGCCTCGAGTTTCTCAGCCTCTTTTCTTTCTGTCACGATCTTTTCAGACTCAATTCGGTCCTTCTCGAGCTTCTCTGCTTGTTCTTTCTCATCCTTTGCTCGATCCTCATCTTCTTGTCGTTTCTTTTCTGCTTCAACACGCTCAGCCTCCAGTTTCTGAGCTTCTATTCTTTCTTTCTCAATCTTTTCCGACTGAATTCGCTCCTTCTCGAGCATTTCAGCCTCAACTCGAGCTTTTTCAAGTTTTTCAGCCTCATCTCGCTCCTTCTCGAGCTTTTCAATCTGTTCTTTTTGCTTCTTTTCGGCTTCTAATTTTGCTGTTTCATCTTCCCCTTTTTTCTTTTTTTCCACGAGTTTTTGCTTTTCTGTTTGTTCTTTATCTCCCTTTACTCGTTCTTCATCTTCTTGACGTTTCGCATTCTCGCGTTTTTTAGCATTTACCCGTTCTCTCTCGATATTTTCGATCTCAATTCGCTCTTTTTCAATTGTTTCAGCTTCTAACCGCTCTTTATCCAGTTTTTCGGCCAGTATATGCTCCGTTTTGAGTTTCTCAGCTTCTTCCTTTTGTTTATTTTCGGCTTCCAATTTCGCTTTTTCTGCATCCTTTTTCTTTTTTGAAAGCTTTTTCTTTTCACCTTGTTCTTTTGCCTTCTTAACTTGCTCTTCATCTTCTTGCCGTTTAGTTTCAGCCTCAAGTCGCTCTTTTTCGAGCTTTTCAGGTTCAATTCGTTTTTTCTCGAGTTCTTCGGTCTGCTGTTGTTCGCACTTTTCAGCCTTCTCTTTTCGTCTACTTTCGGTTTCAACTTTAGTTTTGTCATCTTCCTCATTTTTCTTTTCATCTGCCTTTTCAGATGCTTCTCTTTCTTTCTTGAGAAATTCTTCTTGACTTAATTTGGCCTCATTCTGTTTCGTTTCTGCTTGTGATTGTAACTGAGCTTCTTCTTGGTTGGCCATTTCAAGGTCTTTCTTAATTATTTCGATATCCTGACTTTCACTGAATGTGAGTTGGTCATCACGTTTCTGCTCAGCCTCCAGTTTTAATTCTAGTTCATCTTTTTGTGCCAATTGTTCTTTCAGTTTACCTTGTTTGATTTCTTGTTCTTTGTGTTGATGTTCTGTACCTGCTGCCTCTGTTTGTTTCTTAGCTTTTTTAGGTTCTGCTTCTTTAGTAGCTTCTTTAACACCATTAGCTTCTGCCTTTAACTGACCATCGGTTTCTTTGATTGCTTGCGTTTCTTCAGATTGTCCGCGTTTATGTTCTTCTATAAGTTTCTTTTCAATTTCTTTTTGTTTTGTTTTGTCACCTGCAGTTTCTCTATCACTTTCTAATTCTTCCAATAGTTTGGCTTCTTCTTTACTTATTGTATCTTTTGGTTGAGTCTTTTTCTGTGTTTCACCTGTGACTTCATCTTGTTCCAGCATAACTGTTCTTTTTTCTTCTTCAAGTAAGCTAAGTTCTTCTGTCGTGGATTTAACTTCTTCAGCTTGTTTAGATTTGACACTGTCTTTTTGAGATTTTCTATCAGATTCATTTTCTTGTGTTTCAATTTTTGGTTTTTCTTCCAATTTGCAGGCTTCTTCCTTTTCCCTTTCAAGTTTGTCTTTTTCCTGCCAAACTTTTTCTATTTTTATGGCTTCGTCTTTTTGAAGAACTGCTGCGTCTTCTTGTAAGAGATTTTCTTCTGATTGCTGCTTTTCAACAGGTCTTTCTTCTTGCTTTTCTTGTTTTGCCTTTTCGAGGACTTCCTTTTCTTTTGCCTCATGAACATGTTTCTCTTCTTTTTGGCGCTCCACATTAGATACCAGCTGTTCTTTTTCTGGCTTTTTGGATAATTCTTCTTTTTTTGTAGGAAGCTCTTCTGACTTTTCTTTTATTTCTATAATTTCTTTAGTTTGTTCATTTTCTGCTTCAGACTCTTTTACAGCGTCTTCCTGGTCTTTATCTGACGCTTGCGATGCTGATTCTTCTGAGTCTTGTTTTTTACTAGTAGAAGTAGAAGGACCTGAAACTCCGCCTTTTGATTGTTGTTCCTGATTTTTTTCCAGTTTTGAAGACTCTTCTTCAAGTTTGTCTTTTTCCTGTACCAGCTCATCTTTTTTCTTTATTTTTCCTTTCTTTTCATCTTGTATTGATATGTCTTCATAGACTTCTAAAGCTTCAGCTGCGGGTTCTTTAATCTCTTCTACAGTTACTGATTGTACGATTTCAATATCTCGAATTTCCGTAACTTCAGAACTTTGTTGTTTGTCTACGCTTTTTCGTTCCTCTTTTGTCGTTTTTTCTTCTTCAAACTCTTTTTGTTTGTCTAATGCATGTACTTTGGGTTGTTCAGGTTCCTTTTCTTTAGCCTCTACAGGTTTGCTTTCTTGATCTGCTTTGGTATCTATGGTTTCTTCAACATTAGGAGCAACACTCGCTATCTGGTCATCTTCAATAGGCAGAGAGTCTTTGGCTTCGTCTAAAGTTTGTTTGTCGGGTACAGGCATACTTGCGTCTACAGCTCCTTCAATTAATTTGGAGATTGCTGCCTCATGGAGTTCTTCTACTTCAATGGACTGAGCCATGGCCTCAGGCAATATTGCTTCACTCACTAAAATACCCAATTCCTCCAAATTTTGCACAGTAGCAATAGCTTGTGCAGCTATTGCATCTACAAGTTCAGAAGCAATTTGTTCTACTTCAGTTTTAATGTCCGTATCCTGAATCATCACTTGTTTACGTATTTTTCGCTTTTTCCCTTTATCTTCAGCTTGAATTGTACTAGGTGACACTGCTGCTGTTTCTTCTGCTTTCTTAAGTTCTGTAATTTGATCCGTTTTTTGGGCAGCCTTACTGATGTCATCGACTTTGTCAATTGTTTCGAGATTTTCCTGAATCTCGTCATCTGTGGTAGGATATGAGATAGTTTCAAGGGAAGTTTCTTGTTCAACATCAGTTATTACTTGTTGTTCCAATATTACTGGCTCTTGTTCGATTCCTTTCGGTTCATCTTTTTTTGTTACTTTGGATAGTTCACATATTTTAGTTTTTATGTAATCGGTTACATCAAATATTTGTGAAGAAAGTTCTTTGAATACAGGAATTTTTTCCTTGACCTCTAAAGTTGACTTTGATTCGATCTCAGTCAGACATCTGTTAACACACTCAAGGAGCTGCTTTACCTTTTTAATAGCTTCTGAGTCTAATACCGAAGCTTGGGGAACCAGTATTTCACAGAAATTAGATTTCAGTTCTTCAAGTATAATCTTAGTAAATGCTGCATCACTTGGCAATCTAGCTGTTTTATCTAGATTGATATAAAACTTGATGTCTTCAAAATGATTCAAAACCTTGCGCAATGATTTTTTAAGTGCCTTCCATTTATGTTTATCTACTTCGTTAATTTCTAAAATATTTGATACATTCTTGATAGAACGTAAAAGAGTTTCGGATGGTTTACCGTAGTTTTCAAACATGTAAATTTTTTGTATGCTCGAAATAGTTCCCCGCATATTAGAAATACTCCCGTATACAGAGTGGACGGCGGTAAGTATTTGATCCCGTACTTCAGTTCTAAGACTAACTTCAGCCATATCTTTCTCTAGTGTAAACACTTTGTCTTCTAATTGATCAAGAATTTGTACAACATCAATGCCTTTTTCTATCAAAACGTCAGCGCTATCCGCAAAGCTTAGCTTTAGTGTTTTAATTGTATCCTTAAGATTGTTCAAACTCAACACAATACCAGCCAAGTTATCTTCTCTGATATTAACTTTGGAGGCCTGTTCTAAAAGTTTTACTGTTTCATCTGTCTCAGTGGAACATTTTTCTAGAATGTTTTCATTTTTGAGTTCTACAGATAAGGTTTCAGCAACTTGAACCTCTTGCGTTTCACTCATATTGTTCACTAGTAGTTGTAATGTAGCACAGGCTTCTTGAAGTAACTCTGGTGGACTGTCCTCGTTAATCTGTAGCTGCACACTCCTCACGCTGCACTCTAAATCTTCAAGAGTCTCATTGAGAGTGTCATTTGCAGCTCCGTCATAATCCCGCTTGAGTTTAATAATGACAGTCTGAACTTCATCAAGTGCATCTCTAAGACCTTCATTGTCTTCAACTTCTCTGACTTTTGGTAGATTTATTTTATCTGTCACTTCTTGAAGCAATACTTCCAGTTGTTTCATTGAGCTTTCTTGTATTTTAGGGGTGTCAACTGAAAATAAGGACAAAAAGTTAATATTATTTAATGTTTATATAAGATGTATCTTTTCATACACGAAATCTCTTAAGGGGTCATTGTACTCATCATTATGAACAACTTTCACTATGAGACCAAAACCGGAAATCGCGAAAAAAATCAGCTGTTCCCTACATATTAACGATCTATGCGAACATAAAATTTAGGGAACAGCTGATTTTTTTCGCGTTTTTAGGATAATAAAGTTCTTTAGGGATGTATTAACACACTCAATATGGATAAAAATGAGTTGACACCAAGATCCTTTACATGTTTAATTGATTTAAATGATTTTTCAGTCATAATAGCTTACCTATTTCCGCTGCCTTGAGAACTAAAGGCATCCCAGAAACGACCTCTTTCTCCAAATCTTCCTGCAAATGCGTTATAATTTCCGATACTCTTTGAAGAGTGTCAGGTTTTGCCATCGGCGCGATCTCCTCCGCACTCTCCAGTGCTTTAGTATGAAGATTTGATAAAGCAGCTTGCAGCTTTTGTGCCAATTTAGCCTGTTCTACTTTGGCCTCCTCCAATAAATGAGGTTTTTCAGCCACTTCAACAAACTCTATACTTTCTTTCAAGACTTTAGCCAGTTCAACCGACTCATTCAATTCTTGAGAGTTGGTTAGCGTCGAAATTACACCAACTAGTTGTGATATTTCATCCGATATAAATTCATCAATGTGCTGAATGATACCTCCTTGTTCTGTAAATAAAGAATTAATGTTATCCTTGATCTAAGAATGTTGATAACGTCGAAAGCGAGACTTACAGCCGCTATACTATTAAATGCGTGTAAAAGTGTGCGTGTCTTTATGTGTGTGCGTGATTATGTGACTTATGTTTAAACTGCCGATCCTAGAAGCCGGAAGATTAAGACTACTTTAGATTATAACGTATGTACCTAATAAGCCACGCAAGAAAGTAAAAGGAGTAAAACATGTTAAATCCTGAAAAAAACTTAGCGCAAAAATCTTAGGTTTTGTGAAGTAGTATCATGAATTAGGTAAGAATGATGTAAAACTTCAAACAGATGACTAAATAATATCTTGTTTACCGGTTTTCACTACCAAACTACGCATCATGGTATCATCTTTTTCACATTCTCTTAATACAGCTTTTGTATCAGATATTTCCGCTAAATTACTTGCACTAGGAACTACAAACTCATTACTAAATGTTTCGTTCAAAATGGGTTCTAGTTTCTCTGAAGACTTACAATCATTGTTTACGTATTCAATTACTAATTTTGAGTCTTCCAAGAAAGCTTTTTCCAATATTGGAGGTTTTAACACTTCTATTACACATTCATTTATTTCTATGTTATCTGAAAGTTCTAATGTCATAGTATCATCAGTTGTCAATAAAATTGCTTCTTTTTCAAATGCTATGCTCATTTCTTGTGTTGGCGTTAGTACTTCTAATTGAGTATCAGTAGGATTCAGCTGTAACGCACTTTCAGTCAGCATTTTATTCATTGGAGCGATATTTTCTAATAATAAAGATTCAACCGTTTCATCTAAAGCATTTGCTTCGACAGTTGTCGTCAGAACATTCACTGACACTCCCTCACATTCCGAAACGATTGGTATATCTTTATTTGAAGTAGAATTATCAGTATTCCTTGGAGTTGTGATTATCGATAAGTTATCTGAAATGGGTGTGAATGGTTCTAAAATTAAAGGATGACAGATTTCAGTGCTAAGTGATTCTTCTGGACAAGAAATTTCTGTACTAGTCATTGATGTTGGTTCCACATCTGGTAATGACTTTTCCCTGACACCATCATCAAATTCTGGATTCGTTGTGATATGTTCCGATGCTTTTTCATCAATCGGTGTTGTGGAGTCGATTGCATCAGTTACAGTACTCGTTACCATACCTTCAATTAGATTTAAGGTTTCTGAATTGATTGGTGCAGTTTCTTGATTTACAGAAAATATTTCTGAAAGCGCTGATACTAAAGAAACAGCAGCATCAGGTTGAACTTCTTCACTTTCATTAACATTTTCTAGTAAAAGTGATTCAAATACCTGTAATTCCTTACCAGATATATTGTGTGTAGATTCTACAGATTCTGAAAATGTGACTTCTTTGATATGTGTTTGCACATCAAGAGGCTTGGAGTCCATAACTTCCTGACAACTTTCAGTAATATCTTTTTTTTGTGATTGTAGAACTTTCTGGCTCATGTAAAAATTATCGCATATTTGATCACACTCAAGTAAATATTCAATTAGTTTTGGTTGAGTAAAATCTTCATGAGCATATTGTTGGAGTTTATCAGAAGTTTGGACTTGCTCAAAAATAAGTGGTGGAATTTCTTCATTTATAGCATTTTTCTCGTTTCCAACAGTTTTGATGGCATCTTTGACAATGTCTTCAATTTGTTCTAGTACCATCAATTCAGCTTCATGGCTCGGAACCACCTTCTCTTCTACACAATTTTCAGTTTCTAGTTCAGTTGCTACACCTAATTGTATTTCTTTTAATGGCATAGGAATGTCTAAAACAACAGGTTGTAAGTCTTCGCTTGCCACTGTTTTTTCATCAAAAATTATTTTAGACTCTGTAGCAAAACTTTCGGTTTCATCAGAACTAACACTTTCTAAGCAAACTGGTTCAGTTTCCTGACACACAACAGATTTTTCAATGTTTTCTATAGATAGAGCTGCAAAAAATTCAAGCTCTTTTTCTTCTACTGGTGTTAAGGATTCCAATATAAGAGGTTGTAGATTCTCACTTAAGATCAAATTTTCATCGGTTACCACAGGTGTGTCACCGCTAACACTAACATCAGTTATTTGTCCAGAAATACTTGCTTCTTCAATAGGTACTACTTGTTCGAAGATTGATAGAATGTCTTCTTTAACAGCAATTGTTCCTAAAGTTCCTTCTACGCTGTTTTCAGCTACTTTGTCGGTTTCTTCTATCTGCTCAAATATGACTGGTTCAACTTGAGTTGGAGCAATCTTTTGCATTTCATCATCACCCGATTTTAGTGGAGTTGCAACAACCAGTTGAATATCTTCAATGGGTACTAAAGTTTCTAGAAGTACTGGCATAGAAAATTCAACTTGATGGACCGGTGTAACATTTCCTAATAAAGCTTCAGTAACATCGGTTTGATACGCAACTTCTGCGAAAGTGTCAATAGGTGTCACTGGTTCTAAAACTAGTTGAGAGTTTTCACTGAAAGCATTTGCTACCTTTTGGTCTTGTTCGATTACAGGTCCAGCGATTGAACCTTCGTCAATATTTACATATTCTGAGAAAATCACTTCATCTGTTTGACTTAAATTAATTTCTTTTAGAGAATGTTCCTCTACATTTGGCTCAGCGAATTCAATACTTGTTTCTTCAACAGGTGTTACTGACTCCAACAACATTGGAGACAAGTTGCTGTTTATTGCAATTTGTCCATCAGTAGATTGATCGTTAGATGTGATTGCCAATATTAATTGCACTTTTTCAATTGGTGCCACAGAGTCTAAAATGATGATTTCGGTCATTTCCTGAATAGCTAATGCTTTTTTAGCCACTTCGTTTGTTTCAGCAGCAATAATAGAACTGACACTCACATTCAGCAGCGATGATGATATCACTTCTAGACTTATCGCTTCGTTATCCAATATTTCATCTGTAGTAATATGTGTTGTTGCCATTTCTGATTTTTTTTCTGGCATTATCGAATCAAAAACGATAGGTTGCAAAGTCTCATCTATAGCTAATGATTCGTCAAGATCAACATATTTAATCTCAATAATGTTTTCAGGACTTCTACCAGTATCACTTTCGAATAGAAAAGATGTTTTATTTTCACCTAGTGCTGTTTTTTCAAAGATATCAGTTTTTATTGCAGGGCTAGGTTCCTTCATAGGAGTTAAAGGCTCCACCACCATCAGTTCGGAACTTTCACTTAATGCTACTAGTCTAGATCCGCCATCGTCAATTAAAACGGTTGCTTCAGTTTCATTAGAAACTACTTGTTCCAAAAGGATTGGTTCATCTTCAAGAACTGGTACCACTTTTTCTGATTTGACTTCAGTGGATTGACCCGCAATCAATGGCTTCATTTTATCTATAGGTGTAACAGATCCTAGAACTATGGGTGGAGAAGTTTGACTTACCACTATAACCGTATCAAATGTAACTTTTTCTTCAGGCATAGTATTAGAATTCTCGGTGAATGTTTCACTGTCAGTAGATTTTTGTAAAGAAGTATTTTTCGTATTATATTCAATAGATGTCACTGATTCAAAAACTAAAGGTTGAGACGATTCACTAATAGCTTCATGAAAACTCACTTCATCTTTCATCTCAGCAATATTTTGATTAGTTCCATCGATGACACTTTCAAATAACACCGGTATGATTTCTTGACCGGGGAGTACTTTTTCAATTATTTTCGGTTCCAATTGAACAGCCATTACAGGGCTTAGCTCTGTAATAAGAGTCAAAGTTTCTGTAACCATGGGTTGGAAAGTTTCACTTAAAGGTACCTCCTTGTCTTGGTTATTATTCTCCTGTATTAAACTTTCTGTTAATATAATAGGTCCAGTTATTTGTAAAACTGCCTCGGTAATTTGAGCATCAATGATTTCTTCAATAGAAGAACATTCTAACAGTACAGGCTTTTCGTTGGACTCGAATACATCAATGCTTTGTGTGTGTTTGTGTGTAGTTTTAATATCATCGTTTGTACTTGTTGTCTCATGAACCAATACAGATGGATCTTCTAGGCCCGTCACAACGCTTTTAGAGAGTGTGTCTGAAAATGTATAAGTAAGGTATTTGAATATTTGTATATTGTGCATGCGAAAGTGTAAGCGTTATTTAATATCTCAGAAAGTTAAGTTGAATTTGTAGAATTAATTAAGAATTATTTTTTATTAAACAGATCTTTTTTCTTCTCTTGTGCTTGTTAATACAACTCCTATACCATTTTATTTAAATGTTATACCTAAAACAATTTATGACGTAACTTGAACGTTTTACTTTTATGTTTAGTAGTTAATAATTTTATTATTTGCGATAGAATACATAATTAACTAAGCTATCAAGAATCATTTTGGATTATGGCGTTTGTATAAATGTATTTCACTCTAACGACGTGACAAACATTGTTTGTTATTATTTTAATTAATATAATATTATACTAACTACAACGCCAGTAAGTGAGTTATAAAAATAATGATTCATCTTTTACCGTCTTTTATTTGCAT
This sequence comes from Lithophane semibrunnea, assembly GCA_947363905.1. Taxonomy (NCBI): domain Eukaryota; kingdom Metazoa; phylum Arthropoda; class Insecta; order Lepidoptera; family Noctuidae; genus Lithophane; species Lithophane semibrunnea. The sequence continues at coordinate 7,968,641 of OX376186.1, forward strand.
AATTTCTAAATCATAGCAAACTAGCTCACTTTTTTTGTCTTTGGTTTCTACAGTAGCAACGTTCGGAATTTGAACAATAATATCATCACCCTTCAAATCCACATCTTGTTTATTATCCTGTTCATCGGTAGCTGTTTGTATTGTAATGGTGGTTTCTCTTTCGGATTCATTTTCCGCAGTTTTATCTTTATCAACGGGTAGTTGCTCAAGTAGTTCATCAATTTGATGGCCTTCACCTAAAATTTTGCCATCATGATCTTTTAGTGTACCATATTTATCATACGAAATAGGCATTGATCCTGGATGCCGTTCTATTTGTCCATTAATATCATTGTCTGATTGGTTTTTCAAATCAATTAGTTTTGCGTATTTTAATTCATCGACTGGTTCTTCATTTTCATTAAATAGCAAATTTGATTTTTCATAAGGTTTTGATCCTTCAAATTCTGTTTTAAAAAATGTTTTGTATAAATACAGCGAGTTAAGACAGTTACATTTTAAATGTTAGAAATTAACTAACTACTGGCAAAGAAAAATTATTTATTGTTCATTAGTTAGTAGTTTTATGTGAAAATAATATATTGAAGCCCGAATTTATTTATTAGTGTAATTTATTTAGACATCATGACAACCATATTGATAAATATGAGACCTTTACCGCAATCTACCATTAGAGTTCTGAAAAGCTTTTTAATTTGTGTTAAATAAGTTCCTTGTTTTTTTACCAAAATTACACGTGTTATGGGAGTTACTCGTACATATTATTTTGGATTAGCTGTTTCGATTTACCGATAAAGTTGTAAGAATCCGATGTCTGTTCTAGAACTAAAAAGCATTTGTTTTCTTTTTCACTGTCTAACTCTTGATTTTCAATTTCTTTCAGAACTTTGTCGTCCAGAGCTACTTCTATAGAACCCACAGGACATGTCTCTTCAGCAGTAGTAGTAGTATCGATATTGGGTTGTTCCACTGGAATTTCTGCATTTATTGAGTTGAAATTAGCTGGTAACTCTTCTTTAAGAACATCACCCACTACTGGAATTATGATAGTTTTTGCAGTTTCCATTAGCAATGATTCTAGAATATCAGACCGAGTCGTCTTGCCGCACTTCAAGTCAATTGTTTCATCAGTTTTTTCAAAGATCACAACTTCTTGATTATCTCCAACAGTGTCTGTAATGGTTTCATTATGACTAGCTAGTTCAATCATTCCTCCAACTTTTACAAGCACTGCTGCTGAAGCGTCTTTATTTAAATTATCATTTGCTGTGGTATATTCTGAAGACATATCGTCATCGTCGTTTTTGTCTACTAACATTTCTTCTTTAGAAACTAAACCAATAGTTTCGCTACTTTCAGTGAATTTTGAGATTTTATTAGCAGCGTCTTTTTCAAATCCTGCTATCTCTGATTGATTAATTAAACTATGAATTGTGTTATCTCTGTGTTTTATTTCGTCATTCAACTTTTGAGCCTCAATTTTACATCTAATTTCTTCTGTTTGAGTACCATTTAACTCTTCATTGCATTTATCATCCGAAAGTATCTCGGTACATAGTGACATTACGGTATCAAGTTCACTTGCAAAAGATTCAGCAATATTGAGAATATTAAGTAACGCTTCTTTGCTTATTGCTGGGTTTGTTTGTTCTACAGCTTCAAGGGCTACTAATTGCAATGCTAATAAAGCACTGTTTAAATCTTGTACTAACGGGACTTGTTCTTCTTTTATTTGGGTATTTTCGTTTATTGTTTCTTGAAGAGATATACTATTGCGTAACTGTCGAGCTATTACTATCGACTGAGAGAGTTCAGTGTTGTCTGAAGCCTCTGTTAACTTATTGACTATATCTACTATGTCATCGGATAAATACTGATCAATGTTGAGTAAAAGTATGTCTGTAAAAAATCATAGATTATATTTTAATGAGATAAAGAGCAGAGACTTTGACATAAGGTAATTTTTAATGGTGTTTAATCATTCTAATAATTAGTGCAAAATAAGCTAATTTGATGTGTTGGTTTTAGTAAAAAGGCTACTGCCTTTTTTAATTGTAGAAGGTTTTTTTTTTAATGCTAGTATTTACGGAACATTCCTTGTATTCCTAAAATTCACAATTTTAATATTACCTTAGTCACGAGTTTTATAATAAATATGAAATCACATTAAAGTCAGTTTACCGAGGCATTATTTTGAAGATTGACTCCACTAGGTAAGGAGAAAAGTAGATATCTACAATAGTACTTAATGAATCGTCTTGTACCATGATCATTTATTAATGAGTTGTCTGTCAATTTAAATTTTCCCATAATACCCAGAAAACAACTACACTCTCAATGTATACCTACTATAGTACCCGTGTATTTTGTACTCATCATAGAATTTATATTCCATTTGATTTATGTTAAATCATTTTTATATTATTTGATCAAATTAAAGTAGTAGTCTTAGTATTGTCTAAGTAGGTATCGTTAAGTTCTACCTAGGCACTAAATAAGAAGCCATGTTAACTATGTATGTTAAGTGTGTGTGTAAATGTATATGTTACGAAATGAGAGAGTTGGAGGGTATTACAATGAATGCCACTAACTACCTAAATTTTAGTCTAATTCGAAGTCAAAAAAGTAAGGACGTCGCTCCATTTTCGCAGGTTGCTGGTAGCAGCTTGATGAAAGTTCCCGAAAATCGAGTTGAATAGCGCGCAATAGGAGAGGCCTATGTCCAACAGTGGAGATGCTATAGAACGGTGATGAAGTCGAAAACCTTACTGCTTGACTTACGGATTACAACCTGTAGCGAATTATGAATTGCGACATCTATACCAAACAAATGAAGGCGCGAAGGCGCCACCGCCATCCGTAAAACATAAGCGCGCACAGGTGAACTAGCGTATCAACGAAATACCAAAATAACATACCATACATAACAACATCCGAACTACATACCGCCGCCCGCATTCTTACAGGTTAAATTACAAAATACGAGGCTAATAGCGGCGCGTCTATCGCATTGTTAATAATAATAGTTAAATGCATGAAACTAAATGAAATGCAGATAAAATTGCGATATTTATGTATTTTATATAAAATCTAAATATTTCATGCGCGTATCTGTGTGCCTTCGGATAATGCTGCAGTGAAGAAAATGTTCCAATAAATACACTGATGCAAAAATATTTATTTTGACTTCAGTCAGCCGTGCAAATTGCTAATTATTATTTTGTGCATTATGCTTAGCAGTACTTATAACTGTACAGTATGGAAAATATATTTTACGTGTAACAATCACTAAAATCCGTTTGACAGTTAAATCTGATTGAATAGCCGATTGATAAATGAGTCGGCAAGTCTGCGATCATTGGTGGACGGCCTTTTTATTACGAAATAAAAAGGCCGTCCACCAATGATCGCCGAATCGCGAAATTAAATAAAAAAATCAAATCAAATCAAATCGTAAAAAATGCTAGTACCTATGAATGAAAGCTTTCATACTTTATCCCTACATTTTCATAATGGTGACTAGAAAGTCATCAAATTTCGCCGTTGTCATGAAAGTTACACGTTACAGTTTAAAGACATTTTAATTGAATAAGAGAAAAAAAGAAAAGTCTCCTTTTGTGAAGTCATACTGTGTAGCTATTTAGCATTTTAGAATAACAAAAGCTGTTCTATGAAATTAAAGAAAATATTAATATACAGTCACAACATTTATAATTATTACCGAGAGTAACACTTGTTGCTTCCATTGGTTGAGGAACGCGTACTTTGGAAGTTAGTTTTGAAACAGTTTCTCCCGTCTCCGACAGAAGGACATCATTTACACAAGAAGCTTCATGAGTTTGAGTATCTTCTATAATTTCAGTTGGTTTATCCTCAATCATTGGTTCAGGAAGTTCAAGAACTTTAGTCTCTCCAGTTATTTCTGGCTTTACACAAATGTTCTCTTGAAGTGTTTCTTGTGAAATTTTATTGGCTAGTTTTTCTTGTTCTGACTGTTTTATTTCTGCTTCTGCCATAGTTTCTATGATATTTATAGCTGATACCTGTATATTTTTAGTGCCAATGGGTACCTTGTCATGCTCTTGTGGTTCCAATACTTTGGTTTCATCTTGAACTGTCGATTCGATAGTTTTTGTAATCACTGTTTCTGCATTTGTTGTTACTATATTAACTTGTTCTAGAGGTTGGGGCTCTACTACCTCGGTAACCGCACTTATTTCTACAGTTTCATTGACAACTTGTGATTTATCTATGTTGGCATATTCACTTGCTGTTTTTTCTTCATATAATGGCCTTATTTCCTCCTTTTCAATACTTGTAGTAGTTTCTTTACCAACAACTACAGGTTGCTCTGTTATAGTGGCATTACTAATAACGACTTTTTGTTCAGAAAGTTGAGGTTCTGCTACAACAGTAGCCGCGGTTGTTTCGACACTTTCTGTATCCAACTGTGTTTCAGTTTCAATAGACTTCGGTTCTTCCACAATAGATTTATCTACATTGGCATGTTTGCTTGCTATCTTTTCTTTATTTAATGGTCTAGTTTCCTCCAATTCAATACACCCAGTAGTTTCTTTACCAACAGCTACAGTTTGTTCTAGTATGATCGTATCACTTACGACTTTGTCTTGGTTCAAAACGTGTGTCTCTTCTGTGGTAGTAGCACCAATAAAATCAATGTTTTCTGAAACTGGTTGTTCTACGGCAATCGCTTTGGCTTTTACAGGCTCTAAACATTTTTCAGGATCACTATCTCCAGATTTTTGCTGCTCAAGTGGTTTAGTTTTATCTACAGAAGCATCAATTTCTGGACTTCCTATGGCAGCCTGATCTATTGAAATAGTTGTGTGCGTTGCTAAATTTAGGGAACTTTCTTCATTTACTTTTACATCAACATGTTCGTTATCCATAATCAATGGTTCCATATCCTTTGGTTGTTCTTCAATAATCGTTGAAGATGTTTCTACAGATTCAAGGACTGCTGTTTCTACTTTTGTAACATCAGTTACAACTTCATTTTCTTTCCAAAGTATTTGTGAGTCAAGAACCTTTTCTTTTTCTATAACTAAAGGCTTTATTGCTTCTTCAGCAATAACAATAGCAGCGTTGACAATTTCGGTGGCAAATTCATTTATATCAGTAATAGTAGGTGGCACTACTTGCTCTAATTGCTGTAGAATGCCTTCAACTGCAGTGATTGTAGTAACAGCACTGTCACTATCTGCAGTTTGCTCTACAATGGGCACTTCAGGCACTTTTTCTGCTCGTAGTGTGATTTCTTCTTTAGTGACTACATCAGTGCCCATACTCTCAGTGGCAAGCTGATCGATAATAACGTCCTCTGTCGTTTTTTCCTGTTTTTGGGATTTCATTACTTCAGTTTCAACAATTGTTGCAGCTTCATTCATTGAAAGCCGATTAATTACTAAGTCTGTACTCATTTTTTCCTGATCTACAACTTGTTCTATATTTTCCAACGCGCTTTGAACTTGTTGTTCAGTTACTAAAGCAGAAGTCTGCAGGACATCATCAGTTAGCTGCTCAGTAGGTGTAACTTGAGTGGTTGCAACAGTTTCACTGATAAGTTCCGTTATTACGGCTGGTTCTGGCAAACAATCTTCTACATGCAAATCATTTGCAGTAGCCACTTCCGATGGAATCGATTCTCCTGTTTTTTTATCTTCTTCCACAATCACAGCTTGTTTCGCTTGTTCCAATGTCTGTGGAGTGTCTTCTACAGTCATTATTGCGGTAGCATCAATTGCTTTCGAGATTATTTGAGTTTCAGTTTCTTCGGAGGATGTTATGCTTTCTTTATCTATGACTGCAGTAGTATTAACTGTTTCTATTTGGAGTTGTTTTACTACGTCTTCTTCTTTGACGATTTGATCTTTGAATGATTTTTCATCGCCTGATTCAATAACTGCTTGTACATTATCCTCTGTGATTTGTTCCTGAAGTACTTCTGTAGCTCCTTGGTCTAATATTTTGCTTACATCATCACTAACAATATCTTCGATTATGCCTGTAGTAGGCAATTCTATAGTTTCTGCTATTGGCACATTATCTTCTACGATAATTTGGGCTTTAGTGCATATTTGTTCCACATTTTCAGACAGTCCTTCAGCTTGTTTAGGAATTTCTGGCACTTCAGATGTGTCAGCTTCAACCTGAGAAGGTTCGATGGTTAATTCTTCAGCTTTTCCTTTTCTTTCCAATGTTTCTTGCTGTGCATGAACTTGTGATATTACAGCAGCAAGTTCCAAAGATAAATGAGTACTGGTATTGGCAAGTTGCTGCAGCGCTTCTTCTCCAATCACTGGTGTCAACTCATTGGTAGAGTCCAATGCAAGTGTTTGTACCGTGGATAAAGCGTTTTGTAGTTGTTGAAGTAGTTCACCGCTCACCACATTAATTGTTGTTGTTGTAATGTCTGTAGCTTTCTCGATACTCTCACGTAAGTCACACGCAACTGCTGCTGATTTTTTAAGTTCAGCAACATTTACAATTGCAGATATTTGATCGATTGTTTGGACAATGTTGTTTGATAAGAATTCATTGATGTTTTGTAACAGTGTTTCTGAAAATATGTAACTTTCATGTAATGTACATTTAAATAACATGAAAGGTGTTATGAGTAATATAAATAAAAGTATGTGTAAGTATTGAATGAATACACATATTAAGTTTCTAAAGTTAGTAAAATCCGATTTCCACATCTCTTTTGCACTTGCGTTAAACTATTTTTAATCTAATTATAACTCCCTCTCTCCGAGAGGAAGCCTGTGTCCCAGCAATGGGAACATTATAGGCTGAATATGGTATGGTGGTAATCCAAAAGTATTTTTTTAAAGAAATTCAAAAATTTTCAACTTACTTTTTTACAGAAATCACTCATATAATAGCAGTTTCTGTTTGAATTAAAGGTTGAATAGAATATCAAATAAATTGTTGTAATTAACTTCTAGATATTTAAATTGAAATCAAAGAAAATATTACTCAATCTGTCCTAACTGTAAATAGCTAATGATTAAAATGACATAAATTACCTGTTGTTGCTTTTTGTAGTGGTTCATCAGATTTTTGTATCGCCTGTTCTGTAGCCACCGCCTTCACGACATTTACTGTCACTTCTTCTAAAATAAATGGTTCTGTTTCAGTAGTCACTGCTAATGCATCACCCAATTTAGTATCGACTTTGATTGATTCTATTTCTGCTAATTCAAGAGATGGTTGAGTAGTAACCAATAAATCTTTCGTTTCGGCTTCATGTTTTATTTCTTGCAATTCAGCACCTTCCTCTACTCGTTGTACTTCTGCAGCTACACTCTCTGTGTCTTCAGAAACAGTAGTCTTTACAGAAGCAACTTCAGCCATTGTAATTTCCAATTGCTCGGCTGAAGCAGTTCCTTCCGCTACTTTGGATTCTGAAGCACTCAATTGCGCAGCATCAGATGAAACTTTTTTAAGCTTCACATCTTTAAGTTGGTCAAACAATTTTGGGGTTGTTTTTACCACTAAGAGGTCTGCCCGCAGATTTTCAGTTATTGCAGCAACGCGCTGTAGTGTCTCTTTGTTGATTGAACGGATATCTGTTAAAGTATCTAATGGCAGAGTTTCTAATGCAGCCAGAGCTGTGTGCAGCTGTTCCGCTAGTTGTGCATACTGTTGAATAACTTCTTCTTTTAGAACATCACTTGTTTCTGCTTTTAATTCGACTTCAGAAGCAGCAATGTTTTCACGCATTTCTTTAGCAATATTAATCGATTGCTTCAGTTCTTCAGCATTTATGACGTTGGCTAGTTCGTTGATTACTTCTGTTATATCGTCAGATATAAACTGATCTATATGCAGAACTAACATTTCTGAAAAAAAAAAAAATGTTATGATGATGTATTGATAACAAGAGTTTTATATGTATAGACTATTGTCTATGTCTAGTATTCTACATTATTTTATTATAACAACATTACGAAGTAGTTTATTACCAATAGTTGCTTTAGGAGCCTCTTGTAGCTTGGCTTGTTGATTTATTCCAACATCAATCTGCCGCTCATCAACAGCAACTTCGTGCAACTCTGGTCCGAGGTCTTCAATAACAACGGCACTTTCTGATTCTAATTTCACTGTCTTTACAGATGCCACTCCTTGGGCTTGATCTCCTTCAACTATACTGAACTCAACATCTTTTTTGGGAACTGTTTCTGTATAAACTGCTTGAGTTTGTTCCAGAACCACAGCTTCAGTGCCCTCTACTGCAAGAGCTTCTTCAGTATCAGGGTGACCCGACTCGATTATTATTTTTGATGGTAAAAGCTTAGCGTCTTCCGCTGTGACAATTACTTTAGTTTCAGCGATTGATTTTTCCAACATTTCCGTTGTAGCAATTAATTTTTCAGAAGATGACACTTGCGCGACTAAACTAATTTGTTCTAAAATAGTTGCTTCCGATTCTACAGCTGCTGTTACCGATTCTGGAGTAGTGATGGCAGCTTTTCTCTCTACATCTTCAATCTTCTTTACGATTTCAGTTAAAGGTTCAGCTGGAGCTTGTAGTGCCACTCTGATGCCAGTTACAGCGACCAAATCTGCTTGTAACTGTGCAGTAACTCGAGCAATTCGCTGAATCACTTCTGTACTGAGTGCTGGCGCTAATTCTTGTACGCTGTCAAAAACTTGAACTTGCAAAGCGGATAATGCTGTATGTAGTTTTAAAGCCAACCTGTTTTGTTCTTTGCGAACTTCTTTTACTCGTTCAAGGCTTTCCTCTCCTTCTCTGATTATTTCTGAGGCAGCAATGCTTTCACGTAACTCTTTCGCAATATCAATGGTCTCTTTTATATCATCAATCTTTATGATAGCAGATATTTCTTCCACTATTTCGATTAATTCTATGTATTGATCAATATGCTGAATGATTTGCTTAGCTTTTTCTGAAAGTAGAATATTTATTTTAGTTAAATTGTATTGTTAGCTATGAAGTAATATAAACACATGAAGAATAAAGCATTTAAAAACTGTAAAAAGGTGAATCACTTGGTGGTGAAACACACAAAAAAAATAGATGATTCTTGTATATAAATATTAAAAACACGAATTGAAGGAAAGAAAAAACTGAAAAAAAATGAAAAGTCTGATTCACTGCTCTCTGACTGACTGCTCATACTGTTTCCTTTTTAATTATCATGTTTGCCGGCTTTCATTTTTAAGCCAGACAAAAATAGGCAACCATATCTTAAAATCGACGAAACACATTAAAGCACAATATTTCAGTTTCACGACGGCGTTTATACAAAGCTCTTATTAATAACGAGAAAGCTAGATTATTGACATCCACTCCTACTTTACCTTCTTTAACTTCTATATTTCCCAATATATCAACTTTTTCCAACTCGACCAATAGCTGATAAGCCGCAAGGAATACGAGTCTCATGTTTTCAGTTTCTAATTGATTCTTTCCATTGTACGCATCTGTACTTTGCCAATCGAATTTCGACATGATAGCTTTTAGAGACTTAATTTTTTTGTGTTTTAAATCTGATATTTTGAAAGAGGCCAGCTCTTCGGGGTTAAGTGCCAATAGTCCTTGTAGTTCAGTTGCAATAGTTAAGCTTTCGTTCAAATCAGCGTCGCTAAATGTACCTGATTCGACTAATATATCCATTTCAATACCTATGAAACGGTCTATTGCGTTTTCCAAAGAATCGATATTCGAATTAACATCTATAACAAATTTCGACAGATATATTTAGTAATAATTTTGTTAAGACATTTTTTTCGCCACTCGGTAGGTAAAACCATTTAATGATCTATTCTTTTGACATTAAAAGACCACGAATTTATTTATTTAAGGTTGACCTCCATGAACATGCGTTATAATAACGGCAAAATATGGATGCCATAACCTTTTGCCTATTACCTCTTCAATGAATTTAGACGAACCTCCATATATGTAAAATTGTATTTAATTAGGAACCACGAAATTTTTTATACGAGAACATATTATTTAAACTTAGGTTCTGGTCCTGGGATCATCAAAAAACATTGCATAAACACTCACCTTTAGGAAGTTTATCTTCACTATAAATGTTGGCTTTCTCTGAAGACAAAATACCTTGCATGGACTTCTCAATTTCTTCCACGGGCTTCGCAATTTCTTTGACAATCTGAGCAACTTGGACCTTTTCTATAGATCGTAAGCTGTCTTGTATCGAATGTATCTCTTTATCAACTTCTATGATTAGTGAAATTTCCTCATTGGCAATCGCTTCTTCCGTTTCCATCCTTTCTATCATTTCTTTATGTTTTTCAGTCATCGTTTGAACAAGAGATTCCGTAGTTGTTATATCGACGGATATCGAATCTTCATCAACACCGCTAAGAACTTGTTCTTGAACATTTGTTAATTGACTGTGTAATGCTTGTAGAGGTTCTAACATCTCTGTTAGAACTGCTTTCAAAGGACCTTCTTCCAACTTTTGTTTAGGAATTTTAACTTCAAGAAGGTTCTCTTGTAATACATCCGTGCAGTCAGCCAAACATTTTAGTAAAATCAAAGTCTTGCCTGTACCACTTGCATCTTTGAAGTCATGGTGTTTCTCAATTACAATTGAAACTTTTTCTAACATGTCTTTTGTTACCACATCAATTTTCTGCATTTTGACTTCCTCAACAAATGTTGCAAATTCTTCAATCAAATTAACCAAAGTACTGTCTTCAACCACGTTAGGTTTACCACTTTTGATTTCCTCTAAAATATCTGCCTGAACATTTTGCAGTGATGGTTTAGCTGTTTCTAATATTTCCACGAATTTGTCAACTATGTCAAAGACTTGTTCATCGTGTTTAATTTCTTTTGCCACTTTAAGTTCTTTGGCTGAGCTTTCAAACTTCGCCAAAGGCGCTTCAATCAAAAGTTCTGCTTGAGAATCAACAATCTTTATAAGAGAAGTTTGAACATCTTGGAGGCAATCATCGGCATGAATTAGGAAAGTAGCTAAGCAGCCGTTTACGTCATCAGTCAATTTTAATTCAAATCTTTTAGTTTTGAAGTCATTTATTGTACTTTGCAAAGAACTAAACTCTTGTAATAATCTTATAATCTTCTTATGAGTTGTAGCTTTAGTTATTAGACAACGCAGAATGGTAAATTCATTCTTGCAGGTCTTAAAGAAGTCTTCTACTATCATAAGGTCAGCTATTGGCATATCATTTGTGGAGTCTTGCACCACATTAACAGCACTATTTACGATATCTTCCATTAACATAAGAGAGTCCGATTCAATTTCAACTGCAATTTGTGGTGACGTGCAAGTCAAGTCTGAAGCACGAGAAAGGTCAACGAAATCATATTGCTCTAGCACAGCAATATTGCTTTGCACTTCATCAATAGTTTGAATTAGTTTCGCCTCTTGAGCCTGTTTTTCAGGGGCTTGTGGAGTAAATTTAATCATCTCCTCTTGCACGGTAGCTACTGTTTCATATAATTCTTCTGTAATCAGTTTAACTTGCTCAATCTTGATTCCTTTGGAAACATCAGTAGCATTAAGTAAACTGTCAACAGTGCATTCCAAAGCTTTAACTTCTTCTGGCAAAGGAATATTTGCTACGGCCTTAGTAGTTTCAATAATGTCTTTTAAATGCTCACACACTTCTCTAAGTGCACCGACTTTGTTCGCTATTTCAACGGTATTATCAGCGGTGTGCATGGCAGGGAACACAACGAGCATACACTTATCTAAATGCTCTTTAAATTCAGATACGCTCTGAATCACGGAATGTATTCTTTCCGTCGGCATCTCTAATAAATTTTCATATATTGGAATGTTACTTGTGTCTAACACCGACAAACTTTGCTGCAGTTCCTGCATGGGTTCAGCAATAGCTGTAAGTTTCGATGGATTGATTAAGTTGGTTATCTCATTTGATCCCTCCATCAGTAGAGGGTGTAGAACCTCTTCGATTCCAGAATGCAATTCACCTAAGCCTATAACGAATGATTTTAAACTAGAATAATCACTGACTTCAGATAACGTATCTAACGCGTCAATGATTTCAGGATTTTGTAATACAGTAATGTGTTCATGCAATGTTAGTAGTGCTTGCGCAGTTGCAGTACTTTGCAGTTCCTGATTAAATGGTGAGATCGCCTGTTCTACCGCAGTTTCTTCGGCAGCCGGTAGTACTAAACGTTCGGATGGGATAGTGTCTGCTGTAGTTTTTATTCCTGATATATCTTCGAGAGTAGACATATCGTCTGCCACTTCTACTCCTGCCTGTTCTTGTATCATTAAAATGCAACTCTGTAGATTTTGTACTGCGGTAGCCATATTGACACTAACATCATAAGGAGTCAGGTTTTCACCGTATTGAGAAATAACATCTTGCTGTAATATTTCAAGTGTCGTGTGGAGCTCGTAAATAGGTTCAGCGATCGTAGCCATAACTTCACTGTTTTGTTTCAAACTTTCAATGCTTTCTACAATTTGTTGATTTAGAACGATTATATTCTGGTTTAGTTCACAAAGTGGCGTAGCAAAAGTTTGGGCAAAAGATGAGACTTCTGATATATCAGAAATATGTTCTTCTTCAACACCACTAGTTTTAATCGAAGCTACACTTCGTTTTAGTTCCTCTAGAACAGGACAAATGTTCTCCAATGTAGGAGCAATACTTGTCTTGAAATCCTGGGTCGATTCTATTGTCTTCACATTTTCAATTGCGGCTATCACCTGGTCAATATGTTCCATTACAACCTTGGCCTTTGTTTCGTCTTGAGCATGAGGAGCTATGGGTTGTATGTGTTCGGAATCAACATGAATACTGACTTCCTCAGCTGTGTTGATAGCCTCTTGAATATCAACCAAAGTATCAGCGATATTTGTAAGAAGCGAACAATTAAGCTCCGAATCAAAAACATTTGTGATGAATTGGTCTTGAATAATTCTTAAGGTGTTATTGAGACTAGCGAGGGACAAAACGTTATCAACATCTAGATTCTTGATTGAAGCATTGATTCTGTTAACTGCATCACAAGTTTCCATCAAAGCAAAATATTTCTTAGACTCGTTACTCTCTATTACATTTTCTAAAACTTTGGTTAAGTTTTTGTGGAACACGGTCATGTGATTCTTAATTTCTGGCATCGGTTCTAATCTCGGCAGATTATTTTCTAATGCTATAAGAATCTGGGCCATCTTTTGTAGGGCATCCAGCTTATTTTCGCTCTGTAAAACATCAAACGTACCCACGTTATTTTCAATGACTTCTATTTGGGTTGATATTTTGTAAAGGTTTTCTTTAATTGAAGCTACGGCTTGTTTCAGTACAGCTTCATCTTCGCCTTCAGAGTCTGTGGATAATTGCTCAAAAGAACTCCTAAGTTTTACCACGGACTCCATTACAGTTTCAATAATCTCAGTGTTGTATTTTTGTAAAGGCGTATTCGATTCTTTGACTGAGAGTGTTTCAATTTGTTCCAAAGCTGTTTGCAGATCTTGTATAGAAGCATACATATCATTAAGTATCACTTCACTATTGCGGACTTTAGCAACATCTATTATTTTCCCACTTTCAGCACAGTCAGCTATACACAGTAAAGAAATAAGAGGACTTTTTAATTCAAACACTGCTTTTTGTGTATCTCTTAGATGTTTGACTTCAAGAGAGGGCTCGTCCACTTTAATTTCGCTAGCTTCGCTTAGAAGATTCCTGGCTTTGATAGTATCAGCAGAGAATTTTATCACTGTGCTCATCTCGTTATTCAAAGACTCGATTTCTGTGAGAACTCTATCTTCAGTAAGTAAATAATCTGTAGACGTAACTGAATTAATATCCGAAGTCAATTTCTGCATTTCACTGCCGCATGTTTCGACGAATGCTACGCAAGTTTTCTTAACAAGTGTTTTGCTGTCACTTTCCATGTCAATACATTTTTCAATGATAGTCAGCGACTGTTGAAGAGCTTTTAATGGTTGAGGTAAACTATTGAATAATGTGCTGCTCACCTCTTTAGTTTCTGAACCCGATTCTTTGGCAGCATCTGCAATACTATGTATTTCCGAAAGCGGAGATATCAGACTACTGATAATTTCCAAACTTCTAGAAGCAGTTGCTGCCGATGACATCAGTTCTGACTTAAGAATAATATCTCTTTCAATAATTTGAACATCGTTTATAACTTTAGACAATGAAGTACTGATGTTGACCATTTTGTTTTTGAATTCTTCATCTGTAATTTTGGGTTTTTTGGGCATTTCCATTTCAAATGTCTCTTTTTTCCGAAGGGCATCTTCTTTTGACTTACTAACAGACTTCTCGCTTCCTGAACTGGATCGTCTAGAACTACGGCTAGTACGACGCTCTCTCTTAGGTTTTACAACAGGAACTGGCTCGATGTCTAAGTGCTTCAAAGCTTCATCTTTAAAAAGAATAGTTTTTGTGGGCTCCGATGACTCCTGACCGTCTTCCCCTGATGGTTTCAAAGATTTCGATTTAGGTTTTCCTGAACTGTGTGCACTTGCAAAGCTTTGCAGATCAGATATGGCTTGAGTGTCATCGTCTCTCTTTTCTTCCGATAGTGACTGATCACGTGATAAACTGAAAAAGTCATCGGCGCTTCTCTGGGAATCTGACTTCTTCCTAACTAGTTTAAGATCCGATCTTTCATCCGATAACAACGCCATAGTTTTTTCTAAGTAATCCTCTCCACCAATCTCAAAGTCTTGATCTAAAGATAGCTGAGGCGGGCCGTTCTCATCAGCAATTGATAAGTCTTCGAGGTCTGCTTCTGTTCGCATATCTTCATCAGGAGAAACGAAATATTCCGGTGAGACGTCAATTATAACTGCCTCCATCAACAAATTACCAGATGTAGATGTTTCTTTAACGAATCTTAAAGGTGGAAGTTCCACCACGTTGTGTTCTGTAATATTTTCGGATAACTGATCGGCGTACATTTCAACAATTTGTAAAGCTTCTTCTTCGGTCAAGTCTGGAGTTTCGTAAAGAGACACAGAAACTTCTTTACCATCGAATGAGAAGGATATTTCTCCTTTATCATCAACAGTGGTGATGTCACCGACTGGTGTGTCGTACATCTGTGAAGTTCTTTCTTCATGTATGGTGCTAAGAGATAAATTCCTTTGTAAAGCTTGTTCTTCAGCTTTTTTCTTCTTTGCTTTCATTGAATCATCAAATCCGAGGAGTGAAGCAGAACTGGCGGCAATCCCCATACAGTTCTGCGCTTCACAAGTGTAAGTACCAAGGCAGCACGTGCCATCTTGGCCGGATATGATTCTGTGAATATCACCAGGTTTTAATTCCTCGCCATCTTTGTACCATTTGAGGATGGGTTGCGGGACACCGATGACCTTACACTCGAGGTTCACGGCTCCTTCGTCAGATAGTATGGCTTGAAGGTTTTCTAAGAATCTGGGTTTCTTGTAGTGTCTAGGTATGATTAGTTTGAGGAAACATGAAGTGACGCTGTGTCCGAAGTCATTCATGGCGACACACTTCCATTCGGCCTGGTCGAGGAACTCCAGGCTCTGTATGTCGAGGAAGCACACGCCGCGTTCCTCCCGGCCGAGATGGCAACGCGAGGACTCATCCACCGGCTGGTCGTCGCGGTACCACAGTACCGACGGTTCAGGCGGAATGGCGACTGAAACATATTACAAATTGGTGGTGTATTATGATTATGATTTAGCAAAAAGAAGTCATTTATGCTAAAAGATTACTCTGTAAAATGTAAACTGCGATGCCAATAGGTACTCAATTACCGCACTTTGACATTCTCTTTAAAGACCCCTGACAAATGAGGCTTTTCAAACTTGTAGGCCTAGCAAACGTAACGTAATTTCGAACGATAATAAAATTGAAAATACTCGTTTTGCACATAATATTTTCTTAGTTTTAAGACCTTATTAGGGTAAGTAATACTTAATTGTGCTTGTCGAAAAATATTAAACCAAAATGCTATAGGATAGTATTTTCGATTAAAAGATTGTCCGAATTAGCGTTACGTTTACGGTAACAGTAATTTGCATGAACTTTACACGTAGGTAGGTATATTCTTTTATCTTGGAAAAAGAATATCCCTACCTACTAATTTTTGAGAGATACACAAGAATTAAAAAAACCCTAACTAACCTTTTACAGTAAAACGGAATGGCTCATCAATCTTCGCTTCGACACTCTTCAATCCCTGAATAAACTTCGGCGCCTGATTTTTGGAGAACAGCTGTAGTTTCTCTTCCTCATTCAGCTGGTTCTGGATATCTTCAACTGTCAGTTCAGCGGAACTACTGGCTTGACCCATGCAGTTCCTGGCTATGCAGCAGTAGGAACCTAAGGAGTTGGTTCCTGTGAGTTGGTACACGTCTCCTGGCTTTAGTTCTTGGCCATCTTTAAACCAACTGAGGACTGGAGTGGGGAAGCCTACGACTTTGCACTCGAAGGAGACTAATCCTTCTTCTGTTAGTACAGCTTGAAGGTTCTCCATGAATCTTGGCTTTCGGTAGTTTTTGGGCACTGTGGAAAATGAGAAAAAGATTAAAATTCATTTAAATAAGTAAAGTACATAACTATACACATTAAATAAAAAAACAATAACCATGTACCTACCTAACTACATTCGTAAAATAATCAAAACGAAACCCTAGATTGGTGAACGAATATTAATTAATAGTACAGTAAAAATAACCCAGAAGCTTAATTAAGCTCGAACAAAATGGACACAAAAATATGTTTTCAACAAATATTTTTCCTTTTCAGTGAATAGGTACTGCAACTATAAAAATACCCCTGAAAAGTATTATTAAAGCCTTTGTAGTACTACTCTGTAAATTATTCCAAACTCACTCAAGTGAGCGATTGTTTGAGACTAATGCCCGTGTTCACTAGCACTAGGTGACACCTAAATTAATGCCTCATGTTCCGCTACTCGAATCGGATTTGCATAGTGAAACATGACGCGAGTCAGACCAATTAAACTACTGCTGTTTCGCTGCTATGATGTTGCAGCGGAGATGTGCTACCGGCGTTAAAAGCGCACTGTTCAATTTGCAACTTTCGCGCTGCTGACCGGTGAGTAAATAAAAACGGGAACCTCACTCAAGTTATCGATCTCTTAAGTATCTATTCCGAAAGTGATTAATTTTCGACTGATATTCGCGAAATACCCTACACACAAACTGAGGGACCCTACAATTATCAACCGTACACAATTTAGGTAAAGGTTGTTATAACATACGTTACTTAGAACTAGAAAGGGGTAGCACGAAACGAAAATTCGACCTAAGTTTGAATCGAAAATGCAACAATACTAAAGTATTTTGGTAAAAAAAAATTGCGACAAGCAGAATAAATAAAACCATGGATATGAATACATTCCTAAAACGAAATAAATATTCAGTCGTCGTATTTACGTTACAGTTATTTCGCACGTTCGTGCTAGGCCCGCCGTCCGCAGCTTCATGGTGATAACATGGCACCTCAATTTTAGAAGAAAGTTCAGTTTTGTAGAGCCTCATACCATTGCGACATTCTCCTTCTAAAGCTTATTAACATCCGGCTACTGTAGGTAAGTATCTCACCATCCATGGTGACATAGCAAGTGGAGATGCCGATGCGGCCCCCCGTGCTGGTCGCGACGCACTTCCACTCGCCCTCGTCCGGCCACTCGGCACAGCCCACCTCCAGCAGGTAGCCACCAGCACCGTCTTCGAGAACGTGATACCTGCGAACAAGAAAATGATAATAATATCAACAACTTAATTAATCCCAGTCGAGTGAACGGTTCACTCGAGTGAATGATCATTTTTGTTTAATTCCACGTTCACACGACACCGATTAAAATTACTAAGTATACGTTCATCTGCTCCTTGCCTCCTTTCATTAAAGGACATCATCCACGTTTCATACATTATTGGTAGAAAAGTAAAAGAGCCGGCCAAAAAAAACTGTGCTGCATTCTGTTAGAACTTGTCCCCCTAAGCATTTGTTATTATGGCACCAAACCTGTGTGAATTGTACTTGGTTTTATTTGAGTTAAAAAAAATCTGCCTTTTATAGGTTAAATAATAGGTTTTTCGATTAAATCAATTTTCTAAAACAAATGAAACGTTCTGCCATAACATGACATTTTGAAGAGTTTTAAGTAAGACAGATCTTAGCCAGTAGTTTACTTTTTTTGGGACCAATGAATGAAAGAAATGAAAGTCATTGTCAATTCATCATTTCGTAGTGCCGAAATCCGACATCCTTGTTTTTTTTTCACTGATTAATGTTTTTTTTCCAATCTTTTGGCGCACTCACAGGGTAGCCTTGCTTAGCCTAGCCTTTTCTCAACCATGTTGAGGTCGGGTTCCAGTCTAACCGGATGCATCTGAATACCAGTATTTTACATGGACTGACTGCCTATCTGCCGCTACCTCTATAACACAGTTTGTAAATGTGAAATGTAATATTACTCTGCATAGATTTAACTAAAGCAATTAGGCTTTGGCACAGTGTCGGATTATCAGACTGGCTATAATAATATACATAGCTACTACCGATCCATTCCCGATTTGTATTAGGTGCAATATTTGAATTCTATTCGTTTTTAATTATAACAAAAAGCAGTGATTTTAACAAAATACGTGAAAAAAATTGAGGATTTGGCGGCGGAAAAGAATGCAGAGAACTGAGGGTGCTCGTGAAAATATGGACAATATGACACTATGGACATTGTGTATTGGTAGCTAGCACTATGTTATATTTTCTAGCATAGTACCAATGTATTTATCTAACACAACATCAAATAATTATTCATCTACGCAGTGGACCATCTCCAAAATAGAAACGAAAAATAAATTACCTCTCGCTGGGCTCAATTTTTCCCTCCTTGTTGTACCAGACGACGCTGCGGGGCCAGGGCGGTACCACGATGTGGCAGCCGAGGGTCAGCGGCTCGCAGACCCTCACAAACTGGTCCTCAAGTTCTTTCGTGAAGATTGGAGGCGGCTCCGGAGTCACGCTGCTGGAAAACCAAGAAGGAAAGTGTTTATTTTAGTGATAAGTCGATATACATTTTATCGATACACATCCGCGACTTACGTGTCGAAGGTTGGGGGTTCGAACCGCGAGTAGGCACTTTGTGTAATTTATTTCATCATCACTTCTCTTATGGGTGGTACTAAAGGTAAACATCATGAGGACACCGACTGGTATGTACCTACATACCACAAAAAATCGAAGATATCTGACATCTACCAACTCGCACTAGGCCCGCGTGGTGTATTTTGGCTCACCCGTATCACAGAAAGAGTTACAGTTGTGTAGGTGCCTGCAGTGGGAACGCTATCCTAAGGAGGATTCGAAAAAACGAGGTAGGAGAGTAATTACTAAAAATAAAAGTTATAAAACTACAAAGTCTAGTGTAGTCCTACAACAAAAAAGTCAATTAAAAACAAGACATCACAGGTAGATAAATTGAAAATCCGGAGTCACACGTGTTAGGGCATAAAGCCCCTCCTCACTGTGAGATTTAGACGTAATCAACATTGCGGGTCCAATTCGGGTTGGTGGATGTCACATGTCTTCGAATTATTTGTTCTAGGACATGCCGGTTTCCTCACGATGTTTTCTTTCACCGTTTTGAGAGCAGTGGTGATGAAATAATTTACACAAAGTAAAGTACCTGTCTAGGTTCGAACCTACGACCTACGAATCCTGGCCGTTTCCGATAGGCCAAAACTGCTCTATGCGTTAGCATTCATTGAAATAATACGCTAGAATCCGATTAGTTATTGGATTTCGTTTGAGTTCTGAATACTGAAGTTTTTGTTTGAGATAGTTACCTGGAGCTAGGCCTGGCAGATCCCTCCCTACTGCCGCGGCCGACGACGTGGACCTTCGATGAGGAGTAGGCCCTGCCCATGCAGTTCACGGCCTCGCAGGTGTAAGTGCCGAGCGAGGTGGGATCCTCGGCATTCGCTGTGAGCGCGAATACATCGCCTGCTTTTATTTCGCGACTGTCCTGTAATAAATTGAGTGGAGTTTTAGGATTGGATAGGAAATAATTTACTGTTTTATATCTATAAAATACCGCCTTTTCTAAGCTGAGAAAACGACTTCCGCAGCTAAGCTCACGTAGAGGATTGTTTACCAACTCGGAAACCTTCGCGAGTGTGCACCCCACCACTTACCAAAGTTCCAAAGTTCCGGATTAAAATTAGTATGAGCACCCACGCGACAGTTCGAAGAAAAACTCATCCTATCTTAAATCTTAATATTATAATGCGAAAGTGGAAAGTGAGTTTGGTTGTTTGTTACGTTTTCACGCTAAAACGGCTGAACGGATTTCGATTAAATTTGGCACAGTGGTAGACCTTGACCAGGAGAAGGACATAGGCTACTTTTCATCCTGGATCGCAGTCGAAGTCGCGGACAACAGTTAGTTGTATATACTTTGATAGAAGATAGAAATAATGTCAATATTTTTAAGAGGACAATCTTGTAATTAATAAATTATTGTTCTTTTTTATTTGCTTACTATCATTGATCTTTTCCCGTACGAAAAAATGTTACATAAATTACCTGTTACGGTTGTTGGAATAATTGCATATTAAAGTTTTGAAAAATGTCACCTAAATCCCTAGACCATTTATTCAAAATTAGGTAGATGAGAGTTAAAAATTCTTACAACACTTTTTAACAACACACCGACTTTGTTACATTTTATGCTCGAGATCTAACACAAAATGTTTCTCTTCTACTATCATCATTATCTGATTAGTCTTTTCCCAACTATGTTGGAGTCACCTTTTAAGGTTGATGCGCTAGGGTAGCCCGCGAAATTCAAATTTTCTAACGTTTTTTGCAATTTGCAGGTCAGTATCAGGTTGTATGTTGATCTAAATATTATTAGCGCTCGTAACAAAAATATGGATTTACAGAATTATAAACATTAGAATCAGCAAGACAACTCTCTAAGTTCATGTAAGTGCATGGAATGATAATTTCATGAAATTTCAAGTCATTCAATGCACTTACATGAACTTAGAGAATTTCGCGGGCCACCCTAGCGCATCCCCCTTAACTCACTTAAAGGGGGTAAAAAGGCCCATCACAAAGCCGCCCTCTACGCATTCTGTAGGTACAATAAACGAAGTAAACATTGTACAAAAATAATTGCTGGGAAACGACTTTTATTTTTAGTGTAAAAAATCACTGTTTACGGTAGCGCCGGCAGTGCGCAATATATCGCGTGTTATGAGTGCATGCAACGGTTTCGTAAAAAACGTCAAAATAGTAGTTCCATATCTCCGTAACAAAAGGTTCCCAGGTCATTTCCAGTAAGTAAATACCCTTTATCAAATCAAATAATTTTAATAATAAACTGTTATTAGGTATTGTACTTAAAATATCACTATTGTTACTAACTTTAACTAATGACAAATCACTGGAAAGACCAACAAAAACAGCAAACTAGGGTAATAATACCCTGTCTTCGTACAAATTGCCTTAAATTAAAGCGAAGGAAGAGTCTCCATCCTGAAGATGCTATTGATAAACTCAATTAAATATCCTTAGTGCATGAACAAAGATCCCAAGCTAGGAAATGAAATATCCATTTAATCGCATTTCTAGGAAAGGGACGTCTTATCAAGAAATGCTAGGAAACAACTATAATCAAAGAAAATATAAATAAATAGACGCTTCGAGCAGCTTCTTCGAGGATAATTTGAAAGGTTTTAGAGTGATTTAAAGAACTACATTTGTTGTGATGTATAATGTTCTATAGTTAAGGGTCGGAACTTCTACGTTATCGGCTTCAAGAAACTCGTGCAAACATGAAGGATACTTTCAGTGATTTGAAATTATTGTTTTGATTTCTAAAATACCATAGACGTAGATATAATTTGATGGTTGCATATTAGAAAATCAAAACTTTCCTGAGCAAATTTCAAAAGAACAATAAACGAAATAACAAAATTTAAATGACCAAATGTTTTATTTAGAAAAATTTTAGAATCCCAATGTATGTGACTTCAAATGAACGACTGATCAAAAGTTGCTAGATGTAATTTTAAAATGTCAAATCATAACTAATCAAATTACATAATCACAAATGATTTCTTATTAAGAATTATTAATTTAAATGTAGGATGCAACATGCAGCAGGCATGGTTTCTGTCACGGCTCCGGCGCTGCGGGGCTCCGGCGGTCCCACGCAAGCTTCTCGTCGCAGATGGTTGTTACGCTCACCACAGCGGCTTCGGCTTGCTGGCCGGCTTTGCCGGCCAGCCTCAGCCGAAAGCCGGCCAGCCTCAGCCGCGGCGGCGAGCGTTAAAACCACCTGCTCCTCAGCTCGCGGGCCGCCTCGCCCCTCCGCGCCTACGCGGGCTTAAATTACACTCTAGGGGTAGGGCAGACAAGACTACGTGCAGTCGGTTTTGCAGCGATTCGGTTCTGTCACTTCACTAACTTTTGTAGTAATCCATTTTGACCTTTAAACGATTTGGTCAATAGTGTAATAAATAATTTAAACATTGATGTTCCAGACTTTGGTCAGCTGAACTTTTGATCAAATGACCATCGTTATTTTAAACTTTGTTGATTTGTACGTTGTTCTTTTGAAATTTGCTCAGGAAAGTTTTGATTTTCTAATATGCAACCAATTTGATAACCTATTCGTTTTAACTATTCCTCAAGAGTCATAAAAAAACCATGCCAAGCGCTGAACACGTCGTGTTCGCGAGTATAGTGCAGCTCAACCTTATTTTAGGAAACTTAACTAATAAACTTAATTTAATTATTTTTATGAACAAACAATTAACGCACAGCCTAAACCACTGGGTCTAGAAGCATAAAATTTTGGGCGGGTAGTAAGCAAAATTGCCTGTCTTCAATTTGATTTTTCATGAAATTGATAAGACTTAGGTGTAAAATAAAAATAGTATGAGTAACTACATGATATTTCCAAACTTTTTGTGGAACAGAAACACAAAATATTAAAATTTTCTCGATAAAAAAATATCACGAAGTTACCTCTAATTTTCACGTATTTTCGATTTGTACTTAAAATGCTAATGCCTATTATGATAAAAATTAGATGATTATATGTATTAAAACAAGGCAAAAAAAATTGTGTAGGCTTTTTTTTTTATTCCTTTTATTTTTGGTTTTATTACGAATCAAAGCTTGTAGGACTTACGACGTTCTTAGTTCGTGGAAGAAGCCATCTTCCGTCGCACATTACGGGAACTTCAAGCATATTTTTGTTTCACAAATCAGTCGGCGTTGCTCTGTTGAGACGAGAGGACTACGCTCAAATTTTTAGCTGCGCTGATATATTATTTATTTTCGTAAATAATATTTTCGTAATTTATCACATTCCACAAAAGAAACTGAGACATAGAAAACATGAAAAAAACACTAAAACCACTTCCAAAACGAATATTACAAGTGTTATTGATTGATAAATAAATAAATACCGAGTCTAAATAAACATATAAAATTCAATGTTGATATTTGAAAACTCAAGATGACATACATTTTATTTGACAGATTTTTGACTGCTATAGTAGCACGGAGTATAGAAAGAAGTAGGTAAAACTAGCGCCATTGCTCTGTATTGCGGTGAATTTTCTTGCGGAGAAAATTTACAACATAGCCAACGAGCCCATTCTACGTTCATTTGAAAGTTTGCACTGGAGATTAAATCTTATTGCGATTTACTCAGGATCCAAATTCGTTTACTCCCATTTTTTTTGACAAACTTCTTGTAAGGTGACCCTTAGACGAACAATTGGAGCGACTGACCGCCCCTAAATAAAACTTGTTTAGAATAATACCTTTATTCTTCGGTTATTGGTATAACGAACGAACTCGAACAGATTCCGTATGACTCCGGATTTTTAATTTGTCTGTCCGTGATGTCTTGTTTATATCTCTTTAGTTGACTTTTTTGTCGTAGTTGGGTTTTAGTTTTTACCTGACTACGGCGAAGCAAAAAGGAGGGTTGTAATTTTGACCGGTTTCTATGTATTTATCTATGTCTGTTCCCACATATTATCTTCTAAAAGACTCATCACAATTTGACAAATGAGGTATCGTTGGAAGCTTCTTGATCGTCCGCTGGTCAAAGGCTATATGAAGACACATTAAATTGAAAATTGCGCCCTCTAGGTGACATATCATGAACAACAAAATATATATTTTTAATCATACCATGTTGGGTATCAAATGAAAGGTTTTAATTAGCACATTTCAAAAATATATATTATAACCCCAAAAAAGAGCAGCGACAATCAAGACGTATATTGCCATATGTTTATGTTAACGCGTGGGATGATAACTGCCGCTACACGCGCTGCCGCACCGTAAACAGAAAAAACGTCAGACGCGCCGCGTGACGCCACACTGCACGCGACGTGACACGCCCCGCGTCTCCGTAAATGAGGCCTAAAGCAACTTGGCATGTTTTCAAAGCTACAATTTCAACAGTTCTTTACAAAGAGGGACCATACTAAACTTTCTACTAAGGGACTAGTTATAACAAGCGCCCCAGACGCGTATTTTGTACGCTGCGTTTCGGGCGCTCAATAAAATTGTATGAATTCCTATGTAACGAATTATATCAAGCGCTGCAGTCTAAGCGAGCGTCCATGCCGGGCGCCGTTAGGCCTGCACATGTCGCAACTTGCCACTCTCAACTTGCATCTCCTTTGTGCGATTTACAAATAAGACTGGGAGAAGGTATGCCGCGGGCATTGCTGCTGCGTGCGCCGCCGTGATGAAACGCCGCGTGTGACGCGGCTATGCCATTCGCGGGCTCCGCCGCAAAAAACGCTCCATTTCAAACAAACGCGTGTAAAATCGCGTCTCCGTAAACGCACTCATACAACGCTATATGTTTGAATTCAGTGCGAGCCGCGCCGCCCAAAGCCACGCGCGACTCCTCGCGTCTCCGTAAATGAAGCCTAACCGTGCCCTTGACGCTTGGACGCGAGTTCCTTTTTCCCTATTTTTCCTTGTCATTTTCTCCGCATTAGTAATAAACTTAAAAGAAACACGGTTCAAAAGTTACAACAAAATGTGGAAATCTTGTTGCGTTTGACGAGCGTCCAAAACGCGCCGGGCGCGCGCCCAAAACACGCCGCAGGTACTGAGCGCGTACCTCGGGCCCTTGTTATAATTAGTCCCTTTGGTACTTTGGCTCCCATTTACATAGATGAATAGATGTCAATTCTTTTAGTGGTGAATCCGACAATCCTACATTTATTTCTTTTGTACAGAACTCGGCCTCTTTTTCACATGTTTCAAATATTTTCGAAGGGGATTGTTCGCGTTTGGCGCAGGAAAGGTTTTCATGACACATGCCATATTCGTTGCACAATACAGTGCAAAATTCATTATACGAATATTATTTTTTACTTGGGTATCACTCTGCACGATCCTCCAAAGAGAGAAATCCACGATATAGCATTATATTTATTACTTGGTAACACAGTTTTCCACAAAGACGTCATTAGGTACAATTTGTACAAGGTCCTAAATAAAATTTGGTATCATTTAAATTTGAACTTTTTCACGTCAACATTGAGTTTCTAGTTCCAAAACATGAACATGATCTATAGTTCTGAATTCAAGCTTAGCGTATCGTATATGCAAAATAAACTACAGAAGATTGAAATTCGAATTCTATAAACGCCAGACGAAAAGTTTCTGCTGGCGGGAAGGCATTGTGTTTTGTTTTCGTCGTGTTTAATGAGAGGGGTAGGTAAGGGTTGCGCGGGTGAAATATGATTTTTTGCTGTCAAACTACTCCCCCTTAAGGAAGTCTTGCGCAAAATTTCTGACTTCCGTAAAAAAATCTAAAAATCGGTGTATCAAGTATTTTTGAAAATTCAAGAGAGAAAGTTTGTATGGAAGTTTCCCGATGGGAAATACCATCGGGCAGTCGGCTTGTATTTTAATAATATTTTTAATAAAGTGCTTTACCTTGAACCATCGCAGCACAGGTGTGGGCACGCCGACCACCTTGCATTCAAGCGAGACGGTCCCCTGTTCAGTCAGGAGTGCGCGGAGTTCTTCCACGAATTCAGGGCGCTTGTACGCTTTCGGTACTGTGAAAAGACATTGGTTGAGATAATTTTTCTTTTCATAAACATACATAACATCATGTCTTTTCATTTGTGACGGAAAATATGTAATTTTTTAAAGCTTTTTCCTCTCTTTGCAGATAAGTAGCAAAACTAAGGCGTGGAGCAGCTGGAGCCTATGCACCCAATCGACTGGATACGGGAAACATAGGACTGGTCGTTGTGATGACGCTAAATATTATGGCAAGAAAAATAGTAAAATAAAAAGAAACGGACGCCTTACAGCTGAATGTTGGTAGAGTGCACCCAAAAGCAGCAGAAACCTCCAAAAACTCACCAAGTACATTAAGATGCGCAGAGCAGCTGGCCCGGCCACCTGCATTCTCCGCGGTACAGGTCCATCGACCAGCATCGTCCACGCTGACGGCGGCGACGTCTGCACACCAGAAGTTGCCATCCCGGGCCAACGCTACCCGCTCCGCTTCCAACAGACGACGTTCGTTGCGGAACCATGTCACCTGGGCAAATAAAAAGAAATGGTAATGATTTGCTTCGTTGCTCTATTGGTCGCAAGTGCTACTGCTGAGCATGACATGATGGGTTCGATTCCCGGGCCAGGCAAAGTGCTATTGGGTAGCAGCCCGGAGTCTGGATTTCTGCCCGGTTAAGGGCTAAAAGGCTCGCTTCCTGTTTAATGAGAGTTAAACAAAACTGAATCCATACATAATTAAGTGCAACTTATGTTCATATAAACAAATCTTTTTTTAATATAGGGTGGCGATTTAGCGACTTTCATCTGTCCAGGGGGTGATTATTACCTGTCGTACCTACTTTACAACTTTTGCTATGAAACACATAATAGGATTCGTAAAAATAAACTTTTCATACATGAATCGAAATAGATTCTATGCTGCTGTATTTTTTTTTCACGTATTGAAATGAGTTTCATGGTGAAAGTTGATTATTATGACGGGTAGTATCACCCCCTTGACGGATGCAGGTGTCTAAATCACCACTCTATCAATCATCTATTTCTAATCTATTTTGAAATACAAAACCCAATCATTTTTGTGCACAGAATGGTAAACTTAAAGGCCCGTTTACACGATGCAAGTATCTTGCCCGTGGTATACAATAAAATTGAAACAACAACTGACTTGCATCGCCTAAACACCGTTTACACGGTGAAACTTTTCTAGTTGCTTCTACTGACGGAATGCCACAGGCAATTTAATCACACTGTGTAAATCAGGCTTAAAACCATCGCCAGAGCTGTAAATTCATTCGCTAAAATCATAGAAGTTAACATAAATTTCAAAACCATCACAACAAGGGTTCCTAAAAAGTGAAAACGTCCAATGGCATCGCAGAAAATCCAAGCGTAGATTAGATGGCGGTAACTAGCTATAACATCGTACTAGATAATAGGCTAATAGGAGGGATTGGTCCATAGTTGGGTGAAAATGAAAAGGGAGGTCTTTGCCCTACAGAGTGGAACAATACAGGCTGATTATAATAATAATATACTATATTAATTTATAGGTACTATGGCATTCAACATATGATTGCATTCGAAAATAAAATCTTGATGACATTCTGGTGCAAGAGTAGTTCAATAATTCAATACAAAAAGTATTTCAACCAAGGCAAGCGCAAAGCATTTCCAGTTTCACCGGTAAATTCGCCGTCGCATTTCTGGTTATTTCAGTCAGGCAGGTACAGTCAGGGAAGTTAATTGTGAAGCAAATTGAATTACAGTCAAAGAATGATAGTTGTCATTCTTTGACTTTACGCATTAAAATATTAGGACCAATGATGTCACTAAGTCTCTGATTCAGTGGGTAATGTAATTAGTGATTTTGTGTAGCAAGTAAAAAAAAATATAGCTTGTTTTATTGTGAATTATCCGGTTTTTTAGGTACACTTGAACATCAACCCCTACATTTCTGATAAAGAGGCCCGTCAAGTGTTGTAATTATTGCCTAATATAAAACGCACATGCTAAATAAAAGAATGCGCACAAATCATTTTAAAAATAAACACTTTTCATAATTCGCACGCTTGCGCTGCCATCTTTGTTTTTCCGGGAGCTGTCAGAAAAACCGCGGGAACAGAATAACAGATTATAAATACGCACAACGGATGCGGTTTGAAATAGACGAATTATGTCACGAGTAGCGTTGTTGGACATTCCGATGTTTCTCAAGGTTCTTGCGTAGCGTTAATGAAAATGTGTTACGGTTAAAAGTGGGTTGTAGTATACTCGACGAGACGCGAAAGAAAACTCGACGATTAATGAAACTCCTTCCAACTTCTACTCGTAATGGTTGGAGATAGCTACAATTCAATGGCCATGTGCATGCATAGATAATATACACAGTTACTCCTAATATTTATTGCATAATGTTTGCTAATTATTGTGCATAATTAATATTTTATTGCACTTTTTCTCAAACAGTAAAGGAAATGCGAAAAATTAAATATTTTTGTATCTCGAGAATATTCTTTATTTTATTACAGCAAAACTGTCTTGTGCAATAATGTATTCAACCTAAGAGTTGTACTTATTAGGTTGAATAAGAATAATTGCATTTTTTTAAATATAAAATTCTATTTCACTGGCATAAAATAACCTCCTATGTTCTTTATTCGATGAGTTCGAATAAAGTAGGATAAATATTAATCGTTTATTAGATACTTAAAGCGCAATTAACATTTTTTTTTTACAAAAAATAAGCCAGTTTAGAAACATCAAGGCAGGCAAAGAATAGGTACCAGTACGGAGGGTACTAGGTAATCAAAGAGAGATTTTAATTAAAGCGAGTGGTCATTTACTACATGTTCCTATTTCTTTCTATCACTGCAACGCAAAGATACGCTGGACGCTATTTTCGTCGCGTAGGTAATATAAATTTATTTTTAATTAAACTAAAAACGTCATTTAAATCTCAGTTACATTCGGTTTAATGGAATGTAGCCCTTAGTTGTAAATAAGGGGTTAAAAGCTTTTAGTTGCCAAAATATCGGCCTCGATGACGGATTTTGGCTCAAGAAAGGCAACTATAAACGTACTAGCTGTATTTACGTAGGAAGTACTAAAAAAAACAGAAACAGTCATGTCGGACTGCCGGCAGAAATGAAAACTTAAAATTATATTAAGTATATTCACTTTCACTGCACTGCTGACCAAGCGCAACACGTTATACTCATAGTTAAACTCGTGACAATCTAAGTAGTCCGTTTTGACAGCTATAAAAAATCTTTGTGTAGAGATGAAAAAAATGGTTTCTTATAAGCAGACTGATTCTCGAGACATATCGACTAAACATACTTAGAGAGTTTGTAATCGACGACTTATCTACATTGCCTAAAACTGATTCTCAAGGCATAACGTTTTATTACAAGTACGAGAACGAAACGTCAAAACAGACTTCTTAGATTATCGCGAGTGTACAATGCTGTCAACATAAGCATGTCGGTGACGCGAAACCATAAGATTTTTCTCTACCAAAATTTGGTCAACGCGCCTAAAGAACTATTCACTTAAGTGTCAATAGTTACACGAGACAGCCCTCAAAACTTTGCTAAGTAAGCTAAATGTTGCGCAACACGCAACAAGTTCCCGTCTGCTTAGTAACATGCGCAGACAATGGACAATAGTAATGATAGTACAATGATTTATATATACTAACTACATTTCCCCCTGGACACCGAGGAGCTACGTGTACTCAAGAAAAATCTTAAATTCATTCATTCACTGGCAGACAACGCACAGCCTAAGCCATCTAGAAGCATAACATTTTTCCAGTACGCTAAGCATGACCACAAAAGAAACGGGTTTTTTCGACGGAAGAATAGACAAAATGACAGATAAACAATCATAATCTGTCATTTTGTCTATTCTTCCGTCGACAAAACCCGTAGAGAACCCGTTTCTATGGTTGTCATGTTACGCGTGCAGGGTTCCTTACCTATAATACAAATAAGCACTAAGGAAGGATTTGTGTAAATTCATTCCCTAAATTTTTTTTTTTTAATTTGGGAAATTATCAAATGACGCCCAGAGCGAGAGAAGCTCGCTCTGGGCGGAGCGGGAGGGACAGTCGGGCTTGTCAGACTTTTACTAAAACCCACCCGTGTTCCTTCAGTTGCCTGTTGCCAAGGGCCCCGGTATCCCTTTCGGACTTTCCCGCAGCCCTGGCAGGCCCGCAGCCCTGGCAGGGCACAAATACACCCCTACGTGCTAATTCGGATAATTCAAGCGTGACGTCATGTATGTCCCTATGTATTGTTCTTTGTATTGCAACCATAAACAAATTAATTATTGGTAATTGTAAACCTAATTAGCTCTAATTAGGCCTTTGCGTTTCGGGACTACATAATGGTGTAAGTAGAACTACGCACTAACCCGAAACAAATAGTCTATGTGATTATATATTCGACATTATTTAACAAAATACCTATACAAATAGTGCATGTATAGCTCGGAACGATATATTTTATTTAGTAATAAATAATAATAATAATCCATTTATTTCAGGCGACTCAGGCCCATAGATAAATACCTTAACCTAAACATACATATTTTTGATATAGTAACATAAAATTATTGTACACGAATTGATGACTGTGTGTGTTGAAGTCATTTGTGTGTGTGGTGTTTTAAGCATAATGGTTATTAAATACATACTCAGTTAACTTTACTTGAATACTGAGTCAATTGTACAATTTGTTTGAACGCATTCCAAGTAGGAACTAAGTACCTACAATAAAATTACGGGTGCGGACACACACATAGGTTGCAGGTTATTATTCGCGACAGTAACAATTAGAGCTTTAGAGAATTTAATCATTTGAATCAGCCATACAACTCGTTAGAATTGGCCTCATGTCATGATTTCATGAATTCGTCATTCAATAGGGATACGACGTTAAGGGAACTTACGAGTTTTATTGACGATTGCGAATGTAAGTGTGTTACGCAATTGGGGTGCTGAGCTATAAATTGACGATTTGCGTCTATAAAACGATTTACAGTCGCAATCAGCGTGACGATATTTTTTTAACGATATCGACTCACCTTACACTCAGTGGAGCTGATGATCTCGACGAGGAACCGGGTCCTTGTGCCAACCTTCACGGTGAGGTCCTGCAGACGTCTCAGGAAGGTCGGGGGATCCTCGCCGGTGGGTGCCTCGTCGGCGCAAACTTCCAGACGGAGCCGACTTGTATCGCTGCCGGCTGCATTGCTCGCCTGCGTAGAACACGAACAAAAGTTTTAGCCATGTTTTGTTTTCTTAAGAGCTAAAGGATAAGACTAAAGGAAAGACTTTTTGGAAATTAAATGAAATTGTTTATTTTGTAATAAAAGTGATTCCGATATATCGGAATAACTTTTACACGACTAGGTAGATGAGGTCGGCGTTTCCTATCACACTAGATACTCTGCGAAGAAAGGCCGAAACACAGTCTCTTTTAAAGTCTAGACAAAAATCTTGGTCAGATCATGTAAAGACCGAATCATAAGGCCAGATTTGGACCCACATCCTCGTCTTTTAGAGCCGAGCCACTTGACCTCTGACTGACCCATCCATACTAATATTATAAATTCGAAAGTAACTCTGTCTGTCTGTACGTTTGTATGTTACCTTTTCAAGCCTAAACCACTGAACGGATTTCGATAAGGAGATAGATAGGCATCCCGGGGAAGGACATAGGCTACTTAATGTCTTGATTTTAATTTTGATTTTAATCTTGGTTTTTAATTCTAATTTTGTTTATAATTTTGGTTTGATTTTATTTTGTTTTGATTCTATTTTGATTTTATATCAATTTTGATTTAATTTGATATTGATTCTGAATTTGAATGGGCTTATGATTTTTTATTTTTTGTTTTTATTTTAGTTGAACTTATTGTCTTTTATCACGTTTATGTATTGTTGCTGTAAATTGTTGACATACTTATCTGTTATAGATAACTATTGTACCTACACTTACAGTAACTACACTTATGTCCAGATTTGATGCTGTTTCAAACTTTAAATTTCAAACACATAATATTTATGTAATAATCCGCCATTAGGGGTACGGCACTGTCTCTCCTTAACACAGGCTAAATTCTAGCCTATCTAGGAGAACAGTACTTCACCCGTCTTTATTGTAAAGTTGTACCTAAAAATTACATATAAGCATCATTCGTAAACTTTGCAATCCCATTTTAAAATAAACTTTGAATTGAATTGAATATCGAAATACCACGCGGGCGAAGCCGCGGGCGGAAGCTAGTAACATATAAAACATCAATTAAACTACTGATACTAGGTCACAAATACGCTGTTGCTTAACAACCGTGTTTTAAAGTATCCTTTATTCAGTAGCCTATTACCTCGGAAGCCTAGCAGTAAATAACATTGTAAACACTGTTCTTCAGCCTTAGGGGTGCTACTTGTTCGGGTCGGCAAATTCCATTGGGCAGTTTTTGTTGATCAACAAAACCGACCCGAAGTAATTACATAATACTCATATGCTGTAACGCTGTTTACGCCAATTTTTCAATTTCATGCACAAGTTAAATATAAGAAACTTGTTATTGGCCATGTTCTATAAGTACATTATAATGCATACTTACTCAAATATACAGCTGTCTAGTAATTAAAATAATATATAAACACTAGCTTTTGCCGCGTGGATGTCGGAAATTATCCCACGGGAACGTACCTACTACCGGTATAAAAAGTTTCATCCAAATCCGTTCAGCTGTTTTTGTGTGGAAAAGTAAGAAACATCCATCCATAATCCATACTCACAAACTTTCGCGTTTATAATATAAAATATATTTATAATATAAAAAGTAGGATTCGGCTTTCATTCGGCTCACTACCCTCGCTGAATCAAGTTCGGGTCGGCGCGGCACATTCCCGTACTAGGTTAGACTGGAAGCCGACCCCAAACTGTCTATGAAGATGCTGACGATATCTATGTTATTAGTATATTCGATTTTGAAGCCTAGTTGCGCCGAATCATGCTGGCCGAACAAGTGTGTAGCCACTCCCTAGGTAGAATTTAAAATGATCTTGTGAACCAGGCTACTGGAACGTGGTCATGTTGTCATAATATTTCCTATGCATTTGATAATCGATCGATAACGCTTTACTCGTCAAAACACCCTAATTGCCCCGTAATTATAATCTCTTTAAAGAAGCTTCACTTCCTCATTGAGGCATCCGCCTCAACAAAACAAAGCTTATGAAATGAAACATAAGTGTTTTGTACACAATAGTAAATTGTATTATCAGGCTGCAATCACTCATTTACCTGGCAGATGCCTTGCCTGCATCATGCCTTGTTTCTCCGAAGGGTTGGGCAGACGTGTACCTATAGTACACCCACATTTTGCCAGTCATTTTTTAAGTCCCATAACGGGCGAAGCTATTGCCATCAACGGGCAAAAAATCCAGACTCCAGGCTGCTACCGAGAACAGCACTTTGCCCTACCTGGGAATCGAACCCAGGACCTCATGCTCAGCAGTAGCGCTTCCGACCACTAGACCAATGAGGCAGTCAGCCAGAGGCAGTCAGTCAGCGGTAATATACCTACCTTCATTGTTATTGCGGAAGACAGCCGGACAAAGCAAATTGATCAGGGGGCAAAAATGGTGGCATTAATACGTCGTAGTAGGGGCCTACTACGACGTATTAATGCCACCATTTTTCCAGTGTTAGTGAGAGACGGAGCTAGACAAGGCCGCTAGCATCATCCCGTTTTCGCAGTGGAATAAGAATGGAATAAACACTTCATAATACTACCCCCTGTTTTGAATAAAAGCGTCAATTACCGTATTTTCGAGAAAAGTATAGGGACGGGAGTAAAAAAGTAATCAAGTTAGTTACTTTTTTCCATGTCATGTCGACTCGTACATGGAAAAAGTAACTAACTTGATTACGGCTCGTACAGTACGAAGCATGTACCAACATGTATACACATAACAGTTTTTAAAACTGATTTTCTCCTACTGTATTAATTTTATTTTTATGTTGTTACGAACATAAAAAACCTATTTCACAATTATGTGTGTTCCAAAACAGGAACACACAGAATTGTAAAAATTCTTTATTCCACAAAAAATCGCTTTTGAATTTTGCTAAGTTTATACAATTATACTGCTCTTGTGTAGATACGAAGTGACAACTTTGAAAATGAAAATACAAAACTTTCATTCTGTTCTCCGTTTTACATAAACTTCATCGCTTTTTACAAGCTTATTGTTGCTTTGCTGTTGCATTGTAAAGGTTTCCACTAACTAGTTCGACGTTAATCAACACTGCTTTGTTGCACTCAAACAAAAGATGGTGCAAGTTGCACCAAAATATCGAATATTCGGTAACAAGCAAGATCCTTTCTTCGACGACCTTTGAATGTCTCGTACGGACATGAACAGCAGACCTTTCATTAGGAAACTGAGGATTTACGTCACAACTTGCGTAAATGTTTTGCTGGTTTGATCTGCGACGTTCGAGTACAGTCGGCAAAATTATTAGGGTACCTGTTAGGTTTTAAAGGACTTTAGTAACTGAGTTTTCGCGCAATTACAATCTTTGGGCATAATTAGATGTTTTGGACACAAACGCAATAGGGGTTCAGTTTTTTGTTTACAAAAACTACTTTTTAACCGGCTTCAAAAAGAAGAAGAGGTTATCAATTCAACTGCTGTACCTTTTTAGTAGTTTTTCTTAATAATAATATACTGTGCTCGTCATACAACTACTGTTATATGTTCAAATTATAGGCGAGGACGCTGGCACCCTAAACACAAGTTAAATCTTACTCTGGGTGCCAGAGTTAACACTCTTTATTTTAGTTGTTACGCTGCATAGTGTTTAGTGTTTACCTAAGTGTTTATGTAAGTACAATGGAAGATAATATTTTTTTTTTTTTGTATAATTTTCTTCAATTGCTAACTGATTTTTACCCGAATACGATAAGCCAAAAGTATATAAGTGTATAATTTTAACAAGCCATAATACGTAGGTATTTATGTTCATCTGTTCTCTCGTAACTCAGAAACTTATCGTCGTATTTTACATTTTTTGAGTGGTCAAATAGCTTACACACAATGACGCCGTATACAAACGACCGGCGCGGCGGGCGGCCGGCGGGTCAAAGTAGACGCTCAAACACAAGTCCAACCGCTGCGCCGGACAACATTGACTGACACGGGCTGTTCAGAACAGGCTGCAACATTGTGGGACGTGGCCTGAACTGAAAAACATGGCTTTCAAGTTTGGCGTTCAACTTACGTTTTTTGCAAATATTTTTTCGATACCTACCTAATGCTAAAGCATATAGTTCGAAAAGTTTTCACAAGTTTGACAAGTCTACTTCAAATTCTCTATTCAGAAACTGGGCGTGAGTCAAAGTACGAGTTAGGTAACGTTTATAGATTTTGTAAAAATAATGAACAAGAACACTGGAAGCACTTGGAAGTAAGATAATGTCAAAGACGCCATGTCACCATTTTTTTTTCCTAGCCTGCACTGTTCCACTCCTGGGCAAAGGCGTTAGGCATAGGTTAAGACGGGAAGAACACACATGTCCATGAGCCTACGAATCAGTGACATAGGCATCTAACCCTTAAATAGTCCTTTCATGAACCAGTAGCTCTTCCAGGTTTTGTGATTTCTATATCCTGCCTCGCCTGGAAAGAGACTACTTGGCCCAAGTAAAGGTATTTCTGGACATGTTGTATTGTCTCCCCGTCTACTTTTATGCTTCCAGGTGTTTCGTTGAACATAACTTTGGTTTTCGACATATTCATCTTCATTTATCATCTTAAGTTCTTGGAGCATTCGTTCAAGTTCTGTGGCTGAGGATGAGAGACGAATGAACAAAGATTGGGTGATAGGCAGGTCGTTGATATTTATAAAAAGAGTGGGAGCCAACACACTGCCTTGAGGTAGACCGTTCTTTTCCTGTCGCCATCTAGTCTTACGAGGCTCAAAGCCCACCTGGAAGCGGAAATCGTGCAGTAGTTCACTTAGTATGCGCACAAAGCCCTGGTCGTTAGTAAGTCTCTTGAGATTTATGGTACCGTAAGCTACCGAGAGGTCAACAAATACCATTTTAATTTCGACGGATTTTAATTGAAAGGGTGTAACTGGGGTACTGACTGAACATGTTTGTAGCACTCCTAAAGGACTTTGGCAGTATCATCACAACGTTAGTGTTTTCCCATTGTTTGTCTTATTTGTTTTAGTATACATTCGTCATTCGTATGTACGTATATATTTATTTGTGCCCTTATTTATATAATAATATAATTAGAAAATGTATAGTTTGTAATAGGTATGTGTATGTGTTTCTTTATAATTCAATAAATATTGATTCATCAATTTTTCGTGATCTCACCTGACACTCTTTGTCGTTGCCTCGGGTGACTGGTAGAAAATGCCTATGACATTAACATCCCTGTACATTTCTGTTGCAAGTATTAAGTAAATAAATGAATAAGGTAGCA
Organism: Lithophane semibrunnea; assembly: GCA_947363905.1. Taxonomy (NCBI): domain Eukaryota; kingdom Metazoa; phylum Arthropoda; class Insecta; order Lepidoptera; family Noctuidae; genus Lithophane; species Lithophane semibrunnea. Next base: position 8,005,248 of record OX376186.1, read on the forward strand.
TACTCACTTGCAGGGTGTACACATTGGAGTCGCCGGTCTGGGCCGCAGACACCGTCAGCCGGACGCCGCCCGCATCATCCGACGCCGTGAACCGTTCGTCTAACGACGCTCCGGCGCGACTCCTGTACATCGCACAACAATATTTTATTATTAAGAAAAGCTCCTAGGGAAGGGTATTGCGAATTAAATGAAATACAAGATTACTATTGTCTACTATGAATAGGTAAGTACTGTACTTTTACTCAATGATACAGCAACATATATTTATATTTTGTTTTTTTTTTTGCCTTTACTGTCCCAATGCTGCGCAAAGACGGGAGGCCTTTTCAGGAAATATTTATCTTAAAATTTATAAATACACTTTTTTATTTAATTTGGGACTATTCTATGGCATTCTATGTATTTTCACATGATAAAAACGAACATAAAGATGAAATATGGCATGATACTTATGAAGTATTTGTACTTGTTATATAATGACCCATGAAAGACACAGACACTGAAACACTTAGGTACTCTAATTTAATGACACGACGAACCAGTGAGACAGACGTACAATTACTAAACCATAAAACTATAGTAACAAAAAACTAATAAGTCACCGTCAAATTAATACCAAACTAGTGATGGCGCCAAACACGTTGCCCAATTCTGGGCCGAGTTTATTTAGATTGCCATCGACATACTAAGAGAATACGAAACTAAAGCTTTGGTTTCCTACGACTGCGCGGTGCCCGCCACATAGCGTCTGCAATTTGTCACAACATCGGATGACGTCACTGAAAAATGTATTTAATTAAGGCACTTAAAGGTAGCATAAAAGCTGACAAAAAAAAGAAAAATTAAATTAATTTGGTATGTTTTCCCAGACAGTGTTTTTTGACATCGTAAAGTGAAACCCTGGTGATCGACCCGTGCGGCTATGATAAATGATAAATGATTTTATTTCTGTAAGTAAGTAAGTAGGTTGGAATAAACACTTTTACACGTCAATCACATTTTTAAAACTAGATGAGGTCGGCGTTTCCTATCTGACTACTCTGAGAAGATGCTGTTATTACTTAGCCACGGGCCCCTCCAAATATCTGCACATAATCCAATGTACAATCTCCCTTAAATCAAAGGCGTCTGGGCTACCTCGGCGCATAGAAGATCACGGAACCGTGTGAAAGACAATAGGGCAGAAACGGCGAGCGGCTAGGGTTTCAAAGAGGTCGCTGGCTTGATGTCTAACCTACAAAGTCACACTTGACAAACGTGCAAGGAATTTCAAGACAGATGATCATAACAAGCTAACACACGACTATCGATATTGTTGAGTGACAGGTTGACATCCCGTGATGTTTTGATAAGTAGATTAGCTAATGGAATGTCATTTAGCAATAATAGATACTCCTTTACATACCTATTAATGTTGGGAAAAAAACAAATGAAATCGATGGAATGGCACTGAGGCCCATATTACAGAACCACTCAAGACTCAAACATCACCTACTTAAAACTAGTTTTAACCAATCAGATGACTATGAAGAAACCTGACTCATTTTGTATGAGGTCTATTTTTGTAAAATAAGTTTTCCTTATTCAGTTTCTCACTAATGTGTATTCAATACGACACCGAGGCAATTTTTACACTGAAAAAATAGCACTCGAGAGCATGTCGAAGGCGTCAACGAAACGATCGTATGAATTATCGAATCATATCGATCCAATCCTCGCCGGTCCACAAATAACACTTACATTGTCGTCTTAAATCAGTAGGTCAGTGAATAGATTGGCGAGATAATATGGGCAATAGTTGCCTAGGCTAACTTAGAAAACCGACTCCGGACTTAGGTTGATCGCAGCAATTACAACCTGCATAAGCGGGGATTGGTAGACAGTGGTTCCACAATCGATGGGGCTACGGACCCCATGTCTTGTGTGTCTTGCAGTTCTTTAACAATTAAAAATAAAAATAAAAAAATCTTTATTCAGTACAGAAAAAAGACACGGTACAATATGAAAAAACGAGTAACAGTGATTTCATAGATTTTTACAAATTCCCTAAACCCCACACTAGGATTCCTAGTGTCGTGGAAGAGACTGGACGTCTCTTCCCAAGTGAGGCAAATAATTCTTTATTTAGCTGAACTAATTAATTTGGAAATATATTAAAAATAAATATAGATACATAATTATATTATTATATTTAATCTCTGCAGCAAAAGCAACCTTATGATAACGAAAATAAAGATCTATGTGATTTTAAGAGACTTGTTAGTGGCAATAACCCTACAGCATCCTTATTGTACAAGAATAAAGAACACTGTGTTTTTGAGAAACCGGTAAAATACCAGTGTATTAATGCCACCTTTTTCCAGTGTGAGAGAGAGACGGAGCTAGACAAGGCCGCTAGCACCATCCCGTTTTCGCAGTGAAATAATGATGGCATAAATACTTCATACCTAATACTACCCCAGTATTGATCATGCTAAACCTGTAGCTGCTCTAATTTCTGTGCTGACACAATCACGATTTCCATCGACACGATAAGCAGAAGTAGACAAGTCTCAGATTGTGCAATTATTCCTAAATAGAGATGACGCAGTGATTAATGAAAGTGGTTGGCTGGTAAAGCTAATTTATTTCTAGTTACGCTCAACGGTCGTGTGATATTTAGATTTGATGGCCTACTGACTCGAACAACACTAATCGAATGGACGCAAATATTTTGGGAATTTAGAGTGCACGCTTTTACTTTTACAGATCTTTTCTTTCTTTTTCTTTCGGACTACATTTTAACTGTAATACTATTAATTACTGTCATAAATTGATAATACTCTTTATGAGCATGACTACAATAATGTTATAAGATTACACGTTGCCTATTGTACAATTTATATGCCAAATTGAAACGTCTTACTACCTTTTTACCCGACTACGGCGAAGAAAACAGGAGGTTTATGATTTTGACCGGTATGTATGTATGTTCATCTGTTCCCTCCTATCTTCCAAACCACTTATCATGTCGAATTAAGATAAGTGGTTTGGAAGATAGGAGGGAACAGATGAACATACATACATACATACATACATACATACATACATACATACCGATCAAAATCATAACCCTCCTTTTTTCTTCGCCGTAGTCGGGTAATGAGGTATCGTTAGAAGCGTCTTGATTATCCGCTGGTTATAGGCTATGTGACGTCACATTAAATTACTAATGGCGCCCTCTAGAGGACATAAAGTGAAGAACTTCAAAAAAAATATGGTTTAATCGTACCATGTTGGGTATCAAATGAAAGGCCTTAATGAGCACATTTCAAAAAAAAAAATATTATAACCCCAAAAGAATTTAAAAAAATATAGTAATAAAAACTAAAACCCAACTACGACTTAAAAGGTATAAACAAGACACCACAGACAGACAAATTAAAAATCCGGAGTCACACGTAATCTGTTCGATTTATGCCCTAACACGTGTGACTCCGGATTTTTAATTTGTCTGTCTGTGGTGTCTTGTTTATACCTTTTAAGTCGTAGTTGGGTTTTAGTTTTTATTACTATATTTTTAAAATATCCTAACAACAAATTATTGGCGTCGAAAAATTCTTTCGCCTATAGAGATACCTACGTTGAAAGTTATGTCGTAGCCGTTAGTTACGGGTAGTAGTAACATAATATGTAATTACAAAAAAAAACCCAATCTAGTTGGCGTCGGCACAATATAACTATTTTTCCGTGAAATCATTTAAATTTTTCTCGACATTTCTCTCTAGTGCAAATCATATTATATTAAATGAGCAATATTTGTATATGTTACAGTTAAAACCAGGTTTTAGAAGAACGCGTTTTCCCTAGTTAGAACTAGTATTTACTAAATGCCTTTGTTAAAACTAGAATTAACTAATGCTCAAAATTGAATAGCAGTTAAAACTAGTTCTTACTAGATAAAACGCGTTTTTCCGAAGTGAGTCAGTTAAAACTGTCCCGACCGAAATTAAAGTTCATCGTACCTTATTCTGATTGGTCGCTTCAAAGGGATGATCAGGGTTTTCACAAGATTGGAACGAAATATGGAATGTTCGGCAAATTATATTGCAGGTAAGTATGTATTGTTTAATTGTTTTATCATATAATTATGTCGCTATTAAGTAAAAGCTAAATATTTAAATGTGCTTCTCAGGGCAGAGTTCGACAATTTAAAGAAAAATTTTTGCATGATGAAGATGTTCCGAATATAACGTTGAGAACTGCTGCTAAGGAACAGGACAAGCCAAGGATTTATGCGCTGCGTATGCAAGACCCTCATCCTTTTTTAATTTTAAGGTTTTTTTATTCTTTTTTATTGCTTGTTAACCAATGTTCCTTAACCATGTTCCTTTTTGAAATTTTATGATTGGGTTCGGTTGACTTGTTTGATTATTTTACTACTGTACTTTTAATTATATAGTCACCTTAGTACATGACTCTGTGTCCTAGATCTTATTAATTAATTAATATTTTTAAAATAAAACTATATCTTGTTTTCAATCCCAAATTAGTTTCTCTAGGCTAGTTTTAACTAAAGCTTGAAGTGACAACTAGTTTTAATTAAAAATCAAATATATCAGTGGTAAATTTTAGTTTTAACAAAGGCATTTAGTAAAAACTAGTTTTAACTGTAACATTAACAACTATTTGTAATCATGTTCTCGAAAACGGCTCTATCGATTTCGATGAAAGTTGCTTTATAGGTTTACGGGGGTTAAAATCTATCTGGGAGGGTCTTATATCTGAGAAAATTCATTTTCTCGATTTTCATCCAAGCAGAGCTCCGTGGCCCAGGTATTTTTATATTATATGTGAACTTGTTTTTTTAATAGGCTATAGTTTATTATCATGGTGTTGTACACCTACACGAATGGAAAAATAATTGCACGTACGAAAAAACTACAATAGGTGACTAAGTGAATAAGACATGATAATGAAGCAATGGATTCGGAATTTCCTTCAAAATCGTTTGGATTGTGGTAGGAAGCGTGCGGAATTAAAATGAAATGATGTTTATCGTTGCAAGTAGATCTTTTACTTTTTTTTGGTAAATATTTTAAAAATATATTTTTTATCTGATTGATCCCTGAGAAGAAATGCTAAAACAAATTCAGAGATTCTCTTTTAAATTCCAAACTTTATATTATTAAGCTACCAATTATGAGGTCTAACAATCCAGGGACATGTCCGAAATTGGGGCTTCTTAGAAGGGCCAGTTTTTCAAAAGACCAATAGCCGGCATTCGGTACAAGAACTTGGAAGCGAACCCGTGACCTTGCGTCCCTTTCGACACAGCCGGCCTCAGAGCGTCCCGAAATAAATACTATTGCGATGTATCTGCTGGTCGCCAAAATTGTACCCCAATTATTGTGTGTAGGTATACTGATTGGAAACCAATGCCCTAGTTAATTAACGTACAATTACTTTTTTGCTATCAAAAGCATTAAATTAATTGCAAATTACGGCATAAAATGACCTTTCTGAAGAACATATACGTCACTATAATTATTATGTCCTTCCAAACTAACATGGCAACAAATATCACATTTTATGCCGAAATGAGATTAGAATAATAACCTCAAATTAAATCCCTATATCAACAGACTAAGTCAATATAAACTCTAAACGAAACTATCTCCAAGTCTAGCTAAGCTACCTTATCCAGTATAAAAGCATTTCAGAACTGTGTTCCTATTTCCGACAGTTTAAAAACTATAAACGTTTAAATATATCAGTATAATTTATGGTGGAATATCAAGTAAATATAGAGCATGAATTAAGAGGTCAGTGAACCCGCCTAAATAGATCCCCATGGTAAACAAACAAGATGGTGAGAATAAGAATTTACTGGCGTCAAGTGTGCCTATTTGTAGCACTAAAGCCCGCGATGTATATTCGAATCTATCGCCACGGTAAAGTGACGATATTGATGATATGTTTTACGTGTGTAAATGACGTCCTGCTAAATATTCTGATGTGTAACATCTTACCTCTCGCTTTCCTGCAATCTGTGGCAGTGATTTCGTGAAAAGGGACGGAAGTGTGTAACAGGAAGCCGGGCATTGATTTAACTAATGAGCGCGCGCGGTGCTAGTGTTGGCCGTCAGGTACCTACCTACCAATTTTCCGAGAGGTTAGTACTGTCAGCCAAGATGTGGAACCAGGATTCCATCAGGAAATCAGGATTCAATGAATTCAAAGTCCGTTTCTACAACACCTCACAATTTATTATGATGTTTTATTTCTTTTCAATACGTTGCCTGCTCAGAATCTTGCCCTTCAATGCTCCTGGAATTATCATCTCCGAGGAATATTCCAACGTGAAAGCATTCAACTAATTGATACTGCTCGGGTGTGCCTACGGAATAGATTTAGAATAGGTTCCAGGCTGCTACTGTAAAATTCCTGATGGTAAACCCCAGTAACACTTCGCACGACCTAGTAATCAAACCCAGAACCTCATGCAACAAGTACCTACCCAGCTGGACCAAGGTTGACCTACTCGACCGACTAATCTAGTTATAGTAGGTACCTACGTACTTTCAGGACTCCATCGAAACTGAAAACTACCTTTCTAGGAATTAAAACAGGAGAAAATCGATGTACGTATATAGGTACGTACTTGTTTGCTTCCTTTTCATCGAATTTAACCATAATAATCTTTGGTAATTTACTAAAATTATGGCGAAAATATTTTTTATAACTTTTTCGTTAAGTTGTGCGACATTTCTAGACGAAAATTGATTTAAAATAAACGTAGTGAAGTGGGCCTCCCCACTTCACTTTTTTCAATGTCCAGCGGTGGACGTCTTTCAGCTGAAATGATGATGATGATAAAATAACCCTCGTTGACTTCGAGAAGGGTTTCTAAGTTTTAATGGTTTTTTATATTAACAGTTCCCTGGTTATATTAGTAATTAGTCTTATTAGTATAAATGTCAAAACATTTGTAGACATACAAAAAGGGTTGTCAACTCCTGATTTGTAGCTACAACGTCTTTGGAAAACTAAAATAATATAAAGCCAGCGATTCCCTTTTCTGAACAACAAATACAGCATGAAATGGACTTAAAAACACGACATTAATCAATGTTGAACATCCTTAATTTAGCGTCACATTCTTTAATCTTGTAACAGAACCGAAGCATATTTTTAGATTCAAAATAGATCAATGTAAACAAAGCTAACGGATCAGTGAAACTTTTTCCGTAACTTTGTTGTACTATGCATATACCTAGTACATACTAATTCCATGCTTTGTTGGTTGTACTATGGATATAGTAGGTACATATCTACTAATTCCATGCTTTGTTCCATACAAATTGAATTGGGAAGGGTTTCTTTGAAAGATGGTAAATTTGGTACGGATAGGGATCCATGTCCTAAAGGCAAAAAAAAAACTCTATTGAATGTATCATTTATCATTCTGGACTGCCTCGTTGGTCTGGCGCTACTACTGAGCATGAGTTCTTGGGTTTGATTCCTGGGTCGGTCAAGTGTTATTAGGTTTATCCATCCAGAATTTTTTAGTAAGTGCCCGGACTCTGCATTTGTGCCCGGTTGATGGCAATAGGCTCGCCTCCTATTACATGGGACTTAAAAATAACTGGCGAAATGTGGGTGTACTACCTACTATATAGGTATACCTCTGCCAGTCAACCCTCCGAGAAATAAAGGCGTGATGTTATGCCTTCATAACTAGTTTCCAACTATTATTCAAGACTACTTACGAATCGTATGATATTATTGAATATCTGTAAACAGATTTCAATCTCTAGCAGATTGAAATCTAATACTAACAATGGACCACATGTAGATAACAGTCGTGACAATGCAATCACAACCTATGTGCGTGGGTATTACATGTCTATTTTGCCGAGCAATAGACAGTTTCGAATCAACCACTATACATACTCATTATTGCATTTGATCGCTAATGGCTTTATCAAAATCGAACTGAAATTCATCAAAGTAGGTAATAATCAGAATTTAATTAATTTTATTCTATGGAAGTGAAACTTAAACTTAATTATTTTAAAAGGGCTAAATACTTTTTTTATTAGTCATTACTCCCACTGCTGGGCAAAGGCCTCACTAAACTCTTTCCAAATAAAAATAAAAACCAGAAATTACATAAATACTTTGCAGAATTATTTAAAAAAAAAAGTTATTTTCCAAATGATGTAACCAATTTTATTTTATTATGAGAGTCCGTGCACTTTCTCTTTCTGACAATTCAAAATCGCATGTACTTAATTGGGTCATTTGAAATAAATGCTTTAGATTTCCCATACGACTTAGTTTTATTACGACACGTCTTTAATAAAATCGGACCGGGGCTAAATCGGACCGGGGCTAAATCCGTCACCGTCTAAAGTAGAGTAAGTAGGTACTTGTCTTTGTTTTCATACACAGATGACTATAATATTCACTTTAACTACGGGTTAAATCGTAACTTTGTAGGAATGTTTGAATATTTTGGTACATTATAATACGGCTACCTATGTACGAGTAGTTCCAATAAGTAACCCGTTTTAATTTCATGTGAGTAGGTACATAATTTAATTTTTAAGAGCTGTGGTGGCCCAGTGGTAAAAGAGCATTGGTGGCCCAGCGGTAACGGCCGCAACTTACGAGTAGGTCGTAGGTTCGAACCCTGACAGGCGCTTGTAAATAATTTCATCACCACTGCTCTCAAAACGGTGAAGGAAAACATCGTGATGAAACCGGCATGTCCATAAAACCAAAAATTCGAAGACGTGTGACATCTACCAACCCGCACTGAGCCCGCGTGGTGGATTACGGCCTACTCCCTCTCACAGAGACGAGGCCTGTGTCCCAGCATAATTTTGGGGGATGCCTATGTCCAGCAGAGAACGTCTTTCTGCTGAAATGATGATGATGAGGTAAGTACATAATTTATTTAACCAATGTAGGTAATTACTTACTTTTTCACAATTAATTCATTTAAATTGGCTAAATTGTTCATAATGTCTGCCTGTGCCTATTTTATATTTGATTGTCGAATCAGGTCTATTTGAGAGCAATGCCGCTTGCCTAAAAGTATCCGTTTCACTCGTGAAGTCGTGACTGAACTCCGCGTTCTTTCCTGTAAACGTCACTTTATTCAATACGGGTATGTGTTCGATAGGCGCTCGACAGACTTACATTCAGCCTTTGAGGAAAGTCGCAATGGGAACGTATCACGCACAGTGCCTTCATAAGTGGCAAATCACCAAACCAAAGGGGAAAGTCCGGCAGTACAAAAAAACGTCAATTTTCACAAAATTCGCACTGTTTCAACTTTATAGTCGGGTATTTAGTGTCATGATTTATACTAGAACCTTGCAAATCTTCAACAAAAGAAGCTGCTTGGCACAGGCATACCTAGTGGTCATCTGAGCTGATTTAGCCTTGTACCCACGTGGCACCACTCTGCAGGTAGGTGGGGGAGGGGGGGAAAAACCCATCTAACGCGTTGCACTCTTACGTCGATATCTGCAAAAGTTTCGCAAATAGGTCGTGTTTGGTATCGTTTTCGTATAATTCAAGGACGAAGAATTCATTTCTGGAACAATATTTTCACTCGTTGATAGAAAAAAGAGAGTTCGGCACAAAAATAGAGAAACATAAAATAAAAATTCTTACAAAATCTTTGCTTACAATTAAATTAAGAGATCATGGTTTATAAAAAAAAAATAGATATAAATAGCTCTGTTTATCTAGAATTTATAAACATAAACTTTCTTATTATATTTAACTTATAAATGTGTAAAAGAAAATCATTTGCGTCGCGCGGCGGAGCTGCGATAGGAGAACTGCTTATTTTGGATAGGATTTGGCACTTATTGTTTAATAATGACACTGATTAGTATTGATGCTTCATGTAGTATTCTTAAAAAAATATCTAAGAAAATTCAAAATTAAAAAAAAAAAAACAAAATTGCCACTGAGATAATCACTATTCCTTTGGCTTTTGTAATTTGAAGTAACTGTTGGAATGCATGTCGTGTAACTATTGTTTTATTTTAGATCGTGCACATGCACTGGTATCAACCAGTGTAGAACATTACTATTTACAAAAAAGGACGGACAACTGGAGAATTTTCTACCAACCAAAGACGCCCTGCGAACCATATTTTTCGAGCAATTTATCAGGGAAGAGTGGAGTCAACTTTTAGAACCAGTACCTACAAGACCGGCCATGTCCTACTGATTGGGGTTGGCCAAAAATAATGGCATATGGGAGCCTGTGTGGACCACCCTACCACCAGCAGCCGCTACTTGCATGGATGCAAACAAAAATGAGCAGCAGCGGCAACTTTTAATAGATTTTGTTATTTTTTTTTACACTTATTTACTAAAACTGTACTAATATTCTTTATTATTTTTAGTAAAAAAAACGGTCTTTTGAAGTCAAATTATGGGAATGCCGAATTGAACTCACATTTTTAAAAATAAGCTGGAATAGTGATTATCTCAGCGGCAGTTCTGTTTTTTTTTTTTTAATTTTGATTTAATTTGAGATATTTCTTTAAGAATACTACATGAAGCATCTATACTAATCAGTGTCATTATTAAACAATAAGTGCCAAATCCTATCCAAAATAAGCAGTTCTCCTATCGCAGCTCCGCCGCGCGACGCAAATGATTTTTTTTTACACATTTATAAGTTAAACCTATTAAAAAAGTTTATGTTTATATATTTTAGATAAACAGGGCTATTTACACAATTTTTTTTTTAAAGCTTAATCACGTTATTTAATTGTAATCAAAGATTTTGTAAGAATTTTTATTTTTAATTTTTCTTTCTTTGCGCCGAACTGTCTTTCTTTCTATGAACGAGTGAAAATGTTGTTCAAGAAATGAATTCCTCGTCCTTGAATTATACGAAAACGATACCAAACACGACCTATTTGCGAAACTTTTGCAGATATCGACGTAAGAGTGCAACGCGGTAGATGTGTTTTTCCCCCCCCTCCCCAACCTACCTGCAGAATGGTTTCACGTGGGTACAGGGCTTAATCAGCTCAGATGACCACTAGGTATGCCTGTGCTAAACGGCTTCCTTTGTTAAAGATTTGCAAGGTTGACGACACTAAATACCCCACTATTACGCCTGATCGATTTTTGAAGACATCGCAAATACATATAAAACGCTATAATAAATATAACCTGCTATTCAAATTAATGTTTTCATTCTATTCCCTTAAAAAACTTTTGCACAATATTGTAGTGCAACATCAGGTACCTATTATTTTAGCATAATTAACGTTCTGCCGATTTCGTAGTATCAGGTACTCCATATAGATGAATTTAAACATGAGAGCAATAACGTATAATATTGGGAAATATTTCTGTTGCAAATAAAATACAGAACCATGTTGTTTTCCTTTGTTGTCGAACGTTAAACGATTATTAATTTTATTTGTCCAATTATTGCAATTAATCTGTAAGTACAAACATGTGTTCTACGAGTGAGTACATTTTATGAGATGGTTTTTATGGGTTACCTACAGATTAGCGTTGATTTACAACATTTATTGTTGGAATAAACTAATGTGTATTACTATAGGAACAAAATATTACGAAAACATAAATTAAGTAGGTAGGTACCTACTAATAATTTGTATTGTACAAATTAAGGTTTACATAACGACAACAGTAACTGCGTTTATTTGATTGCACTGTTTATTTTTATATTTAACTCTTAATGAAATAAGTACCTACTTCTATGAAGATAGGTAGGTACTTAGGTACCTAAATATTGAACCTAACAATAAAGTCGTGGAATAGGTAGTTTGTTATGCAAGGCTGCAAAGTTTTTTTTTGGCGCGAGTACTTGTATTGAAACCTGAGCAAGCGAAGGATTCTAGGATTGAACCATAACCGAAGCGAATGGTTCAAATATAGAATCCGGAGCGATGCGAAGGTTTCAAAGGTACGAGACGCAGAATAACTTTGCTGCCGAGCGAAACTCACAACTTTTCACCTCGCTACAGCGAGGAAAATGTGTCTCCATGCATTGAACAAACATTGTAGGTACGCTTTTATGCACTTTTTGCGCAATTTTCCGGAAGAAACCTCAATTCAGAATTATGTACCGCTTGTACTAACTCTGCCACTGCTAAACAAACCAAAATGATGAAAAGCGAATTGAATTTACAGAAAAAAATTATATAAATTTTTTTGAAGTGAAAACTTCGCTTTGAGCTATTTTTTTCGCGCTGGCCAGTACGATTATTCTAAAAATGAGGTTGGTGCACTGACATGAAATAAGTATTCATGCTTTATCAGTGGACCCGGCCGTATAGAAAATTATTGAATAGAAAGGTTCGAATTTTAAAAACTCTTTCCACGCTAGCGGATAAAATGCACTTAATTGCACTCAGATATCGAATGATAAACAGACTCTTTCCGAGCTTGTGCCGGGGAAAAGTAGTATTTTTTGCACGAAAATTGAATTTTGATGTCGTGTTTTCTAGTCAGTTCGCCTCTGGAAAAATCAAAATCGCTCTCACAACCATGCACACGCACGAAAACAGTTAAAATTCCCGAATACTCAGAAATAGAGCTTCCGCCTGCCGGAACGTGTCCGGCAAATTAGTACAAAGTCGGACTTAGTAACATTGCGTGCAACATGTATTTACACAATGCGACGACGTCATTGGTTATTTTTAGTTAGGATAGCTAATAATGTGGCGGTAAAAATGAGAAATGTGCAGTACGTGGAATTACCCAGGAAGCGGATGTGCAGTTGCGTTGCGACCTCGTTTCTTTGAGATAGTTTTTTTGTTGCTTCCTTATTTATTTTCATGGCTGTTTTCATTTGGGAGAATCACTTCTTTCGAATTGAGGCGTAACGGTTTATTTTATAATAGGATTTGTTAATGTGGTTATTTGTTTTATAATATTTTACGTGTAGCGTGTATGTCCTGTAATCCTGCCTGCAGTCTGAAATGTCTTTACACCGCTATGATTTCACAATTAAATGTATACAAATCCGATGTATGTTTGTTTTTAAGTTTTTTCTGTTTTTTGTTTTTGTGTGAATGTTGTGTGCATGGGTCAAATATTTTCTCTCTTTTCTTTCTACGTTGCGTCGAAAGTCTCTGATTTCGGCGGTGCTACTTTGCATTTTCATTATCAATATAAAAAAATGAGGTGTTGCAAAAATAAAAAGGGGTTATAAAAACCCACTTCACGACCCATTAAATACCCTGGTTATGTCATCATCAGCCTAGCCTTTTCCCAACTATGTCAGGGTCGGCTTCCAATCTAAACCCTGGTTATTATATACCTACCGTATTTCAGATTAGGCTAAATTGTTATGCATATATAACGGATAAATCTTCACAAATATAAAGTAGAAGCTTGCTAATATGTATATTTAAATGTTTCTGATGAAATAGCGTGGGCATGAGGTGTACCGACTACCGACAGTCGACTCTAATTTGGTAGTTGAGTGCAGCGATACATAAAAAATCTTTGACCTACAATTGGGATTCGATATAGATTTATTTCTTTTTATTTTATATACCTACTCATGATCGCGTAGGTACATACTTAGGCTGTTATTTTAATAAGGCCTGATTTTACCAAAGTTATACTTACAGGTATCTTTTAAGTTTTTTTTATGAAATAAAATCGACGTCTGGCAGTTTTTGTTTGAAAATCTGTCAGAAATTCAAAATTTCTTCGCAAATTATGACTTACCTACGGTATACCTACTAGGTAGGTATATTATAAGTTTGTTCGAATCGGCCCTTAAGTGGTTCAAAATAAAATAAAGTGAACACTAGCATCCAAACACTCTTAGTGCGCAATAAATGCTTAACAACGAGATATTGAACTAAGTATACAAGACATTAACCACCTCAGTGTCGAGCACTTGCGATACGCGGGAGTGCATTTACCGAGGGTGTTGGCAACATTTTATTCGTTGTGTATAAGTCACTCGTACTTGCCAGATAAGCTTATGAAGACCATAGTCGTGCCAATAGTTAAGAACAGAACGGCCGATTTTTCAGACCCCACAAACTACAGGCCTATTTCCTTGGCGACTGTTATAGCTAAGGTACTGGACTGTTTGCTTGATACACATATGGCGAGCCGTATAAATTTTCACGATGCATGCCCAATTCGGTTTCAGACCCGGACTATCGACGGAGACTGCCATCATGTGTCTTAAGCAGACTGTTCAGTATTATGCTGATAGGAAAACACCAGTCAATGCATGCAAGTACCTATATTCTGGCAAATAAATAAATTTCATTTCATTTCATTTCATTTCATGTTTTCTTGATCTATCGAGGACGTTTGACCTAGTGTCATACGATATCTTGTGGGAGAAGTTGCGCAAGAAAAGCAGCATTGACTGTACTGTCATTTCTTTATTTAAGTTTTGGTACGAGAATCAGACGAACTATGTCAGTTGGGGTGGAATTCTGTCTGATGTGTATGGGTTGAAGTGCGGGGTGAGACAAGGGGGTATTACCTCTCCTCGTCCCTTTAACCTTTACATTAATCAGCCGATTGTTGAACTCAGCAGCACTCGTATAGGCTGTCACATTGACGGAGTTTGCGTTAACAATACAAGTTACGCTGACGACATGGTGCTGCTGAGTCCATCAATTAGCGCACTCAGGCGTCTTATTAAGATGTGTGAAGACTACGCGGTCACTCAGGGACTCAGGTAAAATACCAAAAAATGAGAATTATTGGTATTCAAGGCGGGCACCAAATGTTACACTAACGAGCCAGTAGTGACCATAAATAATACTCCGTTAACTAGAGTAACAAAATTTAAGTACCTGAGTCACTGGATCACTCATGACCTGAATGATGACCTGGACAAAGAAAGGGAACGCAGGGCGATGGCTGTCCGAGGTAATATGCTGATCCGCAGATTTGCACGTTGTACGACACAAGTCAAATTAACCCTTTTCAGAGCATACTGCCAGTCTTTTTACACGTGCAGTTTGTGGGTCAGGTATACGCTGAGGGCATACAATACAACGCCGTGCGTGTCCAGTATAACAATGTATTCAGGATGCTGTTGGATCTACCACGCTTTTGTAGCGCCTCCGGGATGTTCGCCGAGGCCAGGGATGATGGTTTTCATGCCATTATACGGAAACGGTGCGCTTCTATTCTCGGTAGAGTGCGTGCTAGCTCCCACAGCATCCTGAGTGTATTGTGTGATAGGTGGGACAGCCCCATGCTGGCTCACTGGATACGGCTGCACACGTAGGTGTCAGTCGTTGCAATTTTTGTATGTAGTGTGGTTTTTTACTAACATTAGATTACGACCTTTACTAACAACGTATGGATCATGTGATCTGAAATAAATAAATGAATTAAAAATTAATCCTGTAGGTACATAAAGCCCGCCACATCGTCAAAATGAATTATAAAAATGAAACATGAATTGAACATTGAAATACTGAGTGAAAAAGCTACCTATTGAAAGCCTGAAAACCAAAACGTAACAAAAAAAAATCCCCGAAAACCAATTATTTTTTATCCAAAAAAGCAACACACGAACCTATTCAACCGAGAAAAGAAACAAGCAGTTTTTTTAATAAATTAATTGCATCAATTTCTACCCGCTTCCGGAAAATTCATAAAATAATTGTTCAGTTCATTTTTCAACAGGAAACTACAGATATTTTGTTGCCTGTTCAAAGAGAAAACGGAGTATTAAAAAAATACTCGGCTATAAATATCATGCCAACAATCAAAAAGCTCCCAGAACGAATTGCCGATAATATGGCTGAAAAGTTGCGACCGTGTATTCGTACGTCGCGTCGTGCAGTTGGTCGCACGTCGCACCCCAGCCACCGTTGCGCAAATTCGCACAATCGCTGGATAGCGTCCAAGCGTCGTGCAATCTAAACGATTGACAGATGCGCAAGATATAAACTAACCGTTGGTTTAACAGCATTCGGATACGGTAGAGATGTGCATACTGAATCGTATTGGGACTACGTAGCATAGAATTAAAGGTTGTCAAAATACGTTGAAAGGCCTGCACTGTCCTCCCATGGGTGTGTAATGTTTGGTATAATAACAGATAGTTTAATTTCATTTGACATAGCTTTCATAATAATATAATTTTCATATGCTATAAAAACATTTAACCAAATTTCATATGATCTAATGTTATAATTGAAATTATTTTAATTTTCTCTAATTTCATTTAGTATAACGTTGATTTCACATAATTTTCAAATTGTATAATGCTCTTTTTATATAATGTTCATTTGACCTAACTTTCATATTAACTAATTTTCTAAGGTAACGCATCGTTCTTGAGAAAAGCATTATATTGTAACCTAACCTCAATACAATAAAGTTGTTTCTGCATCGTCTCCGGCGCTGCGGGAAGTGCAACCCCTTGCCCTTACGTAACAAAGGACTCTCCCTCCGCGGCTTCGGTTTTTATATACATTCTAGGGGTAGGAGCCAAAAGACTACATAAAGTCGGGGTGCCCCGATTCGGTTTTGGAACAGATTTAACGTATTAACTTTAACGCCGGCAGAAAAAAACAGTCGTGGGATAAAATTGTACACATCGGCCCGAGTACACTGCATGCTGCATGCATGAGAGAGATAAATGTGAATTTGGTTAAAATGTAAATCCAAGATGGCAGCTGCGTTTTGTTTTAAACCCTATGTGAGAAAGACCTTTTTTCCTGACCGGAGTCCCTCGACGCCACAGGTTTTTTTTCTTTCTTTCTAAATAAAATATTTGGTTGGATTATAACGTGAAGTGAATGCGGCTTTAAATTCGTTAATATATAAGGTAAAGGCACTAGGTTCAAATAACGCACATCAAACCCGAATAAATAACATTACCAAATAACGTTTTAGGTTCTGGCTTTCCGATTAAAAAAGAAAATGTTAAATACGAAGACACTGTTTCCTACTTCAACTATCCACCATTAAAGTGAGTACTCCGTGGTACTAACTAAGTACCATATATTTATTTAAACAAAGAGTTCATGAATCTTCACAATTCCGCGCCACACATTCATTTAAACTACACCATATTGCCAATCACACAGACTATGTATTTGAACAGTTTATGTACAACATGTAAACAGGCAAGAAGAAAGGAACAAAAAAATACGACACCCGATCCTCTGGACAAGAATTCGTTAGATTTCCGAACCTTGATTGTTTGCAGCCAGCTTGTTTTTGGATTGTTTTAGGTAAGGAATATCCTTTTACAGGGTTTGCATTCGGAATTGGATGGAACCAATTTTAGCAATTTTCAGGTTCCCAATACCAACGACTCACAGTAAAGTCTCGTGCAGACTGGCGTGACGCGACACCGAGTGCATCGAATGAAGATTTCATGAAATTTTCCGCAAATTGACCGTAAATACTATTTAGATCAACATACAACCTGATACTGACCTGCAAATTGCAAAAAAGTAAGAAAATTTGAATTTCGCAGGCTACCCTAGCGCATCCACCTTAAGATAACGACGAAATACCAGAATTCCAATAATATTTAATCACTCACATTTAAAGCTATGTAGCTCCTTTCATACTAACGATCAAGAGAAGTCTTCATAATACGAAATATTCGTCTTGATGAGATATTTCCATTGCATTGGTATATATCTTATTTCTATTGGGCTTCAGGGCAGAAACCCATAAGCAGGTACCCATTCTCCTTTCCGTTCGCCCCACCTGTGGGACGACGTTTGTGGGACGACGTCTGTGGGACGACGTCTGTGGGACGACGTCTGTGGGACGACCGGGTGTAATAACCCTCCAAATCCAAGTTCAAAATTCGTAATACTAGCTTGGAAATGCTGTAGCTTTATCAATGATGCTACTGAAAGCTGAATATCTAACGGAATGCCTTTTGACAATTAGCTTTGAATAGCACTCTCCAGTGTACATGACATTGCCTTCTATATTGCATGATGCCAAACGAACGTAATAATTGGTAGGATTGGTACGTGGAACACTCACAGATTTGGGTGACGCGCATAGAGGATTTTGTACGTGAACTCTCAAAGGCTAGATAGGCACCATTGCTTATGAAGTAGGTTTGAGTCGTTACGTGATTTTCGCGAAACGTAACATAACTAGTGACTTGGAACGCGTCACTTGTTTTGAAAACTAGTGATTTTAGAAACTAGTTATTTTTCAAATTCTATTCGGTGATCCAACATACTGATTATATCGAAGTATTACAGTTATTTGCGAAACGAAAATATAAATCGTTGCTTAAGTAATACGTTTCATTACGTTAGCTTTAAGTTTTTTGAATAAATAAGTTTTTGTAGCTACAAGTAGATATAGGGCTGTACATATTACGCGCGAAAGAAATGACATGCGCTCGCAACGTACTTTTGTTTCGTTTCTCGATTTTCATTCGATCACTGCATCACTGCATTGTAATGTAACTAGTTACAAAAATCACGTGTTTATGTGTGACTCGAAACTAGTTATTCGGTTACATGCCCTGTAGCCAGTTATTGTAACTAGTGACGTGAAATATCGCCCATACCTATTATGAAGTGAGTAACTCTAATTAATACGTTGGCTGAAATACCTACTACGGCATCAATTAGGTATTTAATTAGATGGAAACAGAATGAACAAGGCAGAGACCCGATCTATGTTTAGTTATTTATAATCTCATTATAATTTCTATAGTTTTTGAGTCTTAATAATGCAGTATGTTAACGAACGAAAGGCGAAAAAATATTACTTTAACTATGCTGCTAAAAAGATGTTCTTCTATCATAATTGAAAAAAACATATTTTACATGGTACCTAATATTAAAAAAAAAAAAAATCATAAGCTCCTCCTTTTTTTGAAGTGGGTTAAAAAAATACTTTTATATTCAAACTAAATTTAAACTTTATATTAGTTTAACTAATACTAAGTCGTTACGAGTCGTCAGAAGCACGGAAGTCTGACAACCAGTCTAACCAAGGGGTATCGTATTACCCAGTTACTGGGTTGTGGAGGTCAGATAGGCAGTCGCTCCATGTAAAATACTGGTATTCAGCTGCATCCGGTTAGACTGGAAGCCGACCCCAACATAGTTGGGAAAAGGCTAGGCAGATGATGATGATGATGATGATTAGTTTAACTAAATTTAACTTTCCAGTGGGAATATCGGAATAAAAGCTATTAGTATATGTCCTTCTCCAGGTCATGGTCTACCTATGTGCCAAAGTTTATCCAAATCCGTTCAGCCGTTTTAGCGTGAAAGCATAACAAACAAATGAACTCACTTTCGCATTTATAATATTATAGTTAGGATACACCGTCTCTCAGCCAACAAGGCCGACTCTTTATTACTCTTTTCACTTCTAAATACGAAATACCATGAAATTAGCAAATATTCGCGGAGGTTCTATGAGAAAGCTATCCACTATACAAGTCCCCCTGATAGTTGTAGGAATCAGATGTAGGTATGGTGATACTTATCCCTAAGTCTAACTAAGCACTAAGGATATATCGACGCACCGAATCGTCCAGCCAAACCTTGTGTCCCGATAATGTTCCATAATGATTTTAGAGGACGTTAAAAATAGTCAGACAGGCATGTTTTATAAATAACTCGCTACATAGTGCAGATCTAAAGGCCGCTGCATATCTATGCCGTGCGATGATAAACAAATACCTACGTACCATTAATCGACTCCCTTTCGTTCTCGACGACGATTAGTAGATAGGTAAGTACCGTAGGTCTGTTATGTTCACTTCAAGTTGAATGCGAACTCACTGGTTATACAACAGTCGACTTCGTCACACACGCGCCCGTCCGTCATAAAACCACCCTAATTACGTAACGCACGATCAATCACAATCTAAATTAGTTTGAAACAAATTTCTAATAATTAGTTTTCCATTGCTTGATTTATTTTTAACCGACGAAAAAAGGGACGAGGTTCTCAAGTTGTCGCGTAATTTTTTTAAAAATATTTTTGATTCCTTGTCATCCCTTACCTAGATTATAGGTAAATGATGTGATTTATAATTGCAAGCGCAAACATAATATAGTTGTCCCTGTTTTTTTACAAGCATGTAGGAAATTGTGCAAACTCTTTTGGTGATCCAATAAATAAATAACAAGTTACCAAATAAAAACATTCAAGTTAAACAAATTCATAGAAATCTCTCCATAAAACCTTCTAGAAAATTACCTGTCTAGAGGACTAGAAATTACCTAGAAAATTACGGATTCGATGTTTTTATTTCCACGTTAAAAGAAGCAACAAGCTATCTTGCTTCTTTCAGTTTCAATGTTCAATTAGCGCGCACGATACCTTCTTTTATTTTTATTTATCGATACTACAAATAACGAGTGTAAAAGAGCCGAGAATCACATGAAATCCCCGTCACTGTGATATTTTTTATACTGAACCATACCTGGGAACAAGTTTTGTGAAATGTTATAATTTAACTTTAGCCCCACAACTCCTTTTTTTTTTACAACGGCGATGTTGTGACTATTTTTACACCCTGTACAATAACTACACTAATAAAAGAAATGCGTGATACCCACTTGTCGATGTGGTTCATCGATTGTCGCCTACACTAGGCAGCAGGATCGATTCCCGCACGGATCAGTCTTCGTATGGCTTACAGAGTGT
Organism: Lithophane semibrunnea; assembly: GCA_947363905.1. Classification (NCBI taxonomy): domain Eukaryota; kingdom Metazoa; phylum Arthropoda; class Insecta; order Lepidoptera; family Noctuidae; genus Lithophane; species Lithophane semibrunnea. The sequence goes on from OX376186.1 coordinate 8,025,903, forward strand.
TGTGCCTGCATAGCTATTCACAACCAACCGATACCTACGTCTCTGTGCTGAATCGAACATTAATCAATGCTAACCGAAGGAGTCCTCTCGTCCTTTGAACGTAGTTCGCAGTTCAAATATCCGAAAATCGAAAATGTTGTCAGTTTACATCCAAACCAATTCCGATTCAGATTGATCGTGTATTACGCAATTAGGGTGCTGAATCATTTTGAAACAGATTGCGAATCCATTGCTTCATAAGTTCGAAAAAAAATCTGCTCAACGTAAATAACGCAATGTCGAATGTTGTTGAACTATCAAATGAAACAGATTAGTCTTAACCATTTACCAAAAATGTGTTATGCAATTAGATTGGTCTGAATGTTTGAGCACCACAGATTTGTAACACAACTATAAATTAGGAAAAAATCTATTTACAAATTGATAAACATTTTGATCAGTGCATTATCTGATTCCATATTATAAAATTCTTCAGTACTTCTTCAGTACAGTTACTCATAATGTTTACATATACAATAAAGAGTTCTAAAGTTCGTTTATAACAACTCTTTACGTCATTCAGTATTTTTGACATTACAAAACTTGGCACCGAATGGACGCGCGGTTACGAAAACATGATAGAAAATATTTATTACTGCTGCAATAGCTAAGTTTATATAGTTTTTATCTGATGGTTTAAATAGCATATTAATTATAGAAAGAAAAGCTACAAAGTGGCTTTGTAGTCGTAAAAAGCCAGACCGACGAACGACATTCAACAGGATTGACATAATATGGCGTTTCGGTAGCTTATGCCAATCCAATAAATACATTTATTATTTTTCCATCATCTTTATCACAAGAATATATCTTTTTCTAAGCCTTCTAGACTGATAAAGCGTTCTACGTGTTATATACGTAAGCGCGTGCAGATATGCGCGTTGCTTAGCTGATACTTGGATATACCATCCACATGCACGCGTTTTACGCGCGTAATATTTAAGCCCAGATGCTCCGGGAGCCTAGCCGGGTCCTATTTTGTTTGCTTTTGTGGATCTATGAGAGCCCGACGTTGTTAATCCGAGTATTGTCGACCCGACGCAACGTATCATCCGAGGTGACAAAACTCACTCGTCTCTCCCTAAAATAATGGTGGCATTATAGGTAGTTACGGATCATTCACAGGAGGACGATTTGTGTTTTTTGATATTATAGTCTTTATCTAAGATTCGTTATTTTTTTTTAAAGCGTCAATGCTTTTAATGCCCGTGTTCACACGCATCACGAATCGTGAAAAATGACGGAGACGTCTTAAATCACGTATCGTCTTTTAAAAATCACGTTCGTCAAAAAACAAGCGCTCGCCCATATCATGACGAATCGCGAAAAAAATCGTTTCCCTATGCAATGTGAACCTCCATCCGTCATGAAAAGTGTTTTTTGACAAATCGCCAATGACAGATCCCGTGTGAATGTGGAAGAACAACCTAGATGAACATAGATGAACCTAGCACCAGTCTACAAGCATGAATGCCCTAATCACAACCTTATTAGATTTAGATCCCTTCATCTCTACAAGGGATACAATTAGATACCTACCCTACTTACCTAGCCTATAAGTATAACCAATAAATAAGTAAATTATGAAGGTAGAATTCTAAAAGCATTGCCTTTTTGTTTCAGTCATTCAGTATACAGTTCGATTAATGGCGGCTCGGAACGTGAGTCAAGTCGCTGCGCAAGTGCGCAGTAACAATTTCATGTAAGTATCAGCGGGGGTGACGGGTGGGATACTGCGTAGCGTACAATGCATGAGCATTGAGCAATGATGGCCCAGTGGTAACGGCTGCGACTTACTTAACTGTAGGAAGCAAGTTCGAGTCCACACAGGCGCTTTACCTTGTATAAATTATTTCATCAGCACCTCAAAACAGTGAAGGAAAATAATATAATGAGGAAACCGAATGTTCTAGAACCAAAAATTCGAAGACGTGGCCACATGTGTCTATCAACTCGCACCGGGCCCGCATGATGGATTACGGCCCGCTCCCTCCGAGAGGAGGCCTGTGTCCCATCCTACGTCAGGATGGGACACAGGCCTCCTCTCGTACCTCAATGATCCTAGCAGTGAGCTGAATAATGCTACCTATAAACTGACTTATTTTAAACTTTCCCGAGTCGCGAATGATTTTAGGTAGCGCACGCAACAAGTTTTTCATGTCAAAATGTTTAAGTGCGAGAATGATAAGATTCGGTTCAACTAAGTATCTGTGTCTACTTATACATAGAATGTTATGTACGAGGTCTTTCCATGGCACAGATAGTTCTTTATGAGTGTTCCCGTAAATCACTATTTACGGGACCAGTTATTTTAAAACTATGGTTTAAGTCTATGGCAAAAGAATACAAAATATTTATTTGTTATTTTTTCTATTCTTGCACACAAGAAAATATAAACGACATAACGGTTATATTTACTTTGTAAAGTATTAAATTATTATTTGAATGTGAAGATTATGTGGGGTATTTTTTCAGTTTCGTGATTGTCTGACAGTCAGAGTACTTAAAAAAATCTACCCAAATGTCGGGTTCTGACTTCTGAGTTGCTCGCTGCATGATTAAAGACACAGTCATGCATACACTGACTGGACAGCACGCGTACCATGACCACTGACAAAATGACAAATTGTGAATCTGTCATTTTGTCTATTCTGCCGTCGACAAAACCCGTTTCTATGGTGCTGGTCCACTCAAAGCTATGGTAAAAGACGTGTTTTGTTCGATAAATCCAATTCACAGAAATAAAATATTATTTATCCCAGTAAAGTCGGCCTATGTTAACCTCGACTCAACTTAGAACTTTGTCATAGAAACCCAATGCAGAAATGACACTAGGTATAATAAAGACAGCTCAATGACAAGAAACAATTAGTTTAATGTGACAAAGTCCAAAGGTGATCCGTTTTCGTAAGGTGATACGATCTGAGCAATAGGTACTTAGGCTGTGTAGGTTTCGTATTGTTTCAACTTTAAGTAAGTACCTACCTAAGTACTTGTTCAAATTACCAATCCACCACCAGATACATCTGAAAGACGGTTTATGAAAACACACTCGTAAAAAAAACAAAGTCTCTTAGTCAAAGTGGTCCAAATAGGGAAATTAGTTGTTTATCAATTTGACAAACTGCGTCAATTCACCGTGTAGAGTGCGTTTCATCAAATAGTTCCTATGCCGTAATGTTGGCTTCACTGTTGTAGGACCAATACGAATACGCTACGCCCGCTACTTAGTAACATAATAGGTCCGTTTTTTTAAATTTAACAATTGAGCCAACATTACGGCTAAGGAACTATTTGAAGAAAATGAAACGCACTCTAGTGTATTGTGTGCTTTTCATTCAAACATTTCATAAAAGTGTCAAAGAAGACACTTGTTGGGATTTCAGTTAAGCTATTAATTTCCGTGATTTATTTAAACACTTTTTTTGACAAAGACAATAATATCCTGTATAAAAGTATACAAAATTGTTTTGTTCCTAATGTGCATCTGTCTAATCTAAGGCATCTGTTTCTATCAACTATTTTCTCGCTCAAAAACGTACAGAAGATAGTTAGTCCTGTGTAAGTAAAAGAGACGTATAAATATTGATAGTTGATCGGTGACAGCAATGACCGTAGATCGTAGTTTCGAATCCAGGCGCTTTACTTTGTGAAAATTATTCCATCACCACTGCTCTGAAAACGGTGAAGGAAAACATCGTGTCCGGGATCCACATCAGGAAACCGGCATGTCCTAGAATCAAAAATTCGGAGATAAGTGACATCTACCAACCCGCATTGGTCCCATGGGAGTAAGAGAGGAGGTCCCAACGATGGGAACGGTGGTCCCAACGGTGTCCGATTATGAAGAGTTCATCGCTGACTGTTCACACCCCCAGCGAGCACGTAGTAGTCGTTTGTCGCAGAGACATGATATCAAAAAGAGTACTTAGGGTACCTACCTACTCGCTCATCGACCCTCGCTTGGCGAGAAGACTCGTTGAGACTCACGCTTGCTAGCATATCAACGAGTAATTCTTCGTAAGTAAAACTCTAATGCTCGCCGAAGTTGCGCACTCGCTAGGCACTGCTTGCCAACTCGTTTTTAGTTGCTAGCTCTACTCGCTGGCGGTGAGACAGCTGCCTTAGCATGGTGCCATACTAAAGTAACTATTCCTCGTTACAAAGTGAATGGCTGTTTACCATAGCAGCTAATAATGAAATGATATTTACAAAACAATACAACTGTTAAATTCTTGGTAACGCTGTGGGAAAATTACACTTTAAGTTAGAGATTTATTTATAGTATCACGTTTATTTTGCAATGAAATTTTGAAACTGCGTGGCGCAGTATCATGTGCGTACCCAGCTTCTGGCCTAAAGGGGGCTTTTTAGGTCGGATCGTCCGCGGCTGTTTTATCATACACACTACACAAACACACCTACATGAAACATTAGGTTTAAGTAGTGTAGTGTGCAATCGTCATGCGCGGTTTTTTGGCAATTGCACCGTGCATTTTGCCAGTGTCTACTGCGCGGTTTATTTAAAAGTTGGAGCATAAGGCCCCGTTTACACTTTGATTAGTAATTAGGCGAGTTCATACATGTTCTGCGTGATTCCCAGGGGGGGCAGCCGCCCCCCCCACTGCCCCCCCTGGGTACGCCCATGTACACTATCAATGTTGGTCTCAATAAATATAAATTAAGTAATAATAATAAAAGAGATTTTATGTAACCCTTGTGAACCCTTTTGTTGTACCACTTCGGGCGCACCCAATCCCAAATTGCTTAGCATGATCCTCTGTTATGCCAAAAATACCGCTAGTGCCCCAGTCCGTCTCGTTCTCAATCAGGTCGCGAGTAGTATAGTGCGAGCGGGATAAAATATGAGGTAGGGTACGCCCTTAAAGCCGGGAGTTTATTAATATTTGACCTACCATAAATTATTTTCCTTTAATTTCTTTATTTCCCGGAAAGGAGGAGGAGAGGCTGGCAACACAGCATTAAGTAAACATCGCCCGCGTATTTAAAACTCGAAATAAATAGTAAACCATAGTACAAGTGATGTGTATGGTAGCGAATCTTAATAAACGTATCGAACTACATAAGTGAAATTCTTGGTGACTTCTATAAACCAAGACATGCAATAAAAACATTGTTTAATATTTGGACTTTTAAACGTTATTGTGCTTCAAAAAAAGTGCTAATCACGGACAAAAGCAAGTGTATTGGACCTATACAAATGTACTCTCATCAGTAAACATAATAAGTGGTAAATTAATCACTAGTAAATGTATATAAAACGAATGTTTTGTTTTAAAAAGTGAACTTTGTACCATAATTGGCGCCCCTAGTATTAAGTAGCGAAACAAATATTGACATTGACGTATAAAAATTGACATTAACATTAGGGTTGCTACTACAAGTAACAAATACTTCATGCCAAACAGCGCCATCTAGTGTCAAGGAGCGGAAATAAAATTGACATACTAGCCAGTGTTGCCAATACGCAACCAAATTTAAAAAAAAAATTGTCTTACGCAGAAGGCACAAAATAACCATCGCATCAACACAGCTCATAATAAATTGAAAGCCACTTGGTCACTTATAAATAACTCTAAATTTATATTTCCCAGGGAACCAATTAGTGAAATATTAAAAGATAATGTAAACATTACAGATCCAACGTCGATTGCGAATAATTTTTGACCAAGCTGCAAAATCGATGCGTACAAATAATTATAATACTAAAGCACCTTCGAATCAAAACATGTACACTAACCTAAACTCAATTTTCCTTACCCCTACAACCCCAATAGAAGTGGACAGAGAAATCAATCAACTTAAAAATACATCGAGTGAGGGTTACGATGGCATCTGTACTAAAGTAATAAAACAAGTGTCGCAATCAATTGCAGCTCATCTAAGTTAATGTAAGAAATTTATGCATTTCTACTGGAACTTACCCAGAAAAACTTAAAACATCGGTTGTTATTCCTCTCCACAAAAAAGATGGCAAAAGCAATATGGGAAATTATAGACCTATAGCTTTGATACCCATCTTCGCATAGATATTCGAAAAAGCCATTCATAGTCGTCTTTACAATTTTTTAGAAAAATATAATATCTTGGCTAGCGAACAAAAAGGATTTCGCAAGGGTAAGTCCATTAACGCTGCAATATATGAACTTACTAACATTGTTTTGACTAATATGGACAAAAGGAATCCAATATGTGCTATTTTCATGGATATGAGTAAAGCTTTTGACAGTGTTGACCATAAAATACTGCTTCAAAAATTAGATTCATATAGCATAAGAGGAAACGCACTAGACCTCATTCACTCATATCTATGTGATAGAAAGCAGTTAACAGAAATAACTAGAATATATATAACGCGGGATGAGAAGACATATAGATCCCAAACTAGAACCATAAAACTAGGAGTTCCACAAGGTAGTGTCTTGGGTCCCTTGCTTTTTCTAATTTACATTAATGATCTCCCTAGACATATAAAGCATCCCATGGTACTTTTTGCAGATGACAGCACTGTAGTAATAAAATGTGACGGTCAAAATGACTATGCTAATGAAATTAATGAAACATTAAGAACTATAATTAAATGGTTAATTGATAACAATCTGAAAATAAATTTAGAAAAAACAAATATAATGCACTTTCACCAAAGAACTCAACCGAAAAGTATTAATGTAAATTATAACGGGCAGACAGTACAATCTGTGACAAATACAAAATTTCTAGGAATAAATATTGATTACAGACTTTCATGGACAACCCATATAGACAATCTCTGCAAAAGAATCAACAAATCCTCATTCGCTCTTAACAAGCTCTCCAAAATTGTTAACAAAGAAGCGATTTTAACGGCCTATCACGGACTGGTGGCACCATTACTGAGATACGGCATTATATTTTGGGGTAATTCGGTAGACAAGGAATTTATATTTAAAGCTCAAAAGAAGTGCATTAGAGCAATGTGCCAAATAAATAGTACAATTAGCTGTCAACCTTACTTTAAAAATCTAAAAATTTTCACATTGCCTTCCCTATACATTTATGAATAAAATATTTTTGTGAAATCAAATCTAAGCTATTATAAGACTGCTGTCAAAAGCTATTATCGAAAATTAAGGGATAAAAAAGGTTAGAGATACAAATACCTTATGGTAAAACGGCACTATTAAATAAAAGTATTTTATGCATGACATCATTAATCTATAATAAATTGCCTGATGACATTAAACAATTACCAATCCACCAGTTTAAAAATAAACTACAGTCATTCTTAATAGACTGATGTTATTATGATGTCAAAGATTACTTGTGTGACAAAAATATTGTATTCCAATGACAAGAGAGGAAAAATAATTATCATTTTTTCCCACATAATATATGTATGATAATATTGTGAATTGTATTTGAATACCATTTAAATTGCTTGTGTCTTTCCTATTTATGTAAGAATATAATTTGCAATGTTGGTATAATGAATTCTGACTAATATGACTTGGAATTGAATTTGTATGTATTAATAATTTGGAATATTTTAATAATGTATCGAGACTAATATGACTAATTGTGTTTTAACTTCTGATTTATATTTAATTATTGTATGCCTCAACGGCGGGACATAGCTGAACTTATTTTAATTATTTAAGACCTGTATTTATGATGTATACCTATAGTCCACAATAAAGATGATTTGATTTGATTTGATTTGATTTGAAAACCCTCTTCAACTTTATCCAAGTTTTCAACATCGATTACTTACCTATAAATATTTTATCAAGTCTTTCACATCTTATTAAAATATTTACACTGGACCCTTTTAAAATATGTAAACATTGAGCTTGTTTCAGAATTTCTCTAGCAATATGCATCACAAATTTTTTAGTAGTGAATCAGCTCGTTTCGTCCCACAGGTTAGTAGTAGTAGCCCGCCTAAGGATCTTTCGTCACTGGTCGGTACTCGGTACGTCTGCGGTGCGGGATCGGTATGCTCTGTACCGAAAGCTTACTGCCTATATTTCAATGAGCGTTTCCTGATTGCTGGACAAACGCGGGAGCGGGGCGGGATCGTTTCGGTACCGCGTGACGTCATGCGTTTTACTGCATGCTCCGTAGGTACCGAAAGCTTACCGAGCGCCTTATAAATAAGATGTATCTTTTCATACACGAAATATTTTAAGGGGGGGTTTGGGCATGGGTATTCTGATACATATTTATCACGCCGACAAGGTCAAAATCAGGACAAAATCATGAAAGAATATGTATATAATTATGGTACCTGGTATAAAAAAGAAAATATATACAGGGTGTGGCGTAAATAATGGATAACACTGAAACTGTCGATAGGCCAGAATATCATCTATCATTTACCCCACTTATATCGCCATATGCCCATTGTATTTTCAACATTTTTTTTTCCTGAATTTTTCCGATGTTTTAATAGTTATTCCGCTATTCTGGGCGGAGACAAATCCAACAAATCAAAGATCAACAAAATTGGTCCAGCAATTCTCGAGTTATAAGTGCTTGAACACCGACTTTGTTTTATGAGATAAATAAATATTATATCAAAAATATCAATAATTTGGTTATCCATGGGCATAAAGTTTTTATTAAGTATTATAATATTATCAAAATTACCGCTATGAAAATAACAATCCATAATTACCACAGCAAGATTGCATTTGTTAATTATTTCTACATACATTACTGTGCAACTGACGCGCAATGTGGAGTTTAATTTCATTTTACTCAAAACCATTTTGTCCATGGCTGATATTAAATTATGTTGGTTTACCGTAGATGGGGTGGTATGGGGGGACAGCGGAGATCGTACCCCACGGTCCACACCAAATGACCCTTCAAACCGTCTGGCCAGTTGTTGGTTCTAAGCATACTTCACATTTCCTACAATAATTAATTATTTTAAGTATTCATTCGTATTTCATTAATGTTGTGATTTTGGACGTTGTGGCGTGAAAATATGGATAAGTACAGCACGATATTTTCAAATCCAGTTACTGGGTTGTGGAGGTCAGATAAGTAGTCGCACCATCCTACTAATATTATAAACGCAAAAGTTTGTGAGGATGGATGGATAGATGTATGTTTGTTACTCTTTCACGCAAAAACTACTAAGCGGATTTGGATGAAATTTGTCACACAGATAGTTTATAACCTGGATTAACACATAGAATACTTTTTATCCTGATATTCCTGATTTCCATAGGTCGCTCAGCGAGCTATGGAACGAGCTATGCTTGGAGTATCTCTGAGAGATAAAATCCGGAATGAGGTAATCCGGCAGAGAACCAAAGTTGCTGGCATAGCTCACAGAATAAGCAAGCTGAAGTGGCAATGGGCCGGCCATATTAGCCGTAGAACCGATGACCGTTGGGGTAGACGTGTTCTTGAGTGGAGACCGCGAATCGGCAAACGTAAGGTAGGACGCCCTCAGGCTAGGTGGAGCGACGATCTTCGCAGGGTGGCTGGTAGCAGCTGGATGAAAGCTGCCGAGAATCGAGCTGAATGGCGTGCAATTGGAGAGGCCTATGTCCAGCAGTGGACTGCTATAGGCTCAGATGATGATGATATTCCAACTGAATCGGGACTTATGCGGGTGAAACCCCGGGGCGCTGCTAGTCTAAAATACTTGTATATAGCTGCATGCGATTAGACTGGAAGCAGACCCCAACATAGTTTGGAGAAGGCTAGGCAGATTGACTGGATGTTTACTGTATGAATGTGTTCGAACATATAAGTTATGTAACGTTGGAATCCTATGATAGACAGACATTTGAACTTTTGTTGGCTAATTGTTTCTAGCGACTTTTCTATTTATTTCTTAGGCTGCACGCTGGGGCCACACATGCGTCTATTGTCACAAAGCAAAGGGTGATGAAGTTTCATATGTTTAACTCGCTAAAAAGCTATCGTCCTTAGGCGGTGGTCACAAGTGGCTTCGCAGTTTTTCGATGTTGGAATAAAATATGCTAAGCACCAGGTAAATTTTTATTTTTACAACTTTATCATTGCCAAAATTTTGAATGAAAATGACTGTTCAAAAAGATGACATGTGCAAATAAAGAATTTGTTTGAAAATTGCTTAATATTTTCGCTCCTTGACCACGGCTACACATCAAGCTATAAAAAAATATAGCTTGATGTGTAGCCGTGTGTACATCCAGTCCCGTGTGGAAAGCAGTCCAATCCTTTGCTTCGAAACGATAACGCCGTGGTTGCATCGATCTGCTTATACCGTATCATAGCGCGAAGTTTCGTGATGATAGTTGAGATATGTGGCACCAGCATTAGAAAAATAAGTTATAGCTACCTTGACTACTTACCCAATTCTCTCACTCGAACTAAATAATATTCTTTTAAAAGAAAAGTCATAAAGACCTTGTTCGTTGGAGCTACACGGAGGAATCCGACATAGTGACCCAAATACAAGAGACAAGGTTACAAAGAGATGATATAAAAAGCCATGATGACATGTTAGTGCTTATTTTTATTGTGGGCTGATAGCATTGCTAATTATAAATGTTGCTAGTATTGCCAGCATGTGAAGAGACGGGACAACGTCTGACGACCCAGAATAGAACCGTCAATATTTTATTGGAATTATGAAAGGTGGTCAATATCAGCAGCCCGGAGTATTGATTTGTGCCCGGTTGATGGCAATAGGCTCGTAACTAGCGAAATGTGGGTATACTACAGTATACACCTCTGCCTAACCCTACGGGGAATGCAGGCGTGATGTTATGTATGTTATTTAATAAGGGTTTTTTTTTTACTAAACTAAACTAGGTCTACAGCAAAGGCAGTGGACGATTGGGCGAGGCGTCTATAGGTGCTGTTGCGTTACCTCGCCTGTTGCTTTTATCCGTTAAGGTACAAGCATTCTATTCCCCAAATCGGGACTAAAATGTAACGTTGAAAATTCCAAATAAAAAACTCACAATTATTTCGTGTTTTTAAGTAAATTACATCCAACAAATACAATATCTTAATAAAAACGTTTATGGGCAAAATACAAAAATAATTATTAATTAAAAATATTATAATTAATAATATTATTTCGTTTATTCACCTTCTTATTCTTCTTCAATAATATAATTATTACTTAGATTTTTCATAATTGTATTAATATATGTATATTATTATTATATTTTTAGTACCTACAGCCCCAGTAAATTATAATAGTACTTGTGTCGGAGCTGTCTCACCCTTCCTAAGTGGTAACTTAAAAATGATGAGACTAATATGTAAAAACAGAGTTCAGCTCTCGGTGTATGAGGTGTGCTCGTGTTGAGGAGTGTTTTTTTTTAGCTGTTTTAGCTACAGCAAAAATACAATTAACTCAAATTCCAGGGAGTTTGTCATATTTTTTTAATTAAAAAATTAGCAGTGAAATCTCGTTCGCGAATTCGTTTGTGTATGCAAATTAAAGTTGAGATTTTTTGTCACTGTTCTGTATCAAAGGATACTGCCTCGAATGAAATGAGGGATCGTGTACCTACATACTATGCTGGTTATTTACATATACCTAGATATCCGTAATTTGACGACCCTTTGACGGACTTCAGACTACATTTAAATTCGAAAGGGCACTGCCATCGATATAGTTTCAAACATAAGGCATTATCTAGGGCAAACCATTTATCCCAGTAACCTAAGAAAAACGTAGTCTTTTGAAGGTATTAATAGGTAAATAATGAGAAACCTACATTGCCAGCGGTCTACCCTTTACTGTACCCTAGGAAACTGTTCTATCTTTTTACGTACTACAGCGTTGAAAGTATTGTGCCGTGTCTCGGGAAAGCACGTTAATCTGCTAAACCGTTGGTCGCGTCCCAGTCAGGCCAAATTAAAAGCCCGAAAGTCTTCCTGAGGGGTATCGTATTACCCAGTAACTGGGTTGTGGAGGTCAAATAAGTCGCTCCATGTATAATACTGATATTCAGTTGCATCCGGTTAGACTGGAAGCCGACCCCAATATAGATGGGAAAAGGCAAGGCAGATTGATTGATTTTATGGCCCGATTTTGAAAATTATTTTTTCTTTTCTTTGGTAAGAATAGTTTTCAGACTTTCGGGCTTCTGACGACCCGTAACGACTGTCAGAGATCCATGAATGACAGCCGGGACCAACAGCTTAACGTGCTTTCCGAGGTACAGAGGAGTTTCGGTACCTATGTAAAGATGGTCACCCATCCACGTACCAACCCTGGCAAGCGTAGCCTGATAAGTCGACCCGTGGGGCTGGTATTAGGTTATTACTTAGCTATGAACTCCTCGATGTTATAATAATACTTCCTGTCACTGTTGTTTACATAGCAGGCATACTGACACGAATCGGCGTGGAGTAGGATACCATAAGAAAAAAGTGAAAAAAAAAAAAAAAACTAAAATACAGATCGAAATTCAAGTTAGGTTTCACTTTGCAGTGTTTTTGAAAGTCGTTTGTTTTTTTTATAAAAAAGTTTAAGTACTTATAAAAAAGTTTTCACAATTTGTAAGTAGTCACAGGCGCCATCATACAGTGCCGCTGGTTTAGTGTTTATTAAGTACCTACATAGTGTTAGATTATCTATTCAGTGAAAATGTTATGTTAAAAAAAAGACACATAGGTGGCGAAATGTGAGTGTAGGTACTATAAGGTAAGTACACCTCTGTCCAACCCTTCGGGGAAACACGGCGTGATGTTACGTAAGTTTTAAAATGAAATAATGAAAAATACAGTCTGTTGTAGTACGTGTTACGACAAAAGTTTGGGCTATAAAAAGCAGCATTAAATGTTGTTTCGCTGCAGTGAAAGAAAACAACGTGTATCCGCCCGCCATTACTCTAGAGAACTATGAATCAAATATAATCGGTACTCATGTTAAGAAAGATTTAATGACTACAGCTTAAAATAATTCTTACTAAGCTGTTGTGTAAATATTAAAGAATATTGATAAACGCTAAAGCTGTAAAAAACTATTCGTTAAAGATATTTACTGTGAATGGAGCAATTTAAATTATATCCCATTCACAACTTATTTCATTACTTGTTGTCTCAATCAAAGACGTTTATACATGTAAACGAATCCAGATAGTAAAAACGTACGTCAAGAACTTTCCTGAAACATTTTCCTATAAGATTAAACTTACAAGAATATAAATTCTCTTTATATTACATAATAAACATTTTATATAGGTAACTCGCTATGCAACATTTCCAACAACGAACAAAACTGTCCATCGTATCATCCTCACGGCCAGGAGCGTAACAAATCGACCAGATAATTATACGACGTCATACCATCTATAAAACTAAGAGATGAACTCATTAATTTAATGACAAAAATAAAACTAGCCACTACGGAGACGCCAGTAGACACCTGTAGCATCCGGAGGGTTATCAACAGATTTCATGACACAAATAAAACCAAAAACGACCAATAAATTCGCTCAAAAAAACCAAAAGCCAGTCAATCCAATCATATCACACGAAATTCGAACTCAGTTTGAAAAATTTTACCGTTCGATTTTAGCGAGCCATGCTTTACTTTTCACTGGTACCCAACCTTAATTACATAACTAAAGCTATACTACCTCAAGCACAACACTACACTGGGGCACTATCACTACACTACGTACGGGCGTAATGGTCTGAGGACCCAAGGTACGCCGAAGAACTCCTGAAGTATGGTTATAGCCAGCAAGAAATACCTGCTGTATATAGAGGAGTTAGACCTGATAGGTCTACCGCCGGCATCGCCTTTGCAACAGTTGCTGCCCATAATGAGGGCGCATTTCGTTCGAATACCCGCGGAGCCGGGCGATAACTGCGCGAGCGCAGACTTATTTTCGTTAGAGCGACTCTAGCGCCGCGCGGTTCTGTGCAGGCTCGCCACACGCGAGCGTCTGCCGCGACAGATAATGTTGCCAGACTGAATGATTCGGGTTTATAGGTCTATCGTTTCGTGTGATTTTATGTTCGTTTGTTAGGAGTTCCGTGTTTTGAGGGTTTGTTGTTAAAGGTTCGTTAAGAGTTCATGACAGTATTGTGGGAAAATTATAAGTTTAACACTATCCCGTGAGAGTATTTAAATACAATGATACCTGGTAGTTCTATGCCACGGCATATACACATGCCACATTTACGAAGCCATTTGTTTTTTTTAACTATAGTGAATTCACGCATTTCAGCACTGTCTGAATTTCGGAGTGATGTTTATAAAACAACTCCATGATAATGCTAATTCTCGTACTTTATCATGTTTTAAAATCTTCTTTTTATACTTATCTATAATTATCTCAATGCCAATCAACTACTTATTATTTTTGATATAATGTGATAGGCATGTTGCGCCGACCCCAAATAAATTGGTATAAGGATGATATTATTATGATGATATTATGAGCTGGATTCAGTTCGCATTATCCCTTAGAACTTGTTTATTGATGTTCTTAAGAAGCTTTTAATTCTAGCATTGTTGTTTTGTGTTTAAATCGCAAGTGTGTGAGCAGCCTTTTTTGTCACATTAACCCTGGCACATTATAGACAAAAAGAGCCCTATATTTAACATAATACATCATTAAACAGCACCCTATTGCATAATTAGCATTATAACGTTCCTACTGCTGGGTCAGAGGCTTCCTCTCTGTGACAAGGCGCCGGCCATAATCCACAACGCGGGCCTTGAGCGGGATGGTAGATTTTGCATGTCTTCGAATTTTTGGTTCTAGGAAATGACAGTTTCGTCAGTGGTGAAGGGTGGGCGTATTGGGAGCCTGCCTTATGTAATTTTGACGTTCGTAAAGTGCTGATTCTTAACCTAGTTTGATATGACTTTTGATTTTGATTTTTTGAATTAATTCTTAAATAAATTACATGCTTGGTTTCAAAACGATTCGATTTGTATGGTCAACCGACAAGAGGGTTTGATAATTAACCACACAACAAGTAAAAAAGCAACCGTCACGATATAAATTACTGTTGAAAAAGGTGTGAAATTACTATTTTGTTTGGTTGTCACAGATCAAAATAAAGTAAGTGAAAAGGAAGACGAAATATTATTTGTAATGAATATATTGTGAAATAATGCAGTTGGTTATTACATGAAACATCTTCAAACATGATGTGATGTGTCGTAAAGTAAGTAGGCCTGTCTGGGTTCGAACCTACATATATGACACTGGGCCACGTCTGCTCTGCGCTCGCGCATAGAGGCTTGTAGTAGGTATGTAGTAGTGTTCAGTAATACACACACATTTCGCCAGTTACATAATTACGATTCCGGGCTGCTAAAAAAAATAAAATTGCCTAGTGTTCATTTCTCAATAACTCTTTGCCCGCCCTTGAACCCAAGACACAGATTAGCAGTCATGTTCGCGACTAGAACCAACTGAGGCAACCACCTTCTAGTATACACATATTGGTATATATCAAGCTATATCTACATATGCGTGTTATTAAACCAAACTCGCTTTTAAAACGTATGTCTGTGGGACCGTGTTGTTCTTCAAAACTACAGCATTTATTCCGGAGGGTTAAAAGTATACAACATTATTTTTTGTTTATGCTAAACCCGAAAAGTGGTCATTGTACTCATCATTTTGAACAACTTTTTCTATGGGACCAACATTGAAATCGCAAAAAAAATCAGCTGTTCCATACATTTGTGTTCACTTAAATCGACAAAATGTATGGAACAGCTGATTTTTTTTTCGCGATTTCATGGTTGGTTCCATAGAAAAAGTTGTTCAAAATGATGAGTACAATGACCCCTTTTCGGGTTTACCTAAAACAAAACATAATGTTGTATAAAACATTAATATTTGACTTGGATATAGCACATTTATCTCGATGTCTTATCATGTCGTTATTGCACGTGCGAAGCGGCTTGCTAGTCTATTCTATACACATTATAAATTAAAGTTGCTTTTCAGATTTGTCTGTATGTCTGCGTTGTTTTTCTAAACCACGCAACTTTTGATGAGGTTTTCACCATCGTTTATAGAATTGATTCCGGAAGGTTTATGTGTATAAAGCGTTACAATTAAAGTTACATAGGTACACACGGCTACACATCAAGCTATACATTTCCAGTATAAGCTGACCTCACATTGTCCGGAAATCCTATACAATGCGAGATCAGCGAATAAACTGGAAATGTATAGCTTGATGTGTAGCCGTGTGTACAAATAAGAAATCTCCATGTTTTCAAGTCAAGTCGTAAAAACCGATCAAAGCAAGGACGGCTCGCTAGTTTGCAATAAAATAAAGAAGATACTAACTTATTAAAACACCACTTAGCTACTATTTTTTAATCTTCACATTCGTTTATTTTTCACAAAGAAAAATGCTGAAAGTGAAGGGCGAGCAGAAAAATATCTGTTAACTACGGAGTTGAAGTGGAGGAAGATAATGTAGAAAGAAACAAGCAAAAAGAAAATGTTTTGCTAATTAAAACACAGTTTAATGAGCACGTCTTATGTCCGTGTTCATAAACATTAGGTGGCATCTAAATGTAATGCGTAGATATTATGCAGTCATCACGTACACTGTATGTTCTTTAATTATTATATTGATTTAAAAAAAAATACAAAAAGAAAACAACCGACTACCAAAAACACTACAAAGGGAAAATAGCTTTAATTTCGGAAGTCGGTGGCAAAAAACCAAAGACACCGACTTCCGAAATTAAAAGAGGTTTTCACTTTGTAGTGTGTTGGAAGTTTCTTTTTGTAAAATTTTTTTGGTGATTGAAATTAAATAGTATTTTATTCTTTGAAGTACGTCTTCCACTGTACAGTTACGTAGGTACTTAAATAAATGTCCAGCAGACCTGAGCTGCTAGCCCCGCCCCGCTACCACCAGGCTAATTTTGCCACTCTCCGAGCTATTCTTTTAAACGGGAGCAGAAGACACAGAAACAGGTACAGGTAATCTGCTTTTTTACCCCCTGGCCACAGCCAAGAGCGGTGCGGATTGAGGGTTCCGTAGTCAACAAGGAACCCTTATAGTTTCACCATGTCCGTCTGTCTGTCTGTCCGCGGCTTAGCTCACAGACTCTTAGTACTAGAAACCTGTAATTTGGTATGGGTATATCTAAAAATCACGCCGACAAAGTGGTAAAACAAAATGAAAATGTTTAGGGTAGGATCCTCTCCTGCACTTACAGTGGGAACGTTTTTTTTTTCTCGCCTACCCCATTATGCGGGATGTCGTTGCAAAGGTCGTTCAAAAATATTGGGAGTTTGCGAAAACCATTGCTAATTTTTGTTAGAGTCAAGTGCCCCCGCTAGCTAAATGATTGGTTTTGGATAAAAATTCACGGCAGTATTTTAGTTTAGTTTATTTATTTCTCACCACAATATAAAAGTACATGTTCAAATTATCATAGGACATTATATAGTAGTATATAATTATAACGAAATTAAAAGGCAAACACAGCTAAGTAGGCTCTACAAGTTACCGAGTAATAATCGACGAACTTACATTTGCAGTTGCTAAAACATGTTCTCTCATACATTCCGTGTGGAAGGAAAAGTTTTTCAACTACAATTTTAAGTTTGTGCTTGGGATAAGAGCGTGGTCTCCTGCCGCCAGCAGGAGAACACGCTCTTTGTGCAGGCGCATCCAACCTACGGAACCCTTCACAGTGCGGGGTCCGACACGCACTTGGCCGGTTTTATGAAGATGGCAAACAAGTTTTAATTTTTATTACGGAATTGGCCTGCTCCTGGACCTCGATCTCGTCTGATGAAAAGCGATGGATGAGGTATACGATGCTGGAACGAGCGTAGAAGACCGAAGGCTCATCGGCGTAGCTGCTTGCCGTGGACCGTCAGGTGGGGTGAAGTCTGCTTTAAGGCTCTTACATACTGGCGCGATTTGTCGCGCCAGTATGTAAGAGCCGCACGACGCAGCCGCATTGTTCGCCGTGAAGTTTTCTCAGAAATTGTTTTGTTAAAATTCAGGTTGCGCGACGAATCGCGCCAGTAAGTAAGAGCCTTTAGCCCACTTGACGGTCTATGGTCTTGATAGCATTCCAGAGACATAGCAAATCTCATGTGCATGTTAATACACTAACACGGATTTATTGTTGATTTATGTGGTAGGACGGTACAGGGAGTATCGGATGAGATAAGGCCCTACATACAAGCTGGACCTCGGTGATGCGGCAGAAATAGGTCTTCCCCGGACGTGATCCTTCACAAAGAGCTCTACTAGTAGTAAATTTATTAATAATAATCAATGAATGTTGACTTATATAACGAATTAGGTATTTAACGGTAGCATGCGCATGCGCAAGTGCGCGGAATCCTGTTCCTTTTATAAAATTGGAGCAAGGCAATCAATGGCTTCAATACTAAAAGCAACAAGCTTTTCTAAGAAATCAAGCTCCTAAAATTATATTGCCTAACAATGATCTGACTACAAAAATAAACTGCCAGGAAACTAGTTCATGTGCGCGCCAACAGATGGCGTTAACCAAACAAACATTTACTAGGTCACAGTACTAATGCGTGTACCGTAATAAGCTAGATGGCGCTGCGAGCGTCACGGCTTAAGAGCCTCGCATTTATTTTTGGTTATAAAAGGTAAACAGGTTGGCAGGCATCATTCTAATTTAAACGTTTTATATTAGTCCGATAGTCCGGGAGAAATTAGGGAAGTTCAGTTACCTACAGCTATGTTAGGCGCTTATTTAAATAAGATTTCTGGCTTGGAAGCGAACAGCCAGCTGACTATTTTACACCGGGTACGGTATGCGCGGGATTCGGTACGGCATCTCTACAAACAATTACTTCTTGAATTTCCCTTTCAACTAGCTACATAGGTGTAGAACATTAATATTATGATCAAACGGATTATTGGAGATCGGTTTGCACTAAAACGGATAAATAGGATTTCTTACGCATTTCCTACATGAAAATGTTGGCTTCTAGGTCGAATCTTTTTTAAGCAGTAAGTATTGTAGTTTTTTAACCATGTAGTTTAATATCAGTTAAAGGGGATGCATGCACTAAGGCAGCCCGTGAAATTCAATTTTCTTTAGTTTTTTGCAATGCAGATCCAGTGTCAGGTTGTATGTTGATTAAAATATGATTCACCACCGTAACAAATATGGCTTTACAGAATTATAATCATTAGAATCAGCGGTCGCGAATCATATTTTAATCAACATACAACCTGATACTGATCTGCAAATTGCGAAAAACATAAGAAAAATTTAATTTCGCGGGCTACCCTACGGGGTTTTTGTGCTGTAACTTTCGCCTTAATGCATTTGATATTAACGATTAATGCATGAAATCTAACATATTGGCAGGCATTTCAGTGATAACTAGAGGTATATTAATGAACACTATCAATGAATAAATAACTAAAGAGGTAATAATTATCAATTTTTGCATAAGTATCCTTGGTCCTAAGGCGTCGTCCTATTTGGCGAAGATCGCACGATGACACGATGCGTTCTCGTCGTGCGATGAGTTCAAACATACAGATTTCATCAGAGTGTCCTATTTGAACCTCGCAAGTCATCGTGCGAGCACATGAAATGCTTAATAACGATCGTACGATGCGTTTGATCGTGCGACCATGTAATCAAAGCAACAGATCTCTTTTGAGTGTCCTAATCGGTTACCTGCGCGATGCGTCGACGCATGAGGGCATCACACGATGGACATCACGCGATCTATTAGGACACCTGTTAGGTCATCGCACGACCACTTTGATCGTGCGATGAAAAACGCATCGCGCCATCGTACGATCGCTCCCAATTAGGATGCCGCCTAACGGTCACCCAAGTAAATTTCTCCTAGATTTGAAAAATAGATATCAAAAACTTTGACCTACGAGTCCCTTGGGGCTATAAAGAAAATCAAACTTATACTTAATTCAATGCAATAAAAGCACACGGCCATTTATACCGCCTTTGAGCAAATAAACTAAAGCCTTTATGGTACTTCCCGTTGACCTAGCAGCATGAAGATTGATGAGAAGCAAGGTTATTTTAGCCAGATAGGAAATGTTGACTTCATCTAGCTTATTTTTTCATATGACGTAAATGTGATTTCGTTATCCTATTTACAGAATAAACAAATTCATTTCACTTCAAATACTTAGATTACTTTGGCCCAGTAGGTGCCCCACAATTAAGCACGTTTACCGAACTTGACAGATGCACTGCCGCGCACCATGCAGATATATCACAGATAGGCAACGGGATCAAGTCTATTTACGTGGCCGACGGGCGCAAGATGGCGTACGAGTAGCTCGGTTTATTTTCATTGAAGCAATAAATATCAGTTGCAATCGACAGAGATAATTCATGTTTAATGAGTGCCGATCAGCTATTGGGAAGACAGCATTGAATACATCGAGATTATTAAGATTAAACAGATATTTAGGTTATTGTAAAAGCTTTACGGTAGAAAGTAATGACCTAATAGGAAGCTGCTCTCATTTTTTTAAATGGCGTTTTGCTTTTTGAAAGTGAAAGTGAAAGTCGAATATTTTATTTCGATTAGATTACTGAAATAAATTTTTGAATGTCAACGTTTACTAGAGAAAAAAGAATTTAATCAACTGACCCTTTCCAACTCCATAGGTAGGTACTACTAAAGGTCAAAGTGCACTTTGACCTTCAATCGGCCTAGCGTACGGTACGGAGTTTCAGCACAATAAAAGGCCACCTTATACTGGTTTTGTTACCCCAAACGTCCGGCCCCCTGAACTTTGACATTACAAGCCCTACAAGCTCACAGAAACTTATTCAAAACCAAAGAAATAACATTTATTTAAAAATCACAAGTTAGGTACAAAGCGAAATCTTATAAAAGCTCTACTGAATGACGTACGGCCTCCTAGATACATTTTCAATGTGGCATTGACGGCGTCAACTCGCATAAATCGATTCGATCGATTCTCGCATAAACAATCAGTGACCTATTCTACTTAGAATATATTGTTTACGCATTTATACTGATTCTAGAACTTTACACTGCTGGACATGAACCTTCCTACCCGTCATCATATCATAAACTTACGCCTTCTTCACATGGGGGTAGGCAGAAACTACAGACCGCCACCCAGGAGGGTAGAAACATAATAGGAAAATATTATGAATCATCGTAAAATGTCACAAACTGACAATTCATAATATGATCTGCGGGCAATTCTTATTACGCAATAATTCATTTGTTTATGAGCACAAATTATATATTGGTTTTGTGTCAAATTAGAGGAATTTCTAATGACAGCTGGGAATTCAGGAAATGAATTGTATTTAGAGGAATTGCAAATGTGGCTGTTTCATTCATCCTCTCAGCATAACCAATACTTTGAAATTTTTGTCACATCATCATATCAACATCTTTTAAACCGCACCGTTGCCTTATCACATCATTCCACCGCCTATCATACTATCATTCATAGTTCTGCAGAGCGTGGGGTCCTGGGTTCGATTCCTGGGTCGGGCAAAGTGTTATTGGATTTTTCCATTGGGAATTTCGTAGTAACAGCCCGGAGTTTGGAAGTTGGCGGTGTGATACCCCCGTGCCTCGGAAAGCACGTTAAGCCGTTGGTCCTACGCCTGATCTCTCTCCGGTCGTGTCGGATTACCGTCCCATCGGACTATGAGAGTGAGGGAAGAGAGAGTGCACTTGTGTCTGCGCAAACACTTGTACACTATAATATCTCCCGCGCCGATGGCTAGTCTCCGTTGAGATTAGCCGCCGTGGCCGAAAATACGGTCTGGAGGACTATTATCATTCATAGTTACACACAACATCATCATCGTCATCATCGCCATAGGGTATAATAAGTTTACTTTCGTGGGGAATTTCGTAACACACTTTGCCTTTGTACTATCAAATTGTAAGTGTGTACTGAATGACGTAAAGAGATGTTAGAAACGAACTTTAGAATTCTTTATTGTATGTAAACATTATGAGTAACTACTGAAGAATTTTGTAATATGGAATCAGATATACAATACACTGATCAAAATGTTTATCAATTTGTAACTAGTTATTTTCCTAATTTATAGTCATTCAGACCAATCTAATTACATAACACATTTTCGGTAAATGATTAAGACTAATCTGTTTCAATTGACAGTTCAACAAAATTCATTGCGTTATTTACATTGTTGAGCATAGAATTTTTCAAACATTTGAAGGAATGGATTAGCTATTTCCTTCAAAATCTTCCGAAATATCTTTCGATCACAAAGGTCACGCTCTGCAAAATGTGTCACAGACTTTATCAGGAATTATTTACTGCTTTAATTAAACAGAACATTGTAAATTTTATACCTAGGTATGTACTTGTAAAGTATAAAAAGATTTTTTGATGTCTCACCACCAAGTCTAAAAACTTTGGTAAAGAAGGTTTTATGATCAAGTTTCTATACGAAAATTTCGTGGAACTGACATTCAAAACAGATTTTATTTATTTTGATGCTAAATATTTATATATACATATGTAACTCAGTATATTGTTGAACACCGATTGTAAATCTATCTACTTATATAAATAAAAATTAAATGCTGATTATTCTTTTAAATACGGCTGGGCCGATTTGGTTATTTTTTCTTTAATGTTCGTTTTACTCCGAATAGCGATAAATGGAAAGAATAATAATTGGAAAACTTGCCCGGAAAAACTGAAAGTGCTATCTTTTTGTTCGTCATATGTTGTAAAACAGGACAACGACGGTCACCTCGTTCTTAATAAATTAATAAATCACTACCGTGTTTTAATCCCGAGCCACAGAAACTTTAAGGGCTCCCACAAACAGTCGCGATATCGCGGGCGCGACAAGGGTAGCGATGCCCGCCGCGCCCGCGATATCGCGCCCGCGATATCGCGCCAGTTAGCACGAGCCTTAATTCTGTTCTGATCAGTTTTTCTTTTGATTTTCACGGTTGCATTTCATCACATAGATGAAAAAGAAATATCAGTATCGCCAGATAAATAAAAAAAAAGGTCTAGTCAATACTTTTTTGTTTATTTATTAAATTAAAAGCTTGTAAAACAGTGTTGAAATATTAAACACGACGTAGATGAAGAGTCAATACCAATCCATTTATGTACATTTGTTATTCGCAACAACGCGAGCAATCAATAAATGGCTGCAAAACGTACAAACGAAGACAAAAAATAAATTTACATTTCTCTTTGAAACAAAAAAAAATGTCAATATTTTGTCCAACATAAATAATAAAACTGTTCTGTGACTAATTGACGATGCCAATCCTTGCAAACCAATAAAAATAGGATTCCGGTGAGGTTGGTATTTCCATAAGAGATTTTTTTTTTCAAACTCTTCCTGTCGATGGCTTGAATAAGTTTGTTTGCGCAGATAACAACTATATTAATAATTAAAATTATTAATCTAAGCGCTACTGCTATAAGCATGAAGTCCTGGATTCTTTATTTCCCACGTCAGGAAAAGTGTTAGTGGGTTTTCCATTAGGAATTTCTCAAGAGCAGCCCAGACTCTGGATTTGTGCCCGGTTGATGACAAAAGGCTCGCCGGCCAGGGGGCCTAGACAAAATCCCTTTTCTGTAAGCGTTAACGCCAACGGAAAGATCAAATTGTATGCAGTTGACAACAGCAGTCACGTGACATCTCTAAAACTAATGTCAACTCCATACAATTTGATCTTTCCTTTGGCGTTAACGCTTACAGAAAAGGGATTTTGTCTATAGCCTCAGTTATGTTTCAGTCCCATGTAATAGGGGTATTACATGGGACTTAAACATAACTGGCGAAATGTGGGTGTACCTACTATGAGTACACTTCTGCTTTACCCTCCGGGGACACAAGGCGTGATGTTGTTTCGAACGTAATATTTATTAAGTTTTAAGATTTCATTCATAATTATGGGTGGTATGTGCTTGCCGCATATAAAACCAATAATGATATAGAATACTTGCATTTTCTATTCAGAAATCGTTCGAATTCAGATCATTCTCAAGTCATACAAGCTTACCAACGAACAGCATTTCATTTTTATCCAACTATATACTTATATATATTATATAATATACCTACATATAATATAATATTATTATATTATACTTATTATAAATAATAATAATGCGAAAATGAGTTGGCGCTTTTACGCTAAAACGGCTGAACAGATTTGCATGAAGTTTGGCACATGAGTAGACCATGACCTGAATACTTTTTATCCCGATATTCCCACGGGATCGAGGGTGAAGCGGGGCGCAGCTAGTTTATTTATATAAGTAGGTACTTTATTTTAGTTCGTTTTAGTAGTTTTAGAACTTATTTTTCAATAGTCACATAACTTTTAATCGAGGAATAATATATTTATAAATATTAATATATTATTAATATTGCGGTTTGACAGCATTTCCATAGAAAAAAGGTATGTTAAAATGTCATATTTATTCATCAGATAGAAGTAATCTGGCTATTCTAATGTAACTCGTGCTTGTTTCGTAGAGGATCCGCTACGCAAGCGCGCTACGCTGCTACGACTCGTAGCATTAAACGTTAACTTTGAGTAATCAGGCTATTGTAACTCCTGAGGCTACAGACAAAATCCTTTTTCTGTAAGCGTTAACGCCAACGGAAAGATCAAATTGTAAGGAGTTGACATTAGCTTTAGAGATGTCACGTGACTGCTGCTGTCAACTCCATACAATTAGATCTTTCCGTTGGCGTTAACGCTTACAGAAAAGGGATTTTGTCTAGGCCCCCAGCTTGTTTCGTAGAGGGTCTGCTACGCAAGCGCGCTACGCTGCTACGACTCGTAGCATTAAACGTTAAGGCGGATGCGCTAGGGTAGCCCTACTGCATTGAATGACGATCTCATGAAATTTTCATTCAATGCACTTACATGAACTTAGAGAGTTGTATTGCTGATTCTAATGTTTATAATTCTGTAAATCCATATTTTTTACGGCCGCAAATAATACTTAGATCAATATACAACCTGATACTGACCTGCAAATTGCAAAAAACGTAAGAAAATTTGAATTTCGCGGGCTACCCTAGCGCATCCACCTTAACTTTGATAATATAGCGACAGGGCGAAGTCTCTTTGTCACCTGGCACTGACTGGGAATAACTATATTAAATACCTGCAGTTAATAAGCTTATTACCTCGCTTGTTCATAAAGGAAGCCAGTTTGATACTCTATCTAGAAAAATGTGTACTTAATAACAACTACACGTAATAAAAAAAACCATGGAAACGGTTTTTTTTACCTTTTGTGTATTTTTCAATACAGTTGTTATGGTTCTACAAATGTACGGATTAAATCAATAGGTATTTTCGTTATAAGTTTAGGTATTTATCCGGCCTCTGCATGCATTTGTTTGTGACGGACATGAACATGACAGACGGAAGTTTTTATATTGTCTGCACAAATGCATAACTAAACAATTTTAATGAATTTTTACTAAATAATTATATTCGATTAGGTACATGTTATTTAACCATTCCATCAATAAGTTAACTGGACAGTGCTCAACTTTTTCAAAAGCTTTTATTTGAATAATATTAGATATAATAACAAACTCAATTCTGCGTAAAGTATCTCAGAATAAATAAGCTTCTAGTTCAGTACTCAGTTATTTTATGTGTAATTTACAAAGGCCCGCGAAACGGGGGTTACGATGCTCCCCCATTCAAAGCGCGGCAGGGAATCTATTTCACTCAGCAATGTTTTGCTCCGAGCCACAGATAACGAAACTACGGACACAATGACATGACCGAACTTTTAAGCTTTTATATAATTTGAAATGACTCGAAGATTTACAATAAGGGCTAATGTTTGAGCACTAACTAAATGTGTTATTGTATTTTTAAGTAAGAAGTGTAAAGAAGTTTTTAAAGCTTGTTTAAGGACTGTAGGTACTTAATTGTGTCGGTCAACACTTCAACAGATAGATTTCTAATCATCTTGTGTGTCTGTAAAGTGACATACATTATAACGGACATCAGCGGACGATGTCGGTTGAAGTATACGTACTGTCTTTTCAGGGTTCATGTATGTATGTGAGTTTCTTTATTCCACCATAACTTTTGAATGCCTGTTTTTAAATATGTTTGTGTCGATCGACCGAGTTCAGTCGACCATGTACGAGCATAGTAAGTTCGGCAGATGTAGTCGAACCGAGAATATTTTGCCGCACGGTAACCGCCAGTCAGATAATAATTATGGTTTGCTAGCTTACCTAACAACGCATGTGAATTCCACCGTATTCGTTAGTACACCAGTAATAATCTATGTTTACTGGAAGAACGGTACCTAGTAGTTTTAATGAGCGTTGCAATGTCGGTAGGTATCTAACATAAGTAAAATGAACTAAATGCAGCTAACTAGGTATCTATACTGAATAATTCGTCAACTTTGATTTAAGTAATAAGGCTATCACGAGTCCTAACACTTTTTTTAATACAACTGCTTCTACCCGCGACTTTACCCGCGTGAAGAACAAGATTTATCGTAAGGCACTTGGCAATAGTTTAGCTTTCGATCAGTGAAATATTTATTTTAAACGAATCATCCAGAGATTACCTCTTACAAACAAACAAACAAACAAACAATTTAACCTCTTAATAAAATCCCTAGCGCCGTGGGGTCCGAGTGCTAATAGCTTGTTTCACGAAATCTCGGCTATTTGACACTTCCCGTGACCCAAGGTCATTACCATGGTCAGAGGATAAGCATTGCCATAGAACGTGGCAATGCCGCCAGTCTCTTGGGTACATTACCAGCCGACAGCGATGCGGAGGAATTTTCGACGCCATATTTTAGAATCTAAAATAAGGCTGACAATTTTCAAAAATTGACGTTTATTTGCATAGTTAGTTTTAATCAGTAATTTAATTTAGTATATAATAATATAAATATATTTGTTAGTTTATTTAATATAAAAAGTTAACAGTGTTTATACATTTTAATAAATAAAATATTTATAAATTTAGTTTGGATAATGAAAACAATTCCTAGTTTCCACGTAAATGCGTCAAACCGTGGTGCCAACCACTTCTGCTCATCCATTAGGTGCAATAGCGCGACGATAGCGCGTAATAAATTTCCATTACAGCGATGCATTTATATGCACAGGATAATTTCGATGGAGCTTGAATTCCGGTGGTAGGTATATAAATGTAGAAACACGTTACGATGCCAAGCGATGAAAATATTAGGTACTACCTGCGCCCCGCGGTTTCACGCGTAAGTTTCGATCCCGTGGGAATGTCAGGATAAAAGTATACTATGTCCTAATGTTCTAGGTGTTGGTCTACCCATGTGCCAAATTTCATCTAAATCCGTTCAGTTGTTTTAGCGTGAAAGCTTAATAAACAAACAAACTCACTTTCATGTTTATCATATTAGTTGGGATAGAATGTATAGCTATAGCTAATGCTAGCTGAGAATTGAATCCTTACGCATGCTTGGCGAGTGGGGTGAGCACAAGGTGAGCTACCGGTCTATTCTGTGAGAATCTCACCGTGAAAACTTATGTGAAGTGAGTTTAAAGTGAGCTGTCATTCCACCAGGTGGTTATCGGACAAAATATGTATTTCATCATCATCATCAACGTTGATGGCAGGACGATGATAACATACTCCTGCCTTCGTTTTGGACTCGCTGCGTAGTGAGTTTTCGAACATCTAAGTCTATTTAAATATACCAAATTTTGTGCAACAGAAAGTCAGGTATGAACATAAAACCGAGATTTAAACTCACATAATGCATATTTGGCCCAAATCTGCTGAAGTCAAATGATCAATCCGTTGTACCGAGGCGACAATAGAAATTTAAATTCTAGGAAAACGATCTCAGCACAGCGCTTCAGAAGAAATGTTCGACCAAAAAATAAAGGAACAATTCCTTAGTCGACTGCAGGCAGCAGCAGCAGACGACGTGACGCTACTGATTTCTATGTAGGTATTTCTATGAAATACCTCCGTTCCGAAGCTAGCGACACGTAATGTTTCATAGAAATACATAGAAACAAGTAGTGTCGCGACGACACGTCGCCTGTTGCTGCCTGCAGTCAGCTACGGGGTTTTATCTTCTAACCTGTATACTGTACCTACACGTTATTATGAGTATTTCTCCGTAAATCGGGAACGACTGACGTTCGTGCTAGACGTAAACAAAATCCAAACGATTTATTAATAAAAAAAAATAACAACGTACTAAGTACTATGACTTTTTTTTTGTACAATGTTTCTTTGTTATAACTACAGAATGTGTGGATGACGTCTTTGTGATGGGACTTTTTACACTCTGTATACATAGATAGCTTCCAGCGTATCCATCAATTTGAAGCCTACTAATAACGGATTGACGTCCTTCAAAATGTAGCTACCATTTTCCAACCGATACGTACAGTCTGTCACATAATGTAGGTACTACCCCTAATAATGCTAAATACACATTTGTGAAATAAAGTAAATTTCAATGTAGGTATTAGTCCTTTTGGAGAAACACCGAAATTAATATCAAGATAAGTCGCATAAAAAATATGTAACATTTACAAATTCGACTTAACTTATTGGTGTGTCTCCAAAAGTATCTTAGTAGTACCTATAAACATTCGTTTCGTAGTAAAACTGCGATGTGTTTAAATTCTACTATGGGATGACAACGTGGGATACAGTATAGAAGTCATTGGGGACGACCTGGATGAGACTCGCACAGACCAGGGAAGCATGGCACAAAAGTGAAGAGCACAGCACTGGGTGAACTTCGGCTGCCAATGATGATGATGATGACGCTGTGATCTTCGCTTCGTGAAACTGTTGGTGGCTTTACATACATACCGTCAACAGACCGTCAGTATTACCTACTAATATGAGGAATGCCGTTTCCTTTCCTGATATCAGAAATAACTTTATCAATATCTATGAAGACTGGATTGTCCTTGCTAATCATTAGAGAATTTTATCATTGCACTGTTCGTTTTTTTTTGTTTAGGTATGTTTACTTACTTATTTTGTTTTGATAATTTGTGTTATTTATTAATCAACTTGCCTTTTTTTTAATATAACCTAACTTAACTTAATCCGTTAGTTCGGGCCGGTACTCTAGCTTAGTTAATGCGATCAACTATGAGCAAAGTTAAAAAAAAGGCTATCCTTGAAGCATTTTGGTAGACTGCATTGGTTTTCACTTGTTCGTTTCAGATGGTTGTTGTTGATTGATAAATAATAAATGATTTCATCACCACAGAGCATATGGGAATAATTTTGACTAAAGGCAACATAGTAGCGTGTACCTAAGTATCTAACTGTTGTAATAAACAGCTTACCTACATGATGACCATCTGTAGAATAATTTAAGTATTAATGAGGCTTACAAAATTTAATCTAAATCCAAGGTAAAATATTAGCCATGACTACAAATTAAGATGGACCACGATACCCGAGAAAGCGAGAAAGTAACGAGAAAGCTTTAGTAACGTTTGGCAAACGACGATATTACTCATAAGTCATACACAACATGTAGTTAGATACATGTTTTAATATGCTGAAACATCCCAACACACAATACGACATGTATCTTTCGATCGATAGTTAACTGACATTGACAAACGAAAAAACATCGCCGTTAAACTCCGTTAAACAATTTAATAGCTACATTAAAATTTTAAAAATATATTAAAGCGAAAACATTCTCCTTCGCACCGAGCTAACGGAAAGCTCTGCATCCCGTTTTTATTTTTAATAACACCTCGTTCATGCAGTAATACACATTTTTCTATTACGAAATGCCCCAAATTATTATAACAGTATGGCGCCGAAGTGTCAAGTGTCTTTGCTAGCTTCCTGGTGTTGTATTTATAATCGACACACGAAAAACAAACAACGCTTGCCGGCGCGGCGCGGGCGCAGCTCCGGTCTCACCTAACCTACATGCTCTCGCGTCGAACACTGCACGATCTATTGTGATCGTAGTACAGGACTAAATTATAACCTAAATCTGTTCAACCGAACTGAAAAAATGGTGAAAAACGTACCATTGATAGTTGAACGGTGGTGTGCCGGTGGGTAGAGGTAGGGCGAGGGTCGCGTCACTCCCGGGTGCCGCCCGCACTGTGGCAAAGCCGCTGGGAGGGAACGCCGGGGGCTCCATAGGGCTCCAGTCCTCTCGGGCCGCGCGCGACTTGCCGTGTGCGCGCCACGACGCCCGCCCGCCGCCTATCTAAAAATAATACGGAAAAATGTAACGCGCGCGCCACGAAATTTGTACGACGCGAATATTTTGCCAATAACACTGGTACGCTCGAATTTTGTACGCGATCAGCTGATCGACTGAGCGGACGGATTTTTTGATGAGCGCAGGAGATTCTTTTTAACTTAAAAGCTTTTATAGGACCTTCACCGGAACAATACTGGGAAATTGATTTAGATAAGTATCGAACCTGAACAATCATTATTACAGTAGCAGTAATTTTTTGTTTGACTTTTAAGTGAATATGTTGCTTGAGATTAACTTAGATTGCGACTTGGGAGTAATTCGTCAACTCGTCCTACATGCCTACGGCCCATTTAGGACGTTCTTTTGATTTTCTGCAAGTTGTCTTATATGGGCCGTAGGCATTTAGGACGAGTTGACGAATTACCCAGACTTGGAGTAATTCGTCAACTCGTCCTACATGCCTACGATACTACTTCCCTAAAAATGCAAACCTAATTTCCTCCATTAAATATATAGGTACATACATAAGATAAGTATTCAAAAACTTTCATTTATTTCCGGATTTCTCTAGAGCCACTCAAGTAAAATGGTTATTAGTCGTTTCTTATTTTAAGACATCCTTTTTTACATTACCTTTTAACAAATTAAAATCGTAATACTTACTTTTTGTAGATTACTTTTATATGTAAGTAGGTAGATAAAAGCTTTGACTGTCTGTGAAGAGCTTGGAAAATTGGAATCGAGGATATCAATTTTATTTTAGTTAAAATTCAAAGAAATTTATATGATCAATTAATTAAGAAAGAAAACAAAGTTTACCGCTCACTTAAGGACTAAAGGCAGTCTCCATACTTACCTACTTAAAATTGCAATTTCATCATTCTTTCTCCTACAGTTTTGGATACAGACAGTTTCAGACGAACTATTTGTAGCTCATCTTTTCTTGTCAGGCGCTAAACGTTATCTTATCAAAGGAATTAAAAATCTATTGTGCGTTTTTATAATAATATCTAATGTGACTATATTATCGTGGAAGTCCACTTCCATGTTCATGAAATGTAAATGGACGTTATAACGTGATCATGGACGGAAACTCAAAAACGTTTTCACGTACCCATACATCCACGATGATATCGCATCGTTAGAAATTATGATAGCGCTCATTCAAGGGCAAGTTACGTTTTAATTCAAATGATTTTAATAAACGTATTTGAAGCCAGACTTCTCAGAGAATACCTAGATGCTAGATACCTACAACTTTTCATTAATGGATTAATTCATCCTTATACCAAATTCTAAGAATGATTCAGTAAGTTTCTAACTTCATATTTAAGTGAACGCAGTTGATACTTTAATTTTAAACGAATAAAATGTTATTTTACATACCTGTACGAGTAACAGCACATCTTTTCGCCTGTAGCACAGAACGCCTACTTGAGCTCCTCACACCTTGTCTGCCGCTGTTCGTAACTTCACACTCATCGCTCTTTTTAAAAGAGGGGTGTTATAAGTTTAACGTGTGTGTCTGTGTGTCTGTTTGCGCCATCGTAGCTGCCAAACGGCTTAACCGATTTTGTTTTTTTTTGTTTTGTTTGAAAGGGACTTGATCGAGAGCTGTTATCATTCAAGAAAATCAACTTTCTTCATTCAAGACAATCGAGAGCTCAGCTATGATTCAAGAACATCAACTAGAAAAGAGCTATCAGCTCTTTTCTAGTGAATGGATGAATGGATGCGAGCATCTTCCACAGGTCAGATCGATTTGAAATTAGGTATTCTGTTACTTCAATGATATTAGAAGAACATAGTAACCTTGAACTGATGCTGCAGCATCACCTGGAATTTGCAGGATAACCAACTCCCATACCAACTTACAACACAGTTATCGTGTTTGGGCTCATTGGAATGGTCACAATGAATAGCTTATAGATAGATGGTGAACAGGGTCTGGTGAAAAAGTAGGAATGAGAAATGAGGAAATATTAGTATCGGGGGATTTTTTATTTATGCTTGTTGACAAAATAGGTTAGTAGGTACTCACTTTTCACCAATTCACTTACATAAACAAAGTATGCAATTTTTTATGAAAAAAATTCAGAAAAGCGTAAAAGAGAATATCTAGCGGTCACTAACGAGACACAATAGAATTCAAATTGTTATCGCCTTCTAAAGGGCAATCACTCAACTGGAGCGGAATGCAATCACGTGAATAACGTAGGTTGGATTTAAAATTAATGTCCTTTGAATCTGGCGGTTTGGAAACCTTATTAGGTAGGTGTCCGGTAGTACTTTGTAATGTGTGGCAAGAGTTTGTAGGGGCAGTGGTTGCCCAGTGGTAGCGGCCGCGTAGTTGTAGATGCGTCGTAGGTTCGATCTCAGAAATGCGCTTTACTTTGTGTAAATTATTTCATCACTACTGCTCTGAAAACGGTGAAGGAAACATATGACCTAGAACCAAAAATTCGAAGTCATGTCATATCTACCAACCCGCACTGGGCCCGCGTTGTTGATAACCTTCTCACCGAGAAGGCCTGTATCCCAGCAGTGGGAACATTATAAGCTGATTATGTTATGTTTATGTTCCTTATGTGTTTGACAAAAATTCTAATGCTAAAAAGCACAAAATAAAATATAAGTAAAAATCTTTTTAAGAACAAGCTTTGAATGAACTAAAAAGTTCTAAATAAAACTTACGTAAACAAAGAACTTTAATATTTTCTTAAAAGCTTGAGACTTATTTTTAATATACATTAAGAAGGACATTTACGCCTCAAGCTTTTAAGAAAATATTAAAGTTCTATGTTTACGTAAGTTTTATTTAGAACTTTTTAGTTCATTCAAAGCTTGTTCTTAAAAAGATTTTTACTTATATTTTATTTTATGCTTTTTAGCATTAGAATTTGTCAACCGACCCTTGATACTGCCTTAGGCTATAGTACTTTTAAAGACAACGCCAACGAGTCAACAAACACGATGGTGCTATCTTGTTTGATTTAGGTTTTCCCATGACCACCTTCTGGCTCCATCATCAGACCTTGAATACCACCTAGTGTCAAAGCACTTGTCAATACATAACCAATGAGTCAAAACACGATGGTGCTATCTTGTTTGATTAAGGTTTTCCCATGACCACCTTCTGGCTCCATCATCAGACCTTGAATACCACCTAGTGTCAAAGCACTTGTCAATACATAACCAATGAGTCAAAACACGATGGTGCTATCTTGTTTGATTAAGGTTTTCCCATGGCCACCTTCCAGCTCCATCAACAGGCCCTGGCCCGGACACCACCTAGTGTCATAGCACTTGTCAATACATAACCAACGAGTCCAAACACGATGGTGCTGTCTTGTTTGATGGAGGAGTTCCCATGGCCACCTTCAAGCTCCATCATCAGCCCCTGAACACCACCTAGTGTCAAAGCACTTGTTAATACATGACCAATGAGTCCAAACACGATGGTGCTGTCTTGTTTGATTGAGGAGTTCCCATGGCCACCTTCCAGCTCCATCATCAGACCTTGAACACCACCTAGTGTCAAAGCACTTGTCAATACATAACCAATGAGTCCAAACACGATGGTATTATCTTGTTTGATTGAGGAGTTCCTATATCTAACTTCCGGCTCCATCATCAAACCAGCTCCATGGTATCATTTTTTCAAAATGTCTTGGTAGTTGTATGAGTATGCCAAGTTTCAGCTCAATCGGATGCCCGGAAGTGCTTGAAAAATTGATGACAAAAGGAGTAACACATACGAACAGAGCAAGCTAATATAAAGCTTGTAAAAATAGTTATTGAAACATGTCTAACAACGTCTGTTGCAGCGTAGCACGATGCGACAGACGTCGTACTTATTATCGTGTGTTTTGGCCCTTAGGAATGCATTATCTTATCACGAATGGCTGTTTCAGGTATATTCACCGGTTCGTTGACAGTATATTTATTTCACCTACCAGATGAAAATAACGATGTCATTTTTTAATGTTATAGTAGTCGTTTGAAGGTTCTCTAAGTTGGTTCGTTATTTAATCTCGCACAATTAGATTAAAAATAACGTGTTTGAGTATCTAATTACTTATTCTGGCCATCTGAGAGCGTATTACTTATAAGCTTACTTAGGTCAGATAAAATAATACTTAATCAACATTTTTCAAATCATTAGAATTTTGGTTTGAGCTTTGATTTTAATCTTAAAGTGACAATTCTGTTTTTTTGTGTAAATATTATTATTGTGTATGGATTATAACTCAACAAAAAAGGTGTTGGAATAAACAACAAAATGATTGATCTAATATATTTATTTCTCATAAGTCAAATACATATTCGAATACACTTAAAATTAACTCGACTAGACCACAAATTAGGCTAATCTATAATAATTAAACCAGGGCTTGGTATACTTACAACTAAGCAAACGTTATTTTGCAAAACTATAAACTTAGGTAGTGACTTAACGTAATGTGACTTAATATTTCGGATATAGGTAGCTGGTATATTATGAAAGAGCCCTGGTGGAATAGAAAAATGTACTCTAAAAGGTTTGAAGAGTACCATAGGTAAGTAATTTTTATTTGACCACAAACGTGGTAGTGCATCTCAAGTTGTAACTAAAGCCTCATTCAGATTTTATTGATCCCAAAATAACGAAAATCTGGTACTCTTCAAAAGAAATGGGGCTTACACCCATTCTTAACCAACTATTGCATCTGCTATAAATACCTTTCTTCCAGCATCCGAACGGTGTGTAATTTTAAACCGGCAAAAGTGACACGTTAAACTTTTTATGGATGTTTAACTTGTCGTAAAAATCTGGATGTTTCTGGATGTATACGTAGAATCGTATAAGTCTTGGATTTTTGCCATTTAGTGAAATTATTGTTGAATTTCAACTTTTTGATGTGAAACATCTATTGGCGTGGCTTGGGGGTAAGATCGACTAGTATGGCGTGACGGCAAAAGACATGACGCTCTCAAGCCGTCACACCCCCTTCCAGCCATGATTCATATCTGCCGGGCGTCCGTGATGGCCACATTAATTGTGACATTTGTAATCTGTTCAAATATTTGCTCACAGAACGTTTATTAAATATTATCACAAGAATATTTAATTTTGCCGTTTGTCTGAAAAGTATTAACGACAGATGCCTCACCTTACCGTACGCTAAGCATTTATAGGAGGTACCAAAGGTTCTAGCTGTAACTGACAAATTGGCACTGTCGAGGTGTATCCGAAGTGACTTTACCGTCAGGAACAGTTTAAAAGAAGATTTTACTATTTTGTTTCATATTTTTTTAATTCGTTATTTTTCTTACTTACTTAATTTATAAAATTCGTAAAAACATCACGTACAAATTTTTGGTACCAAAATCGTTTACTCGACAAAGTTGAGCATTTAAGAACAGTGCCAATAAGTCAAAGGGGTTATAAGTTAAGTTTACAGTAAAGTTTAAAAAATATGTTCAGACTAAGTGCAGTCTATACATCATTTCGTAGTAAAGTGAAGTACAAAAGCCTTCTTGTGAAGCTGATGAGTGGGCACAGGGTTGAGTTATACCAGGCGATAAATGGAATAATACTGAGGATCTTTGGTTTTAGTAGCACTTTCCTTGACACGGTACTCCTGTCAAATTGGCTGAATGATGTCAAATGGCCAACTCAAGCAAGTTTATTCCCATCCACTCTGATACAACCAACTCGTATGTTTACAAAATGAAAATAACTATACTTAATCACAATATGGCGCAAGTCTTACTCGCACCGATAGGTTCCGCACAAACAAAGTTAACTCTCAAAGTATAAAAAATAAATGCAATAATTTCGAGATCTCTAATTTTGGACCCTCACAAAACTCCTTAAATAAACTTAAATATAAAATAAAATACAACTGAGCACTTATTTAGAATAGTTACTCACTAAAGTACGGAACCCAGAGTACTAAATAAAATAAAAAAACAAAACAATAATAATAATTTTACGGTAACATATTTTTTGCTTTTGGCAAGTTTTACATCGCGTGACACTATATTTACAAAAGGTTAGCAATTCACTCCTTATTCGAATCTAATTTGTTTTGAAAGCGGTCGAATACACTTCATAATTTACTTAAAAATAATTATAAAACGTGAGATTTAAGCCTATGTGTCACAAATAGTCGAAGTTCGGGGACCACGGTTCATAAATGCTCTGGGTTAGTTGTTCAAACAGCGAAGGACGACTGCGCGGGCCGAGGTGACCATCGCAGTTCAACCTTCCAACCATGGCGAAAATGACACCGTCTTTTTTCAGGCACACACTTTTAAATTTAATGAAAATTAAAAATACGTTGTCAAACGTACATATTTACAGCAGTTACTAATTACCAATTTTGCTTTCGCCAGGATGTCAAAAATGAAATAAAAATGTATTTAAGTCCTATAATAAAAAATTGACATCCGAAAAGTGGAACGTGTGCTAATCTCATAGAGTTAGCATTGGACGTCGACTTGACTACCGACCGCTTTCAAATAATCTAAAAATACGAGCGACAGTGCTCTAAAATACAGCCGTTAATTTCTAATAACGCCTTCGCCATGGTTTCTCGAAAGCATGGCCTTATATTAAAAATTTAATAATACTTTTTATACTTTTCCTATCGCCCCCAATCCCATCCTTCTTTTTGCGTTGTGCACCGTGCAGAATACGACATAGTATTTATGTTTTCTAGATTTTATTTTCAAGAAATTATTATAATGGGTACCAAAGCTATTGGACAGGCGTATAGCTAGTTATTGAGACAGGACAGAGTTTAAAAAAAAAATAGTTTCCCTTGAATAACAAAGGTCAACAGCACCATCAAAACTAAAACTACTCGCTTTCAAACAATGTCTTCGAAAACCGATGCTTATCAATAACCAGTGGTCGAAAGAAAAGTACATTTAATATCGCAACAATGGTTTTCATACCATAGTTGGTTAGTATTTATGCCCATTATGAATTATGAATGATGTAACCAATATATTGTAATGTGGCGGTATCTACATCGCCACATGCGAACTACGCATCGAAGACCTGACGTCACATAAATCCTGCATCGCGCAATTAGAGTTTACCGTGCAGTGAACATAATATACAAAAACCCAATATCAATCATTGGGCAGTTGCCCGCCAGACACAACACCCGTCTGGTCGGAGGATCCTCCCTTTTCTAAGGTGGATGAGTGAACTTTACACCCTGTTCCTCATACCCCTAAAGTAACAATTCTGATTTAAAAGAGTGTCCGTGGAGTTATCATGCCCGTTTTTCTCCATAGGAACCTACTACGCTTTGGAATGGGCAACTAGCTTCATCTTTCTGACTGACCGACCCGTTGACAATTCAAAAGTGCCTGTAATTGTTTTATTTGAAATAAATGCTTTGAGTTTGAGTTTATTCAGGCATTTTTTTTTTTCTGTGAAACGTTTTCAGCTTATAGGTACTATGTCGATATTCCTGCCGTGTTAGATGCGAACGCGGTACGCTTAGCAAAAAATATGTTATAAAAATATTACTTCTCACTACTCGTTAATATTAAGTTTTTTTTACAAAAATAGGGTAGAAAAGCTAAATGGGGATAAGAGAAGGGGACACCCACCAACCATCGGCCCACAGTATAGTTTGCGTACTACACAATTTCTTTAGGCTGACCGTTGATCCACCCACCCTCCTCAAAAACAACAGTTTATTAATAAAAAAATCAAATCGACGACTAAATAATTAAATCAAGTCCTTGAAACACAAAATAAGTAGTTTTAGGCCAGCTAAAACTGTTAAAAGAAGTAAATTAAATAATTGTATAATTCTACTTTTTTATTTAATTATTCATTCTAAAATTAAACTAAAATAAAGTCTTACAAAGTAATTGAAGTTTTTTTTAAATAATAAACAATATTTGACAATCTGCTTTTAGATTCATATGAAGTTTAGATCCATAGATGTTTGTTGAAGAATGTTTGTGTTTGCGAATGCAATGAATGTTATTTTTTACTAAAAATAATTATTTACTTTGACCTTATGTACCTAGTTCCAATTTTACCGTCGTATTTTTATACCGCGTGGGAGAGATTCTCGCAGATACTAGTAATTATAACAAAATAAATCGGTAATTAATACAATTTGAGCCGTATTGATTATTAATTAGTTTAAACTTCAACATGAGCGAAACATATAATTCGGAATGCCTGATTTAACTGATCGGAAAATAAACACTGATAAAAATATACCTACATCATTTATGTACTCACTAGAATCAACATACTACTCGCAGACTGAAAGGGATTGAAAAATCGGTCGCGAGTTCGCATAAATTTCTTCATGCGAAATCACTAAAGCTATAAGCCCCTGATTTAGTAAGCCAATAAAGACCTTATGGTCTAAGATATAAGAGGCCCAGGGTAAGTGGGGCTTTTTAAATAAAAGATATATATATGTGGGCTTGGCCAACCTCTGCCGAGCATATCAGAAGCGGCCAAACTTCCAGTCCGCTACATGAAGCAGGAAAGGATCATATTTCGATTTTTGATGGAATGTAGCGTATACTAACACAGTAATACTAAGCTTATGTTTAAGTGTAGGAGACAGTTGCTCAGAAATTTAAATGACGATCAAAGTGGCCGGAAGACCACTACTCTTCCCATTCTTAATTTCGTTAAACTGACGAGCAAAACTACCTCCTAGCACACTCATTATGACATTAATATAGTCCAAGAGATGGGATTGCGAGACCTTAGACTTGGACCTCCGATACTTGCTTGTGTCTCAAGCAAGTTCCAAACCATTGATAGGTCAAGCAATGACATGTCCTAGCCTAACAACACGAACATATTTTTGTTATTTTATTTTTTCACATCTGATACACAGAAAGACACGAGACAGACGAGATTGCCATTCCGAGATCCTTTCCTCCAACTAACTACGAAGAGCGGGCATTGCCTCGCACACACCAAGTGGACTCACTAATTGAGCCTCTGAAAACACAGATCATCAGGATGGGTACATGCACGTGTATCCCACGCGGATGAAAAGAAGTAGGAAAATACAAGTAAGTCAAGAAGCGCTTTACACGTGCGCGATTTCGGGAATTTTGTGGTTGTTGTCAGTGCAACGACGACTTCCTTTCGGCTTGATGTCAATGTTGCCGTTCTGCTCAACGACGGTTTCCTTCATCTTTGGCGCCGTCATATTGTTGTTCTTTTCAATAGTGGTACTAGAACCACAAGCGCAAGTAACGTCGTTCATCACCATGTTGACAGCGTTCTCCTGGACGGCTACAGACACCGTTTTACGGTGCTTCTTCTCAAAAGTCACAACTACCTGAGTGGGGTCCTTCTTTACGCGACGGCGGGGGTCGTTTGCGGCGTAATCAGATGAAGAGCTCGAGGGTTGGTAGTGGTATTTCAGCTTGTTGCGTAAACCGCAACGGCAGGCCTTCAGCGCGGTTTCGCGTCTGTAAAGAAATATTAGGTTAAGCTGGGAAGCGAACTGAGAGATCGGGGTTAGAGATAATGAATGGTAACATCAGAACAACGTTCGCATTTTTATCTCAGTCTCAATCTATAAAAACGATATCGAAAAACCCCATGTTTTGATAAGGTTTTAATATTGATTGTGGCTGAGATGAGATTGCAACTAAAATAATTACGGGAATTGGCCTTCTGGCTAATATAACTAAACACAATTTCGTAGATAGAAATTTTGAAGATTTTCACGAGTAGAACAAGATCATTTTAAATGAACTTGACTGCTAATGACAACAGTTATTTTACATTCGCGCCGGCGAAAAATAAATAAATAAATTCAATCAATCGTAGTGCAAAAGATATTGTGTCTCGACGCGCCAGCGTATTTAAAAGAGAGCACAAGAAAAATTGTGTTCGAAAACTGATAGGTAGAGGTAGTATTCCACAATCGCGGAATAGCCTCTAGTAAAATCGTTGTCTAGACGTGTTCCTACGTAATTAATTACCTTTGTATTGATATAATTCATTAACTTTATATTATTATAATATAATTAACGATGTATTAATTATATCAATTAATTTGTAGGCCCGAGTGAGTTCACTCTTCTCAGTATGGACATTTTCGCGTGACTACGTACGGTGAGGGTAAATGTAGCGATTTACATCTTTGGGCAGCGGGGTTTTACTTTACGGTGTCAAAAACAGTCTCTAGGAAAACACGACAACTTACTTTTATAAACAACGTTTCAATGACGTCATTCGCCGGTAAATTGCGGACGCTACGTCATCGCTCTTCTAGGAAACCGTAGCTTAACCGAGTCTACAGTAACGCAATGCGTCAAGATATCATTAGTGTTGAATAGATAAGCTGTGATTAAGAGTTCATTCCTTATCCGGATTCGGGCATTAAAGCTGCGTCTACACGGCCACAAGCATTGCAAAGTTTATACGACACCACGAAGTTACTGTGGTAAAGACGCTCCGAGAAGAACCGATTTATAGTATTCTAAAAGTCGAATCAAAGTTTAAACAAACTCTGTTCAGTTTAAATTCTTACATAATTCACTTACGCAAAACACCATCTTAAGATAATTAGTAACACATTCACTGTATTTAGAAGACTTCAACTTTACCTATATCTCACCAGTTTTTGCCAAAATTATTGTTTGAATAATATGATTAAATTGTATTTGAAAATTCTTCGACGAAAATAATAGTCAAATGCAAAATATCTTAAAGATGATTTAGAATCGTAACTAATATTATAAATGCGAAAGTGCGTTTGTTTATTTGTTTGTTGGTTACGATTTCGCGCTAAAACGGTTGAACGGAGGCTTTGGCAGGTGGGTAGACCATGACCTAGATTAGGACATAGGATACTTTTTATACCGATATTCACACAGGATTTCGACTTCTGCGGGCCAAACCGCGGGGCGCAGCTAGTTAGGAAATAATTTTGAGATTATTATAGGAAAATCTTTAAGCACTTAAGTATTATTTGTACCTTTATAAATATTCGCTAGCTATGTCGGAAAGGTATCAGTACCAATAAATTATTTTAAGTGTTAGTAACGTCTCTAGGTATTCAAAGCGGCCTTCATGAAAGCCTGGATTCATCAAAGAATTGAACCCGACATTGTAGAGTAAAAGCCGGACGTTCTCATTTGAATGGGTGTTATTATGCCCCATTCGATACTCAGTTTACTTTAAAACTGAAATGTCGATAGCTACGTTTCTCATAGCGAGGTTTTCGTAATTAAAAACCTAAGTACACTGTTTTATTTTGAACCAGGATACCCGCGTAATTTCGAGGATGTATTGTATTATATTTTTTTTTTTAAATTTTTTTTCATATTGGCACCTTTATCTCAAATATGAAAAAAAAATTGGGCTAAGTCTTTAGCGGAGTGGCTTGAAAATTGATTCGCTGGTACAATGTCAATCTGCCTAACCTTTTCCCTATGTTGGGGTCGGCTTCCAGTCAAACTAGCTGTAGCTGAATAACAGTATTTTTCAATGTACACGTAACAAAAATTAGAGCTTAGGTATCCAAAAAGGAAACTGACAAAGTAGGTACGTTAATGTAATTCGCAGTAACAGATAAACCACTAACGGTTTTCGTATGAGCGCGGAGCGGTTAAATACACCGCAATTAAAACTCCTATATCAATCAATCAATCAATCTGTTTATTTGTGAAACATAGGTATTTACATGAATAGGGGGTGCGCTATGTTTTGTCATAATTTAAGACATACAAATTTATAAGTGACACATTAAGTGTCATTAAATTATTGTTCTATAAAGAAATAATATTTTAAATTAATTAAATACATGAACAGAAAAGAAAAGAACATCACACAAAATAAAATCAATAAATAGTAATAGTACTTAATATCAAAATTCATTTTTATAATAATTGGTCATTCAAAAATTCATCTACCTACAGCATAATAACATTTGTCAATTAATAATTTAGTCAGAGCTTTTTTAAACTTATTTAATGTCATGTTTTTGATGTCATCAGGAATTTTATTAAACACTTTAGGTGCCATACCAAAAAAACTTTTTCGCATCAATGCGG
The DNA here is from genome assembly GCA_947363905.1 of Lithophane semibrunnea. Lineage (NCBI taxonomy): Eukaryota > Metazoa > Arthropoda > Insecta > Lepidoptera > Noctuidae > Lithophane > Lithophane semibrunnea. Next base: position 8,068,215 of record OX376186.1, read on the forward strand.
TCTTACATTTTTGATGACATAGTTTATTTACGTATTGGGCACGTAATGGGGTTTGTCTAGTAGATGATTTTTTTTCAAATAATTGTGTGTTCCTTTTCACAAATAACGCAGTTTCCAAAATGTATAATGCTGGAAGGGTCATTTTTTTTAAAGACTTAAAATAAGGTCTACAGCTATCCGTTGTTTTTATATTACACATTGCCCTGACACATCTTTTTTGCATCCTAAATAAAATCTCACGATCAGTCGACTGCCCCCAGAAAATTACGCCAATCGCAACACAGAAGCTACAAGTCCATGGTATGCTACCAATAACGTATCTTTATTTACCTTTTTTGATAATTGAAAGAGTGCATAAGCAGATTTACTCAGGCGTTTACAAAGTTCTTCTATCATGGGTTTCCAAGTAAGCTTACTGTCGATGGTAATACCTAAAAACTTAGCATTATTAACGTTTTCTATTTTATAATTATTATAAGTTACATCAATATTTGGATGAGGTTGCCGTTGATGAAAGTGCATCACCTTAGTTTTATTTAGATTAATTACAAGATTATTATTATTCATCCAATGGATGATGTTGAGAACGGATTCATTAATGTCATTTTGATAGGTTTTCACATAATTACGTTTTATAACAGCTGTGCTATCATCAGCAAATAGGATCATTTTGTGTCGTATTATTTTGGGCAGATCATTTATATCAGAAATATAAACCCTGTTGTACCTATAAGTTTGAGTAAACTATAGTTTTACAAATAAACTGTTGTGGGTAATTTGCCTACAGAAACTGTGTGTGAGGGGAAAGCTATAAAATTCTAGGGTGCTTATTAACACACACGGCAGACTCTCCACGCTACTCAATCAGTCTATACAGTTATTGGTAAAACACCAACAACCTCTTAAGGAGTCATTGTACTCATCATAATGAACAACTTTTACTATGGGAACAAATATGAAATAGCGAAAAAAAAAAACAGCTGTTCCGTACATTTTGACGAGTTATGCGAACATAATGATGAGTACAATGACTCCTTTTGAGGTTGTTGGTGTTTTACCAATAATCCAGTATAATCGGGGATTAAGAATACACACTTCCATTTCAGAAATAAGTTTAAAACTGCACTGCCTGATTAACTCTTTAATTGGCCCGTCGTGGCGCATTTATTTTGAAAAATCACATTACGAAAACGTTACGACTGTATTCAAATTAACGAAAGTATCTTAAAGGCAGTAATCCAGACTCCAGGCTGCAACTGAGAACTTCCTAATGGTAACTAATAGGTACAAAAAGTCACGTAAATAGGATAAGTGATTCTCGTGGTAAGTATCGATCGTGAGTGACTCCTAATACAACGTGACCACAACCTTTTAAGAGGAAATAGGGTCGGCCCCTCTTCATACAAACGCTCTCGCCTGTTTTGTCTCTGGTTTATGACCTTAGATTAGAGAAATGATTTTTTACAAGTAAAATAAATATGAAATAGTTCTATGCCCCTATTCCGTTTTGATGATACATTATCTGTAGAAGCACTAGAATCCTCAGAAAATGCTCCAAAATTGCCTGTTTAGATCGCATCAGAGGCCCATTGTACAAAGGAGGATGCTACAAAAAAAACCCAGAGTCGATTAAAATAATTCATGCACGGCAAGGTAGGGCAAACATAGTATGCCACATATATGCTATTTATTTTCGCTGAAACTATCCCCAAGAGATAGATCTCGTGGTTCTAGAATCATATTCTCATCTATCTAACGGAATTTTTCCACGTACCTAATTCATCAAATTCTAAGTGTCGTATCGAAATGAAACTTTACATTTATAATGTAGTTTGGATAACAATACTATAATTTGGAATCTTATCTGAGCTGATGATAGAGCCAGGAGCTGGATAGTACACCTCTTCAGTGGCTACTAGTAAACCCCTCGAGTTTGGGCTCATATGATTCGTTTTGATGAGTCCGATATATTGCACTTGGTGTCGAGGGTCTGATGACGGTGCCAGGAGGTGGATATTGGAATTTGTAAGTGGGTACTAGTAAACCGCTCGAGTTTGGGCACATATGATTCGTTTTATTGAGTCCAATAGATTGCACTTGGTGTTGAGTGTCTGATGATGGAGCCAGGAGATGGATAGTAGAACTCTTCAGTGGCTACCATAAACCAGTATAAAAGTAATTTGGTGTTTTCCAAGAGAGCGTTGTTGACAACCTAAAGCAAACTCCGCCCTACGCACTTCGCGCACACACTTGAGCGCACTTCTCAATATAGACACTTTTTCTTGTGACTGAGTACGGTGAGGGCAAATCTAACGATTTAAATCTTTGGGGGGCGGGGTTTGCTTTACGTTGTCAACAACGCTCTAACTTACTTTCATACTGGTTTACTAGCAGCCACTATAGAGTTTTACTATCCAACTCCTGGCTCCATCATCAGACCCTCGACACCAAGTGCAATCTATTGGACTCATTAAAACGAATCATATGAGCCCAAACTCGAGAGGTTTACTTGTAGCCACTGAAGCGTTCTACTATCCACCTCCTGGCTCCATCATGAGACCCTCAACAACAAGTGCAATCTATTGGATTTATTAAAACGAATCATATGAGCCTTTGGGCTCATATGACTCGAGGGGTTTACTAGTAGCCACTGAAGAGTTCCACTATCCACCTCTTAGATCCATCACCAGCCCCTTGTTACAAGCCCAATCAATTGGACTCATTAAAACGAATCAAAAGAGGCCAAACTCGAGGGGTTTACTAGTAGCCACTGAAGAGTTCCACTATCCACCTGGCTCTATCATCAGATCAGCTCCTAGATTCCAAATTATAGTATTATTATCCAAACTACATATTTATGCTGTTTCATTTCGATACGACAGTTAGAAGTTGATGAAAAGATTCCATTCCGTAGATGTAAATGTGATTCTAGAACCCCGAGATCTGTCCCCTGGGAATCGTTTTAGCGAAAAAAAAAGTTTACAGGAGACGTATTATGATTGCCCTACCTCACCGTGCATGAATTATTTTAATCGACTCCGGGTTTTTGGTCTATACATTCCGTAGCATTGTCCTTTGCCAACTTTTAATGAAAAAAGCAAAACATAGAGGCACAGTAAATATCCTTCTTATTCTAATTATACAATATCTTTCAAATTGGTCCAATATTGGAGGAGGAAAAAGACGAGAGACGAACCTCGAATTGTGACTTTTTGTATGGAGAAATGACCGACCCTATTTCCTCTTAAGAGGGTTGGGTCCGCTCCTGCACACACTCTTAAAGAGAGAAGAAGAAGAAGTGAAGAGAAACCTATCCATCTATTTATCACGCAGTTTCTGAAAATGAAACTGGAATGAAAGCGAACAATACCTTTTGCTGAACATTAATTACGGTGCAACATGATAGTTTGAAAGTCCTCTCAACTAAATATTCCAATCATTTCGAATCCAGTGTAAATTTCTGGGAAACTGGGAACAGTATTCATCAACAATAGGGAACGTTCATGAACTGTCCAAAAATAGAAGTTTACGTCAAACAAGCCACAGCCATATAGCTGAACGTTAATTAAGCCAGCTGAAAATTCACGTCTAATATAATTTGGATTTTCCGAACTACCTATACTCTAAAGGTTTAGGTATTTAAAAAAAGGTAAACAAATCGTAAAAAAAGTTTTTTATAGTTGACACTTTCTTGTTTAAAAATACGTTATAGCAAAATTTAATTTATTTTCGATCACAGGATAGTTTCCTCTTTTCTTATAGTATGTTAAACTTTATCATTTATTCTTAAACTACTCTTCGTAGATGTAACTGCTAGAGCACAATTTTTTAGTTAGATTTATTGTAATGATATAATATTTTGTAATCTGTCTATTATAAAGAGCCCAAAAAGACAGGTTCACCAAACCTTTTAGAAAATACAATGAAATAGATAACGTTGCTAAATTGAAGAGTACAACTGTGACGTAGTTTGGCAACTGAAGGGGCAGGTATTGCGTTTAGTCGGTTAATCAGACGTCTTTGTTGACAGCGCTAAAAGAAGAACAGAAAATGTTTAAATTAGACAAAATAATTGATGGTACCACTGAACACTTTATTATTAATGTAATAGATAGTTCATCAGATTCAGATTCAGAATAGAGCCTATTAATATGTGACTCTATTATAATTTTAACATTTGAAATAAAAGGTTTAGCATCTATGAGTCACGTGTTTTTTTTTGTTTACTCTTTTTAACTACCTAAACCTATGGAGTATATGTAATTATGATTATCATTTTAATTCGGATACTTTATCGGAATTTCACCACAACGAGCAGAATTCACATTTCATTCAGAATCAGAGTAATCCATACTAATATTATAAATTCGAAAGTCACTCTGTCTGTCTATCTGTCTGTCCGTCTGTCTGTCTGTATGTTACTTTTTCACGCCTAAACCACTGAACGGATTTCGACAAAATTTGGCAAGGAGATAGATGCCATCCCAGGGAAGAACATAGGCTACTTTTTATCGACATACCACGCGGACGAAGCCGCGGGCGGAAGCTAGTTGTAAAATAATTGGCGAATCGCAATTCATTAATACATAAACAGATTGATTACAGTGAGCGTATTTCCTGGTTGGCAGACAATTAGAATCACATCAAAATGGTTTCTACTAATTAGTAGGTATCTTCATATTCTCCTGGAAACCTGATCTAAGACATTCAACTAATTGAATAACAACCGATATAAAGCGTTATATGCGGATCAATTACCTTAATATAATTAACAATAGACTGTTGCAGGTAGGGTTACAAATCTTGTCAATGTTGGGCACAGTGTTATTGGGTTTCTATCTCGAGTTCCTACTGAGCTGTCTGGATTTTTGCCCAGCTAAGGACAATAGGGTCGCCCCCTATTACATGGGACTTAAACATAACTGGCGAAATGTAGGTGTACTCTTCGTAGTACTTCGTACACCTCTGCCTAAGCCTTCGGGGTATACAGGCGTGATTTTTTATTTATTTTTTATTTATTTGAAAGGTACACCAACGACGTGTTCACTGGAATATTAACAAAAAAAAAAAAAATTACATAAGTGTTGAGTTATAGTGAACTAGTCACTTACAGGCGTACACAGCACTAACATTAAGACAGCTTCCAACAATTATTAACGAAGATCAAATTAATAAAAAAACAAAATTATAAACGAGATTGGAAAAAAATAAAAATAAAAATTAAAAACAAAATTAAAATCAAAATCAAAAATATTAATTAAAATCAAAATTATTATTAAAAACAAAATTAAAATTCATTTCAAATAGGTACTAGATTTTAGATTAAAATTAAAAAACATAACATTGAGGCGTGATGTTATGATATCATTCTATTTATGTTACAAAAAGATGCCGCAAACTTGCATATTTATATATGAACCCACTGAAATCAGGGCTTTATACTTAATAAAAATTCTAAAGGAAAATACAATCCGACAAAAAATACATTTACCTACTTATCAAGCATCAGACATAAATATCTAAAACAAACAGACGATAAGATTTGAACTTTTTTAGTGAGAGAGTCATACCAACAATGACTATATAGCCTCTTGACTGCTCATGCGGGCGACTCGGGCTCACGACACATCAGTTCAATTGAACTGATATTAGATGACAATATGAGTGGCCATTTTAGTTTTGAGCAGTGGTTGGAACTCTGCACACGCGGTTATTTTCATCTTAAAAAACATAATAATAAACAATTATGAGTTATTGTCCGGTAAATTGGTGTGGAAAATCGTCTAGAACATCCAACTATAAAAAAGATAGCATTACTTTTCATCGGTAAATAGAATATATTTGTAATTTAATAATATTATGAACTTATTCAGGGCTCAAGATAAACTGGTTGATACGTAAAGGGTCACAAAAAGATACACCGCGTTGATGTCTTTTTGAAAAGTCCCTTTCTCTCACTAGGGTATTGCAATACGTCTGTCCCTTTCTATCTGCAAGTGTTGTGATAACTTCATAATAAAGCAACTATATTATTGACGATAAAAATTACGATGTTTCCTAATGGTAAAAAGTAACATTAAGTACTTAATGTTTATATTTTAGATTTCAAAATATTCCGTAACCTTAAGAAAAGTGGATTAATGCAGTTCACAGAGAACATTTTATTCGAAATAAATATAGAGTTGTTTGTTCAAGGCATTTTACAGCAGATTAAAAATAAGTAACAGCAATGTCATTTCCTTTCGGATAGAACAATAAATTCTCCAAATTAATAATTGTTCAATTAGGAAATCGTCGAATCGACGTCGATTTTATCGATATCGATATTATTGTTGCAAAACTGACTCACTATGTTTGGGACTTTCGTCCTAACATTGTTGCATCGGCCAATCACAACCGCTGTAATGTCTTCGTCCTCCGGCCCGCAGTGGTGAGTCATGTGCCTAGACGAAATCGGTATATCAGCTCTCAAGTGGTTTAATACTCTTTACATACCAACATGACGAAGAATTTATTTAACAGTTAACTTAAATATATAAAAGCAAAACAGTAACAGTTAAGTACATTTCCGAAAGCCTACCGGCGCATAAGTAGTTGGTCCAAGAGCAGCTCGTTACTACTTGAAAGCAAATGGTTCCCGGGAATCTGAACAGAATAACAAGGCCGACACGTTCTGAGACCTAAGGTACAGTCGAATGAAATCGAAAGTCGAAAATTACCTACAAGTCAAGCTTTCTTCAAGCAAGATACATTTCTATACTCCATAGGTTTAGGTAGTTAAAAAAGGGTAAACAAAAAATCTCGTGACTCATAGATGCTAAACCTTTTATTACAAATGTTAAAATCATATTATATAGAGTCACATATAATTAGGTTCTAATCTGAATCTGATGAACTATCTGTTACATTCATAATAAAGCGTTCAGTGCTATCATCAATTATTTTGTCTAATTTAAACATTTTCTGTTCTTCTTTTAGCGCTGTCAACAAAGGCGTCTGATTAACCGACTAAACGTAATACCTGCCACTTCAGTTGCCAAACTACGTCACAGTTGTACTCTTCAATTTAGCAACGCTATCTAATATGTTGTATTTTATAAAAGGTTTGGTGAACCTGTCTTTTTGGGCTCTTTACAATAGACAGATTACAAAATATTATGTCATTGTAATAAATCTAACTAAAAAATTGTGCTCAAGCAGTTACATCTAAGAAGAGTAGGTTAAGAATAAATGATAAAGTTTAACATACTATTATAAAAGAGGAAACTATCCTGTGATCGAAAATAAATTTAATTTTGCTATACAAGCGCATCTAAATCAACCCAGGTCACCTTCAGCCTGAGACAGGGTATATGCCCACCTGTGAAACTAGGCGATCACGAACTTCCTCATAATGACTCTGTGAAGTACCTGGGCATGCACCTTGACCGCAGGCTTACATGGCGGGCACACATCCATGCCAAGAGAAATCAGCTCAATATTAAGTACAGGAACCTATACTGGCTCCTAGGAAGAAATTCTATCCTGTCGATAGACAATAAACTGTTGGTATACAACACAATCCTGAAGCCTATCTGGACATATGGCATCCAACTATGGGGGACTGCTAGTCTCTCGAACATCAACATACTCCAAAGATTCCAAAATGTCATCCTTAAAAACATCACTAATGCACCATGGTTTACAAGAAACTGCGAGGTTCATGAATACCTTAACCAAAGCACAGTGCATCAGGAGGCAAAAACCTGGGCAGGACGCTACAGAGCACGCCTACAGGGCCATCCAAATCCTTTAGCGAAAGCGCTTACAAAGCCGGACTATAAAAGGCGGCTAAAAAGGTTAGCTGTAATGGACCTTGCCAACTAGGACATGCTGCCATAAAATATAAAGAGGGAAATCTCGCTGGAGAAATCACTCTGCATGACCAATACCAACAACAAATCTGCTCATAGTCCTGGGACTGATCGCAGAGAAAAAAGAAAAAAAAAAAAAAAAAAAAAATTTTGCTATAACGTATTTTTAAACAAGAAAGTGTCAACTATAAAAAACCCTTTTTACGATTTGTTTACCTTTTTTTAACTACCTAAACCTTTAGAGTATAGTTTATGCTGATCTCGCATTGTATAGGTGTTCCGTGCCATGCGATGGTAGCCGTGTGTACCTTTTTGAAAGAATAGGCCAATTTTCATTAGCTGAAGTTTGTTTTTTTGCTATAACAGCATCATTATTTTCGCCACAATTATGAAATACGTCTTTTCTCTTTGGCATAGTGACAGATTCCAAACAATTTTACGCGTAGCTTTAAATCAGGGTCATTGTAGAACAACCGTCAATCCTATAAAATAGGTATTGCATCGATCAATAACCTTGCTGACAGGAAACAAAGGAATGCTACGTCTTGAATGCCTAATTCCTCACTAATAGGCCTCATTATACAGGGTGAAATTGAGTTTATGGGCATCCTCTTAAGGGGTCATTTTACTCATAATTATGAACACATTTCACTATGAGACAAACACTAAAATCGCAAAAAAAATCAGCTGTTCCCTACATTTTGACGAGATATGCGAACATAAAATTAGGGAACATCTGTTTTTTTTTACGATCTCAGTTTTGCTCCCATAGTAAAAGTTGTTCATAATGAGTATAATGATAAGTTAAGAAGATGCCCATGAATTTAATTTCACCCTGTATGACATACGTATGACAATCTTCACCTTTTGTCAAGTCGTAAAATCCGCTATTAAATACATACAGTGTATGTATTTAATAGCGGATTTTGCGACTTGACAAAAGGTGAAGATTTCTTTATTATATCCAAGTTAAATATTAATCTATACTAATATTATAAAGAGGAAAGATTTGATTGATTGTTTGTTTGTTTGCATTGAATAGGCTCCGAAACTACTGAACCGATTAGAAAAAATCTTTACCATTAGAAAGCTACATTCACCCTGAGTAATATAGGCTATAATTTATAAAGATTACACGCGGGCAAAGCCGCTGGCGGCAGCTAGTGTATGAAAAGAAAAAGAAAGAAAGAAAAATATTTTATTTGGGACACGCACAGGAAAAACAATCAGTAATATAAAGTAAGTAGGTACTAAATTAAATTAAAAGAAAAATTAAAACTAACAAAAATACTTTGGCTACCTGTGCGAGGCCAAAAAGGCTCCTACCTCAGCATAATGCTGCGATATTTAAATAAATAAATACCGCAGCGCTGGTATTCTGATAGGGCCCGATACAGATAAACTACCCGGAATATATTCTATAAATGATGTTCAAAACCGCGTCGAAATCCATTGCGTAGTTTAGAAGAACAATGCGAACAGACGCGAAATATTTCATGTACAATGTCCCTATTAGATAAACATACAAAATAGTCTAGAACGCGGGCAGGTAATTCAGTACTTAAGGTATGTCCACGCCAGCCAGAATGTTCGCAATAGATTGCTCCATAAAGATTTTGTTTATACAAGAATTTAAAAAAAAAAACAAAAATATAAAAACATACAGACGAATTGACAACCACCTCCTTTTTGAAGAAGTAGGTTAAAAATAAGTGGTAAGTACAGAGAAGCTCGAACGATTGCGCGATAGCTACCCAAATACGTGGCACCACGGCCATGAAGTTAAGGGGGAGTAGTTTGACAGCAAAAAATCATATTTCACCCGCGCAACCCTTACCTACCCCTCTCATTAAACACGACGAAAACAAAACACAATGCCTTCCCGCCAGCAGAAACTTTTCGTCTGGCGTTTATAGAATTCCAATTTCAATCTTCTGTAGTTTATTTTGCTTATACGATACGCTAAGCTTGAATTCAGAACTATAGATCATGTTCATGTTTTGGAACTAGAAACTCAATGTTGACGTGAAAAAGTTCAAATTTAAATGTTACCAAATTTTATTTAGGACCTTGTACAATTTGTACCTAATGACGTCTTTGTGGAAAACTGTATTACCAAGTAATAAATATAATGCTATATCGTGGATTTCTCTCTTTGGAGGATCGTGCAAAGTGATACCCAAGTAAAAAATAATATTCGTATAATGAATTTTGCACTGTATTGTGCAACGAATATGGCATGTGTCATGAAAACCTTTCCTGCGCCAAACGCGAACAATCCCCTTCGAAAACATTTGAAACATGTGAAAAAGAGGCCGAGTTCTGTACAAAAGAAATAAATGTAGGATTGTCGGCTTCACCACTAAACGAATTGACATCTATTCATCTATGTAAATGGGTGCCAAAGTACCAAAGGGACTAATTATAACAAAGGCCCGAGGTAAGCGCTCAGTACCGGCGCGTTTTGGACGCTCGTCAAACGCAACAAGATTTCCACATTTTGTTGTAACTTTTGAACCGTGTTTCTTTTAAGTTTATTACTAATGCGGAGAAAATGACAAGGAAAAATAGTGAAAAAGGAACTCGCGTCCAAGCGTCAAGGGCACGGTTAGGCTTCATTTACGGAGACGCGAGGAGTCGCGCGTGGCTTTGGGCGGCGCGGCTCGCACTGAATTCAAACATATGGCGTTGTATGAGTGCGTTTACGGAGACGCGATTTTACACGCGTTTGTTTGAAATGGAGCGTTTTTTGCGGTGGAGCCCGCGAATGGCATAGCCGCGTCACACGCGGCGTTTCATCACGGCGGCGCACGTAGCAGCAATGCCCGCAGCATACCTTCTCCCAGTCTTATTTGTAAATCGCACAACGGAGATGCAAGTTGAGAGTGGCAAGTTGCGACATGTGAAAGCCTAACGGCGCCCGGCATGGGCGCTCGCTTAGACTGCAGCGCTTGATATAATTCGTTACATAGGAATTCATACAATTTATTGAGCGCCCGAAACGCAGCGTACAAAATGCGCGTCTCGGGCGCTTGTTATAACTAGTCCCTTAGTAGAAAGTTTAGTATGGTCCCTCTTTGTAACTGTTGAAATTGTAGCTTTAAAAACATGCCAAGTTGCATTATAACTTTAGGCCTCATTTACGGAGACGCGGGGCTTGGCGCGTCGCGTGCTGTGTGGCGTCACGCGGCGCGTCTGACGTTTTTTCTGTTTACGGTGCGGCGGCGCGTGAAGCGGCAGTTATCATCCCACGCGTTAACATAAACATATGGCAATATAAGTCTTGATTGTCGCGGTTTGTTTTGGGGTTACAATATATATTTTTGAAATGTGCTAATTAAAACCTTTCATTTGATACCCAACATGGTATGATTAAAAAATATTTTTTGTTGTTCATGATATGTCACCTAGAGGGCGCCATTTTCAATTTAATGTGTCTTCATATAGCCTATGACCAGCGGACGATCATGAAGCTTCCAACGACACCTCATTTGTCAAATTGTGATGAGTCTTTTAGAAGATAATATGTGGGAACAGACATAGATAAATACATAGAAACCGGTCAAAATTATAACCCTCCTTTTTGCTTCGCCGTAGTCAGGTAAAAATTAAAACCCAACTACCACAAAAAAGTCAACTAAAGTGATATAAACAAGACATCACGGACAGACAAATTAAAAATCCGGAGTCATACGGAATCTGTTCGAGTTCGTTCGTTATACCAATAACCGAAGAATAAAGGTATTATTCTAAACAAGTTTTATTTAGGGGCGGTCAGTCGCTCCAATTGTTCGTCTAAGGGTCACCTTACAAGAAGTTTGTCAAAAAAAGTGGGAGTAAACGAATTTGGATCCTGAGTACATCGCAATAAGATATAATCTCCAGTGCGAACTTTCAAATGAACGTGGAATGGGCTCGTTGGCTATGTTGTAAATTTTCTCCGCAAGAAAATTCACCGCAATATAGAGCAATGGCGCTAGTTTTACCTACTTCTTTCTATACTCCGTGGTACTATACCAGTCAAAAATCTGTCAAATAAAATGTATGTCATCTTGAGTTTTCAAATATCAACATTGAATTTTATATGTTTATTTAGACTCGGTATTTATTTATTTATCAATCAATAACACTTGTAATATTCGTTTTGGAAGTGGTTTTAGTGTTTTTTTCATGTTTTCTATGTCTCAGTTTCTTTTGTGGAATGTGATAAATTACGAAAATATTATTTACGAAAATAAATAATATATCAGCGCAGCTAAAAATTTGAGCGTAGTCCTCTCGTCTCAACAGAGCGACGCCGACTGATTTGTGAAACAAAAATATGCTTGAAGTTCCCGTAATGTGCGACGGAAGATGGCTTCTTCCACGAACTAAGAACGTCGTAAGTCCTACAAGCTGTGATTCGTAATAAAACCAAAAATAAAAGGAATAAAAAAAAAGCCTACACAATTTTTTTTGCCTTGTTTTAATACATATAATCATCTAATTTTTATCATAATAGGCATTAGCATTTTAAGTACAAATCGAAAATACGTGAAAATTAGAGGTAACTTCGTGATATTTTTTTATCGAGAAAATTTTAATATTTTGTGTTTCTGTTACACAAAAAGTTTGGAAATATCATGTAGTTACTCATACTATTTTTATTTTACACCTAAGTCTTATCAATTTCATGAAAAATCAAATTGAAGACAGGCAATTTTGCTTCCAACCCGCCCTTAAAGCTTTGCCTTATTAGTAACTAGTTTTTACCCGCGGATTCACCCGCGGTTAGTTCGGAAACTATGCCACGGGAGTGTACTATCAGGATAAAAAGAGTTATGGTCTACCTGTGTGCCAAAAAAAAAAAACCAAAAAAGTAACGAACAGAAACAGAGTTACTTTCGCATTTATTATATTAATATGCATAAATTAATGTGACTCTCGTTTTTAAGACTCGTCGCGCAGCTGTGAAAAACGCTTAACAGCCTAACAAACCGCAGAAAAAGCTGAAAAATGCAAATACCAGTCCTCAACCTGTGGCTTCCGAGTTATTGCCGGTTCGGAATGAAACAGCGACCGCGGCGAATCGACATCAAGTACGTAGGTGCTGGAAAAGAGATCGAGTAAAGGCTCTTACATACTGCCACGACTTGTCGTGCAACGCGACTTTTAACAAAACAATTTCTGAGAAAACGACACGGCGAACAATGCGGCGGCGTCGCATCGCGCCAGTATGTAAGAGCCTAACACTGATACCTACATGTACGTACCTAAACAGTAAAAGAAACACAGCTTTGCATCAAACAAGTATTATTAAGTTGACTGCTGGAGACGCGGTTAGGCTTACTGAGGAATCGCATCTTTGTTAGAGAGGCGACTTTCCTATAATCGTTCACCTAGGAAATGTACTTACTCTTCAACTTCCTTTTCCCTCTGCTCTAGTTGCAGTCGCACGGCACAGACTTCCAGGAACAGCTCGTTTGCGTGGCTGAGCTGGTTTTCGTAGATCTTGCGAATGTTGCGCGCTGACTTTAGATCTTCGCGACGGTTGCTATCACCGCCGCTAGCGCCCTCCAGGCCGTCGGTTTTGGTAACTCTAAGAAATTATCAAAACGTTAATTTAGAATTAGATGAAAAAAAAAACCCCGACTTCACCTTGCCAGTTTTTTCTTAATATAGGTAATATTTTAGGAATCATCTCCTCAAGCCTTTTATTTTGATACCCCACAATGGTACTATATTTATTTTACTTTCAAGACATTACTTATTGAGGACTAAAATCCGCCATTTTGATTTTATAAAACCAAAACCTATAACCATCGCGTGACCTAGACGAATCGATAGATACCTCATGAATAAAAATCCATTCAGCCGATAAACAAAAATTAGTACATAGATAATCGTGAAGAACATAACCGTCTTTGCGCAGTCCGTCAAAGAAGTCTTAAGAGATGACCTATTTTCCCGATAAAATAAGAAAAATTTTGTTAGAGAAAGTCGGAGAAAGTAAGTACCTACGGAGGTAGGAACTAACTAAGACGAATGTTAAACTCGCACATCGACAAATCACGACAGCCAACCCTATCACCGTTTGTCCACCGCACCGGCAGCGGGACGTTAACGAGAAGTGAGATTACGCGATCATAGTAAATGTCCTGTCGCTACTTCGGCGTCGTCATCTCGTTCTCGTTGGCGTCCTGTTCACGGTGCGGTGGACAAACCGCCATAAAAATGTTTTTTTTTTTTGCCAACAAAACAAACAGAGTTGATTTAATAAAGTCAGTTTATCTGAAGAATAAATATGACAGTTTGATATTATATTTCATACAAAAGCTGTCAAACCGCAATATTTATTTACCATATAAAAGTTATTTGAAGATTGAAACCTCGGCCCCAAAATAAATAATTACGAAGGACAAATAGGTAAGTTAAAGTTATCATTCAACAATAATTACTGTGTTAACCGAACGAACTATACAACATTATTTTTTGTTTATGCTAAACCCGAAAAGGGGTCATTGTAATCATAACGTTGAAATCTCGAAAAAAAAAATCAGCTGAATCCTACATTTTGTCGATTTAAGTGAACACAAATGTTTGGAACAGCTGTTTTTTTTGCGATTTCAAGGTTGGTCCCATAGAAAAAGTTGTTCAAAATGATGAGTACAATGACCCCTTTTCGGGTTTAGCATAAACAAAAAATAATGTTGTTTAGTACCATCAAAAGGATTAAAAAACTAGGTCATTAAACAAATAAACAATCCAATTTAAACTCGACAGTTTGCTGCACAAACGTAGTAACCTGAAATAACTCCTAAACTGTAAAACTCAACAAAACTCGCTTAAATCCTATCAATAATTCCAAAACTAAAACATTCCGATTTTTTACAATTTCGAAAATAAATAAAACCGACATAAGAATTATAAATTAACACTTATTTTAAAGTTTAAAAAAAGAGTAAAAAAAAATATCATCAAACAAATTCAAAACACTACAACATAAATAATTAAACAGGCTCTTAGTAAAAACTAGATCACCAGAGAACTCCTTTACAAACTATAAGTTGCAGTTTTTACACTAAAAGACTTCACTAAAAGTTTTCACTAAAAGTTAACAAAAACGCGCAAAATTCCTGTCAATAATCTTCAAAGGCTTACTTACTTACTTACTTACTTATTCTGCCTACCAACGAACAGCAGCGAGACGTTGCGCTGGCGTGAATAGCAAGAAAACACGAATTTAAACGCGTTAAATCAGACTACGAATTTATAAAACCAATTCACGAGAAAAAACTAAAAACGGCCCAAAATAAATCGAAAATTACCGCGAATACAATAAAATACAACCTAACTCCCTGCCTAATCCCTAAAATTAAAACCGAAACAATATATATTATTTAAAAACAAAGCCCCGCTGAATTTATTTTATGAAAAATTACACACGCCTCTAAAATCGGCTACTTTGCTTAAAATCCGCAGAACAAAATCACAAACTTACCTTGCATAGAAACGTTTCATGCTGTCTTGTACCTCTTTACGCCAAGCTGCTTGACTCTTTTTAAAACAGTCCATAGGATAAGTAGCTAACTCGTCGCCAGCTATTTCCAAATTAGCGGCGATTATTTTAAACGGCGGCCTAATAAAACAAATATTCCAATGTAAACACAATCACAGTAAAATATTGCACTATCAGAATAAAATAATAATTCACGAAAACTTTTTCAGTTTACGAATGCAAGCGGGCCGTGTGTCTATGACCGCGGGGAAGACGGTACTGACCGGAACACAAGTTGCGTTTGTTATGTTGGGCCCGGTGCAAGATGCATCAGTCCCAACTGACAGACTGAAGCGGATCTTTTTATTGCGCATGTGCGCGACTTACAAACAAGGATAACAACATAACTACCAGTTTTCATTTTCATGTAATGATTTTTGCATTTTCGATGCGTTTGGGTCGTCTCGCGTCTACTCGTTTTTGTAGCTACACGGGATGAAAATGATAGTATTTTCGTAAAACAGATTTCAGAACTTTTTTAATGATTTTGTAAAATGAAATATCGGACTATTATGAATAGTTTTAATTTTTTTTAAAGATAGATACGGTGCGTGTATAAAATGCTAAGAGAGTACATTAAGCATAGAGCCTTGGATTGTCTGGGTTATATTTTATTCCTACGAACTCACCAAGTGTACCTACCTACTTGGAGAGAAAACCCGTATTATTAGAAAACATTTTTCATAGAAAATCCGTGAAACAGAATAGTGACGGACAATCGTAAAAAAAAATAGCTTGACGCAGGAAATTTCAGACAGGCTGCGGAGATGGATGAGCTGTTTTTACTTTTATTTTAGGTCTGTGATGTGATAGTGCACAGAGAGTTTTTTATTTATCGAATTTATTTAGCGAATACATAAATGTAAAAAAAGAAAGACGTAATATTATTATAAAAGTTTTCACATGTTTTTTTTTTAATATAATAAAATCTCTGAAAAATCTTTGTATAAATGGACTAAAAATATTAATAATAAAGCCACTAATATAACTATATGAGCGCAATCAGTTCTAGTAATGTACATTTCAAAAAGTGAACTTTTATCTCGCACTTTCTTGTACCAAGTAGAAGATTAACCTAGTTTTTAAAATTTGATTGATGTGTAGAAGTGTGTGTAAACCCCTACTTACAGAATAAAATAGAATCATTTATAATTTATCAAATTATAAATTTTTATATGAAACACTAAAAAAAAAAAATATCAAAACTTAAAACGATATAAAAGTAGACTATGTTCCGGTCAGCATGCAGTTTCCGTGCAACAAGTAGGCCACTGGAGAAAATTTATAATTCATTAAGATTGGCATACACTCACCTATTCCTGGGCGTCCTGTTCCAACATTGGTTCATAAGTAGCTGCATGCTACTCGGAAGCGTCGAAGGTATTGGCAACGCGATCGTGTCGGTCCCCACTCCCCACATAATGGCATGTGTTTCCAGATTTTTGTATGGGACTTCTTGTGTGAGGAGTTCCCAGAGAACCACGCCGTAAGACCACACGTCGACACGTTCAGAGCATGGTTCGTGTCTTATAACTTCTGGAGCCATCCAGGCTACAGTTCCCGTAAAACTCATTACGGCACTTACGTTATTCCATTCGCGACTTGTACCAAAGTCGCTCACTTTTACCACGAGATTATCAGCAATCAGTATACTGAAAAAAAGAGTTTGTTGCAACACAAATGTTGGTAAGATCATTCGTAGAGGCGTGAATACGGTTACTATCCCATGTTACCTTTCTTCAGGAAAATGTATTCGCGCTTTTTCTCTCTGTAGGTCTTTTATTTCACCTACTTTAACATGCAAAGCGTACTGCTTAATGAAGTGAGAATCGATACTGACTGTCAAGTCGAAATTTAATTAATGATTGCAATATGCTATCTATTTGTAAAAGTTGTGTAGGCTAAACATAAGTAGCTTATTAGTCTAGCGATTACGAAGAAAGCCCTTTAAATATGAACACGAACACGAACCGTGGACGCAAATACAGTAAGTACATATCTATCTACTTACTACCCACGCAGTAAAACAATATTACGTTGAGATCTTAGTGTAATTATAAGCGTGACCAATTATGATACAGGCAAGTAGAATTCTGTGCTATTTCTATTTGTACAAGTAGTACTCATTTGTATTAATAAGTGAGCAGTCTTTATAGAATACTCGCGGAAGTTTATTTTAATTTCAGTTACTATCTTATGACTTTATGAGAGAATCATTAAATAATATATTGTACTTATAAAATTTATTCAAAACTAGCTTCCGCGGCTTCGCTAACGTGGCCGGTACAGATTATCTAAATAAAATAAAAGTATTTTAGCTTATCTTTGATGTTATGAGACAGGACTTAGAAGTTCGATTCGAGGAACCCAATGCATTATAATGATAATTTGAGACGTCAGGTTCATCTTTTAAAATTGCCATCCTTTGAACAAGCAAGTTTCAAACTATAAACCATCTCTTCTTAGAGCATAAAATATATTAATATTTATTATTAACTATCGAACCGCCCCCTATTTCGCTTGGTTTTCTTACGGAATAAATGATCTAATTGATGGTGAAAACTGCATCAAAATTAATATAAGAATTATTTTTAAATCTGGTATTTTGTGAGTTGTGTTCAGAAAACTTGAAAGAACTTCTTACGAAAAACACAACTCTCAAGGAAAAACTTGTGAGCTTTACCAAGAATTCAGTCGTAAAATAATACTGTGACATAGTTTGGCATTGCGAAGCTGGGCAGACTCCGACGCGCGGGAAATTTTTCCGAGTATACTTCACAGAACATCGAATGCAAAAATAAAGTGCTGCTGAGCAATCAACAGGCTATATTAGGGCACAGGCCTCTATATAATATATTATGTAGTAATGGAGAATCGATACGTGCCTGATGTTAATGCAGTCAGCCTAACGAGCAACTTTGTTGCCCTTGCGAGCCCTACAAGTACTTAAGATGGGTGTCTACTTGTCAAATCCGAAGCAGCTATGACGGTCACAGGTAACTAGCAGTACTCGAATCGCGATTTCAAGCGCCCGTGAAAAGATCTCCGGACATAAATTGGAGATTTATAGACGAAATCAACCTAGAGTGCAATATACAATATTATTTTTTGTTTAGCAAAAACAAAAAATAATGTTGTATATGATGGCTGTTCCACATACACTGGGATGCTTCTGGTCATGCTCTACGTGATACTAATGATGCTCTTCTCGTAGCTCGTAGCTAAGTTCTGGGCTGACAAAAATTACGATTCTCATTGATACGCTTTGAAGATGAGCTGAAATATTCAAATGTTGAACTCTTTTGAAACAACAAAAGAACTGTTTATCATGAAAGGCCGTCAATTTAAAACACAAAGCAACACGTGTAAGTTCAATTTAAATTCGCCGAAGCGATGAAATTGTCGTAAGGAAACCAGGCTGCTATAAATTTTGAGCGTTTACATCTTAGGTCTAAACGTAAAGGTTTGCAATAAAAGGCAGGTGCTAATACCATGGGGACAGCGCAGTCACAGGACTAACCTAGAAAGTGGAGGGTTAGACTTACAGCCTTGTGAGGAGTGGAGGAAGACGTTACCCACTGGAATACGAAGATTTTGTAAACTGGTGCTTACATTTTCATTTTGGAATCGTTATTTTTGTCAGATGGATGATAAACCGATCGTATAACCCTAGCGCCACATTTCAGGCTACGGCAAAGTTCTCATTGTTGTGAAAAGTAAAATTCTATTATACTGTAAATAGAATAGGATAGAATTTTACTTATCGCGGTAATGCGAACCTTCGCCGTTGCCTGACATTATGGCCCCAGAGTAATGCGTAGATTGATAAATGGATGTTCTAGTTTGTTCGAATTCAAATATAATATTTTTCTTGGAGATTCATCAAATTGGTCCTTATCTGATACTAGCCTGTCCGGACACCCCCGGACAAGGAAATCTTCTCAGTTCGCCATTATCTATTCTCTTACATCCTCCGCCATAGTGAGAGTATTACAAGCTAATTTTATTTTAAAACTGTGGTCGAAAATCATTGTAGAGTACCTACTAAGCCTTCTATCTATCTTAAAAGCGGTTTAATTGATGACCAAATAGACATTTTCCTTTCATTCACAGATATTTTTACTCTAGAAACCTTCGCTCCGCTCTGGATTAAAAGAAACACTCTCGCCTTTAAAATAGTTGTTTGCTCCCTAGGCAAACAATCTACTATTTATTGATATGGTAATTGTGTCATCTGGTCAATGTGAAACTGACCCTTTAAGTAGGCCATGAACGAAATAGAAAAGTTTGTGTAAGCTATCGATTTTATATGCATCGACTTAGCCTCGAAGACACGCTTGAATGCAGTTTACTCTGTGAATTATTTATAGGCATTTACAGGTGGCTCTATTAGCCAAACCATTCAGGATACCTGGGAGCAGGTTTAGCGCGCATATCATCAATGATTGTGTTAAATTTCTTTGTTTAAAACTGGTCATATTTACAAATCGTACTACATTTAAATAAGCTATGCCCTAAGCCCTAAATACTTTTCTTTTTAACCGACTACGGGAGTCAGATGTGTGGATAGGTACCGTGCGGATAGTATTGACAGCTCTCTTCAAGCTCACTTCACCTAAGTTTTCACGTAGAGATTTTTACAGAATAGCAAACTGTAGTGGTATTCTGTAAAAATCTCACCGTGAAAACTTAGGAGAAGTGAGTTGTCACTCCACCTGACGCTAGGGATTGACAGCTCACTTCACTTAAGTATTCACGGTGAGGTGTTTACAGAATAGACTGGCTGGTATCGGTTTTGAGGAAGAAAGAACTTTTTTTTTAATAAGAAAAGCTATTTATAATTTAGGAATCATCGGAAATAAATGTTATTTTTAGGTTTCTCTGGACATCGAAGAGAGCTTAGAGATTATTTATAGAACATGCAACAAGTACAATAACAGCAAGGAAAACATTTTTATTTTTATAATAAAATAAAATAAAGTTCAACTGTGCCATGCGTAGGTACTGCTTTTTTTTTTCTTTGAAATCTTTCTAAATCAGCTAGCTTTCATAACTTGACAATTTGTTACAATGGTCTTTCCTTCAAATCTATACTTAATAAAATAATATGAGGGAAGAAGAGTTTGTTTTTGTTTGCATTTTATAGCCTAATTCTTGAGGAAGGTTATAGGGTAGAAAAAAAGTCAGTTAAGTCAAGAACCCTCAGCGAATACGAAGTAATAGCACTGGCGGGCAATGCAAAGGGGAACAAAAAATTTCACGCAGACGAAATTGCGGGCAGAAGCTAGTTATATGTAAAGAGAATTGAAACAAAGGAAAGCAAAATTACGAGCTTTTTGTGATGAAGTAGATACGTTGTCGGCTTGATCCTTGTGTTTAGCAGTCCCCACAATGCAATAATACTAGCACAATAGGTGGAAATCTTAGTGGAAGGAAATTAGGTCTTAACGCCAACGCACCCCGGGAGACGACATCGAGGAGGTTTTGCCTAAGAGCATACCGCTGCATCCCGCGGTAAACAACGGGGGAAATGCGGAGTACACACCCGCTTGCACTGCCTCTCCCCCGCGATCGTATGCTAGCGGACCCCGGCGCATACCGTCGCATGCTTTCGCATAACGCCGCGGTATCCTCCAGCGCGCTCTTCAATACCGCAATGCTCCGTGGTCGCTCACTGAGCTTTGGAATCTATATCTTGTTACCATTAGATACGTACGAATTTATGTAGGTAAATTTAAAATACTCTTCCCCGCCGTCCGCCGATGTGCGCTGGCCTCTAGTTTCCGAGTAAACATCCTCTGTAAACATTACAGATATGATTTCATTGTCTGTAATGCAATCTCTCGAACGTCGTACAAATTGAATGAAAAAGGATTAATTTGAAAGTCGTAGCTTGTGTAGTGACTGATAAACACAAAAAACTTTTTACAAAAAAAAAAACAACCGTCTTCCAAAAAAAAACACAAAAAAAATGAAAAATAAATTTTCACTTTCTTTGCTTTTCAATTTTCGTTTTTTGCCACCGACTTCCGAAATTAAAGTTATTGACGCATGACGATAAGTTAATTATATGGGATCACCGAAATAAAAAAGATTTTTTTCAATCGGTTCACAATTGGAAAATATCGATGAGCATACACAAAAAAAAAATACATTTAGACGAACATAGAACCTTCTCCTTTTTGAAGAAGTCGGTTAAAAATAGAATGGCATTCACAAGGACTCCATTATTTCATTACATTTTTAAATAGGTACAACAATGGTATTATTTTTATATTTATATTAAAAAGCTCGTAACTTTATATTTAATAATAGAAAACCAACTTACTTTGGAGATTTCAAATCTCTGTGGATGATCTTATTTACGTGTAAATAAGACATCCCCTGGGCGATCTCTTTGGCCCATTTAACGATCTGCGCTGGTACGAAGCAGGACCCACTATGTATGTATTCGAACAGCGGGCCGTACTGGCAGAACTCCATTATGATGCACGAGTTGAGGCCGTTGGTACTGACTCCTTTGAATTGCACTAAAGGGAGAAATGGAAAAGGGACAAATTAACGTGTGGAAAACGAACACACAGCAATGAAAGTGTATCGCAGACTTGATTAAACCCTTGAAAAGAAATGCACCAGACGTAAAAATCGTAATAGTTGCATAATGAAGAAACAAAACAATATCACTAGGATACGAGATCATTTGTAACACAACGTTCAGACATAAATGCGTTCAGTTAACACGTTATTACCTAGATAAGATATACTGTACCTACTTATAGTATGTGATGCAAAGCTTTTGGTCACTCAGTGTCAGTATTTATATTAAGTCGGTTT
Source organism: Lithophane semibrunnea (assembly GCA_947363905.1). NCBI lineage: Eukaryota > Metazoa > Arthropoda > Insecta > Lepidoptera > Noctuidae > Lithophane > Lithophane semibrunnea. The sequence continues at coordinate 8,090,439 of OX376186.1, forward strand.
TGCACCTCAAATTAAGTAAATTAACCATTTTTTTTATATAAATACTATGTATTTAACATCCTTTGGACAGTCACAGTAACACAAATATTTGCTTACAATCATTATTTATTTAAATAAATGAAGTCATCCATGAAGAAAATTTAAATAAATACTTAGTAAAAAATTCTATTTTTTTATTGGCTCTTCATACACAGGCAGTAGCCGGAACAGCATCAATCAACTCCTGATTCGTCGGTAATCGGACTTCCTCAAATCAGACATTCGCGGTAGTTCATTGCGTGGAGCAATCCCGAGGTAAATTTTCGGAAATGGTTCCATACGAAGCGCTGGCTCCTAATACCAAGTTACAAACTAGGTTGGCTAGTTTCCCCGATTAGTTTACTCCCCCGGCTTCCCGCGAAACGTGGTCAAAGAGATCTTCCACCTAACTGTAATCTGGTAACACTCTCCACTTAGGCGATAACTATTTTTAATTGCATCTGCAGTGGTTGTTGACAGCGCTTCAAAGTATAAATAGTTTTTATACAAGTCCGCATATCGACGCCGACCACAGCATCTGGCCGAAAGCCGTCTCATCAAAGTAAATTCCATTTTTTAACCCACCATGTTACATTTAAAAGCCACAAACATTTTACCTGCAAATAAAAATGCAACACTAGTTTATAAAACAAAATATTATAAGCCAGCTTAAATAAAAAAATTGCATATTCTCTTTGATAGTATTTAGTGGACCTCTGATTTCGATTTAATATTGAAACATTATTTTTAAAGCGTCAAAGGGACTAGAGAGACGGATTCAATATTTCATTGGCTATATATCATTGAATAGGTATCCTGTTGCAGATTATAATCAAAAGTTCAAAATCCGCAATCGCTGCGAGCTGGACCGGATGCTTCTCTATTAGTGTGTGGTATTATAATCAACCTGTTTGATTAATAATCTGAACGAAACATCAACATTTTAACTATGGATGCCTGATTAATATGAACTAATTACTTGCGCTCGTGGGCACTGCGCTTCATATTTTCTAACCCATTGCTAATCAAACAAGAAACATGTTCGTGTTTTTTATTTTTTATACGTCGATGTGGACACGGGCTGATGCAGCGGCTTTGTTTATTAATCATGTAAAAGCTTTATGTGATTCCATTTGACCTTTCCCGCAAATAAAGTAAGCAGTCGAACATTGCTTGTATTTGTAAACAAAACTCCAAGAGCATTGTGTGTTAGTTTTCTTTTTACTTTTTTCTCTCAATCATCTCTAAATATGAACGAATTTAATGAACGACAGTTCATTACGTATACATTCTAATTAATTAGCAATCGGAGTATGTAAATTAGCAAAATCGGCAAAATTTCGTACAGTAATAAACACATACACTAAGTTATCTAACGAAGGGCGTTCCCGTTAACCTGCAATAGTATAGCGTCTATACATGCAAAAAAATATATAGTAGTAAAATATTCTAACAATAAAATTTAAATTGATACAGAAAAGAAACACTATACACGCACACTTGTCTTTCTACGTTGACACTTGTCTTCCTACGTTGAAATACAAGTTTGCGTGTGTTTTTTTTACGTATCAATTTAATAGGTTTGTGAACAAAAAAAAAAATTAAGTTGTATTTTTTTTTTGCATTTTTATGGACGCCATAGGTACTATTGCGGGAACGCCCTTAGCTAGTTCAGATACTGTAAACTCTTAAGGAGTGTTTAAGAATCGTAGCAGGTGGCGTTCTGCGGTTTCTGCCTACCCCAATGGGAAGAAGGCGTCAGTTTATGTAGGTATGTGTGTATGTAGTTAAATAGAATGTCTATTCAAAACTACAAGACCTACTTGAATACACGGAAAGCAGGTGCATAGGTATCTAACAAAACATTATGTTTTGTTAGATACCTATGCACCTGCTTTCCGTAATATGGACAGTCTTTCCTACAGTTAGGTTTCAATTTCAAACCCGGAGACTTCATGCATCGATGAACATAACAAGAAACAACTTCGAATCAAAGAAAATTGACATTGGAAAACTCGTGATACAAGATTTTCCACATATTGGTTGCGGGGCTAAAAACAAACCGGGCCACGGATATAACCGGGCCATAGACGTTCAAGTAATTTGATCAAACAGGCTGGTTTTATCAAATTGGTATGAGTGTTTGTGGGAAAATTTGATCAAAATGAGAAAGGGGTTTATTCATAAACGATGATTAAAGTTAAGTGACGTTCAAGCGTCAAAAATGTATGGTTAAACAGTCGCTAATCATTACTGAACTTTAATCATCGTTTATGAATAAACCCCTCAGTTGTCAAATGAGTTGTCATGAACAAATATGAATTTTCGTATTTATATTAGGTCTTTACCTATGAAATTGCCGTTTTGTATGAAAAAATTTAAACGATTTTTTTTCATGTATTTTTTATTTGTATTAATCGAAGTAATCACCCATGCAATCAATGCATCTTTGCCAACGCAGTGGCAGTTTATTGATGCCCTTCTTAAAGAAATCAGCTGGACGGGATGCAACAAATTCTTCAAAGGCATTTTGTACTGCCTCTCGGGTATTGAATTTTTTTCCCGCCAAGAAGTTATCCAAATTCTGGAAAAAGTAGTAGTCTGTAGGCGCAAGGTCTGGTGAGTAGGGCGGATGACGGAGAGCTTCCAACCCCAGTTCTTGCAACTTGGAGACCGTCTGCTGTGCAGTATGAGGTCGCGCGTTGTCGTGCAGGAGCAGCGGAGACGAGCGATTGACCAATGCTGGTTGGAGATGTGCCAGCTTCTCCATCATTTTGTTCAGTTCTTCACAGTACACATCTGCAGTAATGCTCACCCCGTTTGGTAAGAAGCTGTGATGAATCACACCGGCGCTAGACCACCAAACAGTGACCATCACTTTTCTAGGGGTAAGTTTTCGTTTAGAGCATTGTTTAGGTACTGAACCAGGATCCAACCAACTTGCTGAGTGCTTGCGGTTATCAAACAGAATCCATTTTTCATCGCAGGTAACAATGCGGTTACAAATTCCGTCATTTGTGTGTCTGTTGAGCAGTGCAAGGCACGCCTCGACGCGTACTTCGCGCTGGCGATCATTGAGTTCGTGGGGCACCCATTTGTCAAGCTTTTTTACCTTGCCAATTTGACGCAAATGGACCAATATTGTTTTGACGCTAACGACGAAAGCTGCTGCTAATTCAGCCGTAGATTGTGTATCATCAGCTTCCACAATCGCCTTTAATTCGTCATTGTCGACCAGTCTTCGGACGACCGCGAGGTTCATTTTTCAGGTCGAAATTTCTAGAACGGAAGCGAGCAAACCAATAACAGGTGGTGCGTTGGTTTGTAGTGTTAGCTCCGTAAACGTCGTTGATTTTGCGTGCCGCTTGTGCCGCGTTGCTGCCACGACGGTACTCATATTCCATAATTACTCGAATTTTTAACGTATCCATGATGACGAAAAAGATTGAAATGCGATGAAAATGTAACACTAATCATTAAACAAATGACTTCTTTTGAAAAAAGAATTCCATGTTTTTAAAATAAAATTAATTTGAAATTAGAATTCTTAGCCAAACAAAAATTATTTTGATTTGAAATGGCCAGTACTGCAGAACGGCAATTTCATAGGTAAAGACCTATTATTTGATCAAACTGTTTAATCAAATTACTTGAACGTCTATGGCCCGCATTCGATTGGATATGTTACAGTTAAAACCCGTTTTTCCACATTGGATATGTTACAGTTAAAACTCGTTTTTCTCTAGAACTCGTTTTCCCTAGTTTAAACTAGTTTTTACTAAATACCTTTGTTATACCTAGTCAAAACTAGAATTTACCACTGATATATTTGATTTTCAGTTAAAACTAGTTGTCACTCCGAGCTTTAGTTAAAACTGGCCTAGAGAAACTATTTGGAATTGAAAACAAGATATAGTTTATTTATAGTTTAATATTTATTAATAAGATCTAGGACAAAGAGTAATATAAAGAGTAATATAAATAATAATCTTACACTAAAGGAACATTTTAGGGAACATCGACATAAAGTAGTTGCCAAGGTGACAATATTAATTAAAATTCAATAAAATAATCAAGCAAGTCAACAGAACCCAATCATAAATTTCAAAAAGGAACATTGTTAAGGAACATTGGTTAACATGCAAGAAAAAATAATCAAAAAAAGGACGCGGGTCTTGCATACGCGGCGCATAAATCCTTGACCTTGGATTAGTATTCGGAACTCATGCAAAAAAATTTCTTTGCACTTTCGTATCAAATAGTTTCTCTAGGCCAGTTTTAACTAAAGTTAAAACTGGCCTAGAGAAACTATTTGGAATTGAAAACAAGATATAGTTTATTTATAGTTTAATATTTATTAATAAGATCTAGGACAAAGAGTAATATAAAGAGTAATATAAATAATAATCTTACACTAAAGGAACATTTTAGGGAACATCGACATAAAGTAGTTGCCAAGGTGACAATATTAATTAAAATTCAATAAAATAATCAAGCAAGTCAACAGAACCCAATCATAAATTTCAAAAAGGAACATTGTTAAGGAACATTGGTTAACATGCAAGAAAAAATAATCAAAAAAAGGACGCGGGTCTTGCATACGCGGCGCATAAATCCTTGACCTTGGATTAGTATTCGGAACTCATGCAAAAAAATTTCTTTGCACTTTCGAATTCAGCCCTTTTTTATTTTGAGGTTGGAAAATCATCCAATTACTTCTCCCGCTCTGGGCGGAGCGAAAGGGCGTGTCAGTCTTTTACTGACTAAAACCCACCCGTGTTCCTTCAGTTGCCTGTTGCCAAGGTCCCGGTATCCCTTTCGGACTAACCAGCAACCCTGGCAGGCATCGGTCCTAGCGGACCCCGCCAGTTGTGCTGACATCTCTTTGAGGCGCGCGTGGAACACGACGCGCCATCGACCCGGGCCTGGTCCTAATCGGACGGCGAGCTACCCATTGCTCGCCGTCTGCAAGCCCGTGCCTATGGTGGCCGGGAATCCGCGTGGCATTCCCGACACACAGAGCGTCTCCAACGGCGGCGGTTAGGGCCGTGAGGGCGCAAACTTTGCCTCTCCCTCACGCGTTCCGCCTCCTCCTTCGCGAGCATTACTGCTTCGCAGAAGGAGGTGACTACTTCCCATGCCCTCTCGCTCCGTACCATGGCCTGGACCAGGGCTGGACGCGAGCGGTCACCGCCGCCAATCGCCTCCAAGAGGACACGGCGGGACTCCGCCCAAGCACCTCGAATTCTGACCTGAAAAGCACATTTAAATATTAAGCTTTTACCTAATAGCGGCATAATTATTATGATAAAACAATTAAGCAATACATACCTGCAATATAATTTGTCGAGCATTCCATATTTCGCATCCCTTTGAAGCGACAAATCAGAATAAGGTACGATGAACTATAATCTCGGTCGGAACAGTTTTAACTGACTCGCTTCGGAAAAACGCGTTTTATCTAGTAAGAACTAGTTTTAACTAATATTCAATTTTGAGCATTAGTTAATTCTTGTTTTAACAAAGGCATTTAGTAAATACTAGTTCTAACTAGGGAAAACGCGTTCTTTCTAAAAACTGGTTTTAACTGTAACAGATATAATACGTTGGTGAGTGTTGGTTGGTGGTGGTGGTTCCCTAATTATTCCGATCCGCTGGAGGAGCACAGGATCGATCGATGTGGCGAAGCTTGGCCTATTTCCAGCTGTGGACGTCCTTTGGAAATAATGATGAGAAAAAAGAAATTTGGAAGTGCAAATTAGGATATCCTATAGCCAGGATTGAACTTGAAAGTAAAACCTCGAATACACAGTGCTGGTTGACCCCTACACCCTAATTGCGTAACACACGATCAATCCTAATCTGATTCATTTTGTCAGTTCAAAAACATTCATTGGGTTATTTTACGAATTTTTTTACTCTTTTTTACCCTCGAGGCATCGTAACGGCTGGATGAATCTACGTCGCGCGATAGTTATAGACTAGGTTCATCATCATTCTCCTGCCCTAATCCCAATTTATTTGGGGTCGGCGCAATATGTGTTTTGCTTCCGTGGTTATACTTTTTTATCATACATAACCCAATATTATTTAATAATTCTGGGTTATGATTTAAAAAATTAAAATGGCGGATTTTAGACAGAGGATTTTTAGATACATTTAAAAATACTGCACACAAATGGATAAATAATCAAAACGCAAGAGTACAAGGACGTAAGAAACTCAAATAACTCGTAGACGTGCGTACGTATCTTATGTTTTCCGGGGGGTCTAAGACACGGGCTGTTTCAATGTCGAGAACCTTTCGTGTTCCCGAAGTGTGTTATTAGGTCAACGTAGGGGGCGCGTACCGAGCATGCCGCAGCGAGCTCATTCAGCGGTCTACAACCTGTTGGATCGCACATCCCAGGCTTATGAGCACTAAATAGAATATTATTTAGAAAAAATAAAAGAATTTCAGTTGGTGAGAAAAAGGTTGAGCGTCTTAGATGATGTAGCGGGCGTTTCAGTTGGTGAATTGAAAAGATTGGGCGCCCAGTTAATGTGGCGACGATAAATGATGACAAAGTTGAATTATACGATATCCGACTAATACCCCAAACACTAGCTTCAAAACAGACTGCGCGTACTCAGAACCGCAGCATAGGACAGTCTAGGTAAGTAAATAACTGGATATTTGTCTCCCAATAATAAAAGTTACAAAACTAAAACCCAACTACCACAAAAAAGTCACTCAACTAAAAAGGTTTATACAAGAAATCACAGACAGACAAATTCAAAATCCGGAGTCAAATGTGTTAGGGAATAAATCGAATAGATTACATGTGACTCCGGATTTTTAGTATGTCAAATAAAGGAGTTCACCCAGCGATGAACATGTAGGTAAATCGGTCAATGTCATGACGACCGTCTGTGTCCGTCTGCTTTACGGGGTTCATTCATTCTTACCAAACTGGGACAATGTCAGTTGTATTGACGTTTTGTTGAATTATAAATGTTTACTCGAAAACTATTAGTTTGTCATTCATGGAATTTGTAAGCGTTGTTCTTGAGACATTGAGACTTCATCCTAGATTGTACCGAGTTCAAGGTTTGGTTTTGTTCGGTGCTGGACGGTGGCCCGGGCTACATGAAGGGCTTGTAAAAGACTTTAATACAATCAGATCACAATTTAGTTCTTCATTGTGCTTGCTGCTCCAGAGATATAAATCGATGGCTGATCCACCTTCAATGTCTTGGTTGAATGCCACTTGCAAGTCATAAAACATCAAGGTATATTTTTGTTAAGAACTAATGTGTCAGTTACATTCAGTACAGCCACAGAGCACGGAGACGCCCCGCGGTGGCGTTGTCAACACTTTCCATACAAACCAAGCGAGTCACCGTTTACTCACACACCGACACAAATGACGTATAGATAGAAACTTGGCTTTGAAAAGTGTTCCGTGACATAGGTTGTACGCTCAATGAACTTTCGGCGCCCCTCGGCGCCTTTTAAAAGTACAGCCGTATCTCGGTGCTGCCAGTGCGAAGATTTCGTACTCTGTAATTTCAACCTTAGTGAAGTTTCGATTTTTGTGGAGATTATCAATGGAGATTTGCGAATGGCCGCCAAGTCTTCAGCCACCACCGTCATTCCACGATTCCAATATCTTCCACGAGTGTGGCGATTATCGTAAGCTCAACGGACACTAGGCAGCCAGCCTTGAAGTACCCTGCTGACTGACTACTACTTATATTGTAGTTCGTGCCGATAGCCGTCAAATTAGTATCAATTCATTCTTATTTTGAAGACATTCACTACAAAAGTTGCGTCTTCAAGTTAAAATTACGCTGAATGTTTTAGTAACACGCAGAGACAAGATGACAATCAATTTAGCGTTCAAGTTACATTAGGTTATGCCGACGGTGAGGTAGTTCATAGGCTAGACACTTGAGCAATCAACAATAAAGCATCTGAATCTGATGACACTATCTATCAAAAACAAGGCGGGGAACAAACAAAAGTTACACCATATTTCAGGTTATTGGTTTGTTCCCCGCCTGTAATCCCAAAATTCTACAGATTATAAATGCTTGTTTTTCTCTTTTAAGTTATGCGTTTTTGCAGGCGGGTTTTTTGTTTTTTAAATAGTTTTGTTTTATTTCAAGCTTTTTTTTTTAATTTTGTTTTATTAAATTATATTTTTGGAATTACTTAACTACTAGCTTTTATTTAATACATATTGGTATTTATTCAAAATAAAACCTTCCGCTCCCTTTTTTTTTTGTTTGCAGATGAAATATATACAAAAATTATAGCCTATGTCACTCCCACAACTATGACGAATCTAACGACACCTCAAATGTTAAAATCCATCAAGCCGTTTAGGCTACAGAGCGTGACAAAGAAATATACATACATACATACTCTCGAAAAACATTACCCTCTTTCTGGGGCAGTCGGGTAAAAAAACATTACCCTCTTTCTGGGGCAGTCGGGTAAAAATAGTGACACTAAAGCAACTGATATGTTTACACAAAAACAATGCACCATAAAGAAAATATTGAACACAAATATGGAGTTTAAAATCAAAAACTGTTTGCCGAAAACCTTCCATTAAAACAGTCCTTTGTTGTTTTCAATTGCCGTTTATGACGTGGAACGTTAAATTCGTTAAAAGTTACAATTGTTAAAATAATTTTAATTTACTTACCGATAAAACCTTGTTTTCATTAATTATAATAAAAAGAACAGTTTCCGTGATTGTAAAACATTGTTGAAACTGAATACACCATGATTTTCGGAAAACATTTTATTAATCCGCTACATTTATGCAGTCAGAAATAGATAGAATGCTAGAAAAACGGAATAGGCTAAGGGCACAAGGTAACACTAACAGCTAACTGATAGGCAATCAATTTGAGCAGTTAGCGCAGCTAGGTTAGAGCAGTGGTGGCTCAGTGGTAATAATGTAATACACTACATTATAGGCTGATTGTGCTAGCTAGGCTTCTAATGCTTATTGCTAGATTTTGCTAACACGCCTAGCCTTCTCTAATTTTAGGGCCATCATTAAAACTAGGGATGTTACAGATATTCGCATCCGCATCCGCATTAATTAATGCGGAGTTCATGCGGATGCAGATGTGGAAAGGATGAATATATCTATACCTATAGATTTTTAAATTATTATAATTTAATTGCTGCAAATTGAATTATAATCAACATACAACGAAAAAGCGCTGCCATTTTGCAAAAAATACAAGAAATTTTTAATTTTGGCTTGGCGCCTTTACTGATCCCTTAAAAAACTTGAGATCGGCATCCGAGCATATGAGCCACCAAAAATCCGCGTCCACGGATTTAAAAAAATCTGCATCCGCAACATCCCTGTTAAAACCATAATTGTTCTGTGGCAAAGAGTTCACTGTATGGTACTCTATGGGAGTACGGTGGTGGTATTGAAGGCTGATTTTTGTATTTTTTGACATTCGAAAAGTTTAATTTTCAGTCTAATTTTAATAATTCACGTTTTTTGGAACTCTAAAGCCCTCAAGATATTTATTTTACACCACCAGATGCGATCTTGCAGGCAACTCCACCAAAGAAGACTGCGTAACCCCACCAAGCTCTAGGAAGACTTACCGATGTTCTCGTGATTCAGTTTGCGCAGGTGCTTGACATTCACATCGTTCCTGTCCCGCAGCTGCTTGACTGCGACCAGTTCGCCTCTGTAGTGGCCGCCGAACACGATGCCCTGGGCCCCTGCTCCCATATACACCAGACTCGACAGTTTTTCGTATGGGATATCCCATTCTTCCTCTGTTGACAATGAGATAATTTTAAGTTAGATTAGTTTTACCTTATATCTTGTTGTTATCTTGTCTTGTTGTTGTTGTTTTTTCCTGGGTTAGATTCCCAGGTCGGGCAGAGTATTATTAGCTGTTTCCATCAGGAAATTCTCAATAGCAGTCCGGCGTGTGAATTTGTACCCAATTGATGGCAAAAGGCTCGCCCCTGTTACATTGGATTTCACACATAACTGGCGAAATGTGGGTGGTAATAGGTATACCTCTGCCTATCTTAACAGGGTAAACAGGCATGATTTTATGTCTATCAAGTTTCTTTAAGGTTCTATAGACCGGGATGTACCACACGAAATGATGAGGCTGTTTACTTTTAGCGATTTGCTTTAAGTATAACACTGTTTATCCACCACACCGCATTGCTCGTTGACGTCCCGTTCAGGGAGGGACAAACGGCCTTAGTCGGCGTCACAGGCGATCGATCTTTGACACCGTACGAATTTTTGTAGAACCAATAGGATCAAAGTAGAACAGACTGACCAAACAAGGTAGCTTTCAGAAATAAGTATCACGTACATTTATCAGGCATAAGCATAGAAATATAAAAATTACGAATTTGTAGGTTCATTTCGAAAAGTTGATTTAATGAATATTCGATGCGTGATGACATCAGAAATCCGATTTTCCCATGAAATACATTTAAGTGTATCTGCAATGAGCCGCTTACAATCTTACATACTAATTATAATCCTACTAATATTATAAATGTGAAAGTTTGTGTGTTTGAATGTTTGTTACTCAATCACGCAAAAACGGCTGAACGGATTTGGATGAAATTTGGCAAACAGATAGTTTATAACCTGGATTAACACATAGGATACTTTTTATCTCTATATCCCACGGGATCGAGACTTACGCGGGTGAAACCGCGAGGCGCAGCTAGTACGTTCATAATAGAACTTCCGAGTATACAGCGCGGATTTTTGAGATGGGGCAGTAAGGGTAAGTACCAGTCTATCCATCATAAACAAGTGCGAGTCAGGGTCGCAAAGGAAGGGACAGTATTAAGATCGAGCAAAAACCGCCGAAAGAAAACAGTTTCTTGTCTCCTTTTTGATTATTAATTTTTCGCGATTTCTGACTTTTCTAGTACTCAACCTCATACTTAATTCAGTTGGTCCCTTACAACTTTGTGATCCTTATAAGAAACAGGATGGATTGGCATCAAAAAAAGTTTTCGTGAAAATTGACATGCAGATTAAAATTTCTTAAAAACTTAAGGGCAGTCACTCAGACCAATAATTATTGGTCTGAGGGCAATCATCTAAGACTGTTTTCCTGTACCTACAAGGGTTAAGGAAGGTACCTACTAACCCATCTCAAAAATCCACCCTGTATGGTCATGCATGACGTCTGAGCATATAAAACAAATGAATACCTGAGAGGCAATTCCTGTAATTTTTAATTAAGAACGTTCGCATTCGCATCTCATTCGCAATCTGTCAAAAATACAATCAAAATACCCGCATTTTTAACAAGTTACGAGAATTGGCCTCCTGGAATTTGCGTCAAACAAATTGTAATATTAAATCAATGGGATATATCAAAGAGCCCTCACAAATGCGTGATGGCGCAACCATAACGGTAACACAGAGGGGTTTAACACAGTCAGGAGGATTAATTAATTAAAAACTACAGCGTGCGAGCACTCGGTACGACCCGACTGACGGGGTCCACATTAACGGTCAACCAAGTATGGATATTGATTATACTAGGAATCTGAGATTACCAATACGACACAGATACGTGTTAATATGTGTTTACGTTTAATCGGTCACAAAATTCAGCATAAGCATAAGTATAATAAGCCTATAACGTACCGACTGCTGGGACGCAGGCCGTGTGAGTGGGCCGTAATCCCTTCAAATTGTTGGGATATGACATGCCGGTTTCCTCACGATGTTTTGCTTCACTGATTTAAGAGCAGTGGGGGTTTTACAAATACAACAAAGATATGCAATTTTTTATTGTAATGACTATGCTTTAAGTTGAAAGCTGAATACCAATGTCTTAAGATAAGAATATCTACTGAATGGTCAGTCCAGACAGTCTTGGAGTTCACTTTGCGATGCAATAATATTACAAAATTCCGTCGAGTCTTCAGTTCCTTTGTTCAAGATATGAAGAAAATTTTCTGAAGTTTTATTTATTTCTTAAGCTCATTTAATATCTGAAAATGCTTCCTTAATACTAATAAATGTGAAGGCTGTAAAAACATTCTTTCATCCTTTCTGACTTGAAGCTGCTTTAGTTAAATTACCGGTTACCTGCTGCCTTAGTTAATATAATAGGGAAATTAGAACAAAGCTCATAAAGGTCATAGTCTTAGTTGCGGTCTGAGAAATCAATTCCTGGTTTTAGCTCAAATTGGGGCAGAGATGCCTTGACAGTTTTGTCCTAAATAACAGGGGTCTGATTTCACCCAATTTCAAACCAGCAACATATATAATCCAGATAACTGAATAAAAATTAACTAATATACAGTTTAAAAGCTTTATTACATAGCTATGAAAGCTTGCGGGATAGACAAATGCAGTATTTAATGGTTTTTGGGCTATTATTACTCTTTATCACATAATATTATAAAACAAAGTCCTCCGCCACGTCTGTCTGTCCGTCTGTCTGTTTGTGATAAACTCAAAAACTCCTGCACCGATTTTCATGCTGTTTTCACCAATGGATAGAGTGGTTCTCGAGGAAGTTTTTAGTATATACTACATATTATAAAACAAAGTCCTCCGCCGCGTCTGTCTGGCTTATTCCACTTTTCCCCGTTGGATGATCCCCATTGATGGGGATTAGTGAACTTTTTGTTCACTATTCCCCGTTGACCCAAAATTTTTATTTAATGGGGATAAGTGAACTAAAAAGTTCAATAATCCCCATTAGGTAGGTACGTTAAAAAAATAAAATATATGAATCATGTTACATTTATTAATTAAAAATATAACTTTCTTATACCTAATAAAATCACAGATTGTACAATTATTAATTTAAAATAAAAAATATAACTTTCTTATACCTAGTAAAATCACAGATTGTACAATTATTAATTTAAAATAAAAAATATAACTTTCTTATACCTAATAAAGTCACAGATTGTAACTTACCATGACAGTGATGGATCCGGCACATTTACTTTGTTTTCTTGTGGTACACTCCCACAAAACTCCACCATTTTTATATTTGCATTTTTTACTGTATTGATGTCCGGCCCGGAGAAGTATGGTAGCTTTACCTTTTTTAACGTACTCTAAACAAACGTCAGTTGAACTACCAGCCATTTCCTTTATTTATTCCTATATTAAACTAATAACTGCGAACTGATAAGAACTGCACGCTTGAACTACACTACACACTACTAACCCTTAACGACTACGAAACAAAAACAAAAGATGGGTCGACCAATCACATACGAGCTAACTCGCACCCCGCTCCGCCACCGCCTTGCGCGCGCGCCTCTAGAAAATGAGCATCTTTTACAGTATTGTGTATCTTATTAGATAGATAGATATAAGGTCTTATTCCCAAACATCGTTAGAACAATTTCGTTGGGGCAACAATCTGTTTTTCGTTCTAATAAAATCGTAAAGTAGGTATGTAGGTAATTTAAAATTTTGTTCTTACCTTATAAAAATAAAAGTACATGACTCATATATTTTATTTTTATATTGTTTTTATTTAACGTACCTAATTAGAAAAACTTAAGTGAGTGTAATCTTTGATTTTTCAAGGTATAAGAAAGAAATATTTTCATGCTACAATTTTAAATTAATGATTGTAACAATCTGTGACTTTATTAGGTATAAGAAAGTTATATTTTTTATTTTAAATTAATAATTGTACAATCTGTGATTTTACTAGGTATAAGAAAGTTAATTTTTTTATTTTAAATTAATAATTGTACAATCTGTGATTTTACAAGGTATAAGAAAGAAATATTTTCATGCTACAATTTTAAATTAATGATTGTAACAATCTGTGACTTTATTAGGTATAAGAAAGTTATATTTTTTATTTTAAATTAATAATTGTACAATCTGTGATTTTACTAGGTATAAGAAAGTTATATTTTTTATTTTAAATTAATAATTGTACAATCTGTGATTTTATTAGGTATAAGAAAGTTATATTTTTAATTAATAAATGTAACATGATTCATATATTTTATTTTTTTAACGTACCTACCTAATGGGGATTATTGAACTTTTTAGTTCACTTATCCCCATTAAATAAAAATTTTGGGTCAACGGGGAATAGTGAACAAAAAGTTCACTAATCCCCATCAATGGGGATCATCCAACGGGGAAAAGTGGAATAAGCCGTCTGTCTGTCTGTTCGCGATAAACCCAAAAACTACTGCACCGATTTTCAAGCTGTTTTCACCAATGGATAGAGTGGTTCTCGAGGAAGGCTTTAGTATATAATAACCGACATCCACGCGGACGAAGCTGCGGGCATCAGTTAGTGCTTAATAAATTCTTTATCTCATGAACAGAACTATAAAAGATACGAATTTAACTCATCCGAGATCGCTGAAAGCTGCGTTCATTTTCATTATACTGCTTGATGCTGAATAACCTATTTTCTGTTCTCTTCAAGTTGTGTTGCACTTCAATCCTAACCAAGTTATTCAGTAGCTAAGTACTAGTAAGCTCCTTCAACTAACTTAATATTTTCCTTTTTTACGGTTGAAGAGGATTTCCGTAAACTATGATTTTGCGTTTTCATCAATCATTTTTTATGAAAATTGCAATGAAACCTCTGAGGACAGCGATTCGAGTGCCAGTGATTTTGAAACGGAAACTGAAATTACAAAAAAAATATTTTTTTGCAATATTCTCTTAAAAGAAGCTTTAAAAGATTTACTAGGTTGCCTTAACTAAAGACTGCCTGGAATTGTCCAATCTGGTTGTGGTAGGGCATTTTCATCCTTTTTGCCAGTATTTCGTCATTCCTTTTGGCCAAGCGAAGTTAACCCTTGCTTTCCCATAAGTCAGGTACTGCACTTAGTTCAAGACTGCCTTAGCGGCGAATAGACTCAATTTTAAAAAGGTGATATTGTTAAAGATTTTTGTGTTCCTAAACCAAGCCTTAATTGGCTGTTTAACAGCATTATAATAGGTGACTAAAGAACTGCTATCCCAAATGTATGTTCTTTTTAAACCACTTTAGACCAAATAATAAAGTGATAAGTGGACACATTATCTATTATGCTGAAATAAGCAAAGAAACCACTGCGTGAGCTGCTAATATTCAACAAATGTCTCCAGTCCCTACCACACAACCCATTTTGATAAAAATATAAACAATACAGTGTCTAATCAAATACTGCGTTCAATTAATAGAATCACTTTTGAAATGTTATACAGCAATAGCCACAATGTTTTTGCACACTGAAGTACAAAGCATTGAAAATTTTTCGTTCATTAAAGCCAGGCTCTCGGAAAGTAAACAAGTGTTTTATAATAACACTTGTTTACTCCCAGAGTGGTACTTCCTTCATGCGGTGCTTAAAAATATAACAGTAAGGATATATGTAGCACAATAAAGTTATATGCGCTTAGTTATTCACTTCTTTAATTATAACTTATATAAAACAAAAGTTACTTACCAAAAAAACAACCAACTTCGAAAAAAACACTACAAATTGAAAAATAACTTTAATTTCGGAAGTCGGTGTCTTTGGTTTTGAATTTTCGTTGTTTGCCACCGACTTCCGAAATTAAAGTTATTTTTCAATTTGTAGTGTTTTTTTGGAAGTTGGTTGTTTTTTTTTTGTAAAAAAGTTTTTATTTCTCGCTTTTTAGTGGGTCAGTTTGTACTTTATCTAAGTTACAATAGCCTAATGTCAACTGCTCATCACCTCTTACAAAAGATTGCTTTTCCCGGTGCAGGGACGTTAATCATTGAGGAGTTCTCCTGGTACCAATTCACCATCAGCCCCACGTCACCATAATATATACATTGTGACGAGCATAAATGGGTTAGCAACCTTAAAGTACCTAATCAAATCACAACCCATGAAATACTTATTATTGAGTAGTTCTGGTGGCCATCTGTGTTCTTCATGATTAGTTCCACTTCACCAAATGGTGCTTTCCGAGAGCAAATGCACGAGTTACTATAAAAAATACCTAAATCGCTATAGGTGTGCCTATCATTTATTTGAAGAGTTCTCTCCTCCTTTTAGAAGTTGGTTAAAAATTCAATAATACACCGATCGCAGAATATGGCATGTTTGGTGAGAGTCACAATTATAAACTTATAATTTCACAATTTATTCAATATTATTTATATTTAATTAATTATAATTATCTCCTTATAAGTACTAAATTAATCTTAGTGCTAAATACGTATTGACTGAATACCTGAATTTGAACACTTTCAAATGGTTTAAAGAGTTGTTGTAGCTGTTATTAAGGAAGATCAGTGTTCATACAGATGATAATAAGCTTCTTGTACATTTATTCAGCTACTATGGTCCAATAATAAACAAATTAAAGACTTTTATTTTGTGTCCAAATTGTTAGAATAACATCTATGTAAGCACTTATCCAGACATAAACCAGTCAATATGTCAGCTTGAAGTTTCCGGAAATGCTTTTATACAATGATTATTGAACCGATCTGTGTTGCTTCGGAGGCTAGATTAGTTATTCCTAGTATTGTACTGCATGTTTTTCTCTTAGTGTCTGTTCATGGATAGCTTTTCGAGAATACCTCTAATTAATTGGATAACAAAAAAATAAACAAACCAAAAAATGTTTAAGTACTGCACTCTGTTTGACATGACCAGCCTATAAAATTCCCACAGCTGAGACACAGGACTCCTCTCTTCGAGCAACTATTGAGTGAACTGTTTGTTAAGTAGAAAATAAATTTGTTGAATTCAGTTTGATTTTTTTGAGGTTTCAATGTATACTGGGGCAAGTACTTAGGTAATTTAAAAAAGGGTATACCAGCATATTATAACAAAAACAAGTACTTGCAAATAAATAAAATATTTGAAAAATAATAATTGTAGAAAACACACCTAGTGTGTTGAATGAAGCTTCTCTAACCAGACCATTTTGGCTCCTTACTTCATTTTCAGAAGAAAGTGCACAGCAAGCTAAAAGTAACTTAGAAGTAAATTACTGGGAAAATGGGTCAATGATGTGTGACCCGTGCGGTCGCTTTCGCTAGAATGATGCACCACAAATCGCCACCTCCAACCCTCGATCGCACACTTCTGCACGCACGCCACACACCTAGTGCACGTACACCGCATCCCAAACATCAATAAATCTTAAACATTCCCAAATCGACGCGCAGCGCAGCAGCCTTCAGCTCCGAATCTATTTTTAGAAAAAAATGCATAAGGCCCAAACAAACAAAATGTGATTATCTCACCTTGAGGCTTGAGGTCTGCTTGGCTAAACAGGGAGAAGACGGTGGAGAAGCACTCCATCACGCCCCCCATCCATAATAATTTCTTTTTGTCTTCTTGTTCTTCCAAGGCTGGGAAACATCCTTGAAGCCTGCCCTCTAAAATCTCCGGTGCATCAGGGTCGTCGGGAGGACTCCCGTCCATTTTGTGGGTTGATTGCAGCAAACTTATGTCTGCACACGAAGAATTAATTATCTAATTCACACATTTGTAGTGGAATAACCATTTTCGGAATTAGTAAATCAAAACAAGGATTCCACTCACTTCTTGGTTCTGAGGCGTGCACCATAGACAATAACATTGACAAACACACTGTCTTTTTTTCACTGGTCTCCGCACATATACTCCAATCAATCTGCCTAGCCTTTTTCCAACTATGTTGGGGTCAACTTCCCGTATAACCAGATGCAGCCGAGTACCAGGATTTTAGACGGAGCGACTGCTTCCTAATGTCCACAATTCCACATACATAATTACTCCACAGACTTTATAATGGGTATAAAACTGCCGCTTGCTCACTTTAGATGGCGCTACTACTGCGTGTCTAAGAATGACACTATCCATACACTTTTGTAAAGAAGCAACTTCTTTTTCGCAAATTGAAATATGCTATGTGCAGCTGATAACTCCAAAAATACGGGGACCCATGTATTTGCCAAAGATGACGAAAACAGTGGGAGAAACCACTGCGAAAAACAATTGGAAACTCAATATTTCGTCTTCAGGTTTTTAAAAAGGATAGCACATATGCTATCCTTTTTAAACCTGAAAACTTTTATATGGAAGATATTCGTATACAGGTGATACTCCCAAGACAACTAAGGCTGTTTTCATTACCAACAAGCACTTGTGGTGTGATACTGATAATATAATAAAATATAATATGTAATTTACTTTTCCACTACCGCTGCTTTTTTACCAGTGGCAGAAGTTAGTGACAAAAAGACGAGCTAAGGAAAAGGGAAGCCTTTTCCTTAGCTCGTCATTCACTAACACTTCAATTCGCATACTGAATACCTATCTAGTTTTCGTTTTGTGATCGACAATGGTGGTTTGTTTGTAGACGGCAGCAGTGTTGCCACCTATGACGAGCTTCCAGTTTTTAACCCCATGCAGTTGAAAAGTTATCTCTTGTGATAAAGGTAGACCTCAACCTCTCTTCTTCTGTGTGACCAACAGAGTCCACAGCCACAGACCATTTTTTAAATGGTCAATGGTGAATTATGTACCTACCTACGTTTGACGTAACGTTAATTTTATTCTTTATTGATTTATTAAAATACTACGACTTGTTACAAAATAAACATGAAGCCTCTTATGAAGCAAACCGTAAAAAATACCATAGAGACAAAAAAACGAACCCAGCGGAAAAAATAAATTTTATTTTAGAACGGATGGTGCCAATGTCAAAAGTTCAAAACTGACAACTTTCTACTTGAGCAGTGACGCAGTTGCTCATGCTCAGGTAGCTCAGTCAGGCTCACTGGGGGCAAAAGTCAAACACGCAAACACTAATACTGAGCGCGGTGTCCAGCCGAAATATAATTTAAAATAATTTCGTTCACATTGCCTTACCTACTTCTTACAAAGATCTATTGTTAGGTGTGTTCGCTAAGGTAACTTCATATAAACAGTTAATCGCGAAATCCGTTTATATATGTGTTTATTTTGTGAGCTGACGTGAAGTTCCTGTTAGCAAAATGAATAAATCGTTATCTTTACAAGAGCTATATGCAATGTACAAGCGATGGGTGATTACCAATCCTGGTGTTGTGACGGACGTCGAGACAGTAGCGACGTGGTCTTCTTACTTCGTGGCGGGGAAGATAAATAAATCGCCCATAGTATCAGAGTTGGTTTACTCGCTGTCCAAACTCGTGTCACTGTTCAACGACAGGCTTATAAGAGAGGCTTACGGTTCTGACGAGCCTTACTACGGGCTCCGGGAACAGATCAAGCTGTGGCTGACAGTTGTCCACTACTGTGAAGTGTTCGCAGAGCTGCTGGTGAAAAATAGATGGGGCATGCGAGGGAAGTGGACCATAGCGACCCTACTGCAAGTGTTCAAGTGCTCCTCGGCGCTCGTCCTGCTCTTTAGGTTCAAAGAGCTACCTGTTGCACATCCCCCAATAGCTGCATTGCAGAGAAAGAAGTTTACAGAAGGTAAAGAGACAGATGAAAATTCCAATTCATTCTTCACTCTTCGGAGATCGGGGCGCGTCATTCGACGTGTAGACGGCGCCCCCTCGGTAGCATTCCGTGACTGGGAGCCTTTGAAAATAAAGGATGACAGACCTGGTGCTGCTGTGAATGTGAAAGATTTGGTTTATGCTGAGTCACTCCACATTCTGAAGCCCTTAATACATTTAGCATCTATGAGAGTGTTCGGAACAAAGGCTTGGAAACAGTGGGTGGTAGCTCTTTGTGTAGATATAGCTAGTATGAAAATGTACAGCAAATATATGAAAGATTTGTCGTATGACCAACGGCTAGAGATAAGCCGTAGAAAGTTAAGCCTAGTTTTGTACTTACTAAGGAGTCCGATGTACAATGGTTATTCAAAGAATGTTATTGAGAATGCATTGACATCTATGACAAACAAGGTACCTGCCATGTCATTTATTTGTGGACCAATCATTCAGTATTTGAGCCATTGGCAAGATATCTACTTCTATATGTGGGCTTCGTAGGAGGTTTATTACATTATTGGATATGGAAATCATTATTTGGATGTTACAAATAAATATTTTAGATGGTGTAGTATTATAATGTTATATATTCATGACACTTTTTAACTGTTGCATAAAATTTTATGGTTGTTGACCTTGGAATGTTGTGTACCCAACATAGTATTTGACACTATGTTAAACCTGAAGCTTTAGCATTAGTAATATTTGAATATTTCATTAGTTCATGACTGTTTTCACTACCATTTGTCTCCAAGCATTGGCAAAATGGTTGCCAAGGTAAAGCTAAAATTAACCTATTTGTTTTTTTTTAATGAGTCTTAATTATGTAGTATATAATTATGTTTATTTGTTCTTTATAAGTTTACAAATGTCAATAGTATGCCAAATTCAGTACCTACTGCATTGATTTAATTAAATAGTAATTATGCAGTAATATATATGTCAATGACCTACTGCAAACAAAACGAAAGTAGGATTGAAATAACCACTTTTATGTTATAGTTAACACGTTGTAATAACAGAAACACTTCAACTGTGTTGCACTAATTAAAGTGTCTGACACATTAATGTTAAGATGAATGAAGTCTAGGCAATCAAAAGGGAAGCTTAGAGCAACTATTGCTCTGCTCACAGTAAATTTTATTACACCTCTATATCTCATTACGTACGTTTATGTCTCAAATGGCTCAATAAAATATGCTTGTTCTCTATTTTGGGTATGTTTGCAATAACCAGATAATAGTGTATTTCTTTAGTCTCAATGTAATGTTGTCACATTTTGGTAGCGGAGGGTTTTTCAGCACAAAAACTTGATGGCCGAGTAGATCATTGTAACAGAAAAACTCGTTCTCCCATACAATGTATAGGAGAACATGTTGTTGCAACTGCAAAATAAATGTAAGTTGGCCGATTATTACTGGATAACTTGTAGAGCGTACTTAGTTGTGATCGTTTTCCTTTAAATTTCGTTATATACCTATACCCTGCCGTGAATTTTTCACATAACTATGCAAAACCAATCATTTCGCTGGCAGGGGCGACACACCAGACTCTAACAAAAATTAGTACTTTAAAGCTTAATATTTCGCAAACGGATCCCTGTATCCAAAAATGGTTTTCACAAACTCACAATATTGTTAAACGACCTTTACGGCTTTTCTAGTACCTACTAAAAATCTCTGAGCTATGCCGCGGACAGACAGACAGACGGACATCGGACATGGTGAAACTAAGGGTTCCTTGTTGACTACGGAACCCTAAAAATGTCCAAATACAATTTTTCGTTGTCGTCAAATTTTGAGAAAGTCCATACTTCGCGCTTCGTCATCGTCAGATTTGCCGATTAAATCGTTTTGAGTGAGGTCCCGTACGATGTGATGAAAACAACTGCGCCTAACTGAACATCCCCTAATTTTTGTTCTGAAAATACAAATATATTTTAATATTTTTGGCGTTCTTTCATCAGCCCTATCTACTCAGCTACCAAGTTTTAGTGCTGAATATGCTTGCTGAGAAACACTCTGTGCTCCCATGGTCTGTTCTACAAATGATGCTCAAACTTTAATTATAACAACAAACTCAAGAGTCAGATAAAGCCATCTTGTTTTGACAAATGCATGAGTCTTGCCCGAGTCTTGGGTGATATTCTGTCTGTAATATGACACCCATTGCGTAATGCACGATCGGTTTGAAAGAAATGTCTAACTCATTGCTTCATAAGTTCGAAAAAATATCTGCTCAACAACGTAACTGACGAACTTATGAAGCAATGGATTTGTTTCGAACCGATTCCAATTCCGATTGATCGTGTATTACTTACGCGGGTCTTTTAATTTAACTCAATCCAACCAATCAAAAGGCTTTAAACAAAGACAATCTCAAGTCAAGATCTATGCTTGAGTCTCAGACCAACAAAAAAGGTTGTTGTTACCTTTTTTGTTGGTCTGAGGCTTGAGTATCATTCTATATTACTTATCGGGTCGTCTTGCATTTATTACGTCACATTCACATCTCATTTATGGCTAGACTGGTTTAATAATTAATTAACCTTCAATCATTGGTGCCGATTCTCTTGTCACAAATTCTCTAAACTAAACTAAAAATCACTAAAATTTAGTTTATTCCTGTCAAATGACGATTTCCCATTCTGAAAATAGACTAAAGTGACACAACATAACTATAATTTAGTTTGATAGCACTAAGATGGCACTGAGTTTTAATTTAGTGAAAATGCTATTCTGAATTTGACGTTTTAACCAAAATTTTTGTTCTATATCTAAAATCCTCTAACTAACTCTTGACTATTTTTAATCACGATTAAAAATGTGTGGAATAAAATTAGTTGTCATAAACTAAAATTCAAACCAACACCTCGAATTCAGTTGCAAAACGGTACTGTATCTTTTTTTTATTTTCTTTAGCTTATATCTCGAAAATGGTGTGTCCTATCGCAAAAATAATGAAAATTTTGACCCCCAATGCAACTCGCAAACCCGTAATACTCAACATGTTAGTATTTTTTTTTTTTGTTTTCTTCCAAATACTTATTGAAAAATTCCATATAAAAATACGTCGAGACGGCCACAATGCGCGCATCTCCAGCTCAAAAAAAATGTACGTGGTAGGCAAACAAGTAGGTACCAAGTGGAGTCGCGATTGTCAAATTCGATTTTAGTTGTGTCAAAATAATTTTTAAATTTAGAGATTTTTTCTAAGATTCTCATAGTAAAAAGTAAGGAATTTTAGTGATAGGTGTACAAGAGAATCGGCACCAATGTCCAGTATTTGCGCTTAGTATTTACACATGTTTGACAAATCCTTATCACCTATGTACACACGGCTACACATCAAGCTCTACATTTCCAGTACAAGCTGACCTCGCATTGTACGGAAACGTATACAATGCAAGATCAGCATAAACTGGAAATGTATTGCTTGATGTGTTATAGCAGTGTGTACAGTCAGCCTCAAGAAGATGTACCTAAACATCGACAAGAATTCATTAAATTGTATAAAATCTGTGTTTCTTCTATAATTTTGTATCAATGTACCTACCTATAGCTAGCAGCTACACATTGATACAAAATTATAATCTTTTTATAGAATATAATAGCTACAAAACATATTTCATATTGTTGCATATTATTAAGGAACACAAATTGTAGACAATCAATTGGATTGTACACACGGCTACACATCAAGCTATACATTTCCAGTATAAGCTGACCTCGCATTGTACGGCAATCATATACAATGCGAGATCAGCATAAACTGGAAATGTATAGCTTGATGTGTAGCCGTGTGTACATCTGTTTGAGGCCGACTGTCTAGTACAATCAGTCAAAGAAATTACTAAGAGAAAGAAAAATGTTATCAATAGTCAATCATTTATGTCATTCCATAATGTGTACTTAGGTGGTACCTAACTTAAAATTTTATGAGGTCATTGTGGACCCTTCTGGGCACAGCAAAATACTAGGAGAGGGGAAGCTTTGAAAATGTTACATACCAGTCTTCTGAACTAAATCTAATGTATCGTAATAGGTTTTTTTTTTAATATAGTAGTATAATTATAATAGTTTACTGTTGACTAGTACTTATTTTAAATTTGATAAACCTCCAACACAAAAAAAAATATCATTTAATCATTTTATTAAAGTAGGCCTGGGGTTAATTTCTAATTTATTCTGTAAATAATTCCTCATCGATGATGATTTTCTATTGCAATATGAAGTACTTTTATTTGACTTTGTATTTTAATTATGGAGCTTTTACTGTCAAGTGTGGGGTTTTTTTGTTTGTTAAATATGGTAGGTAATTAAAACAGTCAATAATTAATTACACTGATTAACAACATTACATTTTCATCATGCCCTTCGATGTTTTTTAGTTCTTAATTTTATTTAAAGTAGGGTGATAGGGTGTCATTAATAAAACGCTTTTAATTTTTATTAGCCATGAATTTTACTTGGTGAAGGAAATTATTGATAAAGTAAAATAAAAGATTTGCAGCCTAAATAAATATCTATGATTTTCTGGAAAGAGGACGCGCGGGCTCGCGAAAGATGGAAGGAGTGGAGGGACTAGTTCCCCCTAAAAAGGGGAAATGGGGCGTATCAAAGTTTGTATGAAAGAATTTTAACGCGTGGTCCAAACAAAACGACACTCAGTTGGTATTTGAGCAAAAATAAAGGACAATGTGTAGTTATCAAGGCTTTTCGAAAATGTACCCCTAACGGGTGAAAAGAAAACACGTAAATATATATTTTTTAATTTATCTGTCTGGCTCCCACCCTCCATGGAGCTCGCAAGGTTGGTTTACGGTGCGACATCGGGTAGGCGGAGGAGGTCGAAAGGCCCACCCCTAGCCTTTACCTACCGCTTCAGCCGCCTACCGCTTCAGCCGCCAGAGGCTGACCTCAGTGGACCTCACGCGCCTCGTCTGTGGCCGTCTGACGGGTAGGGCCACCGTTTCGTGCAATCCGAACCGAGAGACTGGGAACGGGAAGGGAAGCGATGTTGCCTCACGGACACATTACAACCATTACCGCTCGGTTCAACTCCCCAAGACTTCTTCATCCTCGCTCACGGTACTCAACTGCGCAGGTCCTAGCGTAGGTGACTACTTTTTCCTACTCACCCCAGCTGATTTTAGTGATAGTCGAGCCCTCCACCACTCAATCACAAAAGGGTCGCGGTTCGGAGTGGAAACTGAAAAGGTGGATGGAGGAGTAAGAATGTGGGTAGGATGGAGTGAAGAGGGATTTTGCGATTTGGGACAGGAGAGCAGAATACGGGACAGAATAGGGGAAGGGATGTGATGGTGCCTGGCGGTTTTTGTTACCTTTATTTCCTGTAGAATTAGATCAAGAACGGGGTGGAAACCTCGGGAAGGTGCATCCGCCAGACTTGCCTTGAGGATCTACGACTGTCTGGTAGGCCTGAATCTACAGGGTGTTCTATTCCCACTTGTCCTACATGTTCCATCGGTAGAACTAATGGGATATTTTGTTCTCACCGTTTATTCCTTAGTACTACGTTTTGAGAGGTTCTAGAAATGGAAGTAAAGTACCAAATATGTCGTATCTCAATGTTAAGTTTAAAAGACACTTAGATATTACTGGAAACATTACAACACTATTAATTAAAAGACACATTGTATAAATAATGGTAAGTATTGTAATAATATAGGGTGTTTGGCGGAACGTTGAACATACGAAAATGGTGGATAGGTGGGGTCATCTGCTACTTAGTCAGCCCTAATTTATGGGAACGCACTCTAATCACTTTTTGATCCAGACCCTCGTCATTATGCGTAATGGAAGGTACCTACTCAAAACATCAAAGCAAGGAAGCCCAAACTCGATTATCTTAGCACTTTTTATCAGGGAGTTCCAGTGGAAATTTTCCGGCCCATCCTCAGACACTCATCGTCGTACTCAAGCCCGGGGGCTCCCGGCTAGATGGACCGAGGACCATAAAAACGTGTCTGTGACAGACTAGAAGCGGAAGGTGGAGGACTGGGTGCTGTGGCGCAAGCTGGGAGAGGCCTAAGTCCAGCAGTGTACTGCGGTAAGCTGAGTTGATTGATTTATTTTTACAAAATAAGTTAATGTTTTTCATATATTTGAATGAAGAATGCCATCTATGTCTTGCTATCTGAACTAAACGCTAGGTTGTGAATTAGCGAAGCAGTAATGCTCGGGAAGGAGGAGGCGGAACGCGTGAGGGAGAGGCAAAGTTTGCGCCCTCACGCCCCTAACCACCGCTGTTGGAGACGCCCTGGGCGTCGGGAATCCCAGGCGGATTCCCAGCCACCATAGGCGCGGGCTTGCGGACGGCAAGCAATGGGTAGCTGGCCGTCCGATTAGGACCAGGCCCGGGTCGATGGCGCGTCGTGTTCCACGCGCGCCTCAAAGAGATGTCAGCACAATTGGCGGGGTCCGCTAGGACCGATGCCTGCCAGGGTTGCTGGTTAGTCCGAAAGGGATACCGGGACCTTGGCAACAGGCAACTGAAGGAACACGGGTGGGTTTTAGTCAGTAAAAGTCTGACACGCCCTTCTGCTCCGCCCAGAGCGGGAGAAGTCATTGAAGGTTGTGAATTTATTTGTCGTTTTATACATACATACAGCATTGGGCCAAGTTTAGAAATGCAATTTCAAAAGCGGACTGCAAATAGGCGTACAGTAAACAAACAGGTCAAAAAGTTGATCAATCCCTGCCTTTAGAATAGCAAACATGATCTACCGAAGTATACCAATCACACTGTACCAATTTTTGTTTATTTTTTATTATTAGCGTAATGTCTGTTCATAATTTTAAAAAATATCTTCTATACTGGCAACAATAGTTCTGTCAGTCAGTCAGTGACGCAGTGGCCATTTTGGAAAAATTATGTTATGCGACCAAATTCAGACACCGTCCATCACGTCTGTTTTGTATGTAAATAGTGAACTTTAAAAATAATAAGTTAACACGTTTCGCCCGCACTTCGAGTTCATCAGTAAACACTTTTAGTACTTTGATCAAAGAGTAAAATAAGACTTTGATTTGTGTTTGTAATACGCAACTTGCGCGATCTTTACGGTCTAAGCGTGTTTTTCTTCCCAAGTTATTGCAAGGCTTAATTACGACTCACCAAAATGACGAACTTAATACAACAATTAAATTTTAGTAGTAGTAATTACAATATTGACTACGATGTCGCTGGTGTGGAACCCCCTGCTTTTGAAGAGAAGAAGTACGGCCATAGCGCGTCGTTAAGCGCTGCCGGAAGCAATCGGCAGAACTCATCTTTGTCGGCTTCGGACGCCGAGTGTTTCTCGCTGTGCCTGGGTGCCGGGCCTCTGTGGTGGTCCTGATGTTCCGGCTCATGGCTCGGCACCGCCCGGAGAGGTGAATGGCGGGGCTGCAAGCCCCGCTACCCCATCAACACCCAACCACGACGACAACAACCGTGACTTGTTGAGTGCCCTGCTATGGGCAGGTGTGAGTTCACTTACAAGCAGCGCGGAGAGCCTCATCACTGAGTCGCAATCACTTACTCACGCTCACCCAGCCATCAACCAGCAACGCAGAGAAGCGACTATCAGCAAGATCCTTGAACGCAAGGACAGGCAGGCTGTTAAGGTGGACTTGAAAATCTTTGTCACCGAAAACACCATCAACCGCTGGGAAGCTGTGGTTCATGGAGGGACTATCTACCTGCGCATGCCAGGTGTACTCCAGTCAGGCAGCAAGGAGAGCTTTATGCTACTGCTTGACTTTGCTGAGGAGAGGCTCGGTTGTAAAAACTGCATCATATGTGTGCTAAAGAGCCGTCCAGACCGCGCAACCATGCTCCGCACATTCATGTTCATGGGCTTCCAACTATTGGCTCCAACTTCCCCACTCATGCCCCAGGAAATCACCAACCCTGAGTACATATTCCTGCACTACAATATGCAGTAACACCCTGAATTAGTCAAGTTTCGTAAAGTCCTAAATTTAAAGCTAAAGTTAGAGTAAACTTGTGTTGTAAACCTCGAGTTTGCCTGTTATTTCTTTTAAAGATCCTTAAATTTCAGTAAAAGTTTTAAAACAATTTGTTATAAACAACAAGAGAGTGATTGATAGTGTGATGGTTGACAGCGGAGAATGGGAAAAGAAAATGTGTTGAAAACATGTGCTAAGGGCAGGAACATGATGAATATTATAAAATATGATGCGGTGATAAAATAAGATTACAATTTGATTATTATGAAGGATTAATTAGTTTTATAAAAAATATTTTGTGTTGAATATTATATGGTGATATGGAACTCTTCGTGTGCGAGTTCGACTCGCTTTTTTTTGTAGTAATCTTTATCCCCAAGCCAAGGTCTGTTAAAAACTTTCGCGCACTCGTTTTCGGCAGGAATAATAAGTTCATCTCCGCGCACACACTGAAGCCCTAGTTCAGAACTTTTGGGTAATTGAAGGAAATTATTAGTTTACTACCGATTTTATACGTCGCCGCGTCGCGCGTGCCGTGTCATTTATGTGTAGATCGATTCTAATTATACTGCGACTATTATAAATGCGAAAGTGAGTTTGTTTGTCTGTTACGCTTTCACGCTAAAATGGCTGAACGGATTTAGATGAAATTTGGCACCTGGGTAGACCATGACCTGGAATAGGACATAGGATAATTTCTATCCCGATATTCCCGTGACTTGCGCGGGTGAAACCGCGGGGTGCAGCTAGTAAAAAATAAATGCGAAAGTGAGTTTGTTTGTTGATACGCTTTCACGCTAAAACGGCTGCACGGATTTGGATGAAATTTCGCACATGAGTAGACCTTGACCTGGAGAAGAACATAGGCTACTTTTCATCCTGGATCGCAGACGAAGGACTCATGGATACGCGCTCGAGAGAGCTGCGAAACAGGTGACTGCCGGTCATGTAACGTCACGCGCGCCCCGCCCGCCCCCGCCTACCGCCGCCCTCCGTGTTGAGACGCAAGTTCGTTGCCCTTGCATATAGGGTGAAATATTCTTGTGGAAAAAAGTAGATTTTCTTTAAAAAAAAAAGTTGTTTTTTTCCATTGTTTTTACGTTCTATAAATGAAACCAAACCACTGGTTTCAAGGTTAACAGTGTTTACACTAACACCCTGTATATTTTTGGCAGATGATAAATTATCGAAGCAAGAAACAATAATTACAATTATTTTAAATGTGTCTTCCCTGAAATAATTGGTTATCGATTTCTACGTAAGCTAAAGTTTAGAGACCAATTTGAATAATTTGACCCATAGTACTCGTATTATCAATATCAAATTATAGAGAATAAAATAAGTAAAAAAAAACGTTTCAAAGAATAATCAATTATTTGTGAAACAGTTTAGCAAGTGCCTAGGTAC
The DNA here is from genome assembly GCA_947363905.1 of Lithophane semibrunnea. Taxonomy (NCBI): domain Eukaryota; kingdom Metazoa; phylum Arthropoda; class Insecta; order Lepidoptera; family Noctuidae; genus Lithophane; species Lithophane semibrunnea. The sequence goes on from OX376186.1 coordinate 8,119,310, forward strand.
CTAATCGAAGCCTGAGCTGGTACCTATTTACTTTTAATAAAATCGGGAGTTATTTTATTATGGTGCTGCTGCTGAGTGCCTAGTCTGCGGACTCAGAAGGCTGATGGATGAGTATCTGTGAGGTGAGGGCTATGCAGCTAATCTCGGGCTGCTGTTTAATGTAAAAAAGTTAGTGTTTGGTTTTTCAGGGTAGGTGGTGTGTAAACAACACGTAGTATGTCAAGTAGAAACGGGTTTTGTCGACGAAAGAATAAACAAAATGACAGGTTGTAGCTCAGGGTGATAGTTTATCTGTCATTTTGTCTATTCTTCCGTCGAAAAAACCCATTTCTGCGGTAGGACTGCATGCAGGCATGCAGTCATACGGCAGAAATGGGTTTTTGGTGGGGCTTGCAGTGCATGCTCGCGTAATTTCATTATGACGACAAATAATTTGTTTTAGTATTAAAATGTGATGTTAATTAATGTGACTGTGTGTGTACTTTTTATTCTTATTATTAAGTATGAGTATACACATATATTTAATGTATACGTAATACATTAAATAAATGATTAGGTACATTATACTAGCGAAGCGCCCCTGCTTTGCACGGTTTTACACCTTCACAAAACATCGAGATTTCTTAATTATTATAAAATATAAGTAATATTAAGGGTTTGTAAAAATCCGTTATATAAAATAAATATCCCATATTTGATATACTAGCCGATATTGTATCATGTAAAATAAAAGATGCGATTTTTATTCTGTATGTGGGATAAAATTATGTATTTTAGTTGTAGAATAAAAGTTTGTGTAAGTATATTTGACGTTTTTATTAGAAAAAAAATCAATTTTATTATTATTTATTTATTTATTTAAACTTTTGACACACATAAACAAGTAAAAAGGCGGATTAATGCCGTGGTCATTAAGTCCGACACTACCAGTAGTACCAGTCAACCAAGGGAGGTGAAGGGATGGCAGGTAATTCGTTTGAGAGGAAATAATAAAAATTAAATTAAAAATTTTAGAAACCCCCGTCAAAAAAAAAGCGTCTAAAAAGTAAAAAAAAAAATATCATAAAAGTTGTAGGTAATATTTTGATCCAAGCGTCGTCGTGTCGGGTGACAGCTAATACAAACGCCAACACACACTAGGCATAATGAATGTATGCTGTTGTAGAAAGGATAGCTGCTGTTAACTTCCTATTTTCATTAGCCGTCCCACGACACGACGACGCTTGGATCAAAATATTTACAACTTTTATATTATTTTTTAGACGCTTTTTTTTTTCGGGGGTTTTTAAATTTTTAAATTTAATTTTTAGTTCCAGCTTTTTATATTTTATATTATATTACTAGTAGAAACGCTACGATCAACACGCAGCTCGCCGAAATCTGCGTAGCTGTACGTTTTTTGCCACAGTGAAGCTTATTACCTACTAATTTACTCTCATTTATCTTTCCTACTCCATCATCAGACCCTGATCACCATGTACCTATCTGTAACCTATTTGTTGAGACCTTTCCAATGAGTCCAAACACGATACCTCTGCTGTAAGATGGTGAGGGAGTTGGGTATCCTGCAAATTCCAGGTGATGCTGCAGCATCAGCTCAAGGTTACTATATCCTTTTCATATCATTGAAATAATAGATTTCTAGATTTCCAATCGATTAGACCTGTGGAAGATGCTCACATCCATTCATCAACTAGAAAAGAGCTGATAATTTTCAAACGGCTGAACCGATTTTCTTGAATCATAGCTAAGAACAGAGAGTGTTCTTAGCTAGAGCTTAGATCAAGTCACCTTTCAAACAAAACCAAAAAAATCAAAGTCGGTTCAGCCGTTTGGCAGCTACGATGGCGCAGACAGACACACAGATACACACGTTAAACTTATAACACCCCTCTTTTTCCGGGGTTAAAAAGGGAAAAAATAATAATAATAGGTATACAGGCTGGCCGGAAAGCAGACGTCCGAAAAAAAAAAGTAGGTTCCTCGTGTCGTGGGGTATCCAAATCAGCCCCATGTATGTTCCGCGATTTTTCATAGTTCTCGAGTTATGAATTTTTTTCTGAGTGAATGACCAACTTAATCTAAAGTGAAAACTTTACGTTCGGTGAATTATGACTTAAATTTTCAATTTCAAAGCAAAAGTCTAAGCAGGTGACTTCATGGTGCCTAAGATGACTTCAGAAATGCGCCAGAGTCTCCGTTTTCATAATCAAATTAAAAAAGTAGGAGGTAAGGGTGCGTTTCCACTGAAGCGGAGTCGAGCGGAGCTGAGCCGAGACGTGCAGGAATCTTCCAATCACAAACGAGACGAGAGACGCGATATGGATTTCAACCATTGTGATTGGTCGATTCCTGCAGGTCTCCGCTCAGCTCCGCTCGTCTCCGCTTCAGTGGAAACGCACCCTTATGTGGCTACGTTGGCTGAAATCAGCCTTCATAGACAGCGAGGTGGGAAATTCTTAAAATTAGGCAACTGACAAATAAAAATTGTCCATTTTCTCGTTCCTACGTCGAAAATTCTCAAAAACACAGAAACAATTCGTAACTCGAAATTTCGAAAACCATGAAAAATCGCGGAACATACATGGGAGTGATTAGGATACCCCACGGCACGAGAGACCAAAGTTTTTTTTTTTGGACCTCAACTTTTCGGCCATCCTGTATATATCAAAATGCATTATGGAAAAAAGGATTTACAGTGCATAAATAGGCTAGGATAGGTTATTATTGTAATAGGTAGGTAATCAGTCTTTCCATAGGTATAAAAACATTACAGGGTTTTTTTAAGGAAGTCAACAACGACAATAAATGAACAATTGTAAAAGCAATCGATCGATTCCCATTAAAATTGAAAATAATTTTATGGGAATCAATAGAATGCGAAGCCGCGGGGCAGGTATTAATTATTATTATTAACTACTAGCTTTTGCCGGCGTTGAGGTCGGAAATTATCCCACGGGAACGTAGGTACTACCGGGATAAAAGTAGATATCCTGTCCTATTCCAGGTCATGGTCTAGGTACCCATGTGCCACATTTCATCCAAACCCGTTCAGCCGGTTTAGCGTGAAAGCGTGACAAATAAACACACTCAATCTCGCATTTATAATATTGGTTGGTTACCATATAATAACGAATATAAAATATTATGGATATAAGGTTTGAATTCCAATAAAAAGCTAACCGTACCTACTTGCTAGGGTGGCGTCCATTAATTTACATGAGGCGATTTTTCGATCTCCTTTGTGAGATTTGGCCCCGCCCCCCTGAACTCACGCAAGATTTTTCAAACTGCGTATTTTTCGTGTAAACACGTTGATCTGTGCTTGATTTGGTTTTCTCAAAATTTTCTACTGTTCCTTGCGGAAAAAACATTACGCGATGTTTGCCGAGGATCCCCCTCTCCCATACGTGAGATTGGGTGAGGTTCGGCTCGTAGGTACCTAATTATAGGACGTCCTCTTATTTGGTACCTACCTAAATCCCCGAAACTTATGATTATTATAATTGCCACTACATGAAATGTAGGTACTTACTTACTAAACTAAATATCAATTGATAAACACACATAATATATACCAGCGAACCCATATACACATAAACCTTCTGGAATTCATTATTTAATGATAAGTAGTGAAAACCGCATCAATTAAAGTCCGTTGCGTAGTTTAGAAGAACAAAGCGGTCACACAGACAGACACGAAAAGTGACTATATTACCCGACTACGGCGAAGCAAAATGGAGGGTTATAATTTTGACCGGTATGTACTTACTTACCTATGTATAATGTTCATGTGTTCATGTCACGGTTCTTAACTTCTAAACTACTCACAATTTGACAAATGAGATATCGTTGGAAGCGTCTTGGTCTCATATATAATAGTAGTCTATGGTCTTGGTCGTCTGGCGGTAGTCATGTATCGTCATGTGTCACGTGATCATGTCACATTAACTATGCTATGGAGGACAAACGACTAGGACATAGAAAAGAACAAAAAAAAAATTCACCTTATTGGGTATCAAATGAAACGGCTCAATTAGCAAATTTCAAAAATATATATATCACCCCAAAAAATTAAAAAAAAATCTCCGGCTCCAAGTCCGGAGTTTTTATTTGTCTGTCTTTGGTTCTTGTTTATACCTTTTCAGTTGACTTTTTTGTTCTAGTTGGGTTTTAGTTTTATCATTTTTTTTTTTGTATTACGTATGTATTACCGTGCGTTTGCACTGGTGAAACATTCGAGACAAAACATGTTGAAATCTCTAGTTCCTGTCAAAAATTGTATGGAACATTGACAGTAAATAGAGATTCCATCATTCCAACATGTTTTGTCTCGAATGTTTCGCCAGTGCAAACGCACGGTTATAGGTTATTGAAGACTGATTAGATTCGAATGATTAAAATCGGTTAACAAATTGGCGGCCATAAAGCCTAACATACATACGAAAAATCGAATCGAGATTCTCGTCCGTAATACGTCCATAAAACGGAACCCTTATAAGATCACTTGTGTGTCTGTCTGTCTCTCAGTCTGTCACAGTCAATTTGCTCCGAATCTAACGTCTAACGAGAATAAATTAATTTCGAATATGGGGGACCCAAGAGATAGAGTAGCCTAGAATTCTAAGTTACGTTCGGGGGGCAAATAAAAAAATTGGTAATAAGTTTTGCAAACTGTACCGTGTCAAATGTAAAGGCTTATTTTTTTAGTAAAGATAGTTTCTCATGTACCTACTTAGTTCTTTACTTCTATGAAAACTTATAAGAAGTCTATGTCTTAAAATAACATGGTAAATATCCCAATATTGTGCGTACAAGCTTACATTTGCAGTTGGAATTAATGGGAGAACATGTTTTTCAACTACAATGTTACCTTGTCTTTGGGATCCGTTAGTTTTATATTAAAAAAAATGCTACTACGTTACGTGCTACTACGTTAGTCTTTCTGTTCTTTATTCTTTACGCTCCATCGCTCTTTGGCAAAACTTATGTTTGGACCAAGCCTGAGCGCCAATAGGTTAGGATAGACAGGATACTCATCATGTCGACGAGCTTACGGTTTAGAGATGTTGGGAGTTCACCCTTCATTAGCACCTTCATGAACCCGTAGTAAATAATGTGCGTAACAAAAAGTTCGTTATTCTAAACAACCAGTACAGTCGAGTTCATTAATCTATTGGCACTGTCAAGGATTAAAAATATTGTGAGCGTTGGAAAACTCAATAAATTCTATGGATTCAAAATATTGTGAGCCATGGAAAGCTCAATAAATTCTATAGAACACGCCGAATTTAATCGTTACTGAATGAAAGTTGCTATAGGAAAAATAAAACAATTAGGTAATTTACACATTTTATTATGTTTCAGGATTATAGACGTACGTATGTACTTATACATAGTATTAGTGCTACTACATATATAAATATTTTTAACTTCAAAATCGCGTGTATTCCCGTTCGTCCCACGGGCATTTTCATTTTAAATGGCGCAGGTTATAATAAACAGCCTTTAAAAAATTATTATTGTTTTAAGAACTTTGAATTATTGTAAAAAAAATATGAAATTATTTAGAAATCATTTCAGCCATTATAGCGTGAAAGTGTACCTAACAACTAAACAAACAAAACTCAGTTTCGCATTTATTAGGATAAATAAGTTTATAATTGAACAACAACCAGACTTAAATTATTCAGTGGGACCAAAGGGAATTAAAAATAAAATTATAAATCATTCCCGTTCTGGAATAAATCTAATATAATTTATTGGTGGGATGAACGGGAATACACGCAAAATCGCTAGAGGAGAACATTAACCTTTTATAATTACAGAGATATACAGTTGACCGCACGTCTGTGGTAACACTTTTTTGACCTTGAGTCGGCCTAGCATAGTACCACATAGGTACTACGCTAGGCCAACTCAAGGTCAAAGTTTCAATAGAATAAGTTTAACCAGCATATATACTAGTTTGGTTCCCTCTGCTTAATCAGCCTATAACGTTCCCACTGCTGGGACACAGGCCTCCTCTCTGTGAGAGGGAGTGGGCCGTCCACCACGCGGGCCCAGTGCGGGTTGGTAGATGTCACATGTCTTCGAATTTTTGGTTCTAGGACATGCCGGTTTCCTCACGATGTTTTCCTTCACCGTTTTGAGAGCAGTGGCGATGAAATTATTTACACAAAGTAAAACGCCCGTCAGGGTTCGAACCTACGACCTAAAACTCGTAAGTCTCGGCCGATACCACTGGGCCACCACTGCTTGTTGTTCCCTCTGACGTGCGGCCTGTCGTACATAATGTATTGGTAGTTATTTTAAATATCTATTACGAATGTTCAATGTAAAAAGTGATGCTTGCGTAAGGTTATCCTTCAAATCAATGTCCGCAGGAGTTATTTGTTGGTGGAACCCGAATTATTATCGCTGCTGAATGTCTTTTGCTGAATGTTTTTTGGGATTTGGACCAGCTCCCGTCAGCCATTTATATCCATAGATTTTGGGAATAAATGTAGCATGTTCCATAAAGTAAATATCATTATCGATTGTCGACCGATCAAAGAGACTCAGTGAGGAGCACCATCATCTTTGGCCGATCGATCATGCAACATCGTGTATCATTCTTCCGAAAGGTAATTATAAGTTTAGCTGTTTCAGCTTACACATTATTGGAGGTACCTACTTATCTTTACCTGTCGTTTAAAGACACAGAGAACCTCAGAAAGAAACAGAGAGACAAACGAACGACCACATGACGTCATATTGTTCCAACGAGAGTAACACCACGACAAAGAACCGAACCGTCCTCTACAAATCAGACTTCTCAACGACCAAACTTTGAAACATTGCCTAACATCCACTCAACATTATACGTTTACCTCTGATTTTAAACAAATATTAATGGTTTTAGTTTTGAAACTGACCAGTTTCCGTAACTTATCGGTCGGATTGTTTGTATGAATAACTGCCGAGAAAGTGTAATGTGATTCGAGAAATCAAAAACAAATAATGTTGCATAATGTAGCGTCAATTGTGTCGTGTTGTCGGCGAGTGTCACTATTACAAGTACACAGAACATCTAGTTTTACTACTCACGACAGTTAATACACGGGAATCGTTCGTCAAAATCATATAAGTATGTCAGTTATTACATAATAATCCTTAAAAAGTAACATTTTCACGTATTCCTTAATAGACGTTACATTCATATGTAAGTTACAAAAAGAATTTTGGCAATCGATTTTTTATTTATTTAAAAAAATGATAAATTAATCACTGACAACATAGAGTTGTTTACAAACCATAATACTGCCTTACAAATGTTCCTAGATACAATAAATCATTCAGTATGTCTGGTGGGCACCATTCACTAGGGTAGTCACAGCATAGGCAATGGACTTGTCCTGAAAGTGTCGCTAGTGAATGTGCCTTACATTCACGTAGGTAAAGACAAGCAATCCGTATGGTTACTACCTCCATTGGGGAACTAGGCGTTCATTGTCGAAGACTAAATTATTCAATCACTTATTTACTTGGGTTGGTACATAGAATAAAATATACATAGTGGCAAGACGATGTCTCGGACAGATACGAGGACGGGGAATACTGAATGTTTGAGACACGTTAAGAACATGCTCTCGATCATTAATACCTTAACTAAAAATTATATAAAAATAATTTGCTCATTAAATGTTTACGAAATAACTTTTCCCCAATAGAGGTACAATTATTCACTATAGGTACTTTTAATAAAACTAATTTTAAATATTCGTAAACTTATTATCTAGTGTGTAGCAGATGTATTTACAGTTTGAATATTCGAAATAATAAACTAAAATGGAATAACTTTTAAAATAAAGTTTTTAATTCTTGCGCGGACGTTACATGGTGTTTAGCGAAACGACTAAAAAGTCAAATGTTGGCCCTTTAGTCGATTCTTTAATTGATTAGTTATAAATCGATGATGATCTAGCGAGTCTAGCTAGATATAACACTGATCGTCTTTACAGTTCACGCCCGCGCATTTTACTTCAGAGTGAACTAAGCAGTCCAATAGTAGCTAATAAAATAAAACCGGCCCTAACCTTTTTAAATAATATTTGTTCTAATGGGAGCTGCCTCAACGAGCACTAAGAACACAGGGATCGGTTTGGTATAAAATAAAAATAATATAAACTATACAAAGAAAACAGCTGAGAAATGCAGAAAAAAAAATACTCAAGTGGCGTACGATAGATAGTTATGTACAATTCATGCAAACCAAACAAGATCCTGTTTACGTCAAAAAAAAAATGTATATAAAAATATAACCTGTTTTATAATTACATCCAAATCAAAATACTAAAAAGGTCACATTTCGAATAATTCATTTATTCGGACGGCTACTAACGGAGTTTCATAACGAGATTAAACTTTTGAAACGAAATCGAACGTCTTCGATACCGGGGGCCTACTCTCATAGTCCGACAACGAAGATAAGGGCCCGTCCAAAAGTTGTTCGGTACTTCGGAATTATCCCTAAACCCGATTAATTAACTTTTTCGGACGGGCACATATTTGGAGTAAGGTCAACTGAAATATCGTGTTGTCGTTCATTCTTAGTTCGGGCTACAAACTAATCTTATGTCCGTATATGATACGGAGTAGGAAACGACCGTAACTGACCGAAATTATGGAATTCGTGCTTAGAGAGCAGACCCCCAGAGCATTCATCCTCATATCGCTTCCCACCCACTTCCCACATATCTACCACCGTGACGCGCGAACCCGATATGTAATTTAAGGATGTAAAAAAAGTTTTGTTTTCATTTTTTACCTAATCTCGTCCTTCTCCTCACAATGCTCTTTCTTAATGTTGTCCAATTTCGTCCTGAAAGTATGAATTCAATTAAGTTCAAAATGTTGACTTCACTCCCCAATCCTTAAACTAATTTTATTTGTGGCGCACCGCGCTTGTGTCTTTCGGTAATACACAGAACATAACATCACGCCTTGTTTACCCGAGTTTTCGGGGTTCGGCAGTGGTGTACCCAAAGTAGGTACACCAAAATTAAGAATTTTTTAAATTTATTTCGTCTAAATGTGTATTTTAATTATAATATTTTTAGCACCTTTTCTTATTCACCGCGAAGTTCCGCTTCAAGTGCGGTCAGTCCTAGGCAATCGTGCCAAAAGTTTAACTAACAGAAGTTGTAGTAACTTCACGTGACGTTTTACGACTGAAGTCTTTAAAATTGCGATTTAGAGGCATAACCACTAGGTGCCTGCTTACCAAAGCCAAATGTACACCCATGATTGGTTTAATAAATAAATTAGTAAATTTATATACTGACAATATAGTAGTTATGCGTCACCACTCCACGTATCAATGGTTCCACGTCAAGCCTTACATTAAAATGTACGCAGCATTTCAAATAATTTACGTCCAGTTTGTTAGAAATAATTCATAATTCCTAATTGTCAAAATATTACTCAGGTAAACCATTGAGAATTCATGTTAAAATGAAAACGACTACATAATAAAGAAATGCATTGGAAAAAAATAAAATAAAAATATATTAAAGAAGATCCGCAGTGGTGACCACGAAATTCAAATTTTCTTACGTTTTTTTGCAATTTTCAGGTCAGTATCAGGTTGTATCTGGATCAAAATTATGATTCGCGACCATATACGAAACGGATACAAATAAGTGGGCAGACGCTCTAAGTTAGATTTGTTCTCAAATGTCATGATTTCATGAAAATGTCATTCAATGGGACAAATCTAACTTATGAGAGTATCTTCTAATGATTATAATTTCGTAAATACATATTTGTTAAGGTCGCGAATCTTATTTTGAAGATACAACCTGACACTGACCTGCTAATTGCAAAAAAACGTAAGTAAATTTGAATTTCGTGGGCTACCACTTCGGATCCACCATAAAGTAGATCTCCCGTCTGTGCCGATACTCCGCGTGCTCACATCCCCCGACCGACAACTTACAAATACAAATACCCTATCACTAACGCGATCTACTCCATAATCCCTAGAAAATGTCTAAATCGACAATAAGCTCATTCATTCGTTTGTAAAGATAAAAACTGATCGTAATCTTTTAATAAAAAGGGGGAAAAATTATTAACAAAAAAGTGCGTAAGTTCTAACACGTGATATTAAAAAATTGACTTTCATTTCAAATAGAATACACTTAGGATTTAAGTCTCTTTTTTTGCGTTTTTTTCTTATTTTTTAACACTTATCTATGTTCGAGTGTGCAATACACTGACTGTAAGTCAGTTATATGATTCGTGCACGTAAAAGTGGCGGCCTCAACGCCACTTTTCTTAACAAAGGGCAACTACTAGGGTGATTATCAATATTTTTGGGATTGATTCCGATCCCGTATGATTTTATTTAATTATTCCCTAAAAATTTTGTTACTCACCCCAACACTTGCAAAACACCCCAGACTACCGGTTTGTGAAAGGTAGTTAAAGGAAGTAGGACCAGTACAGCCAACCTCGCGATTTATTCAAGAAAGCTGTTGTTCGAAGTTGATTCAATACTTATATGAAATAATTAACTGCTTTTGGTACAATGGGTAATCCGATATTTCTCGAAATTAGGAAGACAATCGTCAAAAGTATTGATTATTGTTGAGGAGTTCTTGTTCAATTAGAATTACAGAATTTAGAGTTAAGAGGGATGCGTTCATGTAGTACCCGAAATTCAAATTTGTTTATGTTTTGCGCAATTTGCAGAAGTGTCAGGTTATATGCTGATAAAAATGTGATTCGCGACCGTACCAAATATGTATTTACAGAATTATAATCATTAGAATCATCAATACAACTCTCTAAGTTAGAATAGGCCTCAGATTTCATGAAATAGTCATTCAACAAGGTAATTTGAACTAGAGAGTTGTACTAATGATTGTAATTATGTAAATACATCTATTTTACGGTCGGTCGCATTTAGATCAACATACAACCAGCAGGCGTAGCATGGCGCTTTCTATCTCTACGAAGAATAGACATAGCTTTTTCTATACAAAGTGACAGTTCGTTTCTTCATTTTTGACATCCACCGTAGAAATGTTTCTACAATCTGTCATTTTGTCTTTCATTTCTAACGATCTTTGTCTACGTCTTTTTATATGTAGACTATTTCGGAAGAAAGTTTTCTATCCTTACTGTCAAAATCACATTGACAACCGATAAATCCTATGACAAAACAAAGAATTCTGAGTCGAATTATGTAAAAGACTGAATTTCGTAAAAAGTGCAGTTGACTCTTTCTACTTTGCTGCCGTCTCGTACTGTCTACAGGAAACGTCATTTTTGTCTACTCTTCCGTCGACAAAACGGTGCTCATGCTACGCCTGCTGATACTGGCCTGCAATTTCAAAAAACGGAAGAAAATTTGAATTTTGATGGTTTCCCTGACCCTTCTCCTTAAGTTCTTTTCAATCAGTTCTTTGCGCCAGAAGCAAACATTCAAACTGATTTGAGATTATGAGTAAAGAAAAAGATGAAAGAACCATTCGGTGCATTCAAAGTCAGTCTTGAAATAATATTTCGGTCGCAGTTTGTCGGTATAATATGTGTAAAATAACTTAAAGTGTGCTTAACTAATGAGCCAAGAACTCCTTTTAGTTGTTAGTATACGACTAATCGCCTAACGATTACATGATAAGTGGTACAAAAGCAGTCTTACTCAAGTTCCGAAAAGCACGACTTTCATTGATGCCCAGTTTGATTTGGTTACACCATTTTAAATACCGGATCCTCGTATTTATTATTTTATCTTATAATTTGATGATTGAATATAATACAATTTTGAGCGAGTTTGCAGGAAGGATCCGATAGAAAAATAAAAAAATAAACTGATTTGCCACAACAGTGGCGATTGTTACTGGTCATATTTTCGAAGAGGGAGACCTATTTGGGAGAAATGCAATAAAAAATTGCAATGAAAAATGGATCGAAAACCTACCACAAACTCAGCTCCACTGTCATATAAAACAAGACAAGGACCCAGTAAATCTTTTCACAGAGAACGTGAAAGTCAAGCGCATGGAAGTGTTTAATGTTTGACGTATGAGTATATAATAATGCCGGCTAAAATGAATCCAAAGGTGATAGTTAATGGTTTGTACAGCGACCTCTTCAGCTGGTGCCAGCGCTCCGCCTCACGCGCTTTCCGCTTCATGTGTGACACGCGCTCGGCCAGGTCACGAGTGCGGCGCCTGCGCAGCGTTTCCGTGCCGTCGCCACCAGAACTGGAAAAACATAACACACATAGTACAAATACTCCTACAAATAAAAAAATTTTCACAATAAAAATAAAAAATGTACTGAAAGGGGCATTAAATTCCAAAAAAAAAAAAACTGGTTTTCTCCTTGGCTTATTTCAAGATGTATATTTGTGTTTATGATCAACAATGTTGAAAAAAGTTGCCTACTAACAGCTTTTCTTACTAGTTCTTCTCCTTAATAACCTAGTATTAGAACTGGTAACTAGTTAGTCCTACTAATATTATAAATGTGAAAGTTTGTGTGTTTGGATGTTTGTTACTCAATCAGGCAAAAACGGCTGAATGGATTTGGATGAAATTTGAAATGGCAAACAGATAGCTTATAACCTGGATTAACACATAGGATACTTTTTATCCCGATATTCCCACGGGATCGAGACTTACGCGGGTGAAACCGCGGGGCGCAGCTAGTACTTTATATAACTTTCCAACTTATTCACAGTTCAAAAGTGCAAGTTAATGGACTGATTAGAATAAATACTTCGACTGAAGTGCCGATGTGTCTCATCTATTTAGTAAAGAGAATGACAATTTGTCGTGATATTCATTGAATGAAATGGTGATAAATTTTATGTGATTTCATTATCACTTTGATGTTACAATCACGATGATGTAAGTAGTTTATTAGGGTTCCGTTGTCAACAAGGAACCCTTATAGTTTCGCCATGTCCGTTTGTCTGTCCATCGTCTGTCTGCAGCTTACCTTAGTAACCAGAAGGTTCCCAGGTATGGTTCAAAACAAAAAAATAATCCAATGACAAGTGACTTTCCGCTTCGTTAAGTGTTTTATTACACCCGTTATTATATTAAAATACATTTAAAGTTAAAACACTAAACTTTAAAGCTTAAATCCCACAAAACCCCAAAAAACAGTACTATTTCAAGCTCCATACCAAAAAGCCTTCTAATAAGTGTAATCATTGTCATCGGATTGATGATTATTGTTATTAGGCTAATAAATAATTAGTCTGTACACAATTAAGTGCACCTCAAAGCCCATCGTAACATTTCAGTGACAAACCTTTCAGCGACAATCGCGGTGGGTTCGTCGTCCTCGTCGTCAGCTGATGATGCCGAAAGCGAATTGTCTCGCGAAACCGGCGTCGGCGGACTCTCGTCAGAGCTAGAGTCTTGTGGCGCAGATAAATTCAAGTTGCCTGCGGAAATACATTATGCGTTATATTAGTTCCCCAGTTGTTATAAATAAAAAATATCTTAGGTCATAGAATATAGGTAAGATCGAAGCCTGGTTTCTGAAAGCCTTTTACAAACAGTTACGCGGTCCGCGAAGCAGAGACATGTCTTACAATCGCCAATTCGCCATAGATTATAATATTTATAATGTAATCACGGGGCAGACATGGTCGTGTTATTTCATCCACTCAATCACAACTGCAATATCATTTTTCTGTTTTTTATGTTTGTAATTTTTTTCTTTTTTTTAAATATTTTTTTTTGTTTTTCGTGTTTTTCATATATTTATTGTTTACTTATTTTATTTTGTTTTAGTTAGTATTTCAAGACTTGGCCTTTCCAGAAACCGGGTGATGGTCGCGTAGTGTAGTCTAAATAAATGGCGCATATTAAAATGTTACAGATACGAAAAACTCCGACATCGACAATAATATCGTTACTTTCCAAAGCTACAATAAATTAATTAAGAAATGTGATGAACTAGTAGCAAAAGAAACAAATCTTCAAGCAGTGGAAGATTATATCATAAAACAGATAGGATTTCATACAAAAACCCACAAGTATAAAACTAGCGACAATAGATTCGATCTCGAAAACATATCAACTATAAGTTTCTATGACCTGAGATAAACACGTAAACATCAATACATTTAAAAACGAACAACGCAAATTGACATGAAAATAGTTTTACTCGCGGACGCTTAAACGCGTAGTGTATGAGTAAAAAAACCGCGAGGCTTAAAGCTAAGTTCATTTCAATACAATCACGATTTACATCATAGAGCTCGCATTCCATCTCTAAAATGAGTTCAGCCTCACAACGCAGATATGACCTAGATATAGAGAGTATATACATAGATGAACGGCATGCAATATGCTAGTTTTGGTATTTTTGTATCTCGATGTAAGTACTCGGCTGTAAACTAAAAATTTGTATACTCGCGGTCTTCTGCAGCGTCCACTCCTCACGCTGTTTTCTTTTCTCTAATCCGATGGCTTTTAATCAAATGAAACGAGTGTAGAACTACGACAAGTAAATACTCTTCTAAAATGTAAACTGCTAAAAATATAAAATGCTTGTAAACTGTAAATAGTATATGAATCTACTGTATATGTAAATATATAAATTCATGTACTTAAATAAGATGATAATCTTTTTTATATTTCTTAGACACTGGTATAAGAGCAATAGGGAATATGCATGTGATTCAAATATGGGTAAAATATTTTTTTTTATAAACTATATTACTTCAGAATTATGCCTCCATTAATATTTTTGAATAAAATTTCTTTTTGAGCGAGGAATTATTTTTTTTAAAGTCCCAAAAACTGTGGGTAATTCAAATACTTGAAAAGCTAAGAGCGGATGTGACGTAACAATCCGGGATAACAATCAAAATGTCAATGTGAAGTCAATCAACAAGTGTCAAGTCAATGTCAAACGCTCCTACAAAAAAGAGTGTTTGACGTTGACTTGATAGTTGCTTGTTTGTTTTCACGGTCTGTGACGTCACCACACCAAGCGCGCCAAATGGAGGGCGTTTAAATAGCCCGGAGCGGTTGGATATAAAAAAAAAAAATTAAGTACTTTAAATTGCTTTTTTGCAGTCGATTTTTTTAAAACTATTATTTGACGATGTAAACTTGAGCTATTGCCAAGAAAAATAAACGAATTCCCTTACGGGAAGGATGTCTTCGGTCTGCCTTTAGGACAATCGAAGGAGGAAGACAGATGCAAATCAAAAGGGCGATAAAGCAAATTAACGTTCGAAACGGCGAAAGAACTAGGCGTTTGGGTCACTTGAGAGTGCGGAAGCGCGTTCGGTAAAGCTTCCAGTACTTACCGAGGGACTCGCTGGCGGGGATGGCAGGGAGGGGGCGCGCGGGGGCGCGTGTCAGGCTCTCCGCGCGTGGAGGCGGCGGAGGGGGGGCCTCCTCCTCTCCAACCATCACGTAAATGCTTTCTTCTAGCTCGTCTTCGTCCTTCTGCAAGAAGAATTGCTGGATTGAGAATCCGAGGGGAACCTATTTGCGGCAGTTCACAATAAAACTGAAGAAGCAATCTATCCATTTCAATTGCTTTAGGTCCGTTGGTTCCCAAATTACGTTTACCCACACTCTCTCTTCTGTCTATTTCACTCGCACTTAGCATCTTGTAACATTGACGTTATACGTACTGACTCGCACAGCATATCTCGCACAGCAAGTTTTTGGGAAATATTTAATTGGTCCTCAAAAAGCTTAAGGATCTTTTAACGCTGTCCGCTTTTTTAAATAAATGTCTGTTGTCCTTTAAAAACATTTCGTGCTTCTAATGATGTACGCTTTTTAAATAAATGTGTCTCTATTATTTATCTTTCTGACCTTTTCTCAGTTGGTCGCAGTAACTAAGCTAAAGCACCCTAATCAAATGGGTTCGGTTAGGTTAGAAGTGTGACCAATCGAGCGCGAGCCGAGCGAGCGAAACCAGCGGGGCCGCAGCAGCGACCAGCGAACGCTACATCTAAGTTAGTCGCAGTAAAAAGGCTATTTAGTATTTTAGCATGATGTTTTGGGTTCGATCCTTAGGTCGGCCAAAGTGTTATTGGGCTTTTCTATCAGGAACTTCTCAGTAGTAGTAGGCCGAGTCTGGAATTATGTCCGATTGATGGCAATAGGCTCGCCCCTATAACATGGGACTTAAAACATAACTGGCCAAACCGGAGGTTACAGGCATGATATTATTATTATGTAAAAATGAGAATTATTTGGGGACGATTAAATACGTAGAAAACATAGCACGAGAAAGTTAGCTAAGCAGAGCACAGTACAGCACAGCTACATGTTGATAAGACACTCTACTTGCCATTATGTTAAACACTATGTGACGTTGATATATATGAAGAAAAGTAATTGAAACTGAAAGGCCGAACGTACAAGTATTGAAACACAAAGTATACTTGATCCATAAGACCGAAGTACTCTACTGGTAATTGCATTGCATCACTGTCGGATCAGGGTCTCTCCAAAATTGCGCTGTCCTTGGTGCTCACCATAAAATGTAGTTCTCATCATCTCAGCCGAAAGTCGTTCACAGCTGACATAGCGTTCCCTAAGCAAGGGCCACAACGACCCTGCGCTGCCCGCATGCAACGCATTGTTGCCACCTTCTCGAGGTCGACGGTCCACCTTGGCAAAGGCCTACACATGGTAACAGAAAGTACAGTGATTCCAGAACATCAGGCTGAAATTGAAGACGAAAAAAACTTACGTGGTTGGGATCCAATCGCTTGGCTCCTTCGATGACGGCTTGGTAGCAGAAACGCAGCTGATCAGGTGTCTGGATCAGCCCCATGCGGTGGCGGCGCATCTCCAGCAACGTCTCCTGAATGTCCAAGTTCTCCATTCCCTCCTTCTCGACCTGGTGTGTTGGAAATCCGGTAAGAATCGGCCATCAAATATCAAGAAACATTTGTTTCTTGATTAGAATCAAGAGTGGATAACGAAAAACATTTTTTCCATCCATGTTGAGCATGGCATGGCACCGCTATTATTAAGTTGATTGATTTCGAAGTATTGCTGCTTTCTACTATCTCGTTGTTGTAAACGTTATCGATAGTTCGGAAAGAAAATTAAAACACAAAATGCGCTACAACTACTTAGCAACACGGATTCCGAAAGAATTTAAGCGCATAACACTTTATAACGATAGGTTAATCTATCACATAAACCAAGAAATGTATCCATAGTCGAACCACTTCACATAGTATTTAAAAAAAAAGGGTTAAAAGAAAACAATGCGTCAGTATTCTATAACTCCAGAAATGCTGACTGAGAACTGCATTACTCTCGATTTACTTCCAATTTAATTTATAAAACTAGTTGTAATCTTTATAACCGTCAAAAAAGACCCAGGAAAATATTTTTTTTTTTAAATATCTTTAACATTAAGAATAATTAAAAAACGCGATGCACTAACCGCTTCAGTAGCAGTAGAACTTGATGAAGACGGCGTAGGTACAGACATTTTTAAAATGTAGCAGAATTTAAAGAAAGACTAAAATATTTTAATAGTCTAACAAGTTCTCGGTAGAAGCACGTCTGTACCCGACAGTTGCCTACGAGGAAGTGCAATGGCGATTGGTATTCGATTGATGTACATTGTATGTAGTCCACCCGCTATTATACAGGGTGGATTTTTGAGACGGGGCATTAAGGTAGGTAAATGGAAAAAGATGTGTGTTAATGTGTGTTTATGAGAAAATTTGTTCTGCATCCATAGATTTAAAACAAAATATAGTCAGTTAGAAAATGGGCTATTTTCACAAAAACTTTTTTGATGCCAATCAATGTTGTTTCTTACAAAGATCAAAAATCTCTATCGAACCAACTGAGGTTTGAGTACCAGAAAAGTCAGGAATCGCAAAAACTTTTCACATACATTTAGTATACCTGCCTGCACTTACAACCCCATCTCAAAAATCCATCCTGTATATTTATAATTTTACTGTAGTACACTGCGCTCGTCGATCTAATTATACTACCTTCCGGAAGGAACTCACCCATGTTAACAATAAACTAATTATTTCTTGAATGCAGAAAAAGGAACAGCTATCTTATGGATGGAAAACACTTACTTTACAGAGAGTGTAACAAGAGTGAGAGTGTAACAATTTTTTTCGTGACTAACCACCTATACGCATTGCATCAAAACATAGCAGGATTGTTAACAAAAGCAGACTCTTTATCTGTCTGCTTGCAGGAACTATCAGAAAAAGGCATAAAAGTCGACATTTTATGTATAACAGAACATTTCATGATGCAGGGATATGAGAATCAATTATGCATAGATAATTATTGTTTAGCAGCATGTTTCAGTAGAAAAGAAAGTAAGAGAGGTGGTTCATGTATCCTTGTGAAGAACGGGCATCAATGGAGGGAACTCCCAAAAATTGATAAAATATCTTCTGTCGGTGTATTCGAATGCTGTGCCATAGAGCTTATTAACCACAACACCATTTTTATATGCATTTATAGGGTTCCGAACAGCAGGAATTTATCTCTATTTTTCGATAAATTGTTAATATTGTTACAAACTTGTACTAAGAAATCTCAAAAGTTTGTCATAGCGGGAGATTTTAACATTGACATATTAAAACGAAACAATAATACAATTGAATTTGAAAATCTGCTATTAAATTTTAACTTAAAACTAGCACTAAACAAACCTACACGATTGAAGAGCCAAACATGCATAGACAATTTTGCTCATAATTTCAATAAGTCTTGCAAAACTATAATAGTAGAATTCGCATTATCTGACCACACAGCGCAACTTCTTAAATTCCCTGTAAGCAAAACGTGCGCAATAAATAAGTGGCGTACAAAAAGACGGGATTATAGTGACGATAACTTATGCAAGTTTAAAAATAATTTAAGCAGCTTGACATTTACAGAGGTATATAATGCTAACGACCCCAATATTGCTTATAAGGCTTTTTTAGATTTGTTTAAATTAATTTATGACCTATGCTTCCCTCATATTGGGATAACTGTAAATATTAAAAAAAAAAGTGAATTGGATATCACGGGGCATTAAGATTTGTAGCAAAAAGAAACGACAACTGCTGTGGCATTATAGGTTAAAACCTAATCAGGTAAATAGAATGCGTCTTCAAAATTACACCAAGCTGTATAAAAAAATTATAAAGCTGACACAGTGCGCACAAAATAATTATAAAATTAAAACCTCAACAAATAAATCCAAAACGACATGGCAAATCATTAAACATAGCAAATTAAATATACCAAAACCCTCTATAGATAAAATTAAAATTAATAATGAATCCATCACAGAGCCAAAACACATAGCGGATCTCTTTAACAATTATTTTATCGACAAAATTCAACCCATAGTACATGCGGGAACTACAGTTACACGACATATTTTGAATAAAAGAGACTCTATGTATATGGCACCTAGTACACCTTATGACGTACTTAAAATCATATCAACTCTCAAAAATACAAAAAGTGTAGGCTACGATGGAATTGCCACAAAAATACTCAAAGCGGTAGCTGGCGTCATATGTGCTCCGTTAAGTTACATAATTAATTTGAGTATCAGTGCTGGCATATTTCCATCTGCACTAAAGACATCTATCTTAAAGCCACTATTTAAGAAAAACAATAAAGAGTTGATGGTGAATTATAGACCGATATCGCTCATCCCTATAATTTCCAAAATCTTTGAAAAATATATTCACAAACAACTTAACTCATATTTAGAACACAACAAGATCCTCTGCAATGAACAAAAGGGTTTCAGAGAAAAAAAAACCATTAATATGGCAATTTATGATTTTTTACACATAGTTATGACAAATATGGATCAAAATAAACCGGTGTGCAGTATATTTTGTGATATGACTCAGGCATTTGACTATGTTCAACACAGTATTCTGCTTCAGAAACTCGAAGCATATGGCATTAGAGGTAACGTACTAAAACTATTTGAGTCATATCTTCAGCACAGAAAACCAATAACGGAAGTCAGTAGGATAAACATCATTAAAAAACGAGAAGAGTCACATCGGTCGCAAGAACGTGAAGTAGTGTATGGTATCCCACAGGGAAGTGTTTTGGGACCTCCCCTGTTTACATTATATACTGGGTGGCGCAAAAGTACTGGCACTAAAGAAAATACTTTTTTTTTTTTTATATGACATTTTCTGTCATTCTGTTGTTGAAAATTGTGTAGTGAACAAATGTAAAATACACTGAAAATAAACATGGACCGTTTTACTCCCCAAGAACGTGGAATAATTGTGTCAATGTTCTTACGGAATAATTCATCAGTGATAAGAACACAACGTGAATTTCGTCGACGATTTCCCCACCGTCCGGCACCGATTGGTCGCACAATTCGACGCTTTGCCACACGCCTTGAAGCAACTGGCTCAACATTGGATAGACCTAAGTCTGGGAGACCAAGAACAGGCCGTTCAGCTGAAAATATCGATGCTGTGCGCGAAGATGTGGAAGAGTGTCCAGAAACATCAACGAGGCGACGTGCCACGCAATTGGGCATTTCCAGACGGACCCTGCAGCGTATTTTGGTGAAAGACTTAAAGATGTTCCCGTATAAAACTCAAATGACTCATCAGCTGCTGCCTGCTGACCACCGAGCTCGTCTAGATTACTGCCAGCGCGTCATAAACCTCAACCTTGAAGAGGATGATTTTCCTTCAAAATTGGTTATGAGTGACGAAGCGCATTTCCATCTCTCAGGGCATGTCAATAAGCAGAATACTCGGTTCTGGGGCACTGATAATCCGCGCATTATTCAAGAAACACCTCTACACCCACTAAAAGTTACTGTATGGTGTGGCATCTGTGTTGACAGAGTGATCGGACCCTATTTTTTCGAAGACGCTGGAGGCAATGCGATTACTGTCACTGGAGAACGCTACAGAACCATGTTACGTGAGTTTTTGATACCCAGTTTGGACGAATTGGGGCTGGAGCACATCTGGTTTCAACAAGACGGCGCTACGGCACACACAGCGCGCGACACTATGGACTTAGTGAGGGACGCTTTTCCAGGCCGAGTTATCTCTCGTTTTGGCGATTTGCCTTGGCCTGCAAGATCACCCGATCTGACCAGTCCAGACTTCTTTCTTTGGGGTTTTTTGAAATCTCGGGTGTATGTGAACAAGCCACAGACTCTCGCAGCTCTAAAAGAAAACATTCGTCAAGAAATAACGAACATATCGCAGGAAGTGTTACGGCAAGTTATGCAAAATGTCATAAATAGGGCTCAAATGTGTATCAACTCTGGAGGTCACCATTTAAAAGACATCATCTTTAAATCCTAATGGTACGAAATTTAATGGCACAAATATACATTTAAAAAAATCTAAATCTAGTTTTCTAATTTAGAAAAAATTTTATAGCTGAACCAAATAGGGTCTTTACTTTTGCGCCACCCAGTATTAATGACTTGCCTAAGTCCACGGAACAACCTATGAGCCTCTTTGGCGATGACAGCGTAGTGACAATTGCGTGTAAAAATCGAGACACATATAAATCTGACATTAATAACTCGCTAATTGCAATTATAGAATGGTTAAATAATAACAATTTAAAAATAAATTTAAATAAGACTAAAATCATGCACTTCAGTCAACGCTCTTTGACATTAAATAATAATCTAGACATAAACTATAATAATAATAACATTGACGAAGTTGATACAACAAAATTTTTAGGACTTACTATTGATAATAAATTAAATTGGAAGGCACATATAGAGATTATCAGTAAGAAAATAAGTACCTCAGCATACGCTCTGTACAAACTGGCATCAGTAATTAGTGTAGATGCTTTGCTCACCGCATACTACGGCTTGGTGGAGTGCATTTTAAGATATGGTGTTATCTTTTGGGGTAACTCGACTGACCGGGAACTAATATTTAAAACACAAAAGCGTTGCATTAGGTCAATGTTCAATCTGGCAACCACTCAAAGTTGCAAGCCTTATTTTCAAAAATACAAAGTCTTGACATTGCCTTCATTATACATAATAGAAAATGCATTGTTCTTAAGGTCCAACCCTCATCTGTTTTCTCGCATGGCAGATCGATTTCCACGTAATAGACGTGACAATAGTCAAATTTGCCTACATCAGTATCGAACGTCACTTATGCGGAAAAGTGTCTTTTGCATGGCTCCAAAAATTTATAATAAACTACCTAAAAGCTGGAAGCAGTTAACTGACGTAGTGTTTAAAAAGAAAGTTATAAATTTTCTAGCAGATAAAGCATATTATGATTTAAATGAGTTTTTAGATGAGAGATTTTGATGTATTTACTAATTTATTATTTTTAATTTTCTAATATTATCATGACATTTTTAAATAATTAGACTGATTGACATTATAACCTATTTTATTAATATTTGCATGCCATTGTTTAAGGCAAACATGATAATCTGTTTTTATCTTTCCTTTTAACATCTCTTGCATGCTGACAATTTGTGTTGTAAGTATGTATTTTACTCATGTTTGAGCAAATAAATGATTTTATCTTATCTTATCTTACAAAAATATATTTCAAACTAGCAAAAATTAAATTTAAAACAGCAAATTGACATATTAAATAAAATATTAGTTTTACAGTTTTAATTTCCCATCATCGTTCCTCGGTTCCTGCTAGCCCCTGGAATGCATAGATAAAACGACATGCAAAATAAAATAAAACCGTAATATTATGCTAATCTAAGAAAACAGTAATACAAGTTAAAAAATATATAACAGATTTTGGCTCAAATAGTAATTAAAAAATATAAAAAAAACCGGACAACTGCGAGTTGAACTCGCGTGGTGAGGAATGTAGGATGCTGTACGATAAATATGTATATTATTATAGCATTTTTTTCCCTTACTTAACATTGTAGTAGAAAAACATAGGCCCCATACATTCCAACTGCAAATATTTGTTTGTACCTACAATATTGAGTGATTTACTAATTTACCATGTTATTTTAAGACCATAGACTTCTCCGTTAATCTATGTACTCTGTAATAAAAAAAAATATGTTCAGCAGTTCCGGAGAAAAAAAAAAAATGTCCCACGGTACAGTTTAATAACATTTTTTTCCCCCCCAAATGTGACCAACGTATTCAACGTTCAAATTACATTACGTTACGCGTTCGTGTTTGGGTCACAGATTTTATATGTGACATTAATATGTGTACCAAACAACTTAATCGGTCCAGTATATTCGAAACAAATCGGCTGTGACAGACACGAGTGATCCTATAAGGGTTCCGTTTATCATTCGGAAGTACGGACGGAACCCTAAAAAGGATAAAAGTTCTTCAACAAATACTACAGAAAGATGAGCAACGACATACTAGTGACAATGACATGGTAGTCACGAGAACCACGAGAACGTTCCGTTTTTTCGTCTGCACCCGTATTTTTTTTAATGTAAGCTTTCTCTGTCGTCTTACTCGTAAATGACTTAAAAACAATGCATGAACGAAAAACCAAATCTGCTTAACCAAAACCTGTTGAAATCAAACCTGGAAGCAGAGCATCTTATTTCATTATTTCAGAAGAATTACTTACGACGACAAGGCAGCAGTCTACAAGGCAGAAAGTGCCCGATCTTCCGATACCCGCGCTGCAGTGGATGACTGGTGGGCCATCAGTGGGATCCAACACCCCTGACTCGCGTACTCTCTTCAGGAACTGAAGGAATGCAGTGGGCGAACTTGGGACCCCGAAATCGGGCCAGGTGGTGTAGTGGAACTGCATGACATCGCGGCAGTCACCGCTTTCAAGATCGTAGAGTCTGGTTAAAAATAAATTGGTGTTACGGGACCGAATAAAACTAGGTAATAATCTATTGGAAGATCTTTGTGCTCATCTATATAAAAAAAATGAAATGCTGTTCGTTGGTTAGCGCATCAATTCAGAACGGCTGGACAGATTGGTGATTTTTCTTTTTAAGTATTCCTTTTAGTCCGGATAAGGTTCTTACGGAAATAAACATTGGAAAAGTTTCTCGGAAAATCATCAAATTCGGCAAAATCGGAACGTCTTTTTTGTATGGGATATATAGATTTGTGGATAGGACAACGGTCAGCTAGTTGATAATAATAATTAATAAAATAGTGACATTCGATGAGTGTCGATTAATTGCGGAAACTAACAGAGAAAGACCGAGATATTAGGAGAACATTCACAATCAAGCAGCGGCACATATTTAATTGAACTTGTAAAACCCTTGGAAGCCACAAGTGACTTTCAAGCCAGCATCGGCATCGTGACCTTGGTCGTTTGAAACACACAATTTTGAAACGAAACCATAATAACAAAATCAAAATGTTTTATTCAGAGGAATAAATCGAAAGAGGTAATTTGTAAAAGGGGTCGAAGTCTAATTCACCTGCATTTCGTTTCGGTTTCTTGAAGAATAATTGGAAAACATTTTCAATTCTATTAACTTAAATTCTATTATTATTTAAAGTCCACGTGGAAGTAAACCATACAATGATATAAAATCTTTTTTACAAAAAAAAAAACAACCGACTTCCAAAAAAACACTACAAAGTAAAAATAACTTTAATTAGGAAGTCGGTGTCTTTGGTTTTTCGTTTTTTGCTACCGACTACCGAAATTAAAGTTATTTATGAGTCAATGTCATGTCAATAATTTATCTTCAACGTAGACAACAAACAAACTTCAGGCAGACGTTTAAAATGTAATGTAGGTAAATTAGAACAAAATATCTAAATAACGCATCTTTTAGGAAGTCATATTTGGTCTCTCTTTGAATTTGACAAATAGGAACAAAATCGTATTAGAGGCTCGCGTGTTTCAGAATCGGACATACATTTAGGTGAATGAATTACTAGTGCATCTTTCTATTTTATTTAGCTTTTGGCCTACCAGAACTTATGATTATAATGTTTTTTTTTTTTTGTCAAAACGTAAGATACTTTCATTCGATAAGCAAAGAGTCTTCCGTAGGATATTATCTCTACTCCATTGACTCAATCAGTTGTCAATGAAGCAATTAAACCAGCTCGTTGTGCGGTGCCCCCGTAGCATGCAACCTTGGTGTCCATTTGTTGGCCTACACGTCACAAGCTGGTACAGTGAGTAGTGTAGGATTAACATGCATGATTTATATGTATGACATGTATGTACACAAAAACATATCAAATTTTAAGAAAATATCCGATATTCAAAGTTTAAATACCAGGAATAAACACAATCTTGCTGTACATCGCACTCGTCTCCACAGAGTAGGCAACTCGTTCATGGATCAATGTATACGCTTTTATAACAAAGGGTACTATAAAATTTCATACTATTTAGAAGACAAAAATGCATGGGATTGAGCTGCTTGCTCTGCTAAGCATTGTGACATTTTGAATATTATGGAAAATCATCAAAATATACCTACCAGTTTTATATACAAATTGACATTATTGAATATTATATACAAAATTACATGATGATTACTTGTAAAGTATTGTTTTATTGTGAATGTAAGGACTATGTGGATATTTATTTTTCGTTCTCAGTTAGTTTTAGCGAAGGTCTGGCAATTTGAGAACTTTATGCGACCTACCCAAATGTCCTTTCTTAAGTATTGTTCGTCGAGTCGTTGAGCTCCTTAAGTTCTGAGTTGAGCTCCACTATTACTGACAAATGCACTGACTGGACAGGTCCACTCAAATCTGTGTGGTTCATTCCTCAAAAGACCATTTCAGACTCTAATCTACATGGTCCTCATATGGCCTGACCAAGATTATGTCTGGACTTTAAAAGAGACGGTGACCTCTGAGTTTGTTTCGGCCTTTCGATAGGAAGCGCCGACCTCATCTAGCTTATTTTTACAACTTTTTAATATGACGTGTAAAAGTGATTCCAATATCCTATTTACAGAATAAACAATTTCATTTCATTTCATTATATTTATGTTGCGTCATTTGTATGGAACCACAGCTTTTGTATGGGTTATTTGATTAGCACGACAGTGAAGCATCCCTTGTGTTTCATTCGCAAGTCCGGCAAAGCGTTTAGGGATCTTTGAGATTTCTTATAGATGGCCGGAATTTGGATTTACGTCTGGTTATAGCAATAGACTTGCACTCCATTATATCGAACTTAAATATAACTGACGTGATTTTTGTTATATGTATTATATCCATTTGGTTCAAGTAACATTCAAATCTTGCTAGAGACTTTTCATTCATTTTCCGTAATTCGGTTGAGTTTAAAGTTTTCACATGAGGCACGTGCTGATACATATGTGTATTAGAATACATAAATAATACCTTGACCTAATATTTTGACCAATCCTGGCTTTCGAATACAGAGTAGGTTATCGAGACGGGGCAGTAAGGATCGATTGGCATTAAAAAGATTTTTCTTGATGACAGTATTTTTTTTTCAAAATCAAAAGCAGTCAAAATTTCTGAAAAAGTTAGGATAGTCTCATAACAATATAATAACGGGTTCAGGATGTTGATGGGGCTGCCCCGTTTCTGCAGTGCATCAGGTACCTATGTTTGCTAAAGCACACGTCGATGGCTTCCACGCCATCATCAGACGGAAATCGGCCTCTTTACAGAGTGCGGGAGAGCTCCAACTCCATCCTGAAGACCATAGCGGGGCAGTACGAGTCTCCATTATTAGGTGATGTTGTTCGCAGATGTTTCTCGAACAACAGCCTTGTTACCAAATCTATATCTATACTAATATTATAAAAGTGTAATATTATAAAACTGAAGAGTTTGTTTGTTTGAACGCACTAATATCAGGAACTACTGGTTGGAATTGAAAAATTTTTGTGTTGGATAGTCCATTTATCTAGGAAGGCTATAGGCTATATAACATAACGCTACGACCAATAGGAGCGGAGCATAAATGAAATATGATGCAAAATCGGGAAAAAATATTCCTTTTTGAGAGCTTTCGTTGCGTGCGCTGCGTAAACGGTTTATGTTACGTAAATATCATGTATGATGGAACTGTTCCTCTTTAAAGGTTCTAAAAACCGCGACAGCATATGCGTATCAACATAATATTAATTCTTATTCAAATAAATAGTTTTAACATCAAGGGTATTTATTTAGCAGTAAAATACTTTTTAATTCATTCGAATCGGACATTTAATTTCGAAGCTACCACAAGTATAAAAATACAATACGCAAACCGTTCGACGCTGGCGCCGCGACGTTCCCTACTCTAGAGAGGAGAGGATGGGCACACGGGTAGACCATGACCTGGAATAGGACATACGATACGTTTTATCCCTATATTCCCACGGGATCGAGACCTACGCGAGTGAAACCGCGGGGCACAGCTAGTAGTTAATAAGTTTACTAACATAGGTGTAAGTTCTCTTTTGTTTACTAACCCATATGGATGTTTCTTATCCGAAATAAAGATTATTTTATTTTATTTTATAACCCCGTTTTCCTGTAGCTGCAACGGTTAAGGTACCTACCCTTTCCTTCCCGTCTTAAAAATCCACCCTTTATAAATGGCAAATGATTTCATTACGATTATTTGGAATTCATTTTTTAGATTGTTCTTTTGATCCTTGCTAAATTTCGTTGATGGCAAAACCCTCATTAGTTTCACAAACAAGAAAATCCAACAGAGCAAGACTAGGCACTTTAGGCAAGTTAATCAGTCAGGTTCTCCTTTCAGATATATAGAATAAAATATGACAAAAACACTTACTTGAATAGCCTAGTAGAGTAATAGCCGCAATCCTCTTCCTTTTCCAGCACGACTGCTAAGTTGACATCGTTGAAGGTCATCCTGTGTGTTTCGCCAACGCCTTGTGGCCAATACCAGTGGCATTTTATTTCGTTTTTCTCTATCACTTTGTTTAACATTAATATAGCTTTTGTATTTTGTTCCCAGATCATCAACCAAAAGTGGCCCACGGTGAATGCCAAGGGACCTTGAGTTAGTATGTAGCGACGGTTGGCACGCTCCATCTGTGGGCAAAATGATCATGGTTAAAGTCAGCCTACACAGATACAGCTAGAGAGCTGAAATCAGGTCTGAATTTCAGTTGAAGGTAAGGAGCAGCTGTTTTTAACCGACTTCAAAAAAGGAGGAGGTTAGCAATTCGTCTGTATTTTTTTAAATGTTTGTTACCTCAGTACCTTCGACTGGGTGAACCGATTTTGATGATTATTTTTTTATTTGAAAGCTGGTGCTTCCCGTGTGGTCCCTTATAAATTTTATTAACTTTGCTTGCGTGTTTTTTGGGTTAGCTTCAATAATTACGTATATTTCCCACTTAGTCTATGTAGATGATATTTTATTTGTCTCCGTCAATGTTATTTACTTATCAGCTAGGTAGTGGTATTCGAATTTGTGTGGGGTAGGTAACACAACTATAAAGTGAAAAAAAAAAACAACAGACTTCCAAAAAAAAAACTAGGTAAAAAGTGAAAAAAAAAATTAATTTCGGAAGTCGGTGGCAAAAAGCGAAAATTGAAAAGCAAAGACACCGACTTCCCAAATTAAAGTTAATTTTCACTTTTGTCGTTTTTTTTGGAAGTCGATTGTTTTTTTTTTAGCGCTGCTAGAGCTGCATTCATTGTGGCTGCAGTTAATCCTGTATGCACAAACTTTGTTAAAAGAACACCGCAGGTTCAGCATTGCCACTCCACTGTTTATCCCGTGTGCTCAGTACCGCCGGAATGTTTAAGTTGCCAACCAAACAGTTTCGCAATACCAAGGAGGAGAAACAAAAAGTTCGCGGTAAGTTAATCATCAATAACTGGGAATAAATATGATCCGAAAGCCATCATCTCTGTATTTGTGGGCAATAGTACTAATGTAAAAATAGATGACATCACTGACAGTGTCACTGAAATTTTGAAGATTAATTGTAAGAAAATAATATTGTGTGCTTTTCCATACTTCGAGCACTTGTCAAGTAGGCAAAATCATTATATACATATGCTAAATAACCATATGCATTTACTAACGAATCACTATAGTGACAAACTTATATTTTTTGACACCAACACTTTTGTTGAGAAATTAAAATCGACTAGGGATACTGCGTATCTGCCTATTAGTTTTAGACGTCAAATAGCATGGCTATTAGCTTTTAATATAAACTCAGACATAAGTAGTATGTCGAAGTCTTATGTAATTAGCACCACAAAAATTAGTAATAATACTAATAATATTTTAAACTAGTCAGTAAGACAACAGAAGGTACGAGTAACAATGTAGTTAATCTCACCATCAACATGGTATCTTCTAGCATTCAATTAGTTAATTGCAAAAAAGGGGCTAAGCAGAATACCTTGAAATTGTTTCATCAAAATATTCAGGGTTTTTCTTCCAAACAATTAGAAATTGAATTGTTTTTAGAAAAAACAATGTTTGATATTATCTGCATAACTGAACACTGGTTGAAAGATTATGAAATGCTAATTAATTTTGAGAATTATAGGGTGGGCAGTTGTTTTAACCGAAAATCCATGCTGCGTGGAGGTTCACTAATCTTAATTAAAAATTGTATAAAATCTAAGACTCGTAAAGACATAGTTGAACTATCGGTGGAACATAGCATTGAACTGTCCTGTGTTGAGCTAGATAAGCATTATATAGTGTGCGTATACCGACCTCCTAATTATCAAAACTACTCTATATTTGAGTCAGTAATGGAAGATGTTTTGGCAAAACTTGCAACGGGTAATAAATCAGTAATCATTTGTGGTGACTTTAATATTAATATTTTGGAAAATAATTCAAATAGCAGTAGATTATTAAGTCTCTTCAAATCATTCAATCTGTCAAATGTGTTTTTGGAACCAACGCGAATTACTACGACTACTGCTACTTGTATTGATAATGTTTTTTGTAGCTGCAACTATTTAGATAAAGCCATTGTAAATTATCTCCCTTCTGATCACAGCGGTCAAACCGTTAATTTTGAGTCCAACACACCACTTCAAAAAGTGCAGATACAAACTAGACCGATAACATCGGGTAATTTAAATAGGTTTAATAGCACTTTAATTAGTAAATTAAGTACTCAGGGTCTAAATATAAACAATGGTAATATTTTGTATAAAGAATTCTTTTCATTAGTGCAAACAGAGTTTAATAACTCTTTTAAGAAAAAAACGAAAACTATTTGCCCTAAGTTTTTATTCAGTGACTGGGCAACTAAAGGCATCAGGAAAAGTAGGGAAAGATTATTTGAACTGTATGGCCTTAAGCCTTATATTAACACGGAAACTTTTAATAAATATGTTGCTACTTACTCTAAAACTTTTAAAATAGTGTGCAAAGTAGCTAAAGCTTTTTTCATTAGCAACAAGGTTAAGTCAGCAGACAATAAAATAAAGACAGTTTGGAAAATTATTAACAATGAAACTAATAAGAGCAAAAGGCATAATACCGATTACACACTGGACACTTCCCGCGGTCTCATTAGCGCTAACATCGATGTTGCTCAGGAATTTGCAACTTTTTTTACCAATATTCCAATTAAAACTACGGAAACTTTAAATTCCTCGCCCTCACTTGCTATTGATTTATTAAGAGCGAATGTTTCAGCCTGTCCTGTGGAATTTAAATTTAAACATATAAACCCTGTGGTCGTTGTAAAAGCTTTTAAGCAACTCAAGATCAAAATTACCGAAGATCTGTGGGGCATGTCTACTAAAGTTTGTCAATCCATTATTGAGACAATTGCACCCTACTTAGCTTTAATATTTAATTTGTGTGTGGATCAAGGGGTATTCCCAGATTTAATGAAGTACAGTAAAGTTATTCCACTTTTTAAATCCGGGGACAGCAAAGACACTAATAATTATAGACCCGTATCAGTTTTGCCGGTTTTCAGCAAGGTGTTTGAAAAAGTAATGTTAAATCAAATGCTCAATCATTTTAATCGTAATAACATCCTACACGATCAACAGTATGGTTTCACCAAAGGACGTTGCACAACTGACGCCGGTGTCACCTTGTTGAAACACATCTTTAAGGCATGGGAAGAGGCACAAGATGCAATAGGCATCTTTTGCGACCTATCTAAGGCTTTTGATTGCGTGAATCACGAAACGCTGCTCTTAAAACTTGAGCATTACGGACTGGGTAAACTTGCGCTTAGCTTAGTAAAATCATATTTGAATGATAGAATGCAGGAAGTTCAAATAAACGGTGTGAACTCATTGGGTTTAAAAGTTAGAATGGGTGTACCACAGGGCTCGATATTGGGTCCATTCCTCTTCTTAGTATATATAAATGATTTACCTCAACTACTGAAAAATCGACCACAAATGGTGTTATTTGCTGATGACACATCACTGATTTTTAAAGTAAATAGACATGCACGGGAGCTTGACGACGTAAATAACGCTATGTTCAAGGTCCATAATTGGTTTACTATAAATAATTTGGTATTAAATGAGAAGAAAACTAAATGCATAAGATTCACGTTACCGAATGTAAGAAGTAGTGAATGTCATGTTGTACTGAACGAGGAGATACTAGAATTCGTCGAAAAGACAGTTTTCCTGGGGATCACGCTTGATTCAAAACTACAGTGGGGTCCTCACATAACATCACTTGCAGGGCGACTAAGTTCAGCCGCTTACGCTGTTTGGAAAATCCGCCAACTAACAGACGTGGATACCGCGAGACTGGTCTATTTTAGTTACTTTCATAGCATCATGTCTTACGGTATTTTGCTGTGGGGACGGGCTGCAGATATTGATTCTATCTTTATTTTGCAAAAGAGGGCTGTCCGAGCCATATACAACCTCCACAAACGCGAATCTCTAAGGGAACTGTTTAAAAAAATTAACATCATGACGGTTCCTTGTCAGTACATATATGAAAACATTATGTATGTTCGGAAAAATCTACATCTTTTTAGTAAGATAAGTGACAGGCATAACTTTAACACTAGAAATAGGAACAAATTAGATCAACCACGTTTCAGATTGTCTAAAGTACATACTTCTTTTATGGGGTACTGTGTAAAATGTTATAATAAAATACCACTCAGTATTCTTCAACTAAATGAGAAGAAATTTAAAACATGCATTAAACGCACACTATGTAGACAGGCATATTATAAGTTGGATGATTATATCGTAGATAAAAATGCTTGGCTTAATGCTGGTCCTGCTCCACAGGCACTAGGGCTCACTAGTTAAAAAATTTAACATTTGGAAGAGTTGCTTCCCCCTTTTTTTTTTTCTGACTGTACAAACTTAAGTTTATTTTTTTCTTTAAATTCTATTATTTTAATCTTTCATGTACATTGCAAATTATAGTTTTGTATAAATTAGAAGCATTTTTTCAATTTTGTAAATGTGAGTACCATGAAGCCGTTTAATATGGTATCATGTTTTATATTGACTTGAAAGAGCATGGCTGATGAGAGTATGTCATACTCACTTAAATGTCTCGCTGATGGTGGCGCGTGTGTTGGATCATTCGGTTCCCTACAAAATGGTTGAGCTGGATGGTGCTGATCCACGTGTCATGTTCGTGAACGGGCGCTGTCAGTTGAGACTGGTCATCTCTCATCTGCCAGGGCTTATTTTTAATCTTATATCTTGAATTGTTTTTGATTATTTTTCATTTGACATTGTTCTCACATATAGAAGCACCAAGAATACTGTACCCAGGATTTTGTAATATCTATATCCAATTTTAAAAGAGTGTCCTTGGAGTTTCTTGCCCGTTCTTCTCCATAGAGATCTACGATTTGGAATGGGCATCTAGCTTCAACTTTTTGACTAACTGACCGATTCTTTGACAATTCAAAAGTGCCTGTAAATGGTTTAATTGAAATAAATGCTTTGAGTTTGAGAGTTTGAGTTTGACCCCCTTCTCAGGTTTTCTAAGTTACTAAGTTTTTCTCAACGTGATTTTTTTTAATGTAAAGTAAAGTTGGGAGGATATCGATTGTATGTTTTGTTACAATAGGCAACTTAGGTTTCCAGAGAGTTTGGGTAAACTCGTAAGGCTTCACAAGTAGTAGTAAACAACTCCGAACTTTCCAACAATCATAAGAAAACTCCTTTGTGTAACATTTTTTTTTTTTTAGCAAGAAATTAATTTCTTAATCATATTACTTTTACGCAATTCTACATCCAAGTAGGTACCAGACACATTCCATTTCTAAATCCATGTATTTCAGGGACGAAATACCTGTTAGTCATGATTAAATAAAATGCCTCAGGCATTAAGTCCGCCCTTGTACAGTAGCTTTTTTACTTGTGCATAAAGTTTAATAAAATAAAATAAATAAATAAATATTGATTTTTAAATGTAAAAGATTGATTTTTAAATCTATTGATTAATAAATCTAAAAGTCAAATGTGTTTTCATAATGTTTACAAGATCTTACTAGGATCTTTCCTAGTAAGATCTTGTTAACATTATGGAATGCAAATAAAGGTATGAGTATGAGGTTGGATTTCATTTTCATAATCCAGTCTAGTTTTCAAGACGATCGTCCTTGTTCTCATAGTTGACTCAGCTTAAGTAGGCACTTGTTGCTTTACTCGCGAGACGTACACACGGCAACACATCAAGCTATACATTTCCAGTTTATGCTGATCTTGCATTGTATAGACTTTCCTTACAATGCGAGGTCAGCTTATGCTGGAAATGTATAGCTTGATGTGTAGCCGTGTGTACCATATTTAAGTTCATACCGCTAAAAACTCTACGGTACAAAAAATAGTAGGGTAACTGAATAGTTCAAAAATAAAGATTTCTTTACACTTAATTGTGCCCTAGTTCCTTTCAGGATTGTGCAGAATCTTCAATAGGTATTAAACTTTTTTTAAAGTGCTCGTGAAACTTTGGCAACGTGTAGTATTTTTCTCAGACGGCATTTGCAGCTTTGTTGGCCCGATCGTACCTATCTACATGAGAAATCCATCCGATCGATTGGAAAATCCATCGGAAATGTCGGAAATTGGATCGTATTTTAGTATGAAAATCTCTTGCAAAACGTAGGTACTAGAAATACGTATATAAACTGCGGGCCTAAGCCTTTCGGGGGCCCGGGGCGGCAAAACAAAATGAGGGCCCCTATGATTTGAGCTTGTCCTGGCTGGACCCCGACTATGTGACCAGGCCCCACACTCGAAGGCTGGAGCCGCCTTTGCACCGTTGTGAAATAGTTTGTGTAAGTTTAATACCACAACTTGGAGCGACCAATACCACTGCTATACTATTGCTGCTGCTATTGCTGTTTTCCTAACTAGTCTGCGGTTAAAAGTTGTTGTCACTCATTCAACGCTCATTACGGCTTTGAAGTCGAATTCGTTGTCGCACACGAATTATAGGAAAACGAGACATGTGCTGGGTATTATGGGATTTCCCACCGGTAATTTCTCAAGAGCCTTGGATGAGTTTCCAGATGGAAAGGATAAAAAATAAAAGAAAGTTAATAAAATACTATTAATTAGGGTTATAAATAATGATTTAAAACATCATACCGTATTTGATAACTTCATTCGAATATTATTTAAAGTAATAATTTCCCGCTACTAACTAAGTTGAATAGCGCAAAAGTTAGCAATACATTCCTACATTCCCTATTATTTAATCTACAAAGTTCCAACATTATTCAATTTGAGGTTCATCCCTCCATCCCCTGTTCCTGTTCCCCTCAAGCCCCTATTATACAAACTAGGTGGCGCCGGTCGAGCGGCCCATTCATCCGCAGGTACAATACGAGGACACGCTCCGTGGCCAGTAGCCACCTCCGTCCACAGTTTCATCCAGACAACAAAACCAAAAAGTTGTAGTTACATTCAACTGATGCAAAATTAAGAATCAACTAGAAAAAAAAATTGAAGTTCCAGGCTTGTTTTCCGCATACGATAAAACTTTTTTTAAGGGTACATCATAGGTAGGTACTGATTTTCCAAAACATCACACTTACAACAACAGTTTACAAATTAATTTCTGTGTTACACCGGTAGTACTGTAGTCAGTCTCAGTCAGTGGTGTAGTGTAGAAGGTATGTAAAAAAATAACAAGCTTGATTACAAAATAATTTCCATCATACCAAGGAGAAAGATCAATTTTCGTACAGTATTTATATTTTGAACTGAAATTAATTTTCCGAATGCATATCGTTTGAGGTAAGGTTTCACATGTGGTGGCGATATCAATAATTGCTTAAATTGTAGTGCTCGTGTGAAAAACTAATTTTCCAGTACATAAAGTACCCCACTACTCTACGATAATGAAATAATCCTGATTCTCTCGTTCGATCTGAGAAGATCCATTGGCCAGATTCATGATGGATCTAGTGACGTTTTCTCATTGGATCCTGATTTCAAGATGTGGATTATGCAAACTTATCTAAACTTAAATTATGACCGACCAAATCTCCGCAGACTCCACACGCGTACAAACATATATTAAGGCCAGCTAATATTGCCATATCCCTGCAAGCTTTGCAAGTCAATTGATTTTGAGTCAGTACGAGGTGCAATTCATCAGTATATTTATTCTGAACGATTGGAAAATATTCCCATATTCCACATTCGTTTTGATTGATATTCCGTGGCACCCTCGAGGTATTTTGTGAAGTTAAAATAACGTTCTGTGGTTGTTTGTTTACTGTAAGCACGCAGTTTTCACGTTTTATAATTAAAATAAAGCTCGTCCGCTTTTTCCGATGTGAGAATCTGGCACGTTCAGACAGGCTTTAAGCAGGTTCGTTATCAACAGTAGGTATCTCTTGCAATAATTTAAAGTTTATTACAAACCTTTCTCGCTAGTTCCTGAAGGGAAAATTAGGAAAACGTGTTGCAATTCTTCTCAATCTTATGTCAGTCAGGTGTCAGAGAACATTCAGTCAAAAGACATCATAATTATGAGCTTCATAACTAACGCATCTTCAATAAGCAGTTCCTGAATTAAGCACCGTCACCAACATCACTTTTAAATTTAAAAAAGAAATGTGAGTGGTTGGGGGACCCCGTCAGGACCGAAGTTCCTTTCAAAAACTAGATGGCTCTGTATTAAAAAGGCGTATAAAATTCACACTTTCAGTTTTTAGAGGGAAAGTCGCAGCATAACGGCTTTTCCATACGTGACGATTTTTACAAGTCAGCTCCTACCGCCAGCCGCGTTAAAGAACTTCGTTCCAAAAATGTTTTTAGTAGTTTTCTTAAAATAATCTCTTCATCACTTCCAATCTGGTTATAAAACGAAGCAACAGCTACAAGTCCCACTCTATCAAATGTAAGAAACTCAAATTACAGTGTGATGTACCAAGTTATTTGACTTATGTAGCCAATCCGCACCCAATCCCTTGCACACCGTAGCTTCGGTTGCAAGTTCCACACATCCGCGTTACTTGCATGACGGGACAGCGAACTTGTCATCCACTTAGTGGCTGTCACTATGATATCGATTTGTCTGACAACAGCGCAACATGCAGCGAGCGAGTAGATGAGACGACAATCCACGTGTATTTAATTTTAAGTATAGAATTAAATTAATTTTCTTTTGTGTGTTGTTATGTAGTATATCTATAAAATTCTAAACTGACATCTGAAAAGCCGTGTCCCGAATGGGATTTCTCATCGGCAAATATATAGAAGTGCCACACAAAATTTCGTCCCCTATTTAACCCTTTTAGGGGATATTTTCAAAAACCTTTCCTTTGTTTAGTTTCCCAAAAAAATACACAATATACAGCTTTCAGTATTTGCCAAACTATAAAGCAGTTTATCGGTAATTTATGCTCGCCTTCGTTATATGTATAAGTAACTCTTGTGCAAAATTTAAATAAATAAAGCTCCGCTAAGCATAAGCATATCCAGAAGCAATCAGACTTTTAGATGTCCACAGTCAGTAAAACACTAACAAACTCGCTCTTTCTCGCTTCAGCACTAACAAACCCATGCAAATTCACATCATGAATATAAGTCACGTGCAAGAACTCGTGTAGAAAAATAACCAGTTGCATGTCATTTTTGTGCAATCAGTTCGGTATGAAAATCTGCCTGCTTTATCATACAATTTTGATGATTCAGCTTATGTTAACTTTCAGCGTTTAGAAGTAAGGCGGTAAACGTTTACGGATCGTTTCGGAAAGCCTTTTGGCAGATCATTGTTACGTTATGTTCGACGGACATTCATCATCATCATCGTCATAATTCTCCTGTCTTTATCATTGGCCACCCTGTATATATGCATAATATATGTATTATTATTTCAACGTAAGCACTACATAATTTAGATAGGCATTAGGCACTTCATAATTAATACTCTCGGCATTAAATCAATCATGACGATGACTCAATTAGGACGATACAAACTCAACTAAACGAGTTATCTTTATTATATTATGTAGAGGAAACTGCATTAGCTAATGCATTATAACATAACATCATCATCACGCCTATATTCCCCGAAGGGTTAGGCAGCGGTGTACCTATAAATATATTAAGGATGTAGGTAGTTTTAAGATTGCCACAGACAATACTTTCTTTGCGTTTTTTGTTTGTATGTTCTTTTTACCCAACTGCCAAGGAAGGGTTTATGTTTTTAATGTTCGTATTTACTTGTTTTCTTTTTTTTTTTTTTTTGTCTTAAAACTTGAATTTATGTAACTATGCTTTTGTGTTGTGTCTTCTATGTTTGTACCGAATAAATGTTTTATCTATCTATCTATCTATAATACATCCACATTTCGCCAGTTATGTTTAAGTCTTATACAGCGAGTCTATTGCCATCAACCGGGCACAAATCCAGACTCTGGACTGCTACTGAGAAAATCCATATGGAAAACCCAATAAGTAACACTTTGCTATAGGATATACGCAGGCGCGGTCCGAGGGGGGGGGGGTCGTGGGGGTCATGGCCCCCCAAAATCAGTCAAGCTGTCGAGAGATTGAATGATTTACGTACTTATCAATTAACCATTTCCCTAAAAATATTCCCTTC
This sequence comes from Lithophane semibrunnea, assembly GCA_947363905.1. Lineage (NCBI taxonomy): Eukaryota > Metazoa > Arthropoda > Insecta > Lepidoptera > Noctuidae > Lithophane > Lithophane semibrunnea. The sequence goes on from OX376186.1 coordinate 8,157,285, forward strand.
CTATTCCTGGTGACCCCCGCCAAAATCTTGGGCTGCGACCGCGCCTGAATATACCTATGCATTACTTGCATTGACAATCCACGTTACAGTAAGAGTAAGTCTTTGCGTTATGAGACACGGTTTCCACCATGAAACTACGTATAAATATTGATTATAATGTAAAAAAAAAACACTGTCCGATCCAAAAGGGGCACACAGGTACTGCAATAACATTACCAAAAACTTATACAAAATCTTATTATAATTGAGTAGCTGCGCCCCGCGGTTTCACCCGCGAAGTCTCGATGTCGCGAATTTGTTCGCAGTATAAGACTTATACACGGTATAAAAGTTTGGTGAAATTCGCACTTAGTAGGATGTTTTGATGACGCTATTATAATGCGGAATAAATTGTACCCATTTGTATATTAATCAATACTATGATATTCAAAAGCGGTGCAATTCTTGTGTATAGCATATTTTGTTCGTTTTGCTTTGAATTTTATTTTGTGGGTACATACATAATAGGACTGTGGCGACGTTCTATAGTTTGTGCCTACCACCATGGGAGAAAGGCCTGAGTTTATGTGTATACAGTAAAGTTTAGTAAGTAGCGATCTTCTACCACAACTAATGAGCATAATCCCGTGTTTATGTCTTCAATGTAAATGACATTGTTAAAGAAGACAATGTAATGTCATCATCCCTGAGACACAAACATAAGTAGGTACATACGCAATGTAAACCGGAACAGAATTGGTCCGAAAATCCGAATTCTGAATGTCTTTTAGAAGCTGTTCAAATGAAAGAACGAAGTCCCGATTTCAGAATGGTTGATCACAAAGACTTACAAGATAGGAATTGCTACCATGAAGGTTGGGAACCTGATAATTTAAAGATTTCCATTGTGTTACTGCTGTTATGGTATGGAATTTGGGTATACCCGGTTTTTTGCGGGAAAGTCCGAAAGAGATACCGGGACCCTTGGCCACAGGCAACTGAAGGAACACGGGTGGGTTTTAGTCAGTAAAAGTCTGACACGCCCTACCGCTCCGGCCAGAGCGGGAGAAGTCATTCGACGATTTCCCACAACCAAAAAAAAAAATAGTATAAGTACTCGGTTTTAGACTGTTAAAAACATAACTTTGATTATTGTTTGTTATTAATTAAGAATGAAGAAAAATTTGATTTCAAGTGTAACATAAATGTAATATATGAAACAAACTACATACAGCCTATTAAAGTTGAAAGATCTCTTCCAAATTTGTTCCGATCTTACCCCACTTTACCACTATACCGCTCGGCGGCCGATCCCGTGCTCTGTGGTTCATCAAGTCCCTGATTAGAAAATGGGAATGAAACTCCTGTTAACTGTTCCTGCCCATGTAACAGGCATTCAGAATTGCAATTGCCAATCAGCGGACTTCACACTTCTAATAGAATTATATTCTAATCTTTCAGAAATCTAAGGTGCAAGAAATTTCAGAGAGTGAACAAAAGTCCTTACCGTTTTACCCAACCCATAAATCGACCATGAAGCCAGTATCTCATTTACTGTCTAGTTTATTCACTACAGGAAAACAGAGAAAGTCAAACCAAACACCGCGCTCTGTTTAAATCAGAATCGCATAATTCTCGTTTTATGTAATTACCTACAGAAAGGTTTAAATTCCCTGCGAATTATCCGAAAGAGTTCGAATGTGTTAGTTAACCTTTGATATGGGAACATGGTTTAATAATTGGCAGACGTGAACTCATTTATTGTATTATTAGTTTATTACAATGGCAATGCATACAATATTGTGTGATAAAAACAAGCTACTGAACAGGACAGGTGATGCTATTTTAACAAACAAACTGTATTTTAGTACCTAAATAGGAAACAATGTGACTATTGCAACCACAGCCGGCTGGGGCGCCAAACATGCAAAACTTCATGGAATGCCTCCACAGAGTAAATTAGACAGAACAAATAGCTAGTATGTCAACTACAATACTGTGGCCCTAGTGAAAAGGGATCTAAGTCCAAAAATGCAACTTTACAGGAGACGCCAAAAACACTCCGCGCGCTTCAAATTGCGTGTTTGACCTCGTGTGACATTTAAACCGCTACCAATTGAAATACATGTGAAGTTTTTTATAGGTAAACAATTTATGCTCTTTATTATTATTGAGTTATTTTTATTTAATGTTATTAGTTTTTAAGATAATGACTTATACTAACCACAAAATGAATTCATTTAGGGTATAATATAAGTTATACCCTTTCTTCCATAATGTTAAATGTTAATTCATACAAGTGAAAATGAATACGCATTTGGAATGATTATGTTCATACTAATCTCAACAGAGTTACTTTGATTTTTTCCCTTTATTTTAGTGAAAACGGATTTATGTCTAATAATATCACATTACTCACTAAACCATTTTTAAGAACCAGGTCTTGTTGTATTGATAAACACGAACCAAATAAAAACGTGGGTAATTTATGTTAATTTAGATTAAAAAACACAATATATTTGAAAAAATCCGTTTAAAAGAATACAAAAGTACTTGAAACCGACTTTTGTAGTTTTTTTTGGTGTCAGTTGGACCCTTTTACACAAGGTAACTTCTTTATTTTTAAAGATAGCTTAGATCCGTTTACACCAAACGATAGAGCATTTTTCTCTGATCACTTCTGTATACTTAACTCATTTTCCACAAAATCGGACTTATACCCCTTTTCACTAGGGCCACATTTATAGTAGTCCGCATATCATAGGGGCGTGGAACAAGTGCACTAAACACTAACGGGTTAAGGAGTAGGTACTCAGTTAGCTCTCAGACGCATATAGCGTGACGGTAAACGGAAATGTGTGATATAAGCCGTTACTTGTTGTAACATAACTTTCCACATTCACCGGCGGTACTGTTCTAGTAATGTTGATTCGCACAATGGATCAAGAATTCTGAATTGAGTTTCGCGGTACCTGTGTGACATATTTTTTTTAAACAGTTTGTTGTACTTTTCTTACATTAAGAAATGTTATTTGCAGATGACCCACCAATGTTGAGCGGTAGTTTCTGCCACGTCATGACATTGTGCCCTTCCTACTCATTAGGAAGGCTACTTGGCCAAAAAATTCGTTTGTGTGTGTTGAAACGGAACCTCACTAAACAAACTTTTGTATATGTAATTCTGTTACATTTCTACGACTAATGTCATCACCTTTGGAACTTAATTAAAACATCTACACTATGGGACCAACACAGAACTCGCGAAAAAAATCGTTAAATCCCAGTCGGGGGATTGCCACCGGAGGCAAATGGGAATAAAAATTCCCAGTCGCCACCGGCGGTGACTGGGAAGTCATTGCCCCCACTTCAGTTTCGCTGTACATTCCTTTCTCCATCGTAGAGAATAAAAGGATGAGGTAACTTATCCTAGACCTGCTTCTAATATCTAAAAAAAGACAAAGTGCATTCAAACTTTTTTTTATATTTATTTCTATACGAATAAACTTGTTAAAATTAAACATTTCAAACTGGTATTTTGTATCACAGATAATCAGACTCTTAAAGACAGTAATTAAATTAGGAAAGTAATACATAGTTATAATTTCTTAATAAATACGTATAACCTAATTATCTGTGATATTAGAGGCAGGTCTAGGATAACTTACCTCATCCTTTTATTCTCTACGATGGAGAAAGCAATGTACAGCGAAACTGAAGTGGGGGCAATGACTTCCCAGTCACCACCGGTGGCGACTGGGAATTTTTATTCCCATTTGCCTCCGGTGTAGGAAAGTAATACATAGTTATAATTTCTTAATAAATACGTATAACCTAATTATCTGTGATATTAGAGGCAGGTCTAGGATAACTTACCTCATCCTTTTATTCTCTACGATGGAGAAAGCAATGTACAGCGAAACTGAAGTGGGGGCAATGACTTCCCAGTCACCACCGGTGGCGACTGGGAATTTTTATTCCCATTTGCCTCCGGTGGCAATCCCCGCAGGGGCGAAAAAAATACAGCTTTTTTTTTCGCGATTTCAGGGTTGGTCCCATATTGAAAGTTGATCATAATGATTAATACAATGACCCCTTAAGAGGATTAAAACGAAATAATTTCACCCTGTATATAGATAACTACGCAAGCACAGACTGTTGAGTTCTATATTAGACCCGGAAAAAGAATAATTTAATTTTCCTTTTAGATTAAACTCACTTATTACATTTTAACCTTTTTATTTATTTTAAAAGTTATAATTCCTGGAATTCTTTGTTAAATAATTCCGCTTTAATTCCGTTCCGGGTAACAACTCGAATTTCATGTACGTACAGTCACGGACTTTAATTGATGAGCCACCTGGCACTGTTCGTATTTTAGCCGTGTAATGCAAATCGGGTTTATTCGGTTCCCGACACGCAAAGTCACATGTCTTCGTATTTGGAGAAGAAAATTATATTTCATATCTTTACCGGTTGGCTAACCTGAGAGCCAGAACTACAAACTTGACAGCAGAGTGACTACTCAAAGTCAACCAATTGCAGGTTTAGCAACAGTAAACTAGCAACTATAAACAATTGTTGCTAGGTTACTGTTGCGATAGTAACGTTAGCGTACGGAGAAATTCTCTGACATTGATATTTCAAATGTCACTGTCTTCAGTTAAGTTTTCAGAATTATTGAGTTAATGAGCTATGATTCAAAGGAGGTCAGTATCAAATAGATTGGATAAACTTAATACAACATTGTATTTATTTTTATCATTAAGAACTTATTAGTCAACCTCTATGGATAAGACTATTTCCGATTAAAAGTAATTTATTTGTCATCTTGATATTTCAACTGTCACTATCTTCAGTTATGTTTTCATAATTATCGAGTTAATGGGCTATGATTCAAAGGAGGTCAGTATCAAATAGACTGGATAAACTTAATGCAACATTGTATTTATTTTTATCATTAAGAACTTATTAGTCAACCTCTATGGATAAGACTATTTCTGATTAAAAGTAATTTATTTGTCATCTTGATATTTCAACTGTCACTGTCTTCAGTTTTTAATTTATTTGTCATCTTGTTTACGAGCTTGCGATTTAAGTTCGTGTTTAATCGTGTAATCTCGTGAATGTATGAAACTGCAAAATTGAAAAGTTTGAAGGTGGCTCATCAATTAAAGTCCGTGACTGTACATGATCTGCTGAAAATGTCTATAATTTTAATTAGACAAATACATTCCATTGTTATAATCATGTACTGCGGCGTATGGGAAATATGCAGCTGGACTGATAACTATTTTCATTCAAATTATTTCGTCGTATTGGCGATTGAGGACCAACAAAAGTTGGAAAAACAAAATGTACATTTTTTCAAATCATTTAACTTCCAATTAATTTCTATGTAGAATTCATTATCAGTTTTAGTGGTAGTGCTCGTATATTTTTATATTGTAAGTAAAGTTTATAGCTGAGTAAATAAGTACAATTTTGTTTTTCAGATTTAATTCATTTGATTTGACTGCCAGTCAAACTTTTCTTTATTTTTTTTTCTTCCTCCTGGCTTTCTACGAAAGTGTTTTAAATTGAGTATATTGCAAGTATTTTTCTTCCATATAATCTTTCACACAGTGTGCAGTGTTTTCGTTACTGACCACGGAATCGCCTCGACGGAAACATCTAGAGTAGTGCAGTACTAATAAATTCGTAGCGTCGAAAGTGCGTTGAGCGCACAACTTCTGTCACGTCACGGACCACCGACCGCCGTATGTTTTTATACGTCATTTATTTTATGTCGTAGTGCGAGTAAACGATGACACGCTTTGTTTATAAGGAAAGTGATGACAATGCTGCCTCTAGCAGCGGCCGCCGTTTCCTTGCGTATTTTAATTTATGAGCAAAAACGTTTTTTACCCAAATAAATACCTATATGGTTAAGTGATTTTGTAATTAATATATTTCGATTAGGTATTGGCTGGAACGCTTTAGATTTGGCCACTCAAGATTTAAAATCCGCATCAGACCGAGCCACTCAGACAGATTTAGCTTCATACACAGTCTGTGTATAATAGATATTGTACATAGCAAAGTATGTGTATTGTACTAAAGTACTGATAAATCGCGCATCAGACTATCATTCCGCGACACATAACACATACATAAAGTCATCAAGGTACGTATAATTATTATAGTAAACAAAAATGTTTATTAAAAATGTTTAAACCTCAAGCATTGCACATAGAAACTCAAACTCAAAACTTCTCTTTTGTACTCGGCCACCTGCATTCGTAATATATGTCGAGGAAGTTTTGCAATATTCTAAAATTCCACGGAAGTCACATGTTCGTTTCGTGTTAAAATGGGCAAAGCGGTTTGTACACCTGTGATATAGTTGCGTGAATTTCCCTTTGACTTAGGGCAAGGTAAATCTAATACTGGGAAATGGAGTTTCCAATAGGCCCCACCTGAATTAATTTGAAAAGCCGAATTTGCGAACGCGCGAGCTTGCGTCAGCGTCAATTTGGTATGTACGTTTAAGTCTGTTAGCATGTGTGGACACATCACACGAGCGTAAGTCTCATCAGATTAGACTAGTGGTCGCTCCGCCTGACGCAAATGCCTTCGAATCCTAATGCCGTTTGTCCACCACCATGTCAATGACGTCAACGAGAACGAGATCACAGCGTCGAAGTAGCGATACGTACAGTTACTATGGCTACGTGTCCGAAAATTAACGTTAAAGTGCCTAAAAATTTTCATTGTTCGACTGTACACCCGGCTACACATCAAGCTATACATTTCCAGTATAAGCTGACCTCGATTTGTGCGGAAATCTATACAATGCGAGATCAGCATAAACTGGAAATGTATAACTTGATGTGTAGCCGTGTGTACATGACGTATGAGGCATTGCCATCGTGAAGGAAGGTATATAGGCTTCGGACGACCACAACCAATTACCCCCGCCTCTCACCACAACCGACGAAAAGCTTTATAAAACGCAGACGTTTAGAAAACACAAAGGTCCAAATGTCTCAGTTGATAGACAGCGTATAGGGCCTAGATACTGTCTAGGTTGGGGAGGCAACCGGTCAATACAAGTCATTTGACCTATCACAATATGAGCATTTCAGGCTGCACTTCCAAAGAGATATTTTGATCGTTGTGACAGTTACTACAAACCAACATTACAAGAGGCAAGCCACATTGTGTTAAGAAAATTTTAAATGAATTTATAGCTTTCGTAGTTACGCTTCGAAACTGTTACTATGAATTTTGCAATTTTGTATTATCGATTGTCATACTGACTTTAATTTAATTTCCTGAAAATATTTTCATTAAATGTTCAGTACCAAAACAATTGGTTATGCTATGCCTAAACCTAATACCGATACCAATAATTGACTAGCCCTGCATATACATCAATTATCGACTAGCCGCTTACGTCCCTAAATTGCCGGGACCTAATCGGATAGGCCGATTTGCGCGGCGACTCACTAGTCGGCGAGTCATGCGACTCACTGACAAACTCACAGCACGTTCGTGCTCACAAGTCACCGCAGCCTCGCCTTATTCGTGGTAGCACACTTTTTTAAAGAGTGCCTCGCAGGATCCTCATTTTTATAATAAACCGGCCAAGTGCGTCTCGAACCTCGTGCAGTGAAGGGTAGTTGGGACGAATTTATCCAACAAAACATTAATTACTAATTTAAGTTGGTCGATTATTACTAAGTTACTTGTGGAGCCTACTTAGCTGTGATAGTTTTCCTTTTAATTTCGTTATTTATACTGTTGTGAATTTTTGACATTTTCAAAACGAACCATTTGACCACACTTGTCTCTTAATAAAAATTAGCACTTTAAAGCATAATATTAGGTCTTTACCTATGAAATTGCCGTTTTGTATGAAGAAATTTAAACGAATTTTTTTTCATGTATTTTTTATTTGTATTAATCGAAGTAATCACCCATGCAAATGCAATCAATGCATCTTTGCCAACGCAGTGGCAGTTTATTGATGCCCTTCTTAAAGAAATCAGCTGGACGGGAGGCAACAAATTCTTCAAAGGCATTTTGTACCTACTGCCTCTCGGGTATTGAATTTTTTTCCCGCGAAGAAGTTATCCAAATTCTGGAAAAGTAGTAGTCTGTAGGCGCAAGGTCTGGTGAGTAGGGCGGATGACGGAGAGCTTCCAACCCCAGTTCTTGCAACTTGGAGACCGTCTGCTGTGCAGTATGAGGTCGCGCGTTGTCGTGCAGGAGCAGCGGAGACGAGCGATTGACCAATGCTGGTTGGAGATGTGCCAGCTTCTCCATCATTGTGTTCAGTTCTTCACAGTACACATCTGCAGTAATGCTCACCCCGTTTGGTAAGAAGCTGTGATGAATCACACCGGCGCTAGACCACCAAACAGTGACCATCACTTTTCTAGGGGTAAGTTTTCGTTTAGAGCATTGTTTAGGTACTGAACCAGGATCCAACCAACTTGCTGAGCGCTTGCGGTTATCAAACAGAATCCATTTTTCATCGCAGGTAACAATGCGGTTCAAAATTCCTTCATTTGTGTGTCTGTTGAGCAGTGCAAGGCACGCCTCGACGCGTACTTCGCGCTGGCGATCATTGAGTTCTTGGGGCACCCATTTGTCAAGCTTTTTTACCTTGCCAATTTGACGCAAATGGACCAATATTGTTTTGACGCTAACTTCGAAAGCTGCTGCTAATTCAGCCGCAGATTGTGTATCATCAGCTTCCACAATCGCCTTTAATTCGTCATTGTCGACCAAAGTCTTCGGACGACCGCGAGGTTCATTTTTCAGGTCGAAATTTACAGAACGGAAGCGAGCAAACCAATAACAGGTGGTGCGGTGGTTTGTAGTGTTAGCTCCGTAAACGTCGTTGATGTTGCGTGCCGCTTGTGCCGCGTTGCTGCCACGACGGTACTCATATTCCATAATTACTCGAATTTTTAACGTATCCATGATGACGAAAAAGATTGAAATGCGATGAAATTGTAACACTAATCATTAAACAAATGATTTCTTTTGAAAAAAGAATTCCATGTTTTTAAAATAAAATTAATTTGAAATTAGAATTCTTAGCCAAACAAAAATTATTTTGATTTGAAATGGCCAGTACTGCAGAACGGCAATTTCATAAGTAAAGACCTATTATTTCGCAAACAGATCCCTGAATCCAAAAATTGTTACAAACTCACATTATTTTTAAACAACTTTTCCAACGATACCCCACACAAAAAAATCTCCACTACACGTAAACTGGGGATGATTTTTTTTTACCCTAAGTAAGTACCCTAAAAAAAAATATTTTTTACGATTTTATTTTACCACTTTGTCGGCGTAATGTATATGTATGCCTATGTATAGATAAGATGTATACCCATATCAAATTCCAGTTTTCTAGTACCTAAAGTCTCCGCGTTAAGCCGCGGACAGACGGACATGGCGAAACTATGAGGGTTCCTTGTTGACTACGGAACCCTAAAAAGGTGTGCTACCTACCCATCTCTAAGCCGATTATCAACCCTCTCGATCCGAACCAAGCGTGACACCGTTTACTCCCACTACGTACGATACAAATGACGCATAAAAACTGACGGCTTTGAAGTCGGACAGAGGTTGTACACTCAACTCACTTCCGAGTTGCTATGAATTTTATTAGTACTGCCTAATTACAACTCGAATCGGATAACCCTACATCTTCCCTAAATAATGCCTGGTCTGGCGCAGTTGTTTTCATCAGTACGTAGTTACGTAGGTACATCAGTAGTACCTATAACTGCTGGGCCAATATTTAATTTTTATTGATTAATATTGGCACATCTCCGCTCCTCTCCACTCTTCTCCGCTTCAGTCCACAAGCAGCCTTAGGCCGAATACTTTTAACGGGTATACGGTATAGGTATCGTTACAGTAAGTGAATTTTCCAATCGGAAATATTGTATACTGAGAAGCTATGTTAAGTTTGTGTTTGGGATAAATTCATCCCAACTACAAAACCCTTCACTGTGCGTGGTTCGACACGCACTTGACCGGTTTTTTTAATTTAAGTTAGGTAATTGTGGCTGGCAGGATAATAGGTAGAAAGTAAAGCTAAGTGTTATTAAATTCACATTCTGAGTCCGGCGTCCGTGTAAGTACAGTCACGGACTTTAATTGACGAGCCACCTGGCACTGTTCGTATTTTAGTCGTGTAATGCAAATCGGCCTATTCGGTTCCCGACATGCAAAGTCATATGTCTTCGTATTAGGACAAGTCTTAGTACCACAGGACAGCACAAAGAGCTAGTGCAAAGTGAAGTGCTACTAACATAGTCTTAAGCCTTATTTATTAACACAAGTTTTTATAAAAGTATGTATGTCTAGGTTAAGGTATTTTTCTATGGGCCTGTGTCGCCTGAAATAAATGGTATATTATATTATATTATTATTATTAGAAGAAGAAAATTATATTTCGTATCTTTACCGGTTGGCTAACCTGAGAGCCAGAACTACAAACTTGACAGTAGAGTGACTACTCAAAGTCAACCAATTGTAGGTCTAGCAACAGTAACCTAGCAACGATAAAGAATTGTTGCTAGGTTACTGTTGCGATAGTAACGTTAGCGTACGGAGAAATTCTCTGACATCGATATTTCAACTGTCACTGTCTTCAGTTAAGTTTTCAGAATTATTGAGTTAATGAGCTATGATTCAAAGGAGGTCAGTATCAAATAGATTGGATAAACTTAATGCAACATTGTATTTATTTTTATCATTAGAACTTATTAGTAAACCTCTATGGATAAGATTATTTCCGATTAAAAGTAATTTATTTGTCATCTTGATATTTTAACTGTCACTGTCTTCAGTTACGTTTTCATAATTATCGAGTTAATGAGCTATGATTCAAAGGAGGTCGGTATCAAATATATTGGATAAACTTAATGCAACATTGTATTTATTTTTATCATTGAGAACTTATTAGTCAACCTCTATGGATATTTCCGATTAAAAGTAATTTATTTGTCATATTGTTTACGAGCTTGCGATTTGAGTTCGTGTTTAATCGTGTAATCTCGTGAATGTATGAAAGTAAACAAGATGACAAATAAATTACTTTTAATCGGAAATATCCATAGAGGTTGACTAATAAAGTCAACCTCTATGGATATTTCCGACTAAAAGTAATTTATTTGTCATCTTGTTTACGAGCTTGCGATTTGAGTTCGTGTTTAATCGTGTAATCTCGTGAATGTATGAAACTGCAAAATTGAAAAGTTTGAACGTGGCTCATCAATTAAAGTCCGTGACTGTACATCCTGTGTCAAATTAGGACGAGTTAGCGGCTTGACAAGTACTAGTTTTAGTTTTGCGAACTTGCCAATTGTAGAAAATTGTAGCTTTTTCCGTAGGATTGCAGTATAGAGAAGTTATAAGTCTTATGCAAACTGAAAAGAGGTCCGAAACTTCCCAGTTTTTCGAGCACCACACAAGTGCTAAAACCGATAGTGAGGTCAAAATGTTAATCCAAGATGGCGATTGCTAAAATTTGTTTTAAGTCATACGTGAAAACGAACTTCGTTTCTGACGCGGGTCCCCCGATCGTAAACGTTTTTTTGGGATTTCCTATAGCTGGCAGAATCTTGATGCTCAGAAATTGATTTGGCATAACACACTTGGCACAGTACAGATGCTGCCGTTACTGCGACGCACAATCGCAAAAGGTAGCCCGCGAAAAAACATAAGAAAATTTGAATTTCGTGGGCTACCCTGAAGTTTTCAGAGAGCCAAAGGGCAACGGCAGGCCACTCATGGTTTACTATTTCACGACTGAACACCCACTGTCGACTCCCATTGCGTGTTTGGTTCAAACTAGACTGATATTGTGAGTTCTGAGTATTCAGCGTATGGAGTTCGTCCAACAGCGTCAATTTGTGCTACGAGGCCTACGAGCGTAGCGCTACGCCGTAGACTATGCCAACATAACGTAAATTAATAACATATACCTTGTACGGACTGATCCTTGTATGCTTCGTTATGTGAATACCTAGTACGACGGGTATTGACGGGAATCTGGATGACGCCTGTGCATTCAAAGAGCACGTGCGCGACGGTTTCCTCAGCCTCGATGCACGCCCTGCACATAGGACTGTCCGTTATGCCTATTGTGTGGAAGTGTTTATTTAACGAGCAGTGTCCCGTGATGGTCTCTGTCACCAGGCGCAGGTCGTTCCTGTCCAGGCGTATTAAACGCCTGGTTAGCCTGGTATCCAAGGATGGCATAACTTCCCTGGACTGTCTGCAGCCCGGTATCGATGTCCACCAGTTCTCCGTTTGTGTGTGGATGAACTCCTGAAGCCACCTGCGTATTTAGTTGAAGTGGATGAGTACGATAGGCTCGGGTCCACAGAGTGACGTGCTGTATCCTCTTCTGGCAAGTTCGTCAGCTGCGGAACCCTTATAGGATCACTCGTGTGTCTGTCTGTCTGTACGTCTGTCACAGCCAATTTGCTCCGAATCCAATGGACCGATTAAGTTGAAATTGGGTACACATGTATTTCTGTGACCCAAATACGGACGTGTAACGAAAATTCAAATTTTGAATAAGAGAGTCACATTAATTTCGGGGGCAAATTAGAAAATTTAAAAAAATAAGTTGCACAAACTGTACCGAGTGACAAATCAAATGAAAAGGCTTGTTGCGAGATTGCGATATCAAATACATTTTTTTTTTAAATATATCTCTGAAAGAAATGAGCCAAAAATTTTGAAAAAAAATCCTAAAATAGTTCTATACTTATAGATTACAGGAAAACCTATAAGAAGTCTATGGTCTTAAAAAACATGGTAAATTCATCCCAACTACGGAACGCTTCTTTGTGCGTGGTCCGACACGCACTTCTTGGCCGGTTTTTTTCCGTAAAAACCTGATTCGGACAATTACGAACATTTTAAAACAAAAAATATACAAATCGGACCAGCAGTTCTCAATGGATGCGCCGCTTACCACCGAAAAGAACCTACACTTTTTTAGGAGAAAATTATTTATTAATTTGTTTACCGATATTTCCTACCAATTTATTTTGAAAATTATTTTATTTCGAGAAAACAAGAAATTGTTGAAAATATTTTTAACTACTTTTATTCCCCTTCAAATTATAATCGAAAACGATAGATCACTTATTTCAAATTGATTTCAATTCCCGGCAAAAATAGTAATATTCAGTCAATCGGTTTTCAGTCCTAGATTTCAGCACTATTTTGAGCTACCTGTAAATAACTTCTGAAATGGGGAACTGAGTATTTTGTATTGAGAGTCGATCGAGTGTGGATATCGATATGAGAGTCTGGCGATATTTGTTCGCAGTCTAGACGGCTGTGATTGTAAATGTTTAGCAGAGTGAAGTTTATAGAAATCCTAACAATTGGCAAAATTCTATAATGGTGTTCCAATAAAAAATGTGCCGAATCATCAAGAAAACACCCCATTAAAATTGAATTAGATATTTACGGCTTTTGTCATTTCGCGGAAGCAAAACGGACGCACAACAATGAAGAATCGCGTTCCGGAGCGGAATCGCGGTGGGAAGCGTCTGTGTACACAGTGCTCATAAACGGATACAGGCCCCTTGCAATTGTCGCGCCGTAACTGCACAGCAAAACAATCACGCTATAGCACATAATCAAATAAACACATCATGCATTTTTTTAATAAAATAAATAAAGTAATCGTTACTTATTGTAAGTCAATTGGCGAAAAGTGGCCAGTTACGTCGTTACTCACGGTACAAACGTGACCTTAGTACGACACTCCTGCGCTGATTTAAGTGGTCCCGATGCACTCTAGATCTACATTGTCAATGTCGGTAAAGGTCACGTACCCACTTGAGGTGCATTGCATAGAGCATATGAATACCCTTTTGTGCAAACTTAGCAGTGTGGGTGGAGCCATTTAGTGGGAACGGTCTAACAAGACGCTCGACTCGTCCGAACAGGCCCTCAAAACAATTGCCGTTACAAGGTAAACCTAGACTTGGTCGCCTTTAGGTACTTGCTGCAATAAAATTTCCCGATGAGGAAACTATAATAATTCTTATTAAGGCACTGTGTATACTTATACTGATTTAAATTATTGCAATCAGCTGCACAACATCAACTAATTTCATTTTAATAAACTATCACAGAGAAACAGTTTTTTTTTACACTTAGGTACTTTGCAATACTATATCATCTAAAGACTCGATTCAAGACTTTTAACTTCCATACACAAACATTATAAATATAAAATGAAACATAAGTGCCTCACTTATGCATTTTTTTTGTCTCAGAAACGAAAGCGAACAAATAGTTCAACAGCTAGTCGTCTAAGATAATCGGTATCGTCAAAAATGTTTTGGAAAAATTAGGTCAACGTGCACCACCGAAGAGACTTTTCAAACAATAATATTTGAAAAATTGTGTGAGAGTACACTGTACATATAGTTTAGTTTACTATCAGAATGTCACAACTATGAGTAGATATGATAGTACCTCTACCTATCTACTCAACACCAGTTCATGTATATCTACAATACTTACATGCAAGTTAGTGTCCTAACACAGCAAGTCAGCATGTGTATGGAAATCAATAACACCGTGAGTGACGTACCTCAGACCTTCCAGACGGGTTATACGTAAACGGACGTAGAATGAGCGAATGACTGTCGGTACTTGCATCGGGCAGCTTATTCTAGCCCAATGTAGGTATACAACATAAAATCAGCTGTTCCATACATTTGTGTTGTGTTCACTTAAATCGACAAAATGTATGGAACAGCAGATTTTTTTTTCGCGATTTCATAGTTGGTCCCATAGAAAAAGTTGTTCAAAATGATGAGTACAATGACCCCTTTTCGGGTTTAGCATAAACAAAAACTAATGTTGTATAAAAGTTTGGTTTAATTCGCCTACAGATATAGGAACATAACATATGCTTTGGAATGGGCAACTCGCTACATCTTTCTCACTAACAGACTCCTTGACAATTCAAAAGCGCCAGCCTGTTTAATTGAAATAAATGGTTTGAGTTTGATAGATACATTTAGATTTATTGTTGCCAGGTACGACTATCCGGAGCTTCTTTTAAAAAGTTTTCTACGTCTTCTGTTTGTGACAATACTTTAGATTTCGTATTTTTGATGATAATAACCCAAACAACGAAAACGATAACAAATATTTATGAAAAATGGCACGCTGGTTTTGTTATTTCCGCTAGCGATTCGCGATGCAAAAAATATAATAAACACAAATAATGTTTTGAATACGCAAATTAAGATTAATATGTATTGAAAAATAAATCCTACTAATATTATAAATGTGAAAGTTTGTGTGTTTGGATGTTTGTTACTCAATCAGGCAAAAACGGCTGAATGGATTTGGATGAAATTTGGCAAACAGATAGCTTATAACCTGGATTAACACATAGGATACTTTTTATCTCGATATTCCTACGGGATCGAGACTTACGCGGGTGAAACCGCGGGGCGCAGCTACTACAATATAATTTGATGAAATATTATATTAATTTATCATATTTTATTTATTTACACAGTAGGCATAAAAAGGCATGAAGTCTCTTAGATGAGATTAAAAAAAGCCCACTCTGCTCCAGTGAAAATACGTAGTCTGGTCATAAGTTTTGTCACATATGGAAAGTTAAATAAATGACACAGTGAGTTACGCACTACAATAATTTATATATCAAATGAAAGGGTATAAAATACAGATTTAAACTATGTCCTAGGTGATATAAAAAATGTCCTCCTCTTGCTTCGATACAAGCCTTCAATCTGCAAGGCCAGTCATCAATTGAAGCACGCACGACGTTCATGTCAATATCGGCGACTGCTTTAATCAGGGATGCTTTAAGTGACTCCAAGTTGCGATGGGGTTTAGTGCAGACCTTCTCCTCTAAGTGCTGCCATATTTTGTAATCCAAGGAATTCAAGTCTGGACTGGATGGAGCCAATCCTCATGCCTGATAATGTCGATTCCACGGGTCGTGAGCCAGTTTTGGGTACGTTTCGCCTTATGAGCCGGCGCAGAATCCTGCTGGAATACCCAGTCCCTGTTTTCGAACATTGTTTGTGAAAGAGGTTCCACAAAGTTTGTTAGGACTGTGTTTTAATATACGAGGGCACTTCTACTATTTTTACTTTTCACTCCTTTTTCACATAAATCACCTCCGTTGGACCCAAATAGGACACCCCAAGCCAAACCATGAATGCCGAAGGGTGATGACCACGCTGAACACGTGGCACACACTGTGCATACACTTTATCATTTTGTTTGTTGAAACTCTCCTCAACATTAAAATTTTTTTCGTCCGAAAAAAGTATTTCGCGGTATTTTTTTCCCGCGTACCGCCTTAACAAAACCCGGCTTCTTTCGAGTCTGATTTTCTTCAGCCGTGCGTTAAGAAGATGTGTTGTTTTTTAGCTATAAGCACGCAGTCCTAGGTCTTCATTTAACACCCTTTTAACAGTAGTTCTGCTTAGTCCCATCTGCAGAGCCAACATGTTTTGCTTGCGGACAGGATTTCTTTGATGACTTTGATGACCGCTGGAGTCCGAACAGTACGAGGTCGACCGCTCCTTTGTTTATCTTCTAATCTTGAATCTTCCCTGAATCGTTTGATAGTACGATAAATAAATCTCAGTGGAATTTTCAAATTTTTCAGCTGTTTGAACATCTCAGTTGGCGCGTGACCGCAACGATGCATTGCAATTACTGCGACTCTGTCTTCTTTGCGCGTCCATTCCATTTTAAAAAATGAGCAAAATTCCAGAAACCCATTGTTTTTATTTTCTTTAAATATTCAAATTTCGAATGCCCACAATATTTTTCTCGGCTTTAAATTTTACCTATGTGACAGAACTTATGGCCCGACTACGTAGCGAATGCTCATTGAACAGTAGACTTCTAGGATAGGTCATACTAATTAAATTATATCTATAGTATGTCACTGACCTGACCATGTGCTTTATTAAGCTTATCTAACTGCTGGTTTGCCTATGGATTATTTTTTACAAACATTCGCTTTTGATCGCTTGCCTTTGGTAATAAGCTTCACATAAGTAAATTCCTATTAAATACAAATTCCATACTGTCATGATAGTACTAACTAATTCCATACTGCCATGTCATTATTAACTAAATAGTTTATCTGTGGCGCACGCACCATACCGCACTAGTGCGGTAATATAAAGTAAAAAGCACTCGTGCTTAATACACTGCATTGCATGAACCTAAAAGCGGTTCAATAAGAGCCAATTTGTGAGTGTTGAAAAACCATATTACTTAGGTATAATGTTTTTTCGTTCTATGTTAACGAGAATAACATAATTATTATTATATGAATAGTTAATATTCCGATCAATTCCATTATAATAGGAACTGCTAAGCTGATTCTTTGTCACGCAGCGCATATACATAATGCAGCACACATAGGTGCAATATTATTAATGAAATTCTAGGAATATCGCCGCTTTCTAAACGAAATACGATAATGCAAACTAGATAAAATGCGAGTGCTTACATTAGACAATTGCAATATTTCGTGAGTAAGAGATTTTTAACACCAGTTGGTTTAGTTTTTAGTTCAGTTAAACTATGGGTTTATCCTTGGGAGTTGGGAAAAACTAACACCTGACGTGTTAGTTTTTCCCAACTCCCAAGGATAGTCATTTTCCCCAATATTCTTGTGCCCGATTTATACACAGTGCATTTTTCCGATGATTTTCGCTGTACAAAATTCTTTGTACATACCACATTAGCTGGAAGAACCTCTTTGTTTGATCGTTACATAGTACAGTCACGAGCATAAATATATTACTATGGACAGCTCGGCCACAATATCTGACTTCGTCATTCATCGTCAAGATGACAACCAATATTATGTGATAATTTGTGGAAGGTATATAAAAGTGACAGCACAAATATCGAAGAATGGTGGAGGATAGGATGCGTCGGCTTCAAAAAGATGTGTCACCGTATGTGTAGGAAAATGCTTGATGCACAGTTTGTTTGTATTCGTAAATACGTTTTTTTTTTACAAAAACGTGAGAGAAGCGTGAGCGGCGATCGCAGCGCGGGATAATTAAAATTCAGTGAGGTTGCAACGCTCAACTGAGAGATTTATCTTGTAATTATTAAGCGAGGCAACAGTTACTGAAAGGGTATTTTTCATGTGTAACCTTATGGAATTTACCGCAATTAATTAAATTTGATGTAAATGAAGAGATACCAATACCACGAATTCGTGTGAACTGTCGTTTAATTAAATAGGGATTAAATATGAATATTTACTTTGTTAAGTATTATTTCACTATAATTAGGTATTGTGAATATTTGTCTTATTTTTTTCTTATCACATAAGGCGAGTTTCTCTAGACCATTTTGAGGTGGAAATGTGCGTAGACGATTATCACATATGATCAGTTGATCATTTGTGTGTTGCCTCGTATAGATTCAAGAACCTGTCTCAGTGTAAATGAGCCTTAATGCTTTCACAGATCAAAACTGTCACGGTGTTGATTCAGTTGCGTATCAAGATTCAAGAAGCTAGACTATCATTGTCCTTTACAAAGACGCAGATCAAGAGACGGTGATGATTCAAACCTGCTTAACTTTTGAGAGTTAGGCAGCATGATTTGCGTTTTAAAGAAATCTTATTTACTTTCTTCTTCTTTCTCTTTCTTTTTAGGCTCATATTGTACGTATGATTTTATGTTAGGTTAGGTTAATCCTCAGTTTACTCGGTAAACATCAGAATCAGTACCTATAACCAGTATTTGGACATACATTGCCAATATTCTTGAAATAAAAGGAAGGCACATTCATCAGGAAAAAGTTTAAAAAATCTTGATGCACCTGTATGTTCCTTAATATTTCAATAATAACTCAACACCTGCAATTGATATTATACAAATACCAATGACCAAATTGCAATGCAAATGTACACATTATAGTGCTGCTGTTTGTGAATGTAGCATAGGTACTGTCGCCCACCGATGCTATGCCTGCGAAAGGGGGAATGGGGATAATTGCAGACGGCCGGGTTCGAAATAATTCAGTGATGGGATTAAATGCCCGGTACACACTAAGTAGGTATACACCTACTACAGTTATTAAAGGTAATTTGTACGGGACTCTCCAATATGAGTATCTACTCATATTGGATTTTCCATTGATTTATAAATGCATTTTCAGGCTAAATTATTAGCTTGATTTTCAAAACACATAAAAAAACAGTTCATTTCATTTCTCAGTGCATATACCTTAAATTATTTTATTTTATTCATAAAGGATATTGACCAATTTGGACCAAATGCTGCCCAGTCATGGTGGGAGAGCTTCCAAATGGTTCCTTGCATCAATTTAATCGCATCAATTTAAATAAAAAAAATTAAAATCGGTCCCAGGGTTAAAACGTTATTGCCTTTATATGGAGCCGGCAGGTTCTATAGGAATTCTTCAACCAAACATGAGAGCACCATCGAGTTTGGACTCGTTGAATACGCATTGACAAGTGTTTTACACTAGGCAGTGTCCAGAGTCTGATGATGGAGCCGGAAGGTGGCCATAGGAACTCCTTAACCAAACAAGATAGCACCACCGTGTTTGAACTCGTTGGCTTTGTCTTGATAAGTACCTAGTATAGCCCAAGGTAGTATCCAGGCTGTGGTGATGGAGCCGGAAGGTACCGATAGGAACTCCTCAACCAAACAAGACAGCATCGTCGTGTTTGGACTCGTTGAATATACATTGACAATTGCTTTATACTAGGCAGTGTCCTGGGTCTGATGATAAGGTGGCCATAGGAACTCCTCAACCAAACAAGATAGCACCATCGTGTTTGAACTCGTTGGTTTTGTCTTGATAAGTACCTAGTATTATAGCCCAAGGTAGCATCCAGGGTCTGGTGATGGAGCCGGAAGGTACCCATAGGAACTCCTCAACCAAACAAGCCAGCACCGTCGTGTTTGGACTCGTTGAATATGCATTGACAAGTGCTTTACACTACGTAAATGATATGCATATGTTACGGCTAAAGGTGGGTGTGAACATAAACTTAAGATTAGCCGGCTAAACTTAGGTCTAACTTCGAGGAGGTGTTAATGTTAGTTACTTCTATCTTTAGCCGGCTAAACTTAAGTGTAACTGCAGGCCCTTGGCTAAAAATGTAGAAGGACGCTTAGTGGCGAATTTTGCTGACCTGACTTCTTGAATTACATTATCGTACTGTTCGTCACTCAAATAAAAACTATTATCAGTTCGTTTTGATGTTAGTAACTCACGAAACTTACTCTCAAACTTCGTTTTAAGCGTTTCGAGATTGTGCGACGCCGACATTGCAAGTACGTGCAATCAACCGCAAGGAAAGATGACGCAATACTAAACAAAAACATTGCCACGTGTGCGCGCATTGTCTCCCTACCGCCCCTCAAGCCCTCCGCAGACCCGGCGCGTCCATCAAATACATTTTTAGCCGTTTCATTGCGGTTAATATGCACATTAGCCGGCTAAAGATGGAATATCACGACACAAACTAACATGATATCGAACTTTAGCTGCTTCTCGAAGATAAACCTAAGGTTAGCCGGCTAATCTTAAGTTTATGTTCACACCCACCTTTAGCCGTAACACATACAAATGAAATAATAATATGTTGTTTAACATAATTACTGTCATTATTTAATGAAATGCGCTATTGGTTGGTTATTACTCATCAATAGAAAATACTCAACAAAAACTAGTTTTTCTCAAAACTCCTCGGATAGATTTTATTAAGCTTTGGTTTACAGACTAGTATAAACTCAAGGTACATAATGCATTATGTGTCCATTTTGGGCAGCACTTGGTTCAATATATGGATAGTCAATGTCCTTTGCAAACTACAGGCAAGAAACTAGGGTTCATTTTTCAATGCGCAATATTATAAGTTTACTTTGGCATTGTCTACCAAGCTCACTTTCAGTGATTGTTAACCAATCGAAAAGGAACCTTAAATTCACTGAATTTGGTACTAATTCACAATGGATCTAAGGTACTATTTTTTTCATGCATATTTTAATTAGGGTAAATTATGCTGGAAGGCAGTTAAAGCTTGCTTATAGTAATTGGATATGACAAGGGTTTGATGTAAATAGAGTGCGGCTGCAAACTTTTTTTTTTCTTTGTAATTTTGTATTTGTAGGGCTCAAATTCCCATTGGACCTTATAATTTTTAGAGCACACTAAATATCGAAAACAGTTGATTCAAACATTGACTGTTATAAGGAAAAGTTATTTTCGAATATGTCATATCAATTTATTATTATAAAATTATCAGAGTAGAACTATATTTAGATAGTACCCACATTTGTTTATATTTCTAGGTAAACATAATAACTGATTTAACCAACGGGAATCTGAACCACTCATAATTTTATTGTGTAGGCTTTCCATGCGCCCGCACTAATATAATTATACGAATGCGGTTCATAATTTTTGGAATGCCCTAATTCTGTTACTGCGACCAATTTAGACGACGACGGTCTGTGTGCCCTAAACTTAATAGTTATATTACTAGTTCGTGCCTGTATCATAGTATATTCCTAGTAAGACAGTTATGAACCGCTTTCATATAAATATATTACGGTATATAGCTATATCCCTAGGAATGTAACTAAATGACGGTTATAACCATCTTATTGTGACATATACATAATATGTGCTCAATTAGAAGGTTTCAACCCACTAACTGGTTTCAATTTATATCTCACCAGTTTTTCAAATAATTATTGTTTTAGAACAATATTATATGTATTTTACTGTACTTAAATATGTGTGATTTGAATAGAATTTCGGTTTTAGGTATTCAAATAATCAAATCACTCAATTTGTAAGTGGCACTACAAGTTGGTATTCTCCCTCGTGACTAAGTAGTAACAGCCGCACGGTTCTTTCCATCAGGTTAAGCTACGCTGGCCAGTAGTGGCCAGGGTTGGTCCGTGAATGAGTGGTGGTGAGTGGTCTCGGTATCTTTACATACCGAGACTCCTCCGTGCCTCGGAAAGCCGTTGGTCCCGGCTGTCAAACGTGGATCTTTGACCGTCGTTACGGGTCGTCAGAAACCTGAAAGTCTGACAACCAGTCTTACCAAAGGGGTATCGTATTACCCAGTTACTGGGTTGTGGAGGTCAGATAAGCAGTCGTTCCATGTCTGGTATTCAGCTGCATCCGGTTGGTCCGACCCCAACATAGTTGGGAAAAGGGTAGGAAGATTGATTGACTACAAATTGGTATCCACAAGTACGTTTCCTGACCCATTTGTTTAAATTTTCATTTAAATAATCGTTTTGAAACAGAGTAGGTATAGAACGCCAGTTTATCTTGCAAAACTGCAAAAAGGACAAGGTAAACATTTTCTTGTCCTATTTGCAGGTGATAAATTGCTTTTCTTAGTAACATTTTTGTTTTATTTTAGATGCATTTTAGTCTTTTCTTTTTTATTTTGGAATTTTGTTTGATAAATATTATTTACACTTCTTCAGAAGGGACATTTTTTCCTTCCATCCGCTTAGTTGTCATCAATACTTTGCCTTGTCCTTTCTCTTTGTAGCAATATTAACTCTCTTAGTCACAGTTCATATTAACTTCTTTTTCCTTAACAATAAATTAAAACATTTTGAAGTTACAATGCCTCTCACTTTATGAATATAAAAAAGACGCGTACCACAAGGGTTGGATCGAGGTGGCCCTAGATAAGGATATTTGGAAGGATTTGGGGGAGGCCTTTGCTCAGCAGTGGGACAGTATAGGATAACATAAAAAAAAGGTATTACTGCCACCCTATGGTGCGGTAACAATCTGACTTTAGTAGACCCTATAACCACAGCAGTATGAGTGGCTTTCTTAGTTCAAGAGTTACATATTTCTGATGTGTAGTTGACTGTATCTTTTTATATGAATAAGGGGATTATACTTAATTACTGGAAGAAACATTGCCACAAACCTTTGTTGAACTCCTTCCACCTTGCAAAGAGACAATCTTGGGAGTTCTGAAATGCACTTACCGTTACATAGTTAGCGTTGATGTAGTCCCTCTCACAACGCTTCAAGACAACCCGGGTATGGTCGAATGGGTTGACGTCGCGGTAGCGGTTAAGTGGCTTGTTCTGAGGTTTCTTAGCTTCGTTCCAGCTGTGACGGAACCGTTGGCATTCAATCCCGATCTTCTGTTGGGCAAAGTTTGGAGGTATTAGTAAAAGTGAAGTGGTACAACTAAGGAAATGGTGTGCTACTGAATGAGTGTAAGGATTTCATTTGATATTACTTTATTTAAGTAATTGAATAGTAAATCTAAACTGCTGTTAGCTTCTAAGAATGTTTTATTTTGATTGTTGTAAAATCATCCATTTGAAATGGATGGATGAATTCTTATTGGTAGGTACACACGGCTACACATCAAGCTATACCAAACCTAGGCCTACCAAATCCAATCAACCTATATCCATATCCATTCTCGTTACTCCACACAATCCATCTCAACATTCAGCATTCTGATCCATACAGTATGATAGGCCTTGTAGCTTTTCGTGGTTGAGTCGTAACTTGTTCATTGACCTGTTGCCATTTCATTCATCCTGACTCCGAGTTATTCCGGTGCGTTATGTCTCGGCATACTCCACCATTCCCTTGGACCAGCGACCCCAGGTACAAAGTCGGAGCAGATCATATCAATGCATGTATACATGCATATAATAGTTAGAATTGGGACCTATGCAATTGCATGTATTGGTATTCTGTATTCACTATTCTGTACTGTACTGGCAGGGTTGCTCCCCGAAAATACAGGTTCACGCAGCCTGTGGCGCGGACTTCAGAGGGCGGAACAAAATAGCGTCGAGAGCGGATTTTAAAGTAACCACACGTTTATGACTTTTTTCTAGAGCTTTCCAGTAGTAAAGTAAAATCAGGACTTTGGGGAAAATGATAATGTAATAAAAGACGGACTTTCCAATTATCAAGGGACAAGTACTTCTATTTTATTGAGAGAGCAAGTTGTCTTGGTTGTCAGTTTGAAGAACTAGAGGATAAGAAGTTTTTAACTCATAAAAGTCGAATTATTGAAGGCCAAAAAGTTTGCTTTTTACTTCTTTCCAAGAAGGAAAGTTTACTATAGCAGAAAATAAAATTAAGTTGTTTTTTTGTGAAAACCGCTTTCTTACTGGGTGAATATTAACAAGCTAAAACTATGCTTGAAGAGTTTTTTCATATGTGAGGTCTACCGCACTGGGCTTGTGTGGTTGATTAGAGCCCACTCCCACTCGAAGAGAGGAGGCCTGTGTCCCAGCAGTGGGCACATTATAGGCTGATTTTGCAATGCTTAGAAGCTCTAGGCATGCCATCAGGCTGATTTAGCATTTTGTACAACGTATTTGAAATTTTTGGTTGGAGGAAAACAATAGAAATGACTTTTGTAATAATTGCTCTAGGGAAATAGAATGATGATTATCATGATTTATTTTAGAATGAGGTAGAAATTATAGTATCTTTCCGTATAAGTAGTATTGTTTTATTGTAGTTTTATCCTTAACCTGATGCATTACCTAGGACTTAGGGTAAGCTATGGCATACCGTGTATTATATTATTGTTAATTAGATACAATCACTTTCTGGTGTTAAAATATTCCAATACTAGACATATCCTCAGATTATAAATCTTTGTTTATTAGGAATGCAGTTCGGGCTCAGCTTATTTGGAGGAGTACCTCACTATACAGTCCATGTGATAATAGTTGCAATACGCAGAAGTCTTCAAATGTAACCCAAAATGTTGTCTCCCATAGTAAACATAAAAGCAATTTGAAAAAATAACAACAAAAAAAAGTAGTAGAAAAAAACAATTAGAACAAGTTAACGAAAACAAAAAATAAAGTAGCAAGTGCACTATTTTCTATGCCACAGCTAAAATCCGCAAGCAAAAACAATAACTTTTCCTATCAAGACCAAAAATTTAGAAAAGTTTCAAGAAATCGCGAGTCGAAACAAGTTCACATTATAATGTTATTAGTTTTTAGCGCGTGGCACAGACAACCGCGTTCCACCTACGCAACATACCTGATAGACCAGGGCCCAAGCATTCTTGGAGACGATGTCCGAATACTCCTCCTCGACTTTGTTCGTGTACACGTTGTTTTGACTCATTGTTGAAGTTGTTTCCTTCTTTTGCTCACTCTTAACGAAGTATTGTTTGGGTATCGGATACCGCAAACAGTACAAGTTTGGAAGTTATTAACAATTGAAACAGGTGTATGATATTTTGTAGATATAGGATGTGCCCGGTACAGGTGATATGCAAGACTTATTACGACCCGTAACAACTATTCCAGCGACGAAATCAGAATGATTTAGTTTTGGATAGTAGCGGCCTTCGACATGAGTGCACCGCTGTCGGATTTAGTGTTGTCAGATTTTGTTTACAAAATCTCTGATTTACTCAAATTCTACCATGGCAGTTTTTGTTTATCTGTACACAATAACCGTTGCAAAAGTCGGTTAGAGAACTTGGTGACGGAAAGTTCAAAACCCACATCAAACGTGTTCTTATCAAAAAACCATTATTATAAAAGACTACATTAAAGACAAAGAAGTTTGGCAATAATGGAGTTAAAAACTGAAAGCTCATCATAGGTGGCAGGCCAATCGTCCGTCTTCAAACCGCCAATGTTGTGTTTATGTTTACTTTTGTATCGATCACAAATTATACGAAAACTAGTTAAATATGTATGCGACTTGGAGTGTAGCCACAGATTACTATCATTTAATTATTGAAAGTGTAGCACTATTATAAAAAGGGTGATAGACGTGCGAGCAAGTACGCGTACTTATGGCTCGGCGAGCTAACTCGCCAATCTGTCTTTGCCGCGAGCCGCGAGCCAATTTGACAATTAAATTTTGAGCAAGCTTCACGTGTGTCACCGACGGCGAGCCGAGTAAGGTCGCGAACTTAATTAATTATGCGTAAAAGAAGTCGCTTGTTTACAAAAAATGTATGGATAGTGACAGTCAGCTAGCAGTCAAATTCTAAGACGCTGGGTAGTAGCGACACCTGAAGTGAGCAAGTGGCAGTTTTTATCCTCATTCCATTTGCACATGCGGCTTCCCTGGCACCATAGTAACGGCATAATTATGAAAGAGTCTAATAACTGCTCCCAAATTACCATGTTTATTTTTTACATTCTTCCTTGATATAATCATCCTATTAATTGACATTATTATTTGTAACCTTTAATTTTAATTTCAACTCTCTAATGAAATTAAATTGTAGGTATATTTTGTTACAGTTGTAATGGCAATCATGTAATTTGGTTTAGGTTTTTATTTTTATTATTATATTCTTCTACGTTTAGGCTTAAGAGACTGTCGATTTGTTAACCATTTTCTACTTATTCATTAATTACCTGGTACACACGGCTACACATCAAGCTATACATTTCCAGTTTATGCTGATCTCGCATTGCATAGGATTTCCGTACAATGCGAGGTCAGCTTAAACTGGATATGTAAAGCTTGATGTGTAGCCGTGTGTACTAGTTGAAAGGCCTGCACTGTGCTCCCATACCCACTGTTATTTGAAAATATTCTAAAAGCCAATTATTTTTAAAAGAATAACCGTGGAGTTTCTTGCCAGCTCTTCTCCATACAAAACGACCAATTGGAATCTTAAAACCATTAAATTAAAGTAAAAGTGATTCCAATATTCTATTTACAGAATAAACAATTTCATTGCATTTCATTCAATTCATTTTCATGCAAGACCAATAATTTATAAGCTATCTGAGTTGTGAATGAGTTTTAATAATAAAGTTGTGTCGCGCTTTAGTTATGTTTTTTATAAAACAAATCAAAGGTACTTATCAGTTTTAGAAAATATTTTGCGCCAACCCCAAGTAATATGGGCACGTATGTACGGGGCACAGAGAACTTTAAGTCTTTATACTGAAAGTACGGGGCAAGGGCAGTCAGGAGAAGGTATGTATGTACCCGTCTGTTACTGTTTGTACGGAAATCTACCATTTGGTAGAAAACTCATAATTACAAGAAACTGTTCCATCGTACCGTACGTACCTATCTCTTATATTTTATGACAAGAAATCTTCGTTACAACTAAACGCATTTCGTTGCCAGTTAAGGGCGCACCCTACTTCAGATTTTATCCCGCTCGCACTATACTACTCGCGACCTGAGTGAGAACGAGACGGAGTGGGGCGCTAGCGGCTCTAAAGCGTCGAAAAGTATAAGTAATTGCTTTTTACGGTGAAAATAATGGTAATTAAAAAAAAATTACACATATAACACCTGCTTTATAGTTAGTTCAGTTATCATGCAAAGTTTCATGATCTAATTTGAAGTATTTTTTGAATACCAGTGGTTTATAATTCTGTGCAGAGGTAACTTGGGAATTTTTTTCTATCGATACAATTTTCGCCTCACTAGACCTAGCATCAATCCTCAACTTTAATATATATTTATTTCAAAATGAATGCGGCAGTATTTTCGGCATAACAGAGGATCATGCTAAGCAATTTGTGATTGGGTGCGCCCTTAAGTAGGTGATAGACGTGCGTACTTAAAGTATGCAGTCTTTAACGGGTGATAGACGTGCGAGCAAGTACGCGTACTTATGGCTCGGCGAGCTTACTCGCCCGTCTGTCATCTCCACGAGCCGCCTGCCGCGTTGACAATGAATTTCTAAGAAAGCTTCACGTGTGTCACCAACGCGACGGCGAGCCGATTAAGGTCGCGAAATTAAAGACCGCGTACTTTAAGTACGCATGTTTATCACCCACTTTAGGATCGTAACAGGCGCCCGCCGCACAGTGGGCTGAAATCGCGAAGTAGGGACTTAAGGCTTTTAATACATCTTATTGGATTTTACGCATAAATTCAAGCATTTTATGTAATTTTTTTTTTTTGATATTCCTCGTAATTTAAGAGATATAGGCTCCTAAACTTTGTATGAAAAATAATGTGTTATATGAAGCAAATATTTTGTTATTCCCAAATATTACCAATATTCCACATCACTCCTGTGACGTCACTTGTTTACGATAAAAACTCATTAGCACGATGACCTTGATGAACGCGTCTGCCAATCAGAGCGCAGCAAATTATGACGTGTCATTACATGATTGGACACTTAAAAACAGGTAGAAAAACATGACGGTTACATTTGAACACAACCCTTTTAGTACGTTGTTACACCCCGTAATCAACGCACTACCCCATATATTTTATTTTCGTTCGGTAACAGATATTTAAATTTCGTGACAATGTTTAATGATTTAGGTTCAAATATTGATTTGGTTGTGATATTGAAAGAAAGTGGTAGTTTAAAAAATAATGATGTCCTCTTTAATGCTATAAAATCTAGATTACCAAATACTATGGTATTAAACGATGAAGACGAACAAATTTTAAAAGTTTTCTGTGCTAAGTACTGTTATAATCTTCAAAGAAGGTGGAAAAGTGCTAATCGTAAAGAAGAAATTTTTAGAAATACTAATATTGAATGGTTGACATCGGAAATAATGTGGCCAGATTTTATTTTAAAAGTTCTAAAAACAAATGACGATTGCTCTGGAGCGAGTACATCAACTGAATTTGTGACTCCTAAAAAAGTGTCAGTCGCTACTTCAACCAATGTTAGTCCAAGAAAACCTTTTTCAGAATTAGGCCCTAAGCAAAAAAAGAGACGCACTGAGAATATTCATAAAACGATGACTTCAGATGAGATATCTCATGCACATATGATTAATTTACGAGAAAGTGGAAATAAGGATATTGCTGATATACTGGATCACTTACTTAAGAATCCACAAGACGTACAAAAAGTAAAAAATAGTCTTGCAGATAAAAATAAAAAGTCAGAATTTACTGCAGATGAAGCTTTGGGGCTTGTGTTGTCCCTTAAGTTGTCCAAGTGGCAATACAATACTTTAAGACAAAGTATTAAAGAAAAGAATATTGATTTGTTGCCTTCTTACTACAAGGTCCAAATGGCAAAGGAAGAATGTTATCCACCTAAAAATGACATGATAGTGACAGATACAGCAGCTAAAATAAAATTACAGTCACTTTTAGATGTAACGACTAAGAGAATACTCAAAACTATTACAATAGATAGCACTAAGTTTAAAGAATTGACCCTCATTAGTAAGTGTGGATTTGATGGTGCTTCGAATCAGGCAAATTACAAACAAAGAATATTTTCAGAAAATGCAGAGGAAATTGATGATTCAAGCATATTTATGGGAAGTTTAGTACCAATCAAAATTGTGTCCGGGGACCAACTCGTCTGGGAGAACGATTCACCAAATTCAGCATTTTGGTGTCGTCCTATGTTTTTCAAGTTTCAAAAGGAAGATAAAACCACTATCAAAAATCAAAAGAATGAGACAGAAGCAGAGATAAAGAATTTAATAGCAACGGAAATAGCAGAAATAAAAATTTCACATTCCGTATTACTAACTATGATAGATGGCAAAGCAACCTCAGTCTTATGTGACACTTCAGCACAACGATGTGATATTTGTAAAGCAACTCCAACCGAAATGAATAACTTGCCTTTAATTCTGGAAAAAGAAGTCGATACTGATTTATACAAATACGGCATATCATCATTACATATGTGGATACGTTTTATGGAATGTGTCCTTCATATTGCCTATAGATTAGAATTAAAAACCTGGGTTGCAAAAGGCGAAAATAAAGCTATGTTGGAAAACAAAAAAAGAGTAATACAAGAAGCTTTCAAAAACCAAACTGGTCTTTTAATAGATGTGGTAAAACAAGGACACGGAACAACCAATGACGGTAATACTGCTCGAAGATTTTTCACAAACACAGATATTACTGCTTCAATTACAGGTGTCGATAAAAATTTAATTAAAAGATTTGCAACTATTTTAGAAACTATGTCTTCAGGCCAGAGAATTGACCCTGTTAAGTTCAAGGACTACACAGATGCCACAATGAAGCTGTATATAGATTTGTACAAGTGGTTTTACATGCCCTCCAGCGTACATAAAGTTCTTGCTCACGGAGCAGATATAATTGAGAACTTCGGATTGGAAAATTGTCAGAAGAGGCTGCTGAATCTAGAAACAAAGACTTTAGAAGATACCGCGAAAACCATTCACGAAAGTTCAGCAGGACAGCTTGTAATCAGGATATACTAAATAATTTGTTGATTAGTTCTGACCCTTACATTGAATTTGTAAATGTAGAAAACATAGAAATAGTAGCCGAATGCGAAACGGATGATGATTAATTATTCTAAATATATAACAAACTATATAATATATAACTAGTGTGTTTGTGTAAGTGGGTGTCAGTGGATTAGTAGGCCTCTTGGGGAAACCACTTATTAAAAAAAACGGGCTTTGTTCTTTACCTCAGGGGTGGTGTGGAAATGAGAATGAAAAATTAAAATTCTCTGAAATCGCAGAAAATCGCAGCCCGACATATAGCTGAAAATTTAGAAAAAAAATCATGTAATTCATATCTGCAAACCATATTTTGAGATGTCTTGAGAATTGGAAGAAATTCATATAAATATGTTTTCTTTCATACAAAAAAAAATATAATTTGCTTTATCTTCGAAAATAGTTAATTTGAGGAAAAATGTACATTTATAAAAATGTCTTGTATTTGATGCTAGAACCCGAATATCTAATAAAAAATTAAAGAATTGCATGTTGATTTTCATGCATCCCTAAGTCCATCGACGTCCGATTTCAGCCTACCGTGCGCCGGCGTTCTGTTGTTACTGCCTGTATGTACCTATCGCCATGGGAAAAGCGCGTGAGTGTATATGGTTGACGCTAACGCTACAGCTAAAGAAAAAAAGTCGTTAATTAATTTGTCAAGTCGTAAAACCATGCGAAAAAAAAGGCATTTTGCTAATATTTAATCAACATAGAATAAGCATGAACTAGCTGATTCAATGTTCGAGCTAGAAGAATTTGATGCGTGTTAGGTCATCAAGCTAATTACCTTGGTTTCAAGTCTTGGCGTTAGACTAACAGTCAAAATGTTGACATAAAAGTTTACTTCTTGTCAATGGATGCCAAGTGGACGTCTGAAAATTTTTGACAATTTAGCAATTAGCTGTGTTGTGCGTGTACGTATTCTGTGCGTTCCTGCTTAATATTTAAATTATCACATTATATTCGCATTTCGCAACTAACAGCTAAGATATGGCTTCCCCACGAACCCGCAGGAAGCTCAACTCCATACGAAATATCGACGATAATAACGTAAGTCATTGTGTGTTGAAATTCTTATCCGTATGCTAAGAAAAATTTCGTTAGCCTATTGAAAATTTTCGTAATTTTTTGTAGAAATGTTTCGAGTGTGGAACCTTGAATCCTCAATGGGTGTCTGTTACGTATGGCATCTGGATATGCTTAGAATGCTCGGGAGTCCACCGCAGTCTGGGGGTTCACCTTTCATTTGTACGGAGCGTAACCATGGATAAATGGAAGGACGTGGAGCTTGAAAAAATGATGGTAAGACTCCCCCTTTCATAGTTTTTTCTAGGCGAGATTGCACAAAGTTATGACTAAACATTGCAAAAAGTTTGTATACAAACTATAGTGGTTGCTATTATGTGAAGAAACTGCATCAATTTATTCTGCCTCTGCTATTGAACTTTGTTGACTATTGTTATAAACTTGTTATGTACCCTAGCTGTTTTAAAACACACAAAAAAACAATATAGGAATACTTAGTAGGTACAATCACAGACAGTCTAGTTAATATAAGTTTTACAATTACTTCATCATAAATTTATATTACCTATTTTCTGAGATACTTGAGTGGAGGGTACATCATGACCTAATTACATGGACCAGACTCATTATAGTAGCATTTAACTATTTTACAATCGAAATTCAAGTCTTGTACATTGCTTAGCAGCAGTATTGGTTTTACTGTATTGTTTAAGTACCACAAACAGTAAGTAGAATATAATAAAACCATGTTTTGTAATAAATAAGATAGTGTCATTTATTGAGTGAGTTTATCAAAGACTAGCTAAACAAGGCTGTGCCCATATGGAGGTTGGAAATTATTCCACAGTAACTTACTACCAGGTTAAAAGTATCCTGTCCTAACCCAGTTCTGTGAACCAAATGTCATCCAAATCTGTTCAGCCATTAAGGTGTGAAAAAGTAAAAGACATACAGATAGACAGTAAGTTTTGCATTTATAATATTATTATGGATTAGTATGGATTGTAGTACATATCCCAGGGAAAACTAAAATGCTAGCATGTATGAAGTAGTTTTAAAATAAGATGTCAGTGTAGCTCAGACTGCATTAGATAACTTTTAAGTATATCCTTTGTAGTTGGCTTGCACCTACAATGAGTATATTACCAAGCTCGCTGATTAGGTCATCTTATGATTGTAGGATTTTTACTGTCATAATATTGCATCCAAGATAGCTATATCATCATCATAACATGTATATATGTCATCAATAGTCATCATGTTGTATATTTTCACGTGTGGATAAGCATTGATCCCTATGCCTACTCAATGACCTTAACTATGAATGTAACACCCACTAAAATATTGCAACTGTATTGTACACACGGCTACACATCAAGCTATACAAAACCAGTTTAAGCTGATCTGGCATTGTATAGGATTTCCCTACAATGAGAGATCAGCGTAAAATGGTTTTGTATAGCTTGATGTGTAGCCGTGCGTACAACATTCATCAAATGAAAAACTTTGTTATTTTAACACTGCAATGGTTTAAGAATCTTGGTAAACTGATATTACCGCTGTTAATTCATACTCTAGTACCTTGGCGACCAAGCTCTGATCTGGTGAAAATAGAGAATGCTCATTTAATAATATAGGATAGTTCATACTAATTCTGTGTATAGTACATACTAATTCCATGCTGATATGTCCTTATTTTAAGGTAGCCATCTTATTCTAAACTTTGGGCGACTGAGCTCTGCTCGGGTGAGAATAGAGAAAACAAATTTTCCAGATGTAAGATGTAGCTAGATCGATTTTTCGCTATACTGCGACGTCGAAGTCGTAACGTGATTACAAATATCTTAGAATTTTTATAATCTAAGACTTAGATATATTGCTCATTTAATAGTTTATGATAGGACATTAATACTTCAAAATAAAATAACACTTGCTTCTGCTCGCGACTTGGTCCGTGTGAACGTGAAGTTTCTAGCCTTCACGCAAGTGCAAGCAATAAGTCGACAACGTTTTTGCAATCGGACTAACGGTAGGTATGACAGCGCAAAAAATACGAAAAAGAATTGTATTTAATAGATTTAATGTGAAAGTAACTGTGTCTGTCCTCCGTCTTAACCAATTGTTATGAAAGTTGACAAATATGTAGCGTGAAACCTGGAAAAGGACATTACGATGCATGTAAAGACTACAATACGAATTACGCTAGCGCCTGGCGATTGTTCAGTAGCAACGTGTTGCGATTCTTGTGTCTTGCGATCAGGAGACGTAAAGGTGGTGAAACTGATGAGCAATTTTATGTGAATGAGGAATACCTTGTAAAGTACATACTAAAAACAGAATACCTTGAAACTATTAGTTTCCATGACTAGTAATCTTAAATGCAACCCAACGGAATGAGGAATATTCTGATCTTATGAATTGCTTGCTAAAAAGATTACCATCCACTGACCGTTTTCAAATCAAAACATGAGTTAGGTACTAAATTAGTCAGGTGACATATAACAGCAGCAGCAGCGACGTGTAGCCGCGACACTATACTGTTTCTATGTAGGTCTTTCTATTAAATAGCTTCCGTAGCTAGGACACGTCGAGTTCATATAAATACATAGAAACCAGTAGTGTCGCGTCGACACGTCGTCGCTTGCTGCTGCTGCTGCTGCCTGCAGTCGGCAACAGAATCGTACCTATGGTCAAATTTACCTACCAATCTTTCAAAACGTCTGG
The DNA here is from genome assembly GCA_947363905.1 of Lithophane semibrunnea. NCBI lineage: Eukaryota > Metazoa > Arthropoda > Insecta > Lepidoptera > Noctuidae > Lithophane > Lithophane semibrunnea. The sequence goes on from OX376186.1 coordinate 8,191,301, forward strand.
TCTAAAGCACGCCATCATCATCTAACCTTATTAAAATGAAATCGGCATTTACACTTTGTAATAGGTATACATAATAAATCATCTGAGTAATTAGGTTACTTAAACAGTGATATTTAAATCCTAAGCTGTAATAAATAGAGTTCAATATCAAAAAACTATATAATATACGTGACGTCATTTCGTAGATAGTAGTGATTCAGTAGTTCAAGTTAATGCGGATATAATCAGACAATTGTGATAAGATTGTGGCCTATTGGTACTGAGTTTGATAAAAAATACGAAATGAAAAATATTAGGAAGTAGCTAGCTATATCTAAATATATTAAAATAAGCAACGCAAAGAATTTGAAATAAATTCAGTAAAAGGATAATTTAAATGTTTATGTTATTTATGTGTTTCAAGGAATAACTGTTGGAAAAAAACTTATTACAAAAAAAAACAACCGTCTTCCAAAAAAAACACTAAAATAGTGAAAAATTTCGGAAGTCGGTGTCTTTGCTTTTCAATTTTCGTTTTTTGCCACCGACTTCCGAAATAAAGGTTTTTTTTCACTTGGTAGTCGGTTGTTTTTTTTTGTTGTAAAAAGTTTTTATGTTTCACTTTTTAGTTGTGGTACCTTCCCCACACAAATTCGAATACCACTACCTGCTATGTAAATAACAGTGACGGAGTCAAATACAATATCATCTACATAGACTAAGTGGGGTAAAAAAAACGTAATTATTGAAGTTAACTCAAAAACTACGCAAGCAAAGTTAATAAAATTCTATGGGACCACACGGGAAGCACCAGCTTTCAAATAAAAAAAGAATCATCAAAATCGGTTCACCCAGTCGAAAGTTCTGAGGAAACAAATATGAAAATTTAAAAAAAGATGAATTGATAACCTCCTCCTTTTATGAAGTCGGTAAAAAAAAAGTGGAAAGATATAAAGATGAGACCTTCTAAATATGTATGTGTTATAATCCGTTTAGTGACTGAATGCGTAAGAATTTAACCAGAACAGGGATTGTTCACACTTTTATCAAATACTTTTGAAACAGACATAACTTAGTAATCATCAGACATAACTTAGTACCTAATCTTCATCACCCTACTGCCCTTATCCTAATGTTTTTGGGGTCGACGCAAGTCTTTTTCTGTACATCTCTATGAGCCGTCATCTCAGGCCCTTCTTTCTAACTGGCCATGATAATGTTTCACATAATCCATCCATCTTCCATTTAACCATATTACATTTTTATATTCTCTTGATAGACGGCAAAATCACTAAGAAACTATTTCTTTATTATAACAACATGATTAACACAATGTCAACATTAACACATAGTTGGAACACAATGTGCTCAAGTGGCAGGATTGTCTTGCGTTACCAATGCAAAGCGAAGGTCATATTTTGTAACAGCTGCGTGAAGGCTCGTGCAAACTAGCGCGACGCGACTTGGACAAAACAATTTCTGAGAAAACTTCACGGTAGAACAATTACCGGTGTCGCGTCGCGTTTTTTTAAAGGCTAACGTATTATATTTCAGCTGCATACCGCATCGCTTTTCAATACATAAAAGCTTTGTGCGGCCCGCCTTGTGTGCAATGGTGGTGTTACTTTTTAATGGCACAACGCGTAATAAGCGATGAGAGAAATGATAATTACTCAACTCCGAAATAACAAACTACATTTATTCATTTAACCCAACTTAACGTGCAAGTGGCTCTCATTTAGTTTGCGCAACTCGTTTCGTAATGTAAATTCGGCTTTAGGTACGTCAGCCTGTCAACTCGTCTCTGCGAGCTTATTGTCTTTGATCGGGCACAGATCTGTTTTTCAGAATTTCCTATTAGTAGAACCGAATAACACAATAACCGGATAAGGTTCGAATTCTAACCCAGTCGGGATTCGAACCTAATCACGCTCAGCCATCTCGCTTGCGATTTCCCGATAGCTTATCCTTAGATTATGCTCGTCCTCCACGTCGCTAATCAAAAGCATTCGATTTAGCAGTATTTGTTCAACAATAAAACCGACTCGAAACAGTAACTACACAGACATATTCGGCTTGCATTCTGATCGTGCCGATCCCCTAACCCCGTTCGCATGTACTCTCGTTGAATCAAGCTCGGGGACTTGATACAATTCGTGCTAGGCTGAGCGGCTTTTCGCGACCTTATAATACCTATCTGGTTATCTACATATGTATATTAGATTTTAACTCAAGTCATCAATGAGTACTTAGCCAGAATATCACAACACTAGTATTTCAATGGCGGTCTGTCCCTACACGACGCAACCAATCACAAACTAATTAACTAGACGGACCTTATAGTTCTCAAAGCTCGATTGAATATGATATCTAGTCTTAGGCAAACGTGCACCAGAGACGACTGCATCTTCAAGTACCATTAATTGAGACAGTGGTGAAAGTGAGACTACCTACTTTGATAGATGACTTAATAATAAAAATCTTACATTTACTGACAGACAATGCACAGCTTGAACTGCTGGACCTAAAGCATGACATTTTGTTATTTATATACAGTATGCAAGGGTAAACACCGCTGTCACTCAAACCATGGGTAGTTGACTTAACCTTTTCAACGCCACGGACTTCAATAGAAGTTCCGGATTTTCGTGCCACCAGCGCCACGACTTCATTAGAAGCTCTTCATATTAACTATCCTATAAACATAAATTTACTTTATTTAAAAGCTTTGTTTCCTGTTATTATTTAATATAGCACTGTCTAAAACCCTGTTTTCTAGTTTTACACACAAAAGAAGCTTAATTGTCTTAAAATCGGCAAAAACAAAAACTCGTAACATTTTTAATGTCCCCTGAACGCCAAGGACTTTATATAAAGTCGGCCAGTGATGGGACGCGAAAGTTATTACTGTTTGATTTCGTCCGTGGAAAAATATATAAATACTAATAACGAAATCAATTTGAGGTCAGTAAAATATGAACTTATAAACTACTTTATAACAAAGGGAAAATTTAGCAATTTCGACCTTCAGATGGGTGCCAAGCCGGAATTAAATGGTTGTAGTCATTGTTTACCAATCCTTGTCGATAATTATATTCCCATCTCTACAAAAAAGTTAGTTGTAACTGCCCCGAGCGCCACGGACTACTATAGAAGTCGTTCTATGACGTCATAAGCGTACGAGTATCAAGGTCACATTGGCATAGTGCAGAAAATAAACAGGAAAGCGCGCACGCATCCTTCTTTCCCGCTTTGCTTGTGATAAGATAAAATTAATAAAACATTGGACTGATGAGTTACTAAAAATTATGCACGGTGTACGTAGTATTATAATATCTGTGACGGTGTGGAATCGGAGTCGGAAGTGGAGGATATTGACACAAAAGACGATGATTCTGATGTAATTCCAACAAGATAATAATCATAGTCTTTCAATCGTTCTAGATAACCAGTTTACTTTAGCCACTTAAACCCATAATCCAATATCTTTGTTTCCATATCCTGCTAAGTCGTACGAGGGGCCGAAGCCAAATTGCAGAGGCCCGTACCTCTGCGATTTGGCTTCGGCCCCTCGTACGCCTTCCAAAGGTCCAGGACCCCAGGGTTCCGAGAATTGTCAAGAGACGTAAAAATAATAATAACGTTTTTCATCAAAAAAAATCAAAGAAAGAAAGATCATAGACATCCTTAATCAGAATTGAATTTAACGTGCTCTGAGCGCCAAGGACTTGAAATGAAGTCAACAGATGACGTCATGAAACAATTAGAGATGTACCACATTTCTTATAGCTCTAATTGAGTTATGCATTTTTCTCTTAATTTTTTATAATTTATACTGGTTTTTCTTACTCACTATAATGTGAAATAAAATAAATATGGAAATATTGAATCAATTTTTATTTATATTCGTAAATTTATAAAATAAAGCCTGACGTAGGCGTATAAATTTCATTTATCGATAGGACCATACCCTCATCACTACTGTTTACTATTCGTTATACATTTATAGCTTGGCGCTGGCGAGCGGATCGCGTTCTGTGTACGTGGGCGGTGAAAAGGTATATAAAAATAAATGACCCAGTAACAACAAATAAAAAACTTTATTTTCATTAAAAGATTTAAAAAAGTAAATATCCGTCACTGTCCCGATACTCATGGATACGCGTTCCAGAGAGCTGCGAAACAGCTGACGGCCGGTCATGTAAAGACCCGCGCGCCCCGCCCGCCCCCGTCAACCGCCGCACGGAGGGCTGAAAATCAGCTTTCATAGCGATTTGCAAGTGCCGGTTTTTTTTGCCGGATATCGCTTCTATTGGTTATTACTATATACAAAAATGACACCCGAGTTAATTCTGCCCACAAACGAAGGAATTATATTTTTTTTACGAAAAATTTGTATGAAGCTAGTATGAAAAATCTAATCATCTCTTAAACGGCAAGGAAAACTGTAATATCCTTACAGGTGGCTATAGTACTAATTATTTATGATTTTTTAAAATACTCCAAATAACTTTTTTAGATGCCGTTTTTTTTTAAAAATCATCAAAATGTATTTATTTATTTTTACTTAAGAAACGGTTCCTTTTAGTGTTTAAGTTAAGAACGATCACGAGAAATCGATATGAAGAATGTTATTGACCCAGATATTAAGAAATACTTAAAACAAGAAAAATATTTAAAAAAAAAAATGAGTTTCTATTGATAATTTGAAATTAAATAGAGGTTACAAAAATATTATTTAAGTAACTATAAATACAATTATACAAATTATTTTAAAAGCTAATTTATGGAATTAATAACTAAACCTATTGGTACATTATACTAACATAAATTAAAATTTAAAAAATATATCATTAAATTTTACAAATTTTCTTTATCACTCTCGTTGTCGGACTCCAATTCTGAGTCAGAATCCAGATTGGATATATCTAAAAACTCGACCTCAGTTTCCTGAAACTGAATTAAGTCGAGAGTTTCAGCAAAAAAGCTCTGCTTTATCTTGGCATCTAATTTAGGCCTTTGTGAACTTAGAAAAGGATCCGAAGAAACAACAAGCATATTTAGTATATCTTGATTACAATCTTGCCTGCTTCTTTTCCGTGAATGATGTTCCCGGAACCTCCTAAAATCTTTGTTTCGACACTCTGAGGCTTCTTCCGACAGAGTCCCAATCTGCACAACATATTTTTTCTCGATGATGTCAGCCCCGTGTATTAATAATTTATGTACGGTTGACGACATGTAGTACCAGTCGTATAATTCAACGTACCTTGCTGCTGTTTTGCGTGCAAAATCTTTAAATTTTATTACGTCGATCTTCTCGCCCGATGTTATGGCTTGCAAAAAAAAGAAAAAAGATTTGCTGTGAATCTTTTAATTAGCTCTTTCATCCAACCCGGTAATAGCTGCAGTTTTATTGGGAAACTCGAAAAACTTTCTTGCGGTATTCCCGTCATTAGTAGTTCCCGAGCCTTGTTTTACTATATCAATCAACAGATTGAGCTCATCTTTGAATTTATTTTGAATAAATTTCTTTCTTGTCTGCAACATTTCTTTGTGCTCATTACTTCTCGCTGCCCATCGTTTGAAGTCGAGCCTGTACGCAATGTCTAACAGACATTCCATGCAATTTATACGGGCATGTAGGGATGACAAGCCAAATTCGTATAAGTCAGAACACACAGTTTTTGATGTTACAGCATCTAAATGGTTCATTTCTGTAGGTTTTGCTAAGCACAGGTAGCATGATGCATTTGATCTGGCTTCAGAAAGGTACGTGCAGACTTTAGCGTCGATCATTATCATCATTAGTTGATGAGTCACTCTATTACTATTACTGCACTCTGTGGGGATAAGGACCTTAATTTCATCATCCATTTGTCTTTTGAGATTAATGACAACTGCTTCGCTTTCCTTTACCAAAGTAAACTGAACTGGACGACAATAAAAAGCTGAGCATGGTTTTGGTTGGAAGCACCATCAAATCCCCACTTGGATATCAGCTATAGCTGCTTATTTTGCACATCGTCAGTAAGACTTTGAAGGATCCTCGTCACCGTGATGTCAAGTAAAGCTTGAAGTGTAATCCTAGCCGATGAATCCGTAACTAACAGTGATTGCTTCGGAGGGTAGCAATCAAGCTTAGTTTGTTGCACTTTATAGTAGGATGGATAAATATCCTTAGCACCTTCCCGAATGGCAGTCTCTCGCAACGTAATATATTGCCACTTTGACAGTTTTAATGACAGAAGCAATCCAAGCGCTTTCTCTGGTGTAAATATGACTGCTTTTACTGGTTTCTTAAGCGTTTCATTAATTTTAACGGCTGCTTCAGGATTTTTCATCAAATATTTGATCACAGATGCAATATCCTCATGCCCTTCTTCTTTTAAACGTGCTGCAGCTGCATATGCCAATTCACTGGAATCTTCGCCTGTATGATCATCAGATCTTCTCTTTTTCTGTTTGCTTCTCAGATCTTTGAATGGTTTTCGGGACCTTTTTGTCATTGTTGCAACGGACGATGATGTCGACGGTTCTTGAGACACTGAGTGTGCACTTGGTATCTCATCAACAGTTGGTTCTTGATTAACTAAAGTTTGCACACAACTTGGCCAATCAATATTTGCTTGCAGCCAATTTCCGTACAGTCTTCTGAAATTATCAATGAATCGGTTGGATTTCTGCCACCTCAGTAAAGCAGCTCGAGTGAATCTCGAACAAAACTCTTTGAGAGTTACTCGATCTTCGGCAGAAAGGCAATTGCCTATGCGGGATACATCTGCATCAAACAATACTTTATGATTAAATGAAGTATTCTCACTTTTTAGAAGAACAAACAAGTCTAAATTGGTGATTAAACTTTCCATTCTAAGATTTTATAGTCGTAGAGCAAAGATTTAGTGTTAGCAATTAAACAGTTGTGAACAATCTAAATTATGAAGTAAAATTTTAGCCCTTTTATTGCAAAACGTCGACAATTAGTTAACTACCCTGATTAGAGTTTAAAAAAAATATGTTTATGAAAATGTATAATAGTCAAAAACATTTCTTAGAACTCATAGCACAACTAATCAACAAATTAGCTTATCAGAAAAGGGTAAATCTTGTCCATAGTTGGCATTGTTGCGCGATATTCCAAATTCCCATTTAATTACCTATTCAGAGTTATTAGAAGACTAAATCATTGTAATTACTTAATCACTTGTTTCAGGCTCATTAGAGGCATTTTTGTTATTTTGTGTTTCGGGGAAATAGGTGCGATGCTATTTTATGTTACGTGTTGTTAAAAGTCTGTGTTCCTCAACTTAAACACTAAAAAGAACCGTTTCATACGTATAAAAAGATAAATATATTTTGATGATTTAAAAAAAAAAAGGCATTAATAATGTTATGTGGAGTATGTCAAAAAATCATAAATAATTAGTACTATAACTACCTGTAAGGATATTACAGTTTTCCTTGCCGTTTAAGAGATGATTAGATTTTTCGTACTAGCTTCATACAAATTTTTCGTAAAAAAATTATAATTCCTTCGTTTTTGGGCAGAACGAACTAATGGAAGCAATATCCGGAAAAAATCCGGCACTTGCAAATTGAAATCCCTAAGTCTATGAAAGCCGATTTTCAGCCCACCGTGCGCCGGTCGCCGTGTTTAGACGCAAGTTCGTTGCCCTTGCGTGTCGGGTGAAATATTCTTGTGGAAAAATGTAGATTTTCTTTAAAAAAAAAAAGTTGTATTTTTCCATTGATTTTACGTTCTATAAATGAAACCAAACCACTGGTTTCAAGGATAACGGTGTTTACACTAACACCCTGTATATAACGATGGTGAGCTCTAAGGAAGTATATTTGAACATTCGTGCCCAATGGAGTTATAGGAAATGAAAGGTTGCGCTTTTTTTTTAAGTTAGTGACGAAACGTGGTAGTCGGTACTGAGACTTCTGTTTCAAAGTAAAAATTAGTTGGCATAATTTTAACTTTCGATTATTATATCGAAAAAAACTAAATAACGAATGTAGCAGTAATTGCTACATTAATTATTTTCTAGAATGCATCGTGACAGCAAAGTTCGTTTATATACAGTAGGTTTTCAGAAAAAGCACTTGTCCCGCGAGTGTCGCGTACGCGGCGCTCTCCACGCGCAGGTGTTCCCGTACTCGCATCTAAAAAGACCTAAAATATCGCATGATCATCCTGCAAAGTATTTGAAGAAGACAGTGAAAGTTATTCATAACGAAATAGGTAAAATACGTTAAATGCAAACTAAAAATGTCAATAACCGACCTGACCGCGGTATATTGAGAGATGTGTCGCGCCGAAGAAAAATACAAAACAGATACCACGGTTATCAGGAAACTTAGTGAAAGTCGATCTCAAATATAGAATCATCATCGTTGCTTTCCGAGACACAACAAATGCACGAAAAAAAAATGGCATTGGGATTGTGTGCGAGTGTTACGTAAAATCAAAATGAAAACAGTGTCTTACTTAATAAGGGTTCTTCTACCGATAAATAAGTGCAATGTCAAAGAACACAATGTCAAACAATGTAGCATTTATGTACATTTTGTCTTATACTTGATCCAATCACACCACCGACATGCAACAGATGCATGTGAAAAACACCTTAAGTAGTAATTGTTGTAAACGACTAGAACACTTAAGGTCCTCTTACTTAACACTTGTTGCCCTTCCTCGTTCAAATGTTTTTCAATTGCTAAATTGATGACACATGGAATATTACACCCAGGGGGTGTTACTCGTTTCCGTTCCAAGACTTCCATTAAATGATTTGAACATGCAGTCTGGAGCTGAGATTCAGTAGGTCAAGATTGCTTTCTGCGTTATAGTTATAAAGTTTGTTATTGCTGTCTAAATATATTAGTCTTTTTGTATCGATGTGTTTTTTTTAAATTACTTGGCTCCAGTATATAGGTGACCACGTTAGTCGCAGTATAAGTAACGTTACTGATACTGTACCTCAAAAATGTTCTATGACACGTGGGTTAATCGTGCAAGTGGGTCATGTTTTGGTCAGGGTAGTCGCATTGGGTGTGGGATGGATTTACAATAATCCCCCATTATGAATTATATTATACTAGCTGATGCCCGCGGCTTCGCCCGCGTGGATGTCGGTTATTATATACTAAAACCTTCCTCGAGAATCACTCTATCCATTGGTGAAAACAGCATGAAAATCGGTGCTGTAGTTTTTGAGTTTATCGCGAACAGACAGACAGACGCGGCGGAGGACTTTGTTTTATAATATGTAGTGATTAGATCTTCTTAGCGTTCGTTCCTTCAGAATTAAAATATCTATATATATATAAATAAATCCCTATTTCCCTTGGTCACGCCATCACGCGTGAACGGCTGAACGGATTTGGATGAAATTTAGCACAGGGGTAGACCATGACCTGGAATAGGACATAGGATACTTTTTATCCTGATATTCCCACGGGTTCGAGACTTACGCGGGTGAAACCACGGGGCGCAGCTAGTGCTAGTACCTAATATATTTAGGTAATTGTTGATTATGTCTATAAATGTTGAGCAGATTTTTCGGGTCTTTCGGGTTTGTCGCCACTACAGCTGTTTGGCGCCGGCGCCATAATGCGCTTATGTCTGCTGTTTGAAACATAATAAACATGCCTGACTAATAAAATTCTCATGAAAAATTAAGATAGGCATACTTCCCACGCACACTTATGTTTTGAAAATAAAAAGAAGGCGATCCGCGGAAAACTAATAAGAAAATGTAACGCCGCATATTCTTCACCTTCAATCGATTCATTCCTTGCATTCCGCCTTCAGGCTTTTTGGGGCGTAAACATAAGTGATTTTGGGTAAGTACTCGGAATCCATAAATGTCCCAAATAATAAATGTTATACCTACGCAGTTCCATTAAGAATTTCTCTAGAACAACTGCCATCCATCTTCTGGCGCCGTGCATCTGTCCAAATCATCCCCGAATTCAAACGAAGATCCTAAACAAGATTGATTTTCTGACTCTTTCTCGGTTAACGAACAATTTGAATAAATCAAGTGCTGTAGATGCAGGCCACTCCGATGCGTAGTATCTTCGGTTTAATTCGAAGATTACAATAGTGCATACCCGGTGACAGGTAGCCCTATACAATAATGACCAAGTTCCTGTTTCTGGAAGCTTCATAAACGATCGCTCCTAGTCCAACGCCATTATTCACCGTGGCTTCGGGCGGCATTGACGTTTACTGCTGTATCATTTGTGATTCTGTTATCAAGTGTATATTCATCCTTCGCCGTCGAGCTCCTATTCGAAATGGTACGTATCGCGGGCTGGCGTCTGTTGTGATGCTAACTTAGGAATTCTTTCCATCTAGTTGGTGTGTTTACTCCCATTTTTGCCCCGTTTTCTTTATTGTTCGTAGTTTTGTTGTTTTTAGTTGTTAATGACCGCTTTGTTTATTTTTTTATGTAACAAAGTTGCTTTGTGTCGTCTGTTAGGCATTTTCACTATGCTTTTAAAAGCGTTAGCGGTATTATGGGTTCCAAAGGTGAGGCAAAGTTCAAAGTTTTAGTTGAGCTAAACCGCAATCCGATTGGAACTTTCTAAAGCACTTTTAAATTAGTTGCAAGAGTCTTGCAACACCAGTGTGGCTGCAGCGCAGCTATCGCATTTCTTAATTCATTCACAGAACACTTAGAAATTGAAAATTTACGGATGCTCAAGCGCGCTAAAAAAAACTATGTTAGTAAAACTTACAAACTAACCTAACAACAACTACTAACTACGTGGTGTGGTTCAACACATGTTGGCACGTGCCTCTGCACTCAGTGCTTAATACAAGGGGCTGTACAGGTCCACCATGTCGAACAATGTTTTTAGGATGTGGTTGGATCTTCAGCGCAACGCAGCTATGGCTGGGTTCAGTCACCACCGACTTGTTAGGGCCTTCTTTTATTAAAGTGCGCTTCGCTTTAGTGGGCGAAAACTCAGATGTAGTTTGTCGATAATTTATTAAGAAGCACGATCAACTCCTTCTTAGACAAATAATAAAAACTAACTAAGATTACCGAGTAAACCTACTAGGGTTCCTACAAATAAAAAATATAGGTCCAATGATTAGTTGTTGGTATCTAACTTTTAAATACGTTATTTCATTTGTCAAACAGGTCGGGGGGAACGGGAAAGCCCGAGAGTTCTTCGAGAGCTCCTCTGATTTCAAGCCGGGGCTGACTATACCTCAAAAGTACAACACTAAAGCGGCAGCTATGTACCGGCAGAAGGTAAGGTCTACATGGCATTTCCATTCAGATAATGAAGCATTTGTAACGGACGGCGAAGATTGACAGGAGGTGCTAGCGCGTTCACTATGTAGCTTTCGCCTCGCCTTGCCTTCGGCTCCGCTGACTGTGTGACATTGTTGTTTCCGATATTTGTTTTCGTGTATTTTTTAAGATTGGTCTGTAAATACACAACATTGGGCACTCCAAAATTGAGATTGTATTCGTGTAATTGCAAGCATGTTTAAATGCCATGTGCTTCTGCGCATTTTGATCAGTTTAGCAGGCCTCGCAATCTGAACTGAGATTGACTGAAGTAAAAATTTAATGATTTCTAGCTGCGCAGGACATCCTTGAATAGATGACCATGATTGTCACTGATTGGTAATTCATTTAAACCCCGCGGGAGATGCCTAGAATCTTGCTTGCACATTGCATCTATTGTAATGTTATAAAGTTATTATTATATTGTTCGACTGCCAAGCTGTATAAAGTTGGGCCCACCCTTTGTAACTAGGATAGGTCAGCGCATACGCAGTGTTCTTGGCGTGCCTCAAGGATCGAACATTAGAAACCCGCAATGATTTTAGAGAAAAAAGTCATATTTTTTTTTCGTGAATATTAAATATTTAATATAAGATTAATTATGTAATTGTAATTCTGCACTTTGACTTTCATTACGATAATGTCTAAGAATGAGTGCATTAGCTATCGACTTACCCAAATCCCATTTCTTTATTTGCAAATCATGTACGTACTTACCGAATAATTATTTTAAGACTATTAGCGTATAAATTATGTAATATACATTTTACTGTAATTTTTTCTTATACGTCGTATTATGACATGAAATAGTATTTACTACGCGTAATGCGCGTTTTAGTAAAAAGTGTTTCGGATTGGATTGGAGTCTTGACTAACGAAAGGATGCCAAACGAAGCAAAGCTTCAGCGGTATTATTAATCTGTGGCGGTATGTAAGTTGTAGAAACTGAACAATTTAGACGCGGTGACGTGAACTCAAAAGGCGATTCCCAGAAAGGTAAAGTAGATTTATGATTTTTTTGTCGACAGGATTATTTGTTTTATCGCTGTATTGATGTTAAATAAGTCACTTTTGGAAGCTCTTTAATAAATTTTCAGGTAATTAGGCCTACAAAGTCAGGAAAATTAGTTTTTAAGTAAATTGGTCGTAAGTAGTGTTGCCAGGTCCGATTTGTTTTAAATCGGGGCAGAAGGTAAAACAAATCGGGATTTAGGGTTGTAGATCGGGACACTTAAAAAAGGTTTTTTTTTTTAATTAATGTTTAATTTACTGTCCGTCGCAACTAATATTACTAGTAAATCTGAATTTAATCTTATAGTAATAGTCAGACTTGCTGGACTAGTAGAAATTACAAAATATTACAATAAAATTGGTAGTTCATGTGTCATGACACACATGTGTCATTGACGCTGTTTAAAGCAGTATGTGGGTAAGTAGCAGGGCCGTAGCCAGGAATTAATTTCGGGGGGGTTAGGGTAACCAACTTTTTTTAGAAGAAATAATGTGTTCCTTGTTATTTTTAGCATTTTTCGTTCTTTTAGCTGATGTTACATTCTAAACTTAGTTGTTATCAATTTCAATAAAGCGCAGTTTCTCTCTTCCGGCCATTTTGAAATCACAGGGACACATGGGACAGCTATGGAGAATATAGGATGCAAGAGCGAGCGAAGCGGGCTCGAAATTTTGCATGTCGTCGCTTCGAATAAGTTAGGTCTGTATTCTTTCTCTTTGATCGTTCATACAGAAATAGAAGTAAGTTTATCGACTTATGCAGAAATGTTAAAGTGTAGGATGCAAGAGCGAGCGAAGCGAGCTCGAAAATTTTAGCACCCCGCCTGTGATAGGTAGGAATTCTGCTAAAGTTGGTTTTACATTGAGTTTCTGCTTTTGCATGCTCTAGTGTCAAACGATTTCGCCCTTTCCGTCCCGTATTGAAGCCATAAAAGAAAATAACTTTTGAAGATTTGCAAAGTCTTATTGTCTTTGAAAATATTGTGCCATTTTTGGAGTGGCGCCGGCGTCATGTCTTTGATTTACACTGTTGCCTTCACTACTTCTTTGATTTTACACACTTCTTCATAGAGGTGATCCATGTCGAAGAATGTTTCAATTATTAGATTTTCAATCACGTTAACCATTGACGCGTAAGTGTAGTCGTCCTGAACATGTATTGATTTATCGGGACATTTAGTGTCCCGATCAGGTGCAAATCGAGACGCGTCCCCAGACCCCAAACAACTCTTCAGCTTTATTATATTAGTATAGGTGGATACCACCTAAAGCCATATTCCGTATAAAAATGCAATAGCACCCAGGTAGCATAGGGTTGAATTGCATTTTTTGTTAGCAAAAAAGGCTTCGGACAATGAATATTGAGTTCTACTGAATGAAGTATCCCATAGCTGATATCGGATATTTTTTGATGGCTTCACAAACTCCCGCTTGAAGCATCGGCCGTCCAACCTGTTGAACCGTAATTACGATTTTATCTAGAATTTACTGCCAAACGTCCGGGTTCAGTATTTTTACGGACGCTCCAAAAACCCTAGAGGCCTAGCTCATTTAATATTTAATTCAATCTTATATTGTTCAAGTACTTTTTCCGTAAATACATCATTCTCCTGCCCTTATCCCAATTTATTTGGGGTCGGCGCAACATGTCCCTTTCTTCCATACTTGTCTATTAGCCGTCATCTCGATAGTCACCCCCTTTCTAGCCATATTATCATCTTTCAGTATCACAGTACATCCATCGTTTCTTTGGTCTTCCCCTACTCTTATAGCCATCGACATTCATACCCAAAACTTTCCTCACAACATTTTCCTCATTTCTTCGCATCACTTGCCCATACGATGACAACCGATTTACATAAATACAGATTTTAATAATCCGACAAACATTAGATTGTATTTTCGTGGAAATTAAATAATTATTGCAGGTACCTAAGAAAGGAATATTAGCCTGAAGTATGAAGTACTTCTCAATTACTCGATATGCTCATTAAAATGTAGCTCGTAGTTCTCCTCCGCTCTCAAACTTTGTACTTAAAAAATTTAATGGAAAATAATAATCATGAATAACATCTAGCATAGCATTATCAGCCTTGCTACATTATGTTCCCACTGCTGGGAGAAAGGCCTCCTCTCCGTAATCCATTACGCGGGCCCAGTGTGGGTCGGTGGATGTCACATGTGTTCGCATTTTCGTTCTAGGACATGCCGCTCTCAACGTTTTCCTTCACTGTTTTGAGAGCGATGATAGAATAACTTAGGTACGCTAAGTAAAGCGCCTTCGCCCGGTTCGAAGTTCGACCCGCGGACGTTTCCATTGAGCCAGCACTGCTCTCGGGTTGCACAACGTCTATGTCTTTGTCTATACAAAGTTTCAAATTGATGGGCCATGTTTGCTTAAAAAAATTCACCTTAACGTCCCTACCTATACAAGTGAAACCAAGTTTCTTTCTCTTCGAAGAAGGTAGTGTGGCTGAACGAATCTAACGGCCTGGCCACGGGAAATTCGCGGTAGCGAATTTTCGCGCGGCGCGAATGGCGGTGCGTCTTGCGGCAAAAACAAATGTATAAAAATGTACTAAGCATGCCACGGGCAGCGGCGGCAAGCGGGGCGATTCGCGAATTTTGCCGAGCGGATCGCTCTGATGGCAAAAACAAATGCGATCAGTACGGCGCATGTAGGGCTGCCAACTTTTTGTACAAGAAATAAAGTATGAGAGACAGGGAAAATAAACAGTATTTTGAAAGAATAAAAAGTATTTATTTTTTGGTTAATATTTATTACTTAAGCATACAAATTCGTAATTTTCATGTAACTTTTTTTTAAACTTTATTGTACCTCTAACTCTGGCGTTCCTTTTTGTTTCACCTTATAGTTCGTTTTTTAATTTCGTAGACTATTTTAACATTTCAAATGATTGTTGTTTGTTTTTTCAATTTGTAGTTTGATTTTCACCTGTCAAATTATCTACGGGATAAAAAAATGAACTTTGAGCTCCGACAATTTGACTTTCTAGGCGTTTTTGTAAGAGAAGATGAAGGTGAATGTGAATCGTTTACATTTTCTATTTTTTGTGCACTAATCTAACTAACAAAGTAATCACAATTATGTTAATAGGTTAAGTTGGAAACTAACAAGACGAAAGCAAAGGCCCGAAAAAATGGTTATTTTATCCGCACGTATTCGAGTCAGTAGGCGTCACCGTCGGCAGACTGTCAGACTGACGCATGACGACAATTTGTCATTTGACAGAGTCCTTCTGAAATCCACCGCACGCATTTATTTTTAACGCCCGACGGAAAAAAAGGGGTGTTATAAGTTTAACGTGTGTATCTGTGTGTCTGTCTGCGTCATCGTAGATGCCAAACGGCTGAACCGATTTTGATTTTTTTGGTTTTGTTTGAAAGGTGACTTGATCGAGAGTGTTCTTAGCTATGATTCAAGAAAATCGGTTCAGCCGTTTGAAAATTATCAGCTCTTTTTTATTTGATGAATGGATGTGAGCATCTTCCACAGGTCTAATCGATTGGAAATTTAGAATTCTCTTATTTCAATGATATGAAAAGAATATAGTAACCTTGAGCTGATGCTGCAGCATCACCTGGAATTTGCAGGATACCCAACTCCCTCACCAACTTAGAGCAGAGGTATCGTGTTTGGACTCATTGGAAAGGTCTCAACAAATAGGTTACAGATAGATGGTGATCAGGGTCTGATGATGGAGTAGGAAAGATGAATGAAAGTAAATTAGTAGGTAACAAGCTTCACTGTGGAAAAAATACGTACAGCTATGCAGATTTCGGTAATATTTAATAGGTAATATTTTGATTCAAGAGTCGTTGTGTCGAGAGACGGCTAATGAAAATAGGAAGTTAACAGCAGCTATCCTTTCTACAACAGCATACATTCATTATTCCTAGTGTGTGTTGGCGTTTGCATTAGCCGTCCCCCGACACGACGACGCACAGACTGGTAAAACGACTCAAAACCTGGCCATTAATCAAATTTCTCGAAATGGTCTACTAGACTTCAAACTTCATCCCATAAAAGGTAGATAATCCACGCGTCACTAGGTAAGATCTTTACCTGCTTCCGAGTCCCCCGTCCGCTACACGGGCAGTCGGAACTTAGCGCCTGTTGACAAAACTCGTCTCTGTTCGCGGCAACTCTAAAAAACCATTATTTCTCCGTGCCATAGTTTATGTGCAAAGTGATTCAAGATACAAAAAGTGCTATGGATTCTATCAATCAAGGTATGTACTACATTCTATGATCCGTTTTATTTATTATGAGAGCATATTCATTACCTAGTTTGCAGTATATCAATATGCCTAAAAATATTGAATTTTTCCTTAAATTTTTGATAAATTCGTGTTTTTAAATATGTAAAACTCATCGCAACTGCATCATAGTAATATTTCAATAAACTAGACGATATGTGCATTATACTAGGTAGCAGTAAAAGATAATTTTAACTCTGAAAACTGTCTCTTCACCCGCAATTTTCTTACAATTATTTTGATTGTTTCAGACTCTCTACATTGTGTCATATCTATGACTAGGAAAGAGCTTCATGAATTAGTTAGAGCTAGTCCGCAGCGATTGCTTGACGGAAAGCTCCAAGATTTGAACAAGAAGTTAGTGGAAGTGACAAAGTGCCCTGCTGAAAAAAGTGACGAACTTTTCAAAACAATCAATTCATTTAAAACGGTATATAAATGAAAGTGGTTAGCGTGCAACAGTACGGAGACCCGTTTCCTGGAAAAAAACGAGGAATGGCTTAACGAAGACGTCACTTTACCTTCAGACTATATAGGGAAAGCTTCTCTAGGAAGTTTTCTAGAAAAGCCTGCAATGAAGATGTGCTGAACCGGCTTCTTCTGACATCTGACTCTTTCATAAGTAGCCGACAAAGTGAGAAAAAGAGGAAAAAAAATAAACAGGCTTTCACTAAAGAAGCAGCAGCTTTCTTTATACCTGAAGACGAGACAATAAGTGATGATGAATGATGTTTTTTTGTACCTACAATTTTAGTTTTATTTAATTTTTAAAGTTTTTTTTGGTTATTTTTGTAAATCTAGAATTGAAGAAGTCATAGTTTCACTGTATTTCAACGTATATTTTATTCTTTGTTACTACAATAAAAAAAATCCGTATTTAATTTTTTTTTTCTCCAAATATCTTCAAAATTATTATTTTTTATGAAAAATATAATTTCTCGTCATGGGCCACCTATCTGATAAAGAAAAAGAAACAAAATATTTTTGGCCAAGTTTTTGGTCGTTTTACCAGTCTGTGCGACCCTTGGATCAAAATATTACCTAAGTACAACTTTTATGTTATACTTAAGGGCCAATACATATTATTTTTAGACTTTTAAAACGCATTGTTGTCGGGGGTTTTTTAATTTTTTAAATTTAATTTTATAAACAGGTGTTATTAAAGTCTCTGGATACACGTCAAAAAAAAGTTTTTTTGGATATGTACTTTGTTTTTATTGAACAGTAAAAAGTATTTTAAGTTGAATTTGTGATACCAGATGTAAGCTTTCAAATGTGTAACCTTTTAACAGGGACCTGGTGACCTGTATTACAGGTGTTACTACCTATCACAGGCACCAGCGATCCACAACGAAAAATCGTTGGCTTGTGGTAAGAAATAAACAATAAAAGAAATAAAAAAAAAATAAGTATAATAGGTGCTGTTTTTAATAGTATGGTTGGCAATCCTAGGCGCATGGCACGCCCACGGATATTAAAGAAGCCAGGGACTTGAAAATTTACCTAACATAGGGGGTATGTATGAGGTATCATAACGTTACGTAATACGTTATGTATAGTTCCAGTAACCATTTACGAACTAATTTCTTGGCAATATTACGAAAATCTATCGAAACGACATCAACTATTAATTTAGTTACGATCCGGGTGGAAAAATAGTAACTATCGCTGCTGAAACGGATCGTAACAGTATTTTAACGTTATTTTATGACGTTTCAAGTCCCTGATAGAAGCCCAACAAGTTCTTGTGAAATTCTCCGTCTATACCCCGATTTTTATTTATATAATGAACCCCACAATCTCTTCCAAATATACCTCCTACGTCTTGAACCAAAAAGCTACTACATCATCTCCAAGCAATATCGAGATAACTTAGATAAAGATATTTTGCTCTGGGTCTATAATATTCGCGGCGGCAAACGCTCCGCCCGTGGCTTGCATTCTGTGCCGCTTGTTTTGCCGCCCCGCTTACCGCACCGCAGTTCGCGCCGCCTGTCCCGTGGCCAGGCGGTAAAACTTTCACACTTCCTTCCTCCTGCAGGCGTAGCATGAGCAACGTTTTCTCGACGGAAGAGTAGACAAAAATGACGTTTCCTGTAGACAGTAGACAGTACGAGACGGCAGCAAAGTAGAAAGATTCAACTGCACTTTTTACGAAATTCACTCTTTTACATAATTCGACTCAGAATCTTTGTTTTGTCATAGGATTTATCGGTTGTCAGTGTGATTTTGACAGTAAGGATAGAAAACTTTCTTCCGAAATAGTCTACCTACAAAAATACGTAGACAAAGATCGTTAGAAATGAAAGACAAAATGACAGATTGTAGAAAGATTTCTACGGTGGATGTCAAAAATGAAGAAACGAACTGTCACTTTGTATAGAAAAAGCTCTCTCTCTCTATTCTTCGTAGAGATAGAAAGCGCCATGCTACGCCTGCTGCACATTTTAATTAAACTCAGATTTCTAAGAACTCATTTGACATAAGTGACCTTATGGGTGATGTTCATCAGAAAGGTCAAGTACGTACGTGGTACTCGCAACCGGCATGCATGTAGTACGAGCACCCTTATGGCGTGCGTAACACACTTTCCTTCACAATCCAAGGGTTTGAAGGAAATTCCTAATCCATTGCTTCATAGGTTTGAAACATTCGTCTGTTCGACAACGTAAATAAAGCAATGAATGTGGCTGAACTGTCAAAATGAAAGGCATTGCGGTCGATTGCCATTACTATTATGTGTGTTGCGCAATTATCCCGTAGATGTACAAATGTAACCGAAGCAAAAGGAGGAAGTAAGGGTTGCTGTCGTTTCTGCCTACCCCCATGGGAACAAAGCGTGATTTTATGTATGTATGCATTATTGATCAAAGATGTATGTATATATTCGTGATATACCGGTTGCTCGTTGAACTGTAGTACCGACACTGATCGATGTTGATATGATTTTCCGAGCCAGTAATTGCATTCGCTCTAAAAGGTTGTTTACAGCAAAGCTTGTGAAGTAGTTAGTTCCAGTTCTGTTTTAGCCGGCATGACCAGATGTATGAACATAAACAGAACAGGTGGCGTTCTGTAGAAGAAGGCGTGAGTTTATGTATGTATGTACACACGGCTACCCATCAAACTATACATTTCCAGTATAAGCTGACCTCGCATTGTACGGAAATCCTATACAATGCGAGATCAGCTTATACTGGAAATTTATATATAACTTGATGTGTAGCCGTGTGTACAATGGCCACTTAGGTACATTAACTGAGTAAATGTATCATTTATAGATGAGAGGGCAGATAGAGAGTCCGCATTGCCAGTTTTCTCTGAGCGTGATTTATTATAGACCAAATTGGTACGAATGGCAGCAAGTATTTTTTTGTTATATTGATCTTCCGAAGGAACAGAGCAGATTGTCTTCCATAGGTCCTTAAACTTGGAACCGCGCTTGAGTTTGACATTTCTAAATTAAGACACTCATGCCTGTTTCACTAACACTAGGCGACACCTAAATGTAATGTCCAAACAAAATCGAACGTGCGTTCGAAATGTTTAGGCCTGCCTACTAATTCTTATTGTGGTAAATTGATATGGCAAGTAATTTTTAATTTCATAAATTATTGTAAAAGTTTTTTGTATATTTTGGTGTAAAAAAGTAGATAAAAATCGTTTATTTCAACATAAAATTACATTACGGAGATATATAAGTATTGTATATCCAATCCAAAAGCAGTGTAAGTATTCGATTCTAGATTCTGTGTTCTATTGATCCCATAATGTGGAACGAAGTTCCTTTCGCTGTATATTATAGGCACAATACAATAAATTAACAACGTTTGAGAGAAAATAAACGAAATAAAAATTGAAACTATAAAAAATTTACACCTTTTTCGCTCTAACTCTCATTCGCCAAGTGTGTAGAGTAACATACATACGATACGGAACTTCATTCCAAAAACATAACCGTTACTTTACGATATTACTCGCGTCTGTAAACAAGATGAGTCTCGATCCGTGCAAACTATTGTTGAGTTGAAAGAGATAGCATGCTCGCATAAATAGGAGCATCCTGTCGTAATTTGTTGCGAAGCGAACTAACATCTATGTACGTAAATATAATAGTGTCGCACTTGCTTGTATTACTTACACACGGCTACACACCCAGCTATACATTTCCAGTATAAGCTGACCTCGCATTATACGGAAATCCTAAACAATGCGAGATCAGCATAAACTGGAAATGTATAGCTTGAAGTGTAGCCGAGTGTACAATCACGTGTAAAAATATCTATACCATTTAGCCAACTTCACGAGTGTTTTTCTCCAAAAGTTTCGATTAGATAATGGACATCCATTCCATCCATCTATTATCCATTTGTCTATTAGTCGTTTATATTAAAACTAGCTTCCGCCCGCAGCTTCGCCCGCGCGGTATCTCGATAAAAAGTAGCCTTTGTCCTTCCCCAGGGTGCTATCTATCTCCTTGCCAAATTTTGTCGAAATCCATTCAGTGGTTTAGGCGTGAAAAGGTGACATACAGACAGACAGATAGACAGAGTTACTTTCGAATTTATAATATTAATAAATGGATAAATCTTAGCACTAAACACTTTCATTGTGCTTACAACTTAGAAGGGGAATTGCTTGCTGGAGTCTGTTTCCTGATAAAGATCTTCCTGTTTTTTTTTTCTGGACATGTTGTTATAACGCCGAAGTTGTCTATGGGATATTATCCGCGCAGTCTTGGGGTAAGCTTTGTGGACTGCAACAGACTATTTGTTGATTTAGTTAGCTCGAAAAGGCCTGTTCCCCGAAGCATCAGTCACGTAGCAAAGATTAAATTAGCTTACCTCTATTTGGATGTAACAAACTATCTATTTATCAGGAAGTTTGTAAACAGTGTTGATTTTGTAAAAGGTTTTTTCATGGCTAGCATTGAGTTAGCCTTTGTTGACGACGCCTGGGTTGGGAAAACCTGAAAGAAATGTGAAGCTGACTGTGATGCTTGGATAAAGTAATTTTACCAAAAATACTAGCCCGTGGCGTGCTGCACCGAATGTGTAAAGCTCGTTATCTGTTGCTTCGGTAACAAAATTGAACCAAAAATACTAGAACACCAACGTCAAGCTTGCTTGTTTAAATCCTAACATGACCACCTTGCTGCCTACAGTGGAGACCTGCAGCTAGCTAGCTGTAGCTTGTTTATCTGTGCGTTCATTATAATAATGTACAGTCACGAGCACCAATATGTATACACTTAGCAACTTTTAAAAGTGATTTTCTCCTACTGTATTGATTTTAATTTTATGTTATAACGAACATAGTATTTTGGAACCCATATTATTATGAAATAGTTATCATCGCAAAGTTACAATCGTTATTCCACGAAAAAATGGTTATTGAATTTTGCTAAGTGTATATGATACAGTTAAAACCCGTTTTTCGTTAGAACTCGTTTTCCCTGGTTAAAACTAGAAATACCTAGTCAAAACTAGAATTTACCACGGATATATTTAATTTTCAGATAAAACTAGTTGTCACTCCGAGCTTTAGTTAAAACTAGCCTAGAGAAAGTAATTTGGGATTGAAAACAAGATATAGTTTAAAAAATATTTATTAAAAAGATCTAGGACACAGAGTCATGTACAGTCACGAGCAAAAATATGTATACACTTAGCAAAATTCAATAAGCATTTTTTCGTGGAAGAACGATTGCAAACTTTAAGATGATACCTATTTCATAATAATATGGGTTCCAAAATACTATATTCGTTATAACATAAAATTACAATCAATACTGTAGGAGAAAATCACTTTTAAAAGTTGCTAAGTGTATACATATTGGTGCTCGTGACTGTACTTACCTAATAAGAAATAAAAGTAAAAATCTTTTTAAAAACAAGCTTTTAATGAACTAAAAAGTACTAAATAAAACTTACGTAAACATAGAACTTTAATATTTTCTTAAAACCTTGAGGTTTATCTTCAAGTTTAGTGTAAGAAGGACATTTACGCCTCAAGCTTTTAAGAAAATATTAAAGTTCTATGTTTACGTAAGTTTTATTTAGTACTTTTTAGTTCATTAAAAGCTTCATCTTTGCATTGTATAAACTCAATCTCCTTTGTATTATATAATTGCATAGCACAGGTGTGAGTACTATGTACTATTGAGCTACCATTTACCGGGTAATCTGTCTTTCATTGACTTGAATGTGCCCTGGCGGCTGGGAATGTCATGCTCACTTAAATGTCTCACTGATGGTGGCGCGTGTGTTGGATCATTTAGCTCCCTTCAAAATGGTTGAGCTGAATGGTGCTGATCCATGCGTCATGTTCGTGAACGGGCGCCGTCAGTTGTGACTGGTCATCTCTTAGCTGCCATGGCTTATTTTAATTTTTGAATTGTTTGTATGTTTTAATTGCGGACGCTTTTAACGTGCTTTTTACATTGTTCTCACATGTATAATTTCAACATGAATGATGTAACCAATATATTGTAACAATATTTTGATTTAAAAGAGTGTCCGTGGAGTTTGTTTCCCGTTCTTCTCCATAGGTACCTACTACGCTTTGGAATGGGCAACTAGCTTCATATTTCTGACTGACCGACTCCTTGACAATTCAAAAGTGCCTATAAATGGTTTAATTGAAATAAATGCTTTGAGTTTGAGTTTGAGCTTGTTTTTAAAAAAAAAATTACTTTTATTTTATTTTCTACTTTTTAGCATTAGTATTTGTTTAAATATCTGTTCTATCACCTTCACAAACCCAACGAATTACGTTTTCCCATGGCCATCTTCCGGCTCCATCATCAGACCCTGAACACCACCTAGTGTCATAGCACTTGTCAATACATAACCAACGAGTCCAATCACGATGGTGCTAAGCAATTTTCAATACATAAACAATGAGTCCAACCAAACACGATGGTGCTGCCTTTTTTAATTGAGGAGTTCCCATGGCCACCTTCCGGCTCTATCATCAGACCCTGAACACCACCTAGTGTAAAAGCACTTATTAATACATGACCAATGAGTCCAAACACGATGGTGCTATCTTGTTTGATTGAGGTTTTCCCATGGCCACCTTCCGGCTTCATCATCAGACCCTGAACACCACCTAGTGTCAAAGCACTTGTTAATACATGACCAATGAGTCCAAACACGATTATGCTATCTTGTTTGAATGAGGAGTTCCTATGGCCAACTTCCAGCTCCATCATCAGACCAGCTCCATGATATCAAATTTTAAAAATGTCTCGGTAGTTGTTTAAGTATGCCAAGTTTTAGCTCAATCGGATTCCAGGAAGTGCTTGAAAAATGGAGTACAATATTAGTAACCGGAAAGACATACGAACAGAGCAAGCTAATATAAAGCTTGTAAAAATAATAATCTTACACAAAAGTTACATACATATTTGTGCTCGTGGCTGGACGCATAGTGTCTTTTAGGAATCGGTTTTTAGTACCCTGTGAGTGTGCGTTCGACCACACTATGAGACTTCATAGTAATATTCTTGACTACCTATGGGTGTAAGACCCTTCGCTTGTCGAGCCTTCGCGGTGCTTTCTTAGTGTCAAAGCTGGTAAACCAGCCCAGGATGTTTAGAAATTCTACGTCTTAGTTATCGTATGCAGGATGTTATGAGTGGTCTTTTGCCAGCTTAATTTTTCAAATTTTTCTTTCCATAAAAAACAAATTCAGACTATTACGCACATTTTTAAAACAAATAATAACCTGATCGGTCCAGCTGTTCTCAAGTGATACGATTACCAGCGAACAGCATTTCATTTCTATTTATAAAGACGACTAGGTTTTGCCCGCGGCTTCGCCCGCGTATACGTCGAAAAAATATCCCATGGGAACGTATTAACGCAATTGAAAGTACATATTTCGCTATTCAAATGCATAACACATTCCTGAACTTAAATAATGTTGTAATTACATGCTCAATTATGTCTAGGGTTGTCTCTGGTCGTTCTTCCTAAGATAAATCGGCATATCGACGCGAAGACTGGTTGACTTTTACTCCTATTCATTAAGCTTTTTCATTTTAGAACGAATCTCATATACATTTTATTTAAACCTGTGTCCATAAATAAAAAAAAGGTATGCCTAGTTCCTAGTATTTATATTTAAATTCGAGGACACAAAAACGCGGAAGTTCGCTTTTGAAACGGTCATTTTTATAAAGGAGACGAATAGACAAAGTTGACCAGACGGGTGCAAAATATTTTCATCCTTTAAAGAGCTCTTGCTGCTGTCCTGCACGGCAATTAACTAAAAATTCATTTCTTTCCAAATTCAAATAGAAAATATAGAAATATTGCCGGTTGCTCATGAAAAAAAAACAAAGCGTGTATGAGAATTTCTGTCAGTACAACCCTAGGAATTTAAAACCCGCTGCGCTCCGAATCAGATGAATTATTCTAGGTATGCTGCGAAATTGCATTCAAGCGGCTAAATTAATTTAGTAAGGACATTTCAAGCACGTTGTAATCATAACAAATAAAAATGAGTATTTTAATTACCACAAAGAGGTGCATTTATTAATTTTCCGAGTAAAGTTGCTTTGAGAAGCTGGAGCTTTGAGCAGTCAACTCGGGGTAGCTATTATTTTCAATAATGCCTGCACTATATTTTACCTACAAGCAGAAACAAGAAGACTCGCAAGGAAAATTACGTCAACCACGGTTTTCTAAGGTCCATAGTCTACCTGTTCAGAAGTTTACCAGCTCTATTTTTTAGAATGACATATTAGTGTCCAAATATAGCTGTGGCTGCGGTAGCAACTTTCTAGACTGTATTGAATCTAGTGTTCGTAGGTACCTAAATAATGTAGGTAGTAATTTTTCAAAAATGGCATATCACATTATTTCGTTAACTTGATGAACAGGTTTATCGTTTCAATGGTAGAAACATGAGTAGATATGGTTCTTTTAAAATGTTCGTAATAGTCCGAATCAGGTTCTTACGGTCGATTTATACCTAACGTGCGAATACACATTCTATCTCCAATTCACCAAATTATTTTTGTGTCAAGACGGACGGAACATTTTTTCGTTGGTCAATAAGGCCCTACTAAAGTCAAGAATATCAACAAAAGGATACCATCGATCTTGTTCTGGTTCTATGTTCGTTTGGTCTACAGATTGTCAGGGTAAACACCGTTGTCACTCAAACCATGGGTAGTTGACTTAAATATAAAAACAAATGACCGAGTAAAAACAAAAAAAAAACGTTATTTTCATTAAAAGATTTAAAAAAGTTTCTATCCGACACCGTGCTCGCTAGCGAAACAGCTGACTAACTGAGGGAAGGGTCGCGCTCGCGGCCGGTCAGGTCACGTCCCGCACCCCCGCCCTTGTTGAGACGCAAGTTCGTTGCCCTAGCACATAGGGCAACGAACTTGCGTCTTTTGTGGTAAAATGTAGATTTAAAAAAAAGAAAAAAAAAATGTAATTTTCCATTGATTTTACGTTCTATAAATTAAACCAAACTACTGGTTTCAAGGATAACGGTGTTTACCCTAACACCCTGTATACTTACCTATATGGAAAGAAAACATTGTTAAGATTCCGGGAAAATTCGGAAAAACTGAAAGTTCATGTTCTATGAGAATTTTGTTTATATTATTGAAAGGATAGGACAACGTCTGTCAGGTCAGCTAGTTACAAATAAATAGAACTTAGGAAGGAGGTTAGAAGTATCAGCTTCAGCATTTTTTTAAATAACTTACGTATATTTTATAATTAATAGGTTAAAATATAAATCCAGTAAACCTTCTAGTAAACCTCGGGAAATATAATAATAATCTAATATATTAATTAATTTACAAGACTATTAATAGGCTATCAACACACTTGCGCGCGTACTCATTAACCCCTGAAAATAGTAGCCATGTAGCCAGATAGCTTTTCAGTACATGGTGAGTATTGGAGAGCGGCGCCGCAGTTAGACGCGAAACTTGCTGCAAGGCGGGCGTCCTATCAGCTGCTAGTCGGTTCTAGATTTCAGACGCACGATACCGACTGGACTTTTCCGACGGGAAACGAAACTAGAGATTTCGGAATTGGGCGCGAAGTGCGGGTTAGGCGGTAAAAAGGTAAATATAAATTTTCGTACGCTCTTGTTAAATTAGGTTGTTTTTTATCATCGAAAATTAATATAGTTCATCTTTTTTTTTTCAATTATCTTGGTGCAAGTTTTTTTTTATGGATAATTAATTAGGTACTTTCTACCTATGTAGAATGTACTGTGTACTTCTCATTTGGTGGGGTAAGAACTTGCTGGTAGTTATCTAATTAGTTGTTGAACAATGCACAGTAAATCTGAATAAACTTAGATTTTTCGATATCTACTAACACATCAAACAATCTCCTTTAAAAAAAAAAACTTTTTACAAAACTTTCTGTTTTTTTTTATTTTTAGCTTAAAGTTGTGGTACACACGGCAACACATCAAGCTATACATTTCCAGTATAAGCTGACCTCGCATCGTACGGAAATCCTATACAAAGCGTGATCAGCTTAAACTGGAAATGTATAGCTTGATGTGTAGCCGTGTGTACCTACCCCACACTATGTAACAGTGACAGGAATTTATTATAACATCATCGTTATAATAATATGTACAAGTACGTATAAATATAAATATCTATTTAAAAATACGAAATGAAAAAAATAATTTTCATAATCGGTTCAGCTGAAGACAATCAAGAAGCTAGCCGATGAGTTGCCAAGTTTCGAGATATTGTTGAACTGTCCTGGCATACCAGACACCCATTGCTTAAGTTTCTCATAGGAATATGGTACTACCTCTTTAGCAAGAAACTAAAACGCCAACTGAGTCAAATTAAATTATCTGGCGATGTTTACAGACGTAAAGCTCTGGTCGAACTGAGCAAAACCCCCGCGCGACTGCGTGACTAAATTCGCTCTACCGATTATGTCTATTGACTTATAAGAAGGCGTTCTAACTGGCGCAAATAGTCGCGTGTCTTCCTTATCATTAAAGCTCACACAAGCCGCGTGTGTGTCGGGCGCGAGTCGGGTTATTTTCTTCGCTTGAGACGCGACTTGTTGTTTTTACAACTGACGTGCGCAGTTGAGTCTCACGCTCATTTCGCCTCAGTGTGGCCAGATCGTTTTTTTTGTAAACTTTAATGGAAATGTGAGGAACAGCTTCAAACTCCGTTTGCCAAATTTGAGCGAAAGCTATTAAAAACTTGTAATCAACTACTTACTTGCTTAAGCTATTCATGTATGTTGTTTAAAAAATTACATTAAAACCGCTCGATATGGAATTATTCGTAATCATTTAGTATAACTGACATCGTAACATTCGGTTGATTGGCAGTATTTGTTTGTTGGACAACTAAGCTGACCCAAAGCAATTACTGTACATATCCGGCTTTCATTCGGCTAGTGCCGTTCGGCATTTACCCTCGTGGAACCGTGTTCGGGTCGGCTCTGCACTATAATCGACTTTGCCGCCCAGCTGTGCCGATTCATACCGACCGGAACGGAACATGTGTATTTCCCTTACAGAAAATGCCTTGAACTTGCAACTTATTTCGCGAAGATGTCAGCTCCTGTTTCTTATTATGCACGTCGGCACCGTCGGAAGCGAAGAAAGTAGCTTATCTGTTCAGCAGCTCTTCCTGGAACTGATGGCTTCTTGACAAGGCAAATGAAAAACCTATAAGTTTGTGAAGTTTTATAGTTTATACTAGCTTCCGCCCGCGGCTTCGCCCGCGCGGTATGTCGATAAAAAGTAGTATCTTTCTCCTTGCCAAATTTTGTCGAAATCCATTCAGTGGTTTAGGCGTGAAAAGGTAACATACAGACAGACTTACTTTCGAATTTATAATATTAGTATGGAAGTATGGAGGAGCTCGTGGCTACGTACCTAATAACTAGTGTTGCCAGGTACGATTTGTTTTAAATCGGGGCAGAAGGTAAAATAAATCGGGATTTAGGGTTGTAGTTCGGGACACTTAAAAAACGAGTAAAAAAAAATTAAGGTTGAATTTATTGTCCTTCGCAACTGATATTATTAGCATGACTTGCAGTGATTTTTATAACTACGTTATAAAAAACAAGGCGATCTAAAGGCAGCAAAATCTTTCGAAAACCCAATAATTAATACATGAACTACCATATTATTGTAATATTTTGTAATTTGTACTAGTCCAGCAAGTCTGACTATTATTTTAAGATTAGATTCAGATTTACTAGTAATATTAGTTGCGAAGCACAATGAATACAACCTTAATTTAAAAAAAAACTCGTTTTTTTTTGTGTCACGATCTACAACCCTACATCCCGATTTGTTTTACCTTCAGCCCCGATTTAAAACAAATCGGACCTGGCAACACTAACTGTTACTGCGAGTACCTTCTCCCGGTTCTCTTTGTGCACAGTAATTAATACTGTCAGTGTGCAGTGATGGCAAAATTCGCTATCACACACTCCATTAACGCTTCGCACCTATTGCAGCATCATTTCAAATTGACACGATCAAATTATGCTACAAAATGGATAACCTACTAATTAACAACCGCTCAACTGTTGATTGGCCGATAACAATTAAAATTCTATTGTGTCTCATCATTAGTGACAGATGGAGGTTTAAAAGAAGGTTTCGAAGAGAAATGAATAATTTTATTTATTTATTAGTGTAATGAATATCAAAATACACTCATTAAATTTAATTGTATTGAACAGACACTAGCCGTTATACTTTGTAGAAAAGTTATTTTGATGCTAATGGAAATTGATCTGAGAACTATTCATAGTGCATCGGTTGAGCATTTCCGATGTCATCAGTAAATTATATTGATTTATGGGATCAGTGGTAGTGAATTTCGCATGACATAAATCCGCCTTGTACATACATACATAATATGCACCAATATGTTAAGTAGACATAGGTAGATATTTAACAGTTAAGATTGTATTGAGATATTGTCGGATTATGCTATTATATTGTCTCGGTTGTCCGTTAAGGTCGGTGGCGAAAAAATTTACTTGCACGTCAAGTTGTGACTTCCTGATCATCAATATCAACACCCACACAGCCACAAAAGAGAAGGCAGCAAAGAAATCATGCTATCTGTACAGGTAAGGGCGCATACGTCACGAATGTTTGAGCTCAGATGCGCTGTTTTTATTGAACTTCTTTGACTTTTTAATTATGATATGAAGATGATCAGAAGAGACGGGAGACGTCACCGTCGCTCAGCGTCTGTGCCGGCGGCGGTGCGGGGCCCGCGCCTTGCGGCCGTGCACCAGGCTACCCTTCGCCAGTTCACCAGTGTACCGAATATTCGTCGTGTTTGCGTCGTAAGTTTAGATATTATTTACTTACTTAGGTACCGTGCGTCTGCGTACACTAGTCGGTTGGAACATTTCAAGCTTCGTGAACGGATGATACGGTTTATAATTAGTTAGTCTTATGATTATGGGATGCGTTTTAAAATTGATTAAAATAGAAAAATGAGTAATTGTGACTTTTTTTCAGTGTCGAATCATATCAGTCATTACCATTAGTACAGTCACGGACTTTAATTGATGAGCCACCTTCAAAGTTTTCAATTTTGCAGTTTCATACATTCACAAGATTACACGATTAAACACGAGCTAAAATCGCACACTCGTAAACAAGATGACAAATAAATTACTTTTAATCGAAAATTGTGTCTTATCAATAGAGGTTGACTAATAAGTTCTCAATTATAAAAATAAATACAATGTTGCATTAAGTTTATCCAATCTTTTTGATACCGACCTCCTTTGAATCATAGCTCAATAGCTCGATAATTCTGAAAACTTAACTGAAGACAGTGACAGTTGAAATATCGATGTCAGAGACGTTATTTTCGAACTTGTCGAAATGACTATTAATATTTCTTCGTACGCTAACGTTACTATTGCAACAGTAACCTAGCAACGATTGTTTATCGTTGCTAGGTTACTGTTGCTAGACCTGCAATTCGTTGACTTTGGGTAGTCACTCTACTGTTAAGTTTTTAGTTCTGGCTCTCAGAAATATAATTTTCTTCTTCTAATACGAAGACATATGACTTTGCGTGTCGGGAACCGAATAAACCCGATTTGCATTACACGGCTAAAATACGAATGGTGCCAGGTGGCTCATCAATTAAAGTCCGTGACTGTACATCATGTAGATGTCATTGAGATTGTAGCATTCTTTCTAACGTAAGAATAATTGGGAAATCGGTTTGTTGGGAGATATACGTCGTGCCAACTAAAAGTGCAGTCTGACCGAGTTGCAGCCGATCTGTGTATCCTCTGTGCAGTGTTCATCCTGACTTCGCTTCTGTTTGCGTACCGTTGTGTTTAGACTGTGAGGCGGCTGAAGAATTTTCGTATTTCAGAATGTACTAGTTTTTATATTTTGTTGTGTGTCCCTTGTTCCTTGTTGTACTTCTACGTATTCTTTCATCTTTGTTTTTACTTTACGATTTGATTTTTTTTTAGGTTTTGCTTCGTAGTTTATGATGTTGTTAAGACTGTTGTGTTTATCTATTTGATAGAATATCCTATCGCGTGTCTGGCAAATTTTGCTGCGCTCCTGTCTGCATTGTTTACATTGTGTTGTCCTGTAAACCCACACTAATGTTGTAAATTGTTTTATTTTTATTTAAAAACTCTAGAATTAAGTACTTAGATAAAGTTATGTGTATTACTTTTATTTAACGCCCAGCATTCACAGCATTTAGTTTTAGCACCGGCGTCTAAGCGTTTTTGCTACTACAACTTGTACAAGCGAGCGACAAAATTGCAATTGAAGTGCAGAATTTAAACATTGTAGAAAACTTCAGAGTTGTATCGACGTCTCAAAATTAAACGCAAGTATCCCATTAGCTGTTGATAATTCAGTCAACCAATCAAAACAGTTCTTTAACGGGCGCTGGACAATTTGTTGGCAAAGGACAATGCCAAGAATTGGCACTAATTGTATGTAGCGTCCGACAGACTTTCTATAATAATGATAATTCATAGTAAAAAACAGTAAGAATTATACAATATAAATAAAGTCTGTAGAACCACACCGTTGAAAAGCAATTTTAAATAGTTATTCAATTTAACAACACATTTCATAGCTACAATTTCAATTAGATATGTTACCAATACCAAAATAAAATAATATTGATACGAAATTGATCTTGCAAATCGATTACAATAATAATAATATGAAGATACGTAAGTGACTTTATTACTTACATAAATCGTAACTCGTAATTATATTATATTTTTGAATAAGTACCTATATTATATTTTATAGTAATGTAATAATTAAAAATATTTTTTAAATCGATTATCGATATCGTTTAGATAGAATAGTTTATTCATAATAATGAAATTATAGTGCTGGCAACACTTGATGTAAAACTTTAACTGGCAATTGTCAATGTCAAAAAGTTTGACTTCTCTCTCCCGAGTGGTATCACGAGCAAGAAATATTTTCGAAAAATTTTGAGTTTTGTGTTGTTTATAAATTGCTGTGTTTCAGCAGGGCTAACATGACAAGCGCGAGAACGCTCTTTTTGTCGTTTTGTCGAAATTTGTCGTCGATTATGACGTCATTCTAATCCCTAACATGACCGTTATGCACGAGTATAACCGAAAAAGGCACTTTGACACTTCTCTATCTCGTGACGAGATACCGATGTAGCAAATTATTAAAAACAAATCATTTTTATGATAGCAACATCAGCTTAAGGTTCGGTTTCATTCATTCGATTTTACGCATGGAATTAGTATGTACTATATTAATTTTACGTCCACCTCTTTTATAACCGACTTTTTTTATTAAAATTAAATATTTTTCTTTGGCATGCCGAAATTAAAATACAAAATGACGGAAATGAAAATTAGTGGCACAATATAAGTTTAAATATCATTTCTTTTTCGATAAGTATTGTTGTCGTAAATGAAAAAGAATAGATTACGATACGGTTAATACGTGGATAATAATGCCAATTAATTAAATTTCATCCTGTATACTCACTAAATAATCACCACAAATGACAAAGGGGCCGATGATCTCCATTTGATAAAGCGAAGGTTGATATTGTCACAAAAGACTAATCGTGGTTAATCACCATCCTATTATGTTGCGAAGGTATGATACTGCCATACAGCCATAATCCCTAGACTTCACTAATCACCATAATTGCCAAAGTGACCGGTTATTACTGAAAGTGATGCTCATCTACTTAATAGTGCTCCCCTCCGCCACAGTTTCTCTCGTGGCTGCTGAAAGGAACTTTCGTTCCAATATACTTAGATAGTAGTTTAAAACTAAGTTTTTTCCATTATTACCTATATATTGCATATAATATTGAAAAATAAAATTATGACTAAAATAAGAACAATTTAAGAAACTGCCATGTTATTATGGAGTTTTTTTTTTTTGGTAAAATAATTTTTTCTACTCATCTCGTCGTAAAAATCGACGACGAGTAAATGACAGAAGAATCGGAGATTATCTCGTGTTTAATTGTCAAAAGTCGAGTTAACTTGGGTGTCATGTTAGGGTTTGTAGAGAAAACATCAAGTTTGACAGAACGAGTCGAGTATTTTGTATGGCAGCGCTGTCAGAAAACGAGAAAAGTGATGAAATAGACAAAAATTACTCACTCTCGCGTGAGTAGTTGTCGCGTGTGTCATGTTAGGCCTGCAGGACTCCGATTTTTCTAACATTTACGACTATCTCGGCTGTTAAAACAGAGGATAATGTGCAAAAAGTCATTATTTTAATTAATCATTTAATAATTTATTTCGTGTTATCGTTAAACTCAGAAGTAACAGGTGGTCAACTTTAAAAAACTATAACGTGTTTTAGTGTGCTTCAAATAGAAAACGAATTATACTATCAAATTCTATATTTATTTTCCTTTTATATGAAATATAGTTCATCTTTGTTGATTTGGCCGAGTATTGTAGGAGACCCTGGCATTCTCCTTTTTGTGTTGATTCATCGATCCAGAATCCGCGTAATAGATACCTATATGAATATAGCCATTATAGACATGAACCTTTGTGAGCTTTGGTATAATATATATGTTACGGCTAAAGGTGGGTGTGAACATAAACTTAAGATTAGCCGACTAACCTTAGGTTTATCTTCGAGAAGCAGCTAAAGTTCGAAATCATGTTAGTTTGTGTCGTGATATTCCATCTTTAGCCGGCTAATGTGCACATTAACCGCAACGAAACGGCTAAAAATGTATTCGATGGACGCGCCTTATTATTTTATTTTAATGATCCTCCTTATTATTTTATTTTAATGTTTATGTTTATTTTAATTAACGCCTCCTTATTATTTTATTTTAATGATTAGGTAGATATTGTTTTAAGTAATTAATATTTTGTAATTGTAATAATTGTAATTTTGAATACCTACATAGATACATACAAGTATGTGTAATGAGGGTGATTATTTTTTAATAAAAGTTTTCGTACAAAAAAATTAAACATTATTACATTGTTTCCTTTTTCATTTCCTTCTACATTTTTAGCCAAGGGCCTGCAGTTACGCTTGGCTAAAGATAGAAGAAACTAACATTAACACCTCCTCGAAGTTAGACCTAAGTTTAGCCGGCTAATCTTAAGTTTATGTTCACACCCACGTTTAGCCGTAACATATATAAGTATGTGTTTTATATAGGATAAGAGATAATAATATATGATCCTGTTTTTTAGATATATGATAGTGTAATATCCCCTAACTAAGAGTGGTATGCCTCGCTTTAAATATCTTCGTCCAAGATTGATCAGTTTTATTTCATTTGAATGTTTATATCCTACGTTTTATCAGTCGCATTGGACAAAGATATTTAACCAGTGCCATACATAGTATACCCTAAAATAAGCTTTCTTTATACCGCTCGCCAATGCCTTACTACTACAATGGCACAAAGATCTTTTGTCGCGTGGCCAAAATCGGAACTAACGCCGCCATCTAGTTTTTCAATAAAACTGTCACAATTTTTTACAAACAACGGCCCCCAGGAAATGTGACTCAGGCGCCAAAAGCTCCTTGTAGCACTCCACAAAGGTAGTTCAGCATCGATTTAACGTCATTTTCTTTTCAGATCTCTTCGCTGGCGGAGGGAAAGCCCTGGGTAGCTTCTGACTACAAGCCGGAGACGATCGACAAGTCGCCCGATTGGGCTGCGTCCCGGGACTTCTATTCCTCGGGAGACAGCACATTCCATACGTCAGGCAGTGACAATAATATCTCTTATCAGTAAGTTAAGCGCTTTTGCTGAGCATGAGGTCCTGGGTTCGAAACCCGGGTCGGGCAAACTGTAATTGGGTTGTTCCATCTGGAATTTCTCAGTAGCAGCCCAGAGTCTGGATTTGTGCTTAACCTTTCGGGGAATACAGGCGTGAGTGATGCTTACCTACCTACAAAAACTCTGAACACAATTGTACAGTCTCCTCTTTAACTCAATTTGTTCGAACCAGTAACCACATCACATACCTTTTGCTGTTTTAACGATATTAAAACCACGAAGATGGTTTCGTAAGTACAGTCGAACAAGGTATTTGGTATACAGGCAAAAACATTTATTTTTCTACTACTATGTCAATTTTCTTTTCACACCGAATAAAAAATAAAAACTTTTTATAAAAAAAAACAACCAACTTCAAAAAAAATACACTAAAAAGTGAAAAATAACTTTAATTTAGGAAGTCGCCTTTGCTTTTCAGTTTTCGTTTTTTGCCACCGTTTTCGTTTTTGTAAAAAGCTTTTATTTTTCATTTTTTTGTTGTGGCACCTACCCCACACAAATTTGAATATCACTACCTGCTATGTACGGAGTCACATAGAACATCGCCTAATACTAAAAAAAAATATACGTATTATTGAAGCAAAAAATACGCAAGCAAACGAACGGCGAACCTGAACGCGTTGTCTCGCCACAGAGGGCGCTTCGATAAGGACGCGGGGAAGATATTCTTATAAAAATTATGTTAAAGACGTGACTACTCAGAACACTCACAACATTATTTAAAAGAATTTGCAAGCTGGCCGCTGTCTGTATACCAAATAGTTTGTTCGACTGTACCTGTCCACCGTTTTAAGAGCACACCTTTCACTCCACTAAATACTGTTCGCATATTGAAATAATTGAATATTGCTAGAGAGGTCGTTAATTAGGTGTGCACTTGATTAAGTAGGTTGTTGTTTGTTTACAAGTTTTCTGTAATTAATTGAGTTTAAAGCTCTGGCCAAACTGAGGCGAATCCCGCGCGGGATGCGGGACTAAATTCGCTCGCGCTAACTGAATCAACTAACTTGTATGGAGCATTATTACTGTTCAAACTGGCGTAAAATTGTTGCGCTCGTGTAGTCTTTTTTCGCATGTTGCGCGGTGTCAATATTTATCGCCGAATATCTATACATATTATTAATTAAGTCACTTTTCGTGTCGGTCTGTTTGAGCGCGTTGTTCTTCTATACTACGCAACGTATTTTGATGCGGTTTTCATCATCATTTAGAGAATTTATTCCGGGAGGGTTATGTGTATAATACATTTTATTTAAATAATAAATTAATCTCGATGTTTCGTCAAGTCGTAACAACTGTTGATACGGAGCAGGGGCGGGCGCTAATATAATATTGCCGCTTGCACTTACAGTTTAAACCAAAGCATGCAGTAAGCCACTTGTTGCTAACAAACAGTTCAAGTTGTAAAGTTTTATGGAAAACATTCGAAGATTGTTTTATGTTTCAAGACTTAGATTAGAACGGTATTTGTATATCGGTGGTTCTGTAAACATGAAGAAGTTCTATCGATACTATTTTTTAATTGCCTCGTTGATCTAGTGGTGGTAATAGGCTCGCCCCTGTTGGGACCTTAGACCGTGTCCTAATACAAGCGCGACTCGCGATCATTTGTCACTCATTTGTTCGGAATACCCGAATGCTTCTTTATTTCAGCTTCAGGAAATCAAGTTGTAGGTTTGGATAAGTTTATATAGAAAACCTAAAGTAGTAGCCACGAAAAACGTGTGGCTTGCTGAAGAGTTTCACCAGTCAGTGAAAAATCGAATTGAGGATAAACTTGATAGATGATTGTTTAAAAAAATTGACTATCACTAAAAACGTGCATGAAGCACTTCCGTATTTTGATAACATTAAATAAGAAGTCACCTAAACTTAAATAAAGACAACAGAGAACAGTTAATCCACCTTTTATTTTCTATTTTTCACGAAAAAGTTTTCGGAATTTTCATGGTCATAAAAATGTAACATTGACATGACGGTGAAAATTCAGAAAATTTCCGAACATTTTACGCAAAACAGAAGTAATGTTATGGAAAACTCTTCTTTACTGTCTTTTATTTAAGTATCAATTTCTTATTTAAGGCAAAGCTTCCAAAATAGCAGTGCTTTTTGCACATCTTTAGTGATAGGTACTTATTCTTTTTTTGTGCAATTTGCTATTCTTATGATGTACAGTCACGGACTTTAATTGATGAGCCACCTTCAAACTTTTCAATTTTGCAGTTTCATACATTCACGAGATTACACGATTAAACACGAACTCAAATCGCACGCTCGTAAACAAGATGACAAATAAATTACTTTTAATCGGAAATATCCATAGAGGTTGACTAATAAGTTCTCAATGATAAAAATAAATACAATGTTGCGTTAAGTTTATCCAATCTATTTGATACCGACCTCCTTTGAATCATAGCTCATTAACTCAATAATTCTGAAAACTTAACTGAAGACAGTGACAGTTGAAATATCGATGTCAGAGAATTTCTCCGTACGCTAACGTTACTATGCAGTAGTAACCTAGCAACAATTGTTTATCGTTGCTAGTTTACTGTTGCTAGACCTGTAATTGGTTGACTTTGAGTAGTCACTGCTGTCAAGTTTGTAGTTCTGCTCTCAGGTTAGCCAACCGGTAAAGATATGAAATATAATTTTCTTCTTCTAATACGAAGACATATGACTTTGCGTGTCGGGAACCGAATAAACCCGATTTGCATTACACGGCTAAAATGCGAACAGTACCAGGAGGCTCATCAATTAAAGTCCGTGACTGTACGTACACCATACGAATTACAAATAAAAATATAGAAATATCCACATACATACCAACACATCAACCTCAAATAAATTCTCTAAATTATGGTGAAAACCGAATCATCATCCATTGTGCAGCTTAGAAGAACTAAGAGCTCGTACAGACCGCTCCGTATCAGAAGGTCTTGAAAAACGACTTTATTTAATTATACTTCATTATTAAATATTAATAATCTTCTTGTATTAGCAGTAGCGAGTATGGTACCGGCCGCTACACGGGATTTGGGAATCAAAAGCAGTCACAAAGTACTCCGATGTCCCCGATGCACAGCGGGAATGAAACTTTCGATAATACTATCGCGTCGTTAGCCACCGTGAGTAATTATTTATTTATTTATAAAAGGTTTATAACAGCTACCTTGAATAATGTAAGTAGCTGACATGAGGTAAATGAATTAAGCAAGCTTGTCTTAAAAAAAAAAGCCAAATGTATTGTAGTTTGACAGTTATGCGACGGTGACAGGAATAATGCTTGGCCAAAGTACGTGCTAAGTAACATTTATAGGACTAAACTCAGGTACTTCGGGAAAATGGTGATCAGTCCTTCAGCTTAACTTAAGACGATAATATTATCTCTCCCAACCCAAGGTGTTGGTTCCCTTGGTTTCTATATCCATGCTATTTCAGGTGTCGTATTATGTGGTTTTGTCAAGAGGGAGAAGGAATTATACATGATCTAGTACCACACTAATAAAAAATTTAGTCATCTGCTGTCAACTTGCAACAATTTTTTGAGCGTTTTCAATAGTCAAAAATCCTTTTAAGTCACTCTCCTAAGCCATAAGCTCAAAACGTCAAATTACACACACAATCAAAACTAATTTTGGCAGAATAGCGGAAAATTAGTATAATTTGCCTGTATACAACATAGCTTGTTCGACTGTACCATCCCTTTTTCGGACTTAGATCATGATGGCATTGATACTTCATAATACTGACACAGTTCTTCGTACCACTTATCATGCTGGTTTGTATTAGCAAATGATGGAGCGACTTGCATTTCTGATATGTCATTATTGCTGCCGCCCCCGATGCAAGCCAATCATAGCGGCTCGGTAATATTTTAGTTCGCATGTAAATATCATTGATGTTTGTCGACACTACTCTTATGTAAACATGGTTTTTTTATACGTTCTTGTTTTGAGCGCAGTGTTGACGTTGACTTGGCTTTGAACGCAGTCGTACTTCGGCACTGTTGAGTTTTCCTTGTAATAAACTTAATATTACAAGTATAGTCGACCTCTTAAAAGTTGCACTTTTGACAACTTTTCCCAGAAAATTTAAACTCCACAAGGGTTGAAACTATCTAACTGTCACAGTGTCACGTATAGGATTTTAATTTAAGACTCAAGTGACATTCAACCATAGGGTGATAAATTTCGAGGTCGATTATACTAATAGTAATGGATCTCTAACTCTTGCTGCCCGTGGCCTGTAGCCATCTTGAAAATTGAAATCTTTTCTTCTACTTTCATTCTATCCACATTTATCAAATTAAATGATTGATAGTGTAGAGATGGACTGACAAAAATTTTACACACTAAGGAGCGGCTAAAAGCTATAATTTTTTTAATTAAGGGCAAGTTCGGACGGTCGCGCGGACGTTATAACGAAGAAAAAGAGCGCTTTGTCCCGCGAAAACCCAAATCATATGGCCCGTCGTTGCGGATCGTATGTATTCATTTTATAAAACGTTCGCAAACATTCGCATGGTATCGCACGCACGAATCCACACGACCTTCTGAACTTACCTTTATGCCTGGCGACTTTTCACTATCATCCATGCATTTCCAAGTTTATCATGGACGCGTTAGCATAGACCAAGCTTTTTACCCGTTGGTAAACAAGTGATTACATCAAGACAGCACCCTACGCTTATAGCAAGATAGCTCTGGTCAAATAGAGAAGTATTCCGCGAGTGATGCCGATTGTGTCACTAGCTTATATGTAGGTGTTCAAACTGGCGCAAATAGTCGCGTGACTTCAACAATGATCACTAGTCGTTTCATACGCATGCAGACATATCAACTGTATGAGGTTAAAATAAACCATGTTTTAGAGGATAGAATCGGGTAAGCTACCGAATATCTTGTACTACTTATGAAGTTACGATGCTTTCGGATGCAACAACATCTACGTCATCGTCGTCTTCCATCTTCCTTTGAAGGAACAATTAATTGCCCATGTACCTACTCAAGTAAATACAATGTTACCTTTCCATCCGATTACGACTTAATGCATGTGCGCGTGCGCTTAAGGCGAAAGCTTCAGTGTAGCCCGCGAAATTCAAATTTTGTTACGTTTTTGCAATTTGCAGGTCAGTATTCTATGTTACGGGTTTGGTTTCCGCACTTAGTCCCTAAGGTTTACCATTGGAGTTATTCTAACAAGGAGTGGTACCTATTTTGAAATGAATTTGAATTTCGCGGGCTACCTTAGCGCCTGCCCCTTAAGGTTGTACTTGTAACATTTCACGAGCGCGTGTCAATCATTACAATTTATACCTTAATAAAATTATATGCGCTTCGGAAATCTTCGCCTATCTTCGGAAATACGAACGCGCAATGAGTAGATCTAATAAAGAGCTATTACAACCATAAAACACTTACCTGTTTTTTTATTACTATGGATATAAAATTATAGATTAACAACTCTATACAATTCTAATAAACTTTTCAAAACTTCTGAAAAAGTTGACCAGTTGTGACCGACGTAGACGACGACTTCATACAAACGCCCAATGGTCGGTATACTACTACAAGGCGCAGCAGGCCAAAGGTAAAAGCTTAACCATTATGGGTGTTACTCTGTGGCGCGACATTCATTTTCGGAAAGACGAAGATTACCGAAGCGCATACCTTTTCTGGTTTGACTTTACTACTCACATGGCGCACGATCCTGAGTTGCAGGGATTATGGCATGTGAAACTCTAAGCACGTTAAACCTAATGATACGACCTCCATGCAGGGCTGGTCTATGTTCGCGTCGTCGGTGACCAAGGCAGCTCGCACCGCCACTGAGAGCGCGGTGCGTTACGGAGGCATTGCTACGCAGAAGGTCTCTGAGATGGCATCGACCGTTACTGAGAAGGTGAGAACATACACTTTATTTTATAATCTATCTACCTACGATAGATTAAGAAGAGGTTTGCTTTTTTATCATTCTAAAGCACATAAATAGGATTCAAGTTACAGAATCAGAATCGAAAATGTTACGTTCTACTTAAAATGTAATTTGGAACTTTTAGTTTGCGTTGCTTTTAGTTTCAATATATCTACGGAACAAGACTTGCAATGGCCTTTCATTTTGACAATCCAACAACATTCAGTGCGCTATGTACAGTCACGGACTTTAATTGATGAGCCACCTGGTACTGTTCGCATTTTAGCCGTGTAATGCAAATCGGGTTTATTCGGTTCCCGACACGCAAAGTCAAGTCTTCGTATTAGAAGAAGAAACTTATATTTCATATCTTTACCGGTTGGCTAACCTGAGAGCAGAACTACAAACTTGACAGCAGTGACTACTCAAAGTCAACCAATTGCAGGTCTAGCAACGATAAACAATTGTTGCTAGGTTACTGTTGCATAGTAACGTTAGCGTACGGAGAAATTCTCTGACATCGATATTTCAACTGTCACTGTCTTCAGTTATGTTTTCATAATTATCGAGTTAATGAGCTATGATTCAAAGGAGGTCGGTATCAAATAGATTGGATAAACTTAATGCAACATTGTATTTATTTTTATCATTGAGAACTTATTAGTCAACCTCTATGGATATTTCCGATTAAAAGTAATTTATTTGTCATCTTGTTTACGAGCGTGCGATTTGAGTTCGTGTTTAATCGTGTAATCTCGTGAATGTATGAAACTGCAAAATTGAAAAGTTTGAAGGTGGCTCATCAATTAAAGTCCGTGACTGTACGATGTCGAGCAGATGATTTTTTCTAACATAATGTTAGGTTAGGTATTATTGTACTTTTATTTTAATAGTTTGCTAGTTAACTTAGTTTATCCAGGGTATATATTTTTTCATAATGTTCTTGTACTTTCTTACTTGGATCCGTTGAAAACTAGTGTCAAACTCAGGTTAACACTCGCGGTGGTTGGAGCACCCTGGGCGGGACCACGGAGCAGCGCCGCGGTTCCAATATAAGCGGCGCCAACTACCAGGCTTCGGGCTACGGCGCCATGAAGAGCTCGACGAGCGAACCGTACAGCCAATGGTAAGTATGATTATTGAAAATATATTGATTATTTATTCTATGAAAAATAAAAAAAACCCAGCATTTCTTATGTTATGGATAAGAAAATTTAAATTAAGAACTGCTGTCTTGCGCTTTGATGCGGTTTGCAAACTTAGCGGCGAACACCGGGTTTTAGTTTAGTATTTTAGTATAAGGGAAGGTATTGGTTCGCATATATACCTTATTGATACGGAAACACTCTGTTGGATTCTCAATGCTCGGCTCAACCCCGAGAGTTGAAAATCGTGGCGACGGGGGCTAGTTACATTAACTAAAACCCTTCATCATTTTCAGGAACGAGCAGCTTCCGTACAAGGAGTCTATCACCACTCGCAACGTCGACGGGCGCGATCTGTCACAGGTGGGCGTGCCCAGCCCCCCTCCCAACGCCCCGCCGAAGGCCGACGAGGACTGGGACTGGCTCAACCAGTAAGCTGTGCCGAGGTATGAATGAGTTCTGTTCGAAACTTACAATAACATAACATCACGCCGAGAGACACCCTAGAAAGACATATAGTGACCTCATTAGTGATGTTCTTCAGAAAGTTCAGGTGCGTAGTACCTACTAGCACCCGGCTTGCGTGTATGACATGTATGAACGTGTATGTTTATGTATTAGGTCTTTACCTATGAAATTGCCGTTTTGTATGAAAAAATTTAAACGAATTTTTTTCATGTATTTTTTATTTGTATTAATCGAAGTAATCACCCATGCAATCAATGCATCTTTGCCAAAGCAGTGGCAGTTTATTGATGCCCTTCTTAAAGAAATCAGCTGGACGGGAGGCAACAAATTCTTCAAAGGCATTTTGTACTGCCTCTCGGGTATTGAATTTTTTTCCCGCCAAGAAGTTATCCAAATTCTGGAAAAAGTAGTAGTCTGTAGGCGCAAGGTCTGGTGAGTAGGGCGGATGACGGAGAGCTTCCAACCCCAGTTCTTGCAACTTGGAGACCGTCTGCTGTGCAGTATGAGGTCGCGCGTTGTCGTGCAGGAACAGCGGAGACGAGCGATTGACCAATGCTGGTTGGAGATGTGCCAGCTTCTCCATCATTGTGTTCAG
Organism: Lithophane semibrunnea; assembly: GCA_947363905.1. Classification (NCBI taxonomy): domain Eukaryota; kingdom Metazoa; phylum Arthropoda; class Insecta; order Lepidoptera; family Noctuidae; genus Lithophane; species Lithophane semibrunnea. The sequence continues at coordinate 8,234,336 of OX376186.1, forward strand.
TTCTTCACAGTACACATCTGCAGTAATGCTCACCCCGTTTGGTAAGAAGCTGTGATGAATCACACCGGCGCTAGACCACCAAACAGTGACCATCACTTTTCTAGGGGTAAGTTTTCGTTTAGAGCATTGTTTAGGTACTGAACCAGGATCCAACCAACTTGCTGAGCGCTTGCGGTTATCAAACAGAATCCATTTTTCATCGCAGGTAACAATGCGGTTCAAAATTCCTTCATTTGTGTGTCTGTTGAGCAGTGCAAGCCACGCCTCGACGCGTACTTCGCGCTGGCGATCATTGAGTTCGTGGGGCACCCATTTGTCAAGCTTTTTTACCTTGCCAATTTGACGCAAATGGACCAATATTGTTTTGACGCTAACGTCGAAACGAAAGCTGCTGCTAATTCAGCCGTAGATTGTGTATCATCAGCTTCCAAAATCGCCTTTAATTCGTCATTGTCGACCAAAGTCTTCGGACGACCGCGAGGTTCATTTTTCAGGTCGAAATTTCCAGAACGGAAGCGAGCAAACCAATAACAGGTGGTGCGTTGGTTTGTAGTGTTAGCTCCGTAAACGTCGTTGATGTTGCGTGCCGCTTGTGCCGCGTTGCTGCCACGACGGTACTCATATTCCATAATTACTCGAATTTTTAACGTATCCATGATGACGAAAAAGATTGAAATGCGATGAAAATGTAACACTAATCATTAAACAAATGACTTCTTTTGAAAAAGAATTCCATGTTTTTGAAATAAAATTAATTTGAAATTAGAATGCTTAGCCAAACAAAAATTATTTTGATTTGAAATGGCCATTACTGCAGAACGGCAATTTCATAGGTAAAGACCTATTATTTATGTGTGCAAAGCCTAGTTCTCATACACAGAAGTCACGAGCATTGATCACCACGTTTGCTCAATACAAATTGGCGATTACAAACTTACAAAGTCCAGTACGTCGAGTGTGAGTTTTGTCACATAGAAAACGCTACTACCACGTTTCTGTATCGAGTAATAAATGTATGAAAATGTAAAAAGCGGCCTTGGCGGAAAGTATTGTAAACCGAAACAGTGAGTGTCAGATTTTTAACGATACTACAATAGTTCGGTATTTTAAACGTGACTCACGTAGTAGCGTTTCGGAGAAAATTTTGTGAGTTAATGCGAGTGTCAGTTTAAATTTGACGTTTCCAAGTGGTGTTCAAACGTTTAAAAACGTAAACTTTGTAGTCACTCACTTGGTGTGTGACAGGTGAATTGTTGTTTATATTAGTTACGTTCTTAATAGTAGCGTGTATTTTTGTGGTAAATTGTGTTTGTAATGGCAACACATAATTTTTTCGCATGGAAAATGATGATGACTGCTCATCAGCAAGATGAACGGAATCATCTCCAAAAACAAAGAGCCGGTTTTCGTGCCTGTTTTAATCCAGTGGAAGATCTCAACTATACTGAATTCAGAAATAGATATCGTTTGTCAAAGGAAGCATTTCTATATTATTATTTCTGTTCCAAATCAGTTAAATGTAAATTAAGTGCAGGCCCACCACCAGTACCACCAGCAGCCCTATTTATTCTTGCTGCCTTCTTCTTTGTATTATTTTTTAAATCGCTCCAAACCTTTGAAATACAATATTACCATTGTAGTATATCATAGAAATTAAATATTCACTATACTGTGCTAGGTACATACCTTCTTCCATTTCTCTGTATTTTTAGTTTCCCCAGTGGGATTACTATTTAATAAATTTGTTAGACGTTCCCAATTTTGGATCGTCTGTATTCTACCTTTTGCGTGTTCATTAAGTTTGTTTATGTCACCGTGTCTGTAAATTTCACAACTATGTTTTTATTTTCAATATTATGGTCAAGGGTACCTACTGTTCCATGAAGTTAACTAACATTTCAATCTGCGATGCACTGGTCTTCATTATGAAAAGCAAATAATCGAAATAGAATAAATTTAGTAATGTAACACAAAAGCGCGAAAAACTTTGAAGGCAGAAGGAATGTTTATATTGGCATGATGACACTCGTATTACTATACTCTATGGACGCTGGCCACTTGAATTTGACGCCACACACACCTAATTTCACATCTCCCTTACTCACTGCTCATTAAGAGCGCTATTACAAAATCGAAGTGCAGATTTAGGTAAATTTGACGGGGCGCGGCAAAGATGCGCTCGTGTGAGTCTATTGAAGTACGCTACGCACACATGCAAACCGGGCGTGATCAACTTGATCCTTTCCACTTTACTTTTGAAATAAATTAAGTTACAGTTATTTATAGTTCGTGTTACTGTTATTTTTAGCATTGCATACAACAATTGTTTAAAAATATTATTTTACTTTAAAAAAAGTTAATTTTTTTTTTCAAGCAAGATTAGATAGTAGCCTATGTTATTAAATACTTTTTGTTAAAATTTGGAAAGTAAATTCATAGATAAAAAATAGAATTTCGGACGAAAAATTGTCAATAACTATCTGTGTTACGGAATTATTTTTGGTGTATTACTAAATGAAACATAAAAAAATTGACTTATACATTCCAAAGTTCAAGATACAGTTGTACCATGGACATTTTTATAAATGATTAAATTACTGTATCTTTGATGTAACAAAGCATCAAAAGACGCCCACAAGTTAAATTTTATGAAACATCCTTTACAATGACAAGTTTTTTACTGATTTGTGTAAACAAATTGAAATATTTATTTAAAACACTGTCAAGATTATATAATGAGACTTCCTCGGACATATTTTTTTTTTAAGTTTGAGGCTATAACTTAATCATAATCACACATCAAAACTAGCGTCAAACGCTCAAATTCAAGAAAAATTGTAATAGCCCTCTTAAAACGAAATAGGAATATATTTTTTCTATTTTTTATTATTTTTCTCTGTATTTTATACGTGGAGACCTGTAATTGGCTTTCTGAATAATGTACTGTCCTTGATCTGTTTGTTTTAGCTGTAAGTCTCCCATGTTATTTAAATAAATAAATAAATAAAGATCATTCATAAGAAAAAATATTCGTCTAAATTACGTAGGGCACCCATAACGCTTGTTAACATGGTTGCGATATGATTTGTATTTTAGTCGTATTATTTCGCCGAAACCATTCTAAGTTCAAGTTAGGCAACATTAAAAAAATAACAAACTTTTCGGCATACTATTGGACAAGTGACGATACGAACTGATGTTAATTAGACGTTTTTGAACTCACACTCGCAACATTTTTAAATACCATTGCTCATTAGTTAGCTTGATTAACTTGATCGTTACGTATTTCGTGATACGGCAAGAAACTCACACTAGGGGTACAGGTTGCTGTCAGTTAACGTCCGAGATAAATTCAAAAAGTACGTATGAATTGAAAGTCACGTCGGTGCTTGCCCAGATTTGAACCCAGAACCTCGTGCATCAGAGGCCAGACATTAAACACTGGGTCATCACGACGTCCCTAAACCTAAGATACTCTTACCTAAGGGGTCAAACTAAATAGCGAAACTAAAATCAGCTTGTATAGTCGACCTCGTAATTACTTTGCCACCCTAATGTTGAATGTCACTAGAACGTCATAAAACCTCAAGGTTTTATGTCCATAACACCAATGCGACGCGACGGTTAATAGCCTTAGTGATGTTTCAATTTACTGGGAGTTTTTGCCAAAAGCGTAAAAGCAATTACGAGAACGACTATACAATGGGTGGTATATCTGTGTGCCAAATAGGTGTCGTGTGAACCATTTACTGAGCTGTTAAGGTACCTATGTGAAAAGAAAAAACATGCGGGGCAGTCTTTGGGGCTGCCGATAGAAGTTAAAACTAAGCAACAATGCGTAACCTCAACGCAATTCAAACGGTAGACGGTAGATGGCGCTAAAAGAACAAATCACTTCAAGCGTGACGATGACGATCCATGATTTTTATTCACCCAAAAACTGCTCAACACGCATAAAGAAGTTTTCACTTTAAAAAAAACAGGCTGCTTGCTATTGTACTCTATACTTGTCCACTATCTCACAAAAGTATTCAAGAGTAAATAAGACAACAATAAAAGAAACATGCTTCATAATACATCACACCATCTGAACTTCCACAATCCGCAAAGATAAGAAATGCGGGCAGGAACTGAAGCCCGTTCAGTTGCGCCCGTAGATAAGCTGGCAGAACACCAGCAGTTATGATAAACTCGCTAGATTTGTGCCAAAACGATTCAGGAGACAATCTTTTTGTTGTTTGAGTACGTTTGTACGAACGGTGAAATGAAACATCATGATAATGGGTTTGTTCTTTTGAGTGAAGGGAGAAGCCACTTGTAATTAATAATTATCGTTTTATTTTTATAACACTATAAAATCAAAAATTGCCAACTACCCTATAGTTAGCAATTTTTGAGAAACCAATTAGTAATGTGATTAATTAACCAACTAAAATTAACACTTCCCTTTATTTTTATTTTTTTCGTTTAATTTATTAGGTATTAAAAAATGTGTGGCATTTTTGCTGAACTGGGCCTATTTAGCGCAGCCGTGGTGCACCCCTTCCTGCTAATTTCTTACAACGTACTTTATTACACTTTTTATTTTATTTGCAGAATATGTCTTGGGCCTTTTAGTTCGTGCTAAAATGTATTTTCTTTTTTCTATAATTTATATAATCCTTGTGCTAATAAGACTTTTCCCCATTCTTTCAGGAGTTTCGCTCTGCTCCCCATCAGCTGAGCAAGGAGAGTTAGCAGTTACGGCTGTACATTGTTCTATAGTTTGACAACGATCCAAGTCCATCGTTCATCTTCGGAATAACCGAAATGAGGCGAATAAATTGTGAAGAAATCGATTTATATTCCAGCCTAAATCATAATAGTGGCGTACTGACTACGTCACTCCTTACTTCGTTTTTCCAAATTTAAAGATTGAAACCTTCGAACGTTGTCAACCTATACTATTTAGTTCCATTACCTCCTCCCTTTACCCCGACTAAATTCAAAATTACCCAACATAAGAGAAATATAATACTGTTTAAGTTGTCGGGTATTTGACAATTTGGTATACATTGACGGTTTTGTTACATACTACTTGAGTGATTTGAATAGTCGAGTGTACCTACTCAATATTTTTAATTAATTAGGAAACAGTGGAAGTATCCTTTTTCGAATGACTGCAGTTGGCGTGTATAAAGAAACCATATCGAAAAGTAATTCGGGTATTAGTTCAAGCTATGCCTCGTTAAGATAGAACTTCAGGCATTCGATACAGAATACGGCCATAATCAAAATTACAATTTGGAATATATCTTCACTTTATTGCACGGACAATTTAGTGTGTCATTGAAGTTCTAACTCAAAAACGTCAATGTAAACCAAATTCTTGGATTATAGTTGAACAAAACCTATATGTATAAATATTAAATAGATTATAAAAATCGATTTAGGAAATTGTATAAATATATATTAAATAATTTTATCATTCTGTCCATATTTGGTGCCACATTATTTTAAAGTATTTTATTGAATATAATTTAAATGCCAATTGCTGAAAAGGCGCAAACTAGAATCATGCGCTATTTCTAAAGCTGTACCACTTGTCCGATGGTTGTGGGCTTTGTATTTATATGAAACTATTATAAATCTATAACACTTTGTAACTATCACCCTTTCTTTTCCTTTCCTTATATTGCAATTATTAGCCCTTTCGGACGAGTCTCGCTCTAGTAGCTATACTGGCCTCAATATGTTTATCGCTAGGCCTATATTTATTCGTAATAAAATATAGTTTTAAGGAAGCGTTTAGAAGGACGCACGTTGGTCCCCATTAATTAAAGACGAAGTCTGATTTTAATGGTAGACTACGTACGTACATGGAGTGATTTGAAACTGATTATGATGTACTGAGGCTCAGCCAGTACTGTAGGAACTAAAAATGTCATTTAAATTTGTAATAATAGCTCGTATTTATGTTTGTGATCTGTGACCGGTACGTAAGACATATCCAGTTTATAAAGCTTTAAAATGTCATCACAAATCATCTTTTAATACCAGTGTCGGTTGCATTTCATTCAGCAGATTTCTCAAAAAAGGCTCTTAAATGAGCCCTTTTTAGCAAAGACCAGAGAAGATTCCATTTTTTTATTGTATAAGTTTATAGCAAATTTCTAAAGTAAGTAAGTACCTAATCTCTCAAATTATTTTTTATTAACATTTTCTGTTGTATTTCTCTTATTTTTTTTATGTTCTTCTCGACGTCGATAGATGAATCCTAAATAACTATACTATTTTAACTCTGCCTACCCATTACCGTCCTCCTGTGATTCTTAACATTAAATAACAAAAATATTCGAATATTGTTTACTATTTAGGAAAATGTATCTAAAGTATTTTATATCTTTATTAACTATTTATCTATCGACTTCGACAAAGCCTTGCCTGGTGACCTGGGTGATCAAACAAAGTGGTTACAAAACAAAATAAATATTGATTCATTCATTTAATTTAACAAAAATATCGACTGTAAGTTAGGTAGCTGGACAAGGCTTTATGTCCCTAAGAATGTATAATAATTATCGATCCAATCTGGTAAGGTACGGATTTTAAGTTATATTTAGTTATATTATACTTTATTTTATATTTTTAGCCCAACTTTAATTTATTATTTTTCTACTATTTAAGTTTAAATTTACATTTATGTACAAATATTTTATTATTTTTAAGACTCTGTATGATTATTTACTATTAGGTTGTTTTACATTATGTATGGCTCATCAGAGATTATGATCCAAACAGGATTATGTTTCGAAACCTATGCCACAATTAATTTTATGGAATTATTAAAATAATAAAAATAGATTAAACATAGTATTTTTGTTTTACTTCGTATCCGACGCCACATATTATTTGCATTCACCACGACATGTTGGCAAATGAGGCAATGCTATGAAGTGTATTTGAACCTAAACAAGTCTTAAAATCTCAAAGAACAATTTGACTTAGTTTTTATAAACGAACCAACTCAAAATATTTCAATAATTTAGTCAAACGAATATATTATTTCAAAAGTACTTACATACTATCCAGCAAAATCAGCCCAATATAAGTAAGCATATCTAAAACTCAGGCTTAGAATAGATTTAAAATAACCCTCCTTTTTGCCTCGCCTTAGGGCGAATTTCACCATACTTTTATACCGAGTATATAAGTCTACAGTCTACAGTTTTTCCATACAAACACTGTCAGCCGTCAATTTTATTCCACGGATAAAAGGGCGAATTTCAACATACTTTTATACCGAGTATAAGTCTTATCCTGCGAAAAAATTTTGTATTTTTGACAGTTTTTCCATACTAGTCAGATAACTTTTATCCGTAGAATAAAATTGACGTCTGACAGTTTTTGTATGGAAAAACTGAAGTTAACTATCCAAAAGCAGCAGCAGCAGGACAGCTGTGGTAGCCCAGTGGTAACGGCCATGACTTACTAGTTGTATTGTAGGTAGGTTCGAACCCTGACTGATTTAATTACCACTGCTCTCAAAACGGTGATGGAAAATATCGTGAGGAAACTGGCATGTCCTAGAACCAAAAATTCGAAGACATGTTGCATGTACCACGCGTGGTGGATGACGGCCCACTCCCTTCGGCCTATGTCCCAACACTCACTGCAACATAATATTATGCTGACTAAAACTATCCAAAATCATTCCTTTCATTAACTGCTGAGAATGGGAGATGATGTGGGTTGGTTCGTTTTGGCAGAACTAAGCGCAATACGAAGAAAATGTAGTGTTTCCGGGCGGGCAGGCGGTCTACTAGTGTATGGAGAAGGAAGTATGATAGCTTTCACACAGTGGCAGCAAGCACATCAGTATGTCCGTGTGTCACAGCATTCCTCCCCGAATCTAATGGAGCGAAATTGAAATCGAGTTGTATCAGGGATGTTATGGAGCTTCGGTTCCGAGTAGTTCCGACCCCGAAAGGTCGGAATTTCCGAAAGTGCCAAATGTCATGATTTCATAAAATAATCATTCAATGCACTTTCATGAGCTTAGAGAGTTGTATTGCTGATTTTAATGTTTATAATTCTATAAATCCATATTTGTTACGAGCGCTAATCATATTTAGATCAACATACAACCTGATACTGACCTGCAAATTGCAAAAAACGTAAGAAAATTTGAATTTCGCGGGCCACCCTAGCGCATCCCCCTTAAGTATCTCCGACTTTGGTTCCGATAAATTTTTAATTGGAGTTATACCGAAGGTCAAAAATGTCTAAACACAGCGATACACGTGTAAGAAATAGATTGGATGGAGTTAAAGCTGCAAAATTATTGATAATGTACAATTTGCCAGTTTGAGAGTTACTGGATTCGATTTAAATTAAGTTAATTCAATTGTAAATTATCACCTCTCTTGGTACTACTTGGTAGGATAGGAATTACTTAGCTACTTACCTAGGTAGGTATATTATGATTATGATTGCTAATATTTGACTGAGCCACAATATTTTTATTGTCTAAATAAGTCTTCCCCTAACACATCTATCTTCTACCTCCAAATTCGGTTCCGATTCCGACTCCGACTCCGGTTCCGACAATTTTCGAACTCGCTTTGCTCGCTCTTGCATCCTAAATTCTCATAACAAGTATGAATGGTCAAAAGAAAACTTAAACTTATCCCAGGCGGTCGAAACTGAGTGCAAGCACATGCAGTGTGCAAGAATTCTTCTTCATTAGGTCGGTACCACATTGAATGCAAAGTATACAAGTGGTTCCATTATTCATATAACAAACAGATAGATAGACGGACATGGTGAAACTATAAGGGTTCCTTGTTGACTACGGAACCCTAAAAAGTACTCTGTGACAAGTGGCTAACACAAAATTATTCAATAATAAGTACAAGTAAATAAAAGAGGGTAGAAAATATGCTATAGAGGAACTATGGCTGTAGTTTCTATATTTATGACACTGTCCACCCAGTTCACCGTTTTCTACCGTATTTTTTAATTGGTAGCACCGTATTTCCGAATGAGTGGAGCGAGTTTTACTGTCAGCAGGGATGCCAAATTGTATAGTTGGATACAAAATTGTATAATTTGGTCACCCTCTTTATTCTTAGCGGGGTAATTGCGTAACACACATAAAATGACAATTGATCGCTATATCTTTCGTTTTGAAAGTTTAGCCACGTTCATTGCATTATTTACCTTGCCGAGCAGATGATTTTTCAAACCTATTAACAATGGAAATGGAATAGGAATATCCTTCAAAACTCTTAGATTGCTAATGAAGGCGTGTTACGCAATTAATTTGTCAAGTGAACCTATCGCTTTTACATTGCACCCCCTCCTGTTCTTAAATGCTAACCGTCCATTATAATATAAATAATTATTTTTCTTGTGTCTAATTACTTAATGCTTTTACATTACACACCTTCCGTAAGTTCGCTAATGGTAACAAAGAAATTAAATAAAAACTCAGGGTCAGAAATACGCCCTGAAATCGTGGATTGGGTAATATTCGATACCAAGCCAGCCACACCAAGCATTAAGAGTTTTACTGATTTAAAGCCTTAGCCACCGGTGCATTTCTTTGTAAAAGTTTCAAAATCAGTTACAAAAAAAAAACACGTGTAGGTACAATACTACGAGGATCTTTTGGCGCGCGCGGTAAGTAATTAAGTATGCTGACAGGGAGGCGCTGCCGCTGATATACTCGTTAGTAGTGCTAACAATAATAACGACTAAAAAAACAATTTGTTCATTTATAAATAGGACAAAATCGAAATTAAAAAATAATGGTCTACCGTTTTTTTTTTTGTATAATATGATTTGATATTGTATAATTTTTGAGACTCAGCGGTATAATATAGGTTGGCTCCACTGGCAGCCCTGCCTCTATCCGTCACCGTCAGTTCAGTTCAGCCAAGTTCAGCGCAGTTGAGCAGTGTTTCGTTCAATGACGTTACTGACATTCGTAAATTCTAAGCTGAAATAAACGTCCATTTTATTATTGTGAGAAAATGGATCTCTTGCGAGTGCGTGTGAACTTTAAATATATAACCAGTGTGTTCCTTTTGGTTTTTGCTGTCGGCCAGTCTACGAACGGTATGTCGCAACTTGCGTGCCCACGTAATGAAAACAATGCAACGATTTATTTAGCCTCTTTGAATGCAGTATCATCTAAAACTTTTGCATTCCAACATGACGTGATTGTATCTTGCCGCTTAGATTGTTTCTCGAAACTTTTATTTAGCAGAAAATAGTTTGTAGGTCACGATATTATTCTCGTCTCAAACTAAGAAAGAAGTAAGAAAACCTTGAAAGCCTTTAGGCTGTTTTTTATAGCAAGTTTCAATACGTCATCTGACGTGGTTTTAAATTATTCAGGCTGTTATTATTGTACATTTGTAATTAATTAATTTTTGTTATACTAAGCAACTTGTTGTTTTCGAGTCTTTTGCCGAGCAAAAAGTGTGCACCTGTTACAAAATTACTAAGAAACCTTGCATTCTATTCCGCCAACATATTCAACAGGTTAAAATTATTGTGGAGTTTCACATGAGAATGCATTAATATGAAATTCTTTGAATTGTTATTTATCTCCGTACAATTTACCTACATTCGTTTGATAACGAATGTATGTAAATTTTACACAACTGTGCTGTGCAAATGGCATCACTACTTTTGTTTTATAGGAGACTCCAAAACTACTTCGAGAATATATTTTATCATTGTAGGTATACACCAAATTGTAAAAGTAGATTAAGCCTGCAGCTGCAAATTTAATATTGAAATGTAATTTAGTGTGCTAAAAACATTAGTTATTGGCTAACATATCCTGGATGCAACAATTACATTGGCCAACACTTTAGGCTCTGTGGAATAGCTGCTTATTACTTAATGTATATTGTTAGCTCTCTAATCTAAAGGGAATATTGTAGCAATATGTTAAATTTATAGTAAAAGTACATGAAATTAAAACTTGAACTAATCATGTAATTAATTCTATGTTTTCAACCACTTTGATAAAAACATAGCTGTGATTTTGATGAATACCCACAAGGTGCAGCTATGAGAAGCACTAAATCATATAATTATTGAAAACTTTTCACTTTTTAGAAAAAAAGGGGTAAAATGCGATGTAGACATAGAAAAACTTAATACTTATAGCATTTAAAGTATTTGTGTCTTTATTTAATTTGCGAACCTCATTCTTAAACAATTAACTATTCAAGGGCTAACATTCTTGAATATAAATTACTAGCTGCGCCCCGTGGTTTCACCCGCATAAGTCTCGATCCTGTGGGAATATCAGGTTAAAAGGTATCCTATGTCCTCCAGGTCATTGTCTACCCATAAGCAAAATTTCATCCAAATCCATTCACCCGTTTTAGAATGAGAGCATAACAAAAAAACACACATTCGCATTTATAATATTAGTTAGAATTTTTATCATTGCATGATAAATATGAGAACTCTTATGGTCTTTTGACATCGTTATTTCCCAACCCTTTGATTAAACTCTGCTTCAAAATTATTGTTATGATAAACATTATTACAATTATTGTTCCTGAAACAATCCCACACTAAACTTCCCGGTGATTGCCAGATCACGATACAGCGCAAGTGCTTCAATAACCCAAGTATACTCTGTGAGATTGTCAGAAATACCAAGGAGTTGGTGGCCTTCCTTGAGAAGCTGGGGTGGATCAAAAATAATCAATTTTCGAATCTGTACGCAAAATATGCGCTTTGACGAGGAGTTTCGGACACCAGCTCGTAATACTTATTAACAATGTCGCACAAGTTGTTTCCCAATGAATATGAGGGCTTACAAATATCTCAGACACAAATTAGGTTGACCGTCCGACCTCGCACATATGACTTGTTGAGTGTGACAAGCCACTAGTGTGGGTAGCTTTAATAATACTAAGGAAAAAGTATTTTTTTTATTTTATAACATGTTCTGATTCATTAATATGCGCTTAACTGCTTTTATATAATGTATTTGTCTCCTAATACAATTTCCATTTTTTTATAATCACCAAACCATAGTTATTGCATAGATTGGTTAACCTATATGAAAATAAATAAATAATACTTCTCATGTGTGTGTTTAGTACATTAAAAATTCATGATAAAGTGTTTTTAAATCCGTAATGATTGCTCGCTCAAATCCATGAATTCCCTGAAATGTATACTTACTTAATTAAATTTTGTTGGTCCATACCAGATGGATGGTTTCAATATAACAGCAATTGATAGGAATGGCTGTAAATTGTGATTACTGAAAGAAGTCAGGATCAGCATCTGCCATAAAATCTACCATGACCTATTTATTTTTTGCATTTTTTTTTCTTTATTCTTATTAATGTTACCTACATTTTATATCAATGGTGGCAATGCCCATCGTACAACGAGACATCTTAACACAGAAGGATTTTAATAAAAATAAGAAAAGCACTGTTGAAATGAGAGATTTATTATCATTTGACAAAGGTACAATAAAACCCCTGTTTCATCAACAACCTACCAACTACCATCACTTAATTTTGGAAATGCTGTATAAATCGAAAGTCATTTATATAATTAGTGTGAGAATCAGCACTTTTTGAATAACTTAATGCAGTTCTCCAAAACGCATGCCCCTCACCACTTCCTAGTGCTTTAGCTAATTAGCTAGGAAGAAGTGGCGCAACAAACTCCCCAGCAGCACATTGGTGCTTCCATTGAATTATACTATACATTTACTTACATAATTATATTTTTACTTACATACTTTTAGTTATACTATTACTATACCTAGTTATCAAATTCAATGGATGAACTGATTGTTTAGTTGTTTCGTCGTGCAAACCTGGGATGTAGAAGAAAACTGATAACAGGAATTTTTAAATCTATCTCTATAATTATATATAAATCAATTACCGTGCCGCCGCGCGTTAGTCTCGCAAAAACTCTAAAATGGCGCGTCCGATTTGTTTTTTTTTTAAGTATGATCGCCTGAATCTTGATAAGGAAAAAGGAAAATTAGGAAATACCCAAAAGATTTTGTATCGATCTCACGTGGTACGAAGTTCACCGGGTCATCTAGTCATAAAAATCCTTTATTTCTTGTCTTTTGACCAGACTTGAGACAATTTTTGTCCATATTTTGGCCATAGAATATATTAGTTAATCGCTATTATTGCTACCCTCAGTCCTTTGCTTCTTCAACTGAAATAGCACAGTACATTTTTTTTTTTTTTTCATAGCCACCAAATCTGAGAAGGTAGTTATGAAACTAATGGCTCCCTCGTAGGTCTATTGCTCGCAAGCGCTACTCTACTGAGCATGAGGTCCTGGGTTCGATTCCCAGGTGGGGGAAAGTGTTATTAGTAGCAGCCCGGAGTCTGGAATTTGTGCCCGATGGTGGCAATAGGCTCGCCCCCATTACATGGGAATTAAACATAATTGTGGCGGCGAAATGTGAGTGTACTATGTGTTGCTACACATCAAGCTATACATTTCCAGTTTATGCTGATCTCACATTGTATAGGATTTCCGTACAATGCGAGGTCAGCTTATACTGGAAATGTATAGCTTGATGTGTAGCCGTGTGTACACCTCTGCGTAACCCTTCGAGGAAACAAAGCGTGATGCTATGTTACAGAAATATGGTTCTCTTTTTCAAAGCACCATAATATACAATTTAATATTATTATTGCATAAATTTCAACTATCGAGTTATGTACCATATTGTTTTTGTAGATATTTTTTCTGCCTACTTGAGGTCGTTGAACTGAGACCAGGACCTCTTGTCAGTGCGGCGGCGCGGCCGACAAGTTGTGGTGACGTAGGAAGGAGCTCGTAAACTCAAGGTTACAACGTCTTCCTCTACCGTATCTAATGTATTTTGAGCTTGAATATACTCATATCAAGTAAGCCCGATTTTTGTGACGTTCTCATGACAGTGTAGAAACAGCATTAATCTGGCCGCTCCAATTATGTCACGGACATTCCAGAACAGACGTACATTTCTGATTGTGATTTGCGCCACAATGAGAGATGTCCCGATTTTGCCAAGGAGCTGTTATTTCTAAATACATAGCGCAGGTGCGCAGGCGCTACTATGTGTGGACCTAGACAGTGATCTTTTGACGGTATGATGTCATACTTTCTAACGAAACTCATTCAAAGTTTTGAAACAATTGTCAAATAGAATACGAATCTATTTGTATGGTCTGTTCTTTTCTAAAAGTATCTGATGAAAATGGACTTAATCTAATCGATCAGAACAAGCACTACAAATTGAGTTCTTTGAATTGATTATTTTAATTAAGGCTCTGTGCACCAAAAGCCTCTTTTGTCAATTACTTATCTAATTTTGAGAAAGCTTGAAATAATTGACTATAAAAGTACATTTTTCGTGGTACTAAACCATTCGTGTCAGTCACAGTGCACTCTCGAAAATATGGTTTATTTCGCCTGAAGTTATTGTAACTATAATCATAAAATTAAATTTTGATTTTATCTCAAGGATAACTGAAGCCTGTGATTTTTAAATTTTCTGATATGGTATGCTAAATAATAGGAAAAATACATTACCGAAAAGGTTTAAAAAAAAAAGTTTTTCTACATTTATTTTCTGCTCTATTTTGTATCGAAGTCTCAGACCAACAAAAAAAGAAAGACGGATCACGCCGTACATCAACCGTGAAGCCACAAAACCATGCTCCTGCAAGTAAACACACAGGCTCACGCACACACCTACACTAAAACCATGCTCATCGCTCCTAGTACATCACGAGTCGTCGTCTAGTTAACATCAATAACAAAAATAGAATTATGCCTTCCTGTGTAGTAAAAACTTGTAAAAACAAATAGCAAATCACATAAAAAGTCTCACGGAATCACTTTTCACTTGTACGTACTTGAACATCGTTTTTTAATTTAATGACCTATGAATTTTAGGTTACTTGGAACAAAAAACCTCAACGAATGAACGAATGAAAGCAGTGACATAACGTGTTAGGGTTGCTATAGTGTGATTTCAAATGACATGACCAGTGGGACTATGGGCGCCTGCTTAAGTGTCGAAATCAATGTGCAGCAAATATTGTTTTATTTTTGCAATTTTTGTATTCTACAGTTTCCAGATAAAAAAGTTTCACGAGTCTAAAAGATCAGGAAACTGAGAAAAATAAAGATAAGTATTCACTAAATAACTCTGCTTTTCGATATGAGATGGCGCTAAGCGTTGTGGTTATCGAGTTCAAGACAAGTTTTTGACATTGATTGTCGCTGAGATGAGACTGCGACTTGAATTTGAACGTTTTTAGTTACGGGAATTAGGCAATCACCGCCGCCCATAGACATCCACAACACCTGGGTTTTTGCTGATGCGTTGCCACCCTTTTCCCAAATAAACGCTGCTTTATTAAGTTTTGCTGGCTCACACGCAATCGAACCGCTGTGTCAGACTTTATACCTGCTGTCTTGTTGTTAAATAGTATTGTTCCAATGTAGTTCAAGTACATACCTGATTATTCAACCACCGGGTAAGCCACGCTAGCAGGGGTAAGGTTGGCAAAGGTTGGCATTGAAATAATACGCCTTTGAACCCGCCTTACGAAATATGCCACAGTTTATGCACCTCATCATAATATCCATTTAATCGAATCGTAGAGCAAAACAGATGAATCCTTTTTATATAGCAATGGTAATCAGGCGATATCAGTTCGTAAAGAATAGCAATGGTCGTTAGAAATAGAACACAAAAATCGACAGTACATAACGAACTGTAAACACAACGTGACGCCAAGATCGGATGTGCAAGTAGGGAAGGTGAATGGTGATCTGAGATCGATAAATGATATTCGATTTTTTCCCGAACACTAAAATTGAAATCATTTGACTGACTCGTTGGTCTAGTAGTCACAAGCGCTGTAGCGCTGTATCCGGGAATCGCACCCAGGACCTGAGCATGAGGTCCTGGCTGCGATTCCCGGGTCAGGCAAAGTGTCATTGAGTTTGTCCATCTAGAATATCTCAGTAGCAAGTGGAGTCCGGATTTTTTGCCCGGTTGATGGAAATAGGCTCGCCCCCTATTACATGGGACTTACAACATAACTAGCAAAATGAGGGTGTATAGGTACACCTCTCCCTTCAGGGGAAGCGTGATGTTATGTTATGTTATTATTAAACAAACACAGTTAAAAAGAGTATAATAAAATATCAATTCAAAAATATATTTTTTTGCGAATCGATTTTTCATGCTTTGACTCGAATCGATTAATTGGGTATTTTATGTAAAAGATTGCTACCTTAATATATTGTGCCTTTGGTCCCACCACTAATGTCAGATGCATTGTCAAAGAAATAAAAGTCCTTTATACACAGTGATTACCTATTATGGTGTTCGAACGTCACAAATATCAATAAAAATCTAACCTGTAGGCGTGTAAATAAATCAAATTAACTATAAATAAAAGATGCAGTATAATTATATTCCATGTCATTTATTCTCTTGATCGAAAATAACTCGTTCTTTGTTTATTTTTTCTATACTATGTGTAGCTTATTATGGTTACCGGATGGTTATAGTTACAATGGAACGTTAAAATAGGGAAGTACTTATAGAGATCGTTTCATCATTATAGTTCCTATGCCGTAATGTTGGCACTTTAACAACGGACCTATTAGGTGGCACCGTAACGTACAAATGTCCGTCCTACAACAGTGGAACCAACATTACGGCATAGGAACTATTTGATGAAACGCACTCTAAAAGAAAAGCGGAAGCAATTAAAATATTGTTTTTGCAGATATTTTAACCTTGGCTTTATTCGGAATAATTTATCCATGATAAATTAGATCTTCATTTTTAAATCTTAGTGTATTTACTGTAATCCTGCACAAGTTCCCGAATTCGAATGCAGAAACTGGTCATGTCCTTTTCCCATTCGATTAAACCGATTTAAATTATGATTTCTTATTTCGAGTTAGATTTCCTAGTTATTTTAGATTTCCTAGTAATACTGAATCTAAAAGTAAATGGATAGTAGCTATACGAAATAGCGATGTATTTTTTTTTGTTTTTGTTTCGGTATATAAGTCGTTCTTAACAATCGAGTTATAATACCATACTCAACAATATCTTACTCGTGCAATATTATCCTACCAATACAATATTATTCCCCAAATTATAGGGAAAAACTTTAAAAAATGACAAACCTTTTTACACACATAGATAAAAAGGTGGCTTCACTTTTGATGTACGGCGCGCTCCGTCTTTCCTTTTTTGTTGGTCTGAGATCGAAGTTGAAAAAAGTGGTTCAGCCTAATGTTATTTAAATCAAACAATATTTTTTTGGAGAAAGTGGTGTGATATACAGTTAAAAAACCTTATAAATACAGATGAATGCGTTACTAATTCCCTTCAGTGAGTGATTGCGTAAAAATATAACCTGAACCAGGGCTTGAAATACCGTTAAAAATATGGTATCGTTACAGCCTTCTGATGCGGGTATCGTTAACTAATAAATAACGTTATATTATTTACCGTTATATCTGGCACATTTTACCGTTAAACATACGTAACGTTAAAATCTAAGGTAACGATAATTTTATCGTTATAATTAGTTTTGTTACCGTCGCTCTCGTCCAATTGCAAAAGAATGTCAGATTGCATCGACGCTAAGACTGCCGTACGACTATTTGCGCGTTTAATAGATATTATCTTATCATTGCTATTCTGTGTTGTGCTTGTACTTGAGAATATACTTGGTTGGTTGGTCCACCGTGTTCTGTAAGCGCGTACGACTGCCGTGAGCGGTGAGAGATATGAAGACGACAAACGAAATGGCAACAGCGCCGACAGGGTGTGAGAGTGAGAGGGGCGCGCGCGCACGCCGGCCGCGGCCGCCTTTGAAGCGGGCTGGCAACGTCGCTTAAAATAACAAAATAATACCGATAATTTTTTACCGCTATTTTTACAATAACGTTAAAAATACCGGTAATTTTTACCAAAAATGTTAACGTTATTATTATGTTATGCTACTAAGTAACGCTACCAAATTGTACCGATATCGAAGTATCTCTACGGAAATACCGTTACTTAACGTTACTTTTAATGTGAATTGGTATCGTTTTCAAGCCCTGACCTGAACAAGGTTTGTTTACACTTTAATGAGATACTTTTGGAAAAGAGTATGGTACTTACTTATATTGTGCGGGGCAGTACGTCTTCACAATGATGCAAAAAAATAGTTTCAGCTAACTATAACTACTCAACAATATTTTTAAGTTTATAAACGGATTATCAGTTCAGCGGCCCACGTCACGTAGTTAGGCATTCAAGCGATGATCTGGATTCCATTCCTTTGGACTCGGTTTTTGCTTTACGTAGAAACAAGCCTTTCAATTGAATCGCCAGATCAGAATGCGTCACTGTCTACGAGAATTCCACGACTGTCAATATCTGGAGAAGCATACGCAAGTTGTTTGTTGTGGTATGATTTTGTCGTTTCCCAGGAATGGACTGAGAGTTTTTGTAACACTTAGGGCGGGTTGTTTCACGTCCACATTACGCACGGGTAAACGTCCAAATGACGCTAACTATCGTCAAATCAAAAACAAGTTTTGTTTCACCAAATAATGGAATAACTTTGACACAACGCTTTGTATTTAACGAACGTTAAATTTGACGTACGTATGTTACGTTAACCAACCGTTTGACACAACCGGCCCTTAATCTCTAGTCTTTATGTCATCCAAGTTATCTTTAACCTTTTCGGCAGTTTCTGTTTATTAAATGATATATTGATGCTCAGTTCTTTAACATGGCTTGGAGTTGGGCTTCGGAATTTTTTGTAGGAAAATGTACTTACCTAGTTTATTGAGAGGATGAAACGGCCTTATGGAGGCCGTGGAGGGTCATGTATAACCAGTATTAAAAATCAATAAAATTTTCACCCAATATATTTTGGGCCATGTTTCCGCTGTTACGCCTTTATAGGAATTTGCACAGTCATTACCACATTGGTTCAAATTGGTTCACTCAATTTAGTCGTAGGTGGCAATCTGCACGTTTACATTGTATTTATCGTAGTATTTGTTTTTTCTTTGAGTAGGCAGAAACTTGAAGACAATTTAAGGTGATCGACAAAATTATCTGTCCCCGAATGTGTTTTACTTTACATCAATATTGTTCAAGCTTTGTTCATGGTAGTGTTGTTTTTGCACTTACTCATACACATTCATGTTTCTGTAATTCTTAGAGCCGGTTGTCAAAGATGCAATGAGGATTGCATATTTTAAAGATTTTCATGAAAATCCTAGGAATCCGTAAATCATGTAATCTGTTGATACTGAGAGTGATAATCAATAATTCCTAATGATACTGGTTTTCTAGTAACGGTAATCCGAATGTATTTTTTTTTCTGATGTACAATCACGGACTTTAATTGATGAGCCACCTGGCACTGTTTGTATTTTAGCCGTTTAATGCAAATCGGGTTTATTCGGGTCCCGACACGCAAAGTCATCGTATTAGAAGAAGAAAATTATATTTCATCTTTACCGGTTGGCTAACCTGAGAGCCAGAACTACAAACTTGACAGCAGAGTGACTAGTTGACTACCCAAAGTCAACCAATTGCAGGTATAGCAACAGTAACCTAGCAACGATCAAATCGGGTTTATTCGGTTCCCGACACGCAAAGTCATGTCTTCGTATTAGAAGAAGAAAATTATATTTCATATCTTTACCGGTTGGCTAACCTGAGAGCCAGAACTACAAACTTGACAGCAGAGTGACTACCCAAACTTAACCAATTGCAGGTCTAGCAACAGTAACCTAGCAACGATTGTTTATCGTTGCTGGGTTACTGTTGCGATAGTAACGCTAGAGTACGGATAAATATTAAAAGTCATTTCGACAAGTTCGAAAGTAACGTCTCTGACATCGATATTTCAACTGTCACTGTCTTCAGTTAAGTTTTCAGAATTATCGAGTTAATGAGCTATGATTCAAAGGAGGTCGGTATCAAATAGATTGGATAAACTTAATGCAACATTGTATTCATTTTTATCATTGAGAACTTATTAGTCTACCTCTATGGATAAGACTATTTCCGATTAAAAGTAATTTATTTGTCATCTTGTTTACGAGCGTGCGATTTGAGTTCGTGTAATCTCGTGAATGTATGAAACTGCAAAATTAAAAAGTTTGAAGGTGGCTCATCAATTAAAGTCCATGACTGTACAACTTGTTTTTTTTTTAATCCCATAACTCTAGTTTATTAATGAGACCATGTCAAAGAATCAACTGGCATATAAATTAGTCCTCCGCCGCGTCTGTTTGTCTGTCTGTTCGCGATAAACTCAAAAATACTGTATCGATTTTCATTGTCTTTTCACTAATGGATAGAGTGGTTCTGGAGGAAGCTTTTAGTATTGTATAATAAAATAACCGATATACACGCGGGCGAAGCCGCAGGCATCAGCTAGTGGTCTATAAACGAAAGATTTTTATTTAATAAAAATAATCACATCAGAATGCAAGAAATAAAAATGAATGGAAGGCAAAGACATTTTATCTCAGAGCAACGACAGACAAACAACCAACCTCTGCGCATTCTTGTTATGCTATCATCTCCAATGTTTTATTTTTTTATTTCCATTGTTTTGTTTATCTCTTGTTTATTATAAGACGTACGTGCCACTTCATATAATCATATTATGAATATAATGCATTATATTATCACATTCATTAAAGAAAAGAATCAGTAGTTTATGTGTTTTTAAACAATACTTAGGCCCATAGGTACCATGAAAAAATAAACACCTAACCTTATTATTAGCTTCTGTCCGCGACTTGATTCGCGTGGAAGCATAATTTATGTACTAAAATTACTGCCACATTTTTATAAAACTTTTTGATCGGTGACCTCACATCCCAGCCCCGCCCACTCTAATATTTCGTTATCGCGTTCTTTCTGACTTTTTACACGACTGCCCAAAAAGGAGTGTAATTTTAGACTTAGGACTGGTAAATCCAGAGACTGACGCGTTCAAACAAACAAACTCTTCAGCTTTATGTATTAGTACCTAACCTATAGATTACTCACAGTTCAAAGTAACAGGTTAAGTAGGGTTACACTTTGACACTTACTGATAAAGAAATAAGACGAGTAATGACGACGGCAAGCTGAGTATTTAAAGAAGTAACGAAGTCGAGTCGTGCCTTCATCGACGTCCCCTTCATTTTCAATATCAAAACAGCATTGAATATTCTCTAGAATATATTCTTTATAATAGAATTATATACATCATATTTATTTGCAATAAATGTAGGTACCTATAAATCAGTATTTACAGTTTGTATGGAATCCATGTACCTACATTCTATGCAAAAATAGGTTCATTGAAATAGAAAAAAAAAAAAACTAATAAAAAGGAAAGAAAATACTTAAGTTGTCATTTTGTGGTCTGTGCATCTATTAACGATTGAAAAAAAATGGCTCGATGAAGTTTTGCGAATGAAATTACTCAGTATCATGAAGTTTCTAAGGACCACATGTTGCCATAGTGTGCCTACCTCCTCAAACATCTCATCTCAATCTCAAACCACATGAAACTGTCAAATTTTTTGTTTCCTTCTGTTGTCAGTTACCTACAGATTTTATAGGGGCGGTATACCTGTACATAGCTCAATCTGCACCCAAGCCGCATGTCTTCATCGTCCATACAAACATGTCTATCAGCGGTCATCTCAGCGTTCATTCGTTTCAATGCATGTTATCTTTAACACAGTCCAAGTTGAACTGTCCAACCATCGTCATTGGTCTTCCACTACTCTTAGCCATCCACATTCAAACTTCTTTCCGAATCGATGATACAATTTTCGTCTTGATGACTAGATTGCTTTGTCCCAGTTGGTGGCCATGATCGCGGCTTCAGTAGCTTCAAAGCCAAAACTTTTTGAAGTGAAAACTTCTTTTGCGCTCTTTCTGAACGAAGCTGAACCGTCGCGCTCGGGTCGGTGACGCTGAATCAGGTGTACTCAACAGTCAGCACCAGTCGGTCGGTAACACTGAATCGCGTATACTCGGCTCCAGTCGTAAGTTTTCATTTCTATTCTGTGTTCATAAGCACACACCCTCTTTTTCATACTCCGTTATACCCCGCATCTTTGTAAAGTAGGTACCTCTAACTTTCATGGCTCTCATTAATGGGTTTTATATTGGTTATATATACCCTGGCAGTTACTGACCTGACATCCACTCAAAATTCATTCAATGGCCGTTAGTGCTAAGTAATGGCATTGTGCCCCGCAAGGTCATTCGGTATAGCGGACAAAGCGAGGTTGTGGTCAGGCCCGCATAAAAGGCTGGGTGTCTATATTTACGCCATTTTTCAATACCTTAATCAACATCATCATTCAGCGGAAAGACGTCCACTGCTGGACATAGGACTTGCCCAACCGCTTCAATGAACCATATCGTTTCGCGGCAGTGTTTCAATTTATTTATTTATCTACTACTAGCTTATGCCCGCCGCCGCCGCTTCGCCGTCGTTGAGGGTGCGTCATAATTGGAGGTTGGAAATTATCCCATGGGATGGGAACGTACTACCGGGATAAAAAGTATCCTATGTGTTAATACATCCAGAAAAAGGGACAAAATATCTTCGTTAAGTGCTATTTTATTATATGTATAGATATTAGTTTTGTAAGAACCTAATTCACATTTTATGAAACGCAGTTGCTACTCATACGTACAAGTGACAATTATTTACTGAGTAACATAATATTGAACCCTGAGGTTAGTATTTGTTCTTAAAACTAATTAGGTATCTGTCTATATATGTTTTGTGAGAAAAGTTTGCTTACATTGAACATTCTGGTCATCAACTGGTTATTGACAAAATTCTGTGGGTACGGATAATAACGGATAGATACGTTATCAAGCTAAAAACCAAAACAATGTAGATAAATGTTGAGTTTGGATCATAGTTCATTATACTGTCTGTAGGTCAGTACTTCTCGAATTATAGCAGTCGTTGTCAAAAGTTAATTGCACTAATTTGGCGACGTTCAATTTGTTACCTAGGGGATAGGACTGTATGAATACATAATAAAGACAATTTTTTTTTTGGTACCTTAGCTCTCAGTGTACCTACAACAAAAACTTGAATCTTTGAAGTACAATTACTTATTGTGTTTGATGGTTGTATAGCAGGACTACCAATAATCGACATAATTATATAGACTACCTTACTTAGAACTGGGTGACGCAGTTGCGCTCCTTGTAGGACACAAAAAGTTGAGTTGCCTACTGGGATGTTTTCCGGGTTTGTATTCATAATCAGCCTATAATGTTCCCACTGCTGGGACACAGGACACAGGCCTCCTCTCAGTGAGAGGGAGTGGGCCGTAATCCACCACGCGGGCCCAGTGCGGGTTGGTGGATGGGTAGGTATCTATTACAAACTTAAACTCAAGAAAAATTGTGGAAGTATAAAGTTCTTGTTCTTGTTTTATCTGATTTTTTTTTTAATTTGCTTTGAAACTGTGACTCAAAGCATTTATTTCAATTAAACCATTTACAGGCACTTTTTAATTTAAATTGATTCGGTCATTCAGAAAGATGAAGTTAGTTGCTAATTCCAAAGCGGAGTAGGTACCTATGGAGAGAGGAATGGACAAGAAACTCCATGGGCACTCTTAAATTATATTGTTACAAAATATTAGTAACAGCAATAATTTTGAACTTTATATGTGAGAACGATATAAAAATACGTGCACGTTAAAAGCGTCCTGTGGAAGGCTATGCTTGCCAAAGTGTATTCAGGACATTGGGCTAAGGCCTCCTGCAGATAGCCGACTGATCACATAACCAGCAAAACAGGTTTGCACAGGACGTGACTCATAATATTCTTTGTTGTTGTTTATGTAATGTTGCACAGATTGTATGATCGTCATACGAGAATCACTTTGGGACTTTGTCATTATAAACTCGTTACTTGTCAATTCATAATTATGCCATTTGCAACGTATAATATGACAAGGTTCTGCACCTAGCTTCTGACGTTTCATAAGTGCCGTTGTAGGTTTATGCGAAATAAAATATTTTGTTTTCGTTAGACGACCTAGCGACTGCTTGCACCGTAAAGCCCCGCAGAGAGGCGCGACGCGACTCCGGTAGAACAATTTCCATAAAGTTTTCATGGGAATGGTTCCACCAGTTGCGCAGAGCCTGTTTGCGGAGCCTTAAATGACTGAATTACTCGTAGTCGTTGGTACATCCGTAATGTAATGTACGGACTAAACGGAGAAAAGTGAACTGTGACCACTCAAACAGATTAGTTGGTTTAATCGGTCGTCTGTGGAAATCCTATAGCACTAGACTTCTGTTTATGTTACTTAAGCGAGTCACGTTTCGAGAATGCTGCGCAGCATGTAATTAAAAACATACAAGCGCTCATCTACACATCCTCATTATTTACTAACATTATTGTGGAATATATCTGTAGCCATAGGAGCTGTCTTATAGCACTTAACGCTTTTATGTATACAATTTATTCACTAACAATGCAGACAGAACTCATTATGGTGCCTAAAAACGTACACACTTTTCAGTATTTATTAACTATGCCACTAAACTAAACACATGCTGAATTACTAAGGAGTTTCAGGAAAAAGTGTTCTTTTTTTGAGTTTATACTCAGTTTATAGCCTTATAGTTTTAATTATTTCACTATTGCCGAATTCCCAACCATTCATCATCAACAACTTTTGGAAACAATCAAAGAAAAAAAATGGGTAATACCTATGGTTTTCCATGTCCGGTGACTAATACTTATTCGAATGTCCATAACCCTCTGTGGCTAAATGCCAAGGAATAAGTCCATTGATGAGTTACTACTTAATTTGGTAAGGGTTGGTTGGAAACAAATGCATGGAAGTCTCGTGACTCCAGTTGCCTCCAAAATCGCGCAACGTCTCTGGACGATATCTAGTTTCTCCAAAATTTTGGAGAAAACGTGTCTATCGCCTACGTCATCTCAGGAAATCTGTTGACCTTGATCGAATGAACCGTTACATTACTTCTGGTTTAACAACCACATACATTTAATGAATTTCAATGAGTCTTCTCATTTCATTGTAAAGTTTTTTTTCCTTTCTCGACATTTGTTTTTAAGCCGAGTGGTGACGTCCTTCATCTTACAAAATGTCTTCCTTCCTCTTAAAAAATGGAAACAGCTAAATAAAAAATGGACATTTATGCCCAAAAATTTCCCAACGTTTGATACTGCTGCACAGCTAAGTAATTATTTTTGGTTGTTGGCTAAGTAATTGTTGTACCTTTTTTTTACATTTAAAATCAGTACAACACGGACAGCTATGTGTAGTGTTGTGATGCTTTTGGAGGTCGATGAACGCGTGTTATTAATTACGATTTCCCTAAACAATGAGCAATATATGACAGCTTGTTAGGCGTAATAGGCATGCTCACCCGTGTCTCGTGATGCATATACTTGATTAACAATATACTGTGACTACTGTGAGTAAGCAAATCCATTGTGCGAAGAATATTAAATAAATACTATTACTAATGATTTCTTATCTGTATATATAAATTATAATAAGTTCTATGTACTTATACGTATGTGAAAGATTTGAGATTATTTTAGGGCACCAGCCTAGAAGTTCCTGTTGAAAAATGTTGACTTTTAAAATACTATCCTAGCTAAGTAATAAAAATAAGCCTTCGCTTTTAGTAATGTTTGATCACCTTAACAAAACATTAAGTAAAATAAGAACCCAGAGAAAGTAATAGAAGTAATTAACCACTTGATGCGACACTATTAATCACAAATAAACATAGGGAGTCAACAGCCACAAATAAACAGTACAACCAACCACGTTTTTAATTGAAAAGACAGGAAATAGCCTATTGTGAATTAAACCATAGTGCTAGTTCTCACATTCGTACTAATTTCTGCGTGTTATAAGCGCAAAATGTAATCAGAATACTGGTCAATGACATGTGTAAATGTGAACCGCGGGTTATCCAACACTTGTTAGCTAGTGTGGGTACCTAAAGGCAATAATACGTGTAGTTAACCCCTTATGAATGTGAACTGCTATCTTCAACTGTTACTGTTAGCCTGTATCATCCCACTGCTGGGCAAAGGCCTCTCCCCATGACTTCCAGTGCTTGTGATCCAGTGCTAATGCTAATGTGCACCACTGGTCGTTTGTTTTGTCCAGCTTGTCCCACCATCTTCGACGGGGTCTGCCGCAACGCCTTTTAGGTGTCTCAGAGCTCCACCCACAAGACCCACATAGTGGTTATTTTGGTCCACAACTCATTGGGCATGCGGCAGACATGGCCAGTCCCACTTCAACCTTGCAGCTTTTTGAACAACGTCAGTAATTTGTGTTTTGGAGCGCAATGATCGCACGTTGGCAAACCTTGAGTTTCGACTTTTGAATGTTTGTCAAAGAACAAGTCTCGGAAAAATGCACAAAATGGGAAGAATGCATAATATCTTGCAACAGTTTTTACAAAATTTTCTACGGGGATTTTATCGTGACTGTCTGTATCGTCATCTAGCTTCTTTGTTTCCTTGCGTTAGTGCTTCGTAGATTCCGTATTGTCTGAGCTGTTTCCTTATTTAAACTGCTCGTCGCTTAAAATCAATTCACTAAAGAATTTCTTGCATAGGCAAGAAATTCTAAGAATTTCTTGCATAGACTATAGCATAAAATCTGTACCTACACATAGGTTTAGGATTTTATGCTATAGTCTCTTCCGGAGTCATTATGGCTCCTGAAGGGATAGGTTTCAGTAGCCAGTAGCTATTTGCAGATGTCTGTAAATCCTCAATAATTGAATGACTGATACGTGCACGGTATGGTCCTGCCCATTTGTAACGTACAGTCGCGGAACTATCAACATTAGAATGCAAATGATAGTCCAAAAATGTGACGTATGGAAGGAAATTGTTTAACCTTTCATTCTCCCTCACACATTAAAGTGGATTGTTCATTGAAAGTAACATACCAGCATGTGAGAGTCAATTTAGCGGAATAAACCCTCGTAATGTCTGTAGGCGAAGCCATATCAACTTGTCACTCTTACACTGATTGTGATCAGGCTTTAATAACATGATTACTTCGGATGTTCTTGATAAACCTACTTAGTCAATTCAAGTCAAAATACCTTTATAAATCTTAGCTTGTTTTGAAGCTCTTATCAGGTAGGTACCTAACGGAAATTGTATGATTCCGCTTGCCTGCTGCTTTGACCTGATCTGATTCCTTTATGACACTTATTTAAATGGACTGAATGAAACCATTGAAACTTCAACAAGTCCACAGCCATTTCGTTTTTAATTGACATCACTCGTTTTCATCCTAAAGATAGCTGCATCATAAAATGGCACGGCTCTCTTAGAAAATCCTGGTTCTAACGGGACTAACTCGAATATGTATCATGAATCATGACGTTTATTCATTGTCAAACAAAAATATTTGAATAAAGAAAGAAAGAAATAGTCCTGTAGGTGTTTATTATACAACATGCTCATAAACTCATAACATCTGTCACTTATTAGTACAATTATTAACATTGTGTGCTTAGATGTTTTATGATATAAAACCTTGCTCTTTATACAACCTAAAGTCGATATTTGACACATTACTCGGCGGAAATACGTTAATTCGAATAAAAAAATAATTTGTTGTTGAGATGTTTCATTCTAAGTGGGAGGGGGGCTCGCTAATTAATAACAGCCGCATGAGTCGATCGAAGGTTAAGCTACGCTTTTCGCGGTCGGGTCGTGGATGGGTGACCGCAGATCCATTACATATCGAGACCCCTCCGTGCCTCCGTGTAATCGCCGCCCTATAGAACCATCACAAAATTGAATAATCTTTCTTTACCTTTCAGCATGGAACCTAGAATATGCTCTGGACAGCGGTAGCTCGAGTCCGTTCCGTTACGACATAGTGACGCTAGACCACAGCCGCCAGCGCAGGGATGTGCCAGTGCCGCCGCTGGCCTTGCCAGCCCCTCCGTCGACTGCCACGGGGCTCACATCAGCAGCCCCTGTGCCGTTAGACCCTGCACCAACATCGCTTAACACTTCTTCGACGAATGCCACGCCGGGAGCCAACAAGACTGCTAATACTACTGAAAGTAAGTGGAATTATTTTACAGTTGAAATAACTATAATACTAGCCTATTATTGAGCAGGGCAAAGGCCTCTTCCCATACAGAGAAGGCACGGGCATTGATCACCACAATTTTTCAAGGCGAATTGGCGATTTCATACTTATAATTACTTTTAAGTCCACGTTCCCTCACAATGTTTTGCTTCACTGATGTCAGCGCTGTCCAAGATAAACTTAGAAAATAAAAGAAAATAATATTCTAGCATCAAACATACAGCCTTTTCGTTTTAAAGCCTTTGCACCGTTACTTCATTTGTAACAAGACGAGTCATATTTCATAATTACATTTAATGTCATTTCAGCTTCAAAGATAGTGTCATTCGTTATTTATTTAGTGTTATCATCATGTTTTCCCCTGGCAGTTTTATAAATACAGTACTTGCATAGTAAATAATGTCTTGTACATTTAAAATTACCCTTCACGTAAGTAACGTGTCGATTCCATCACTGCATTATTGATCCACTTGTGTAAAAAATTCTCGATTCTTCCAGGGTTTGCGTGTCCTCTTACTTTTAAATGGGTTCTATGCAGTACTGTAATGCATATTGGAAACGACAGCACCCTCGTTCGTGTCTTCTGACTGACATGTTCAATACAAAATAATTGTAACATGTTTTTTAGAAGTTCAGTCTATAATAGATATGACTAATGTCTGCCTATGATAATCCTTCAGTGTACCTGTTTAATGCAGTGGAAATTGCCATAATGATGTTGTATTGGCACAAAACATATTCTTTTCAAAAAACCTGATCTAATGTTTAACTTGCTGACATATTTTTTCTTATCAGACAGATGAGCAATGTAATGCGCGATTCTTTGATTACAGAACAAGTTTTATATCCACTACGTCATTTCAAAACTAGAATTTATTAAATGTTTCTTAAAAAATATTGAAATGCGAAGTTACGCTGCGAGTTTCGTATCAGAAGGTAGAATTCATCTGTGATTTTGATGACGTCATTTTCGTATTACTAACTTGCCAGCTAAGACCTGAGTGACTTAATGTGATTCCGAGAAAATGACTTACATCAGATAATATTAATAAGCCAGCAGTTCCTTCCCGCATTCCGCAAAAGGGGACACTCCGAAGTACTATTGCCAATTTTTTCTCGTAGTCCACATGTCGACCCCGAGACGATGGGCGATGGCGGTGGCAATGTGGATTTCCCCGAAGGCAATTTGTCCAAAAGAGGATACTGTAAAGGAAATCACCTTTTTTAAGGCACCTCCTAGTCACAGTGGTATACAGCACTTGAAACCATTGTGTACATCGTTATATCCGATAGACGATAGGTACATTGGAAATTTGGAACAGTATCGTTCGACGTCAGTCCTATAACTTTTAATTGGCATGCGGGATACCCCTCGATGATTTCAAATTTCGATCCCCAACTTGTATAGCCCTGTCTCACTAACCCTTGTACTTTCCCAATACCCTCATTAAAACGTCACAAATGTTTACATCACATCCTTGGTTCCCAAACACACGCTTTGTTTTCGAGCGCTGAATTCGAATGGAAACGTTTCATGGTTTTCATTATTGACCTGCTCTCTTAATAATAATATTTTTTTGAATATTTTAACTTAATACCAGTTGATGCTAAAAAGATTTTCAATCAATGCTGGCTGTTACGCAGGATTTTTGTTTTTTTTATTATCCTACATTGCGTGCCACTGCTGGGCAAAGGCCACCCCTTACTCTTGGAAAACTTCTCCATCTTGTGCGATCTCTGTCCATGTTTGCCCCGCGAACATGATCAGATCGTCACACCACCTTCTCCGCGGTCTACCTCGACAGCGATGTCCTCCATCTGGCTTCCAGTGAGTAACAACGATCTTTGCCTATCTCTCGGACTGCATTCGATTCGTGTAACGTCTCTTGCCGTGCGATGGAGGAAATGAAAGTCGGCTTTATGTCACTGCTTGCAAACCAAGTTGCCACCAAAACATTATTTCGACGAAATCCTTCAAGGAACATCGAATGAATCATCACACATTTAATTAATTCACAAATAAATATGCATATATGACCACGTCACGGCTATTATAAGCAGTTGTCATTTGGAATATAATATATATTATGTATCCTTGTATACACAGCTGTTTTATTTATATGCTTTTGGCATGTTTTCGTCGGCATTGCGAATGTCCGTATTAATATGTGCTTGCAAATGGCTGGGTCATGCTGGCGTGGAGTTTCTGCATTGGATCTCCGGCTCCCAATATAATTATGTAGATATTTGATTTTTAAAAGTTTCAACTTTTATGGTTACCGAAAACTACGTGGACGAAGTCAGGAGCATAGCGGCGTTTGCTAAACAAAACTTCCCTTTCAAACGCATCGTTTACACAACACCATAATTACCTATGCAAAACAACAAGAAATAAATATAACTCATCCATTTTATAATGTAAAAGGGTTTTAATAGAATTCTCGTAACTGAGTGCATACGCAGTCCTATCACATAATGTTTTTCCTTTTTGTTCAGCACTACTTTGATAAATGATGATTGACGTTAATATGATGCTGAATTACGCTGTTTGTTATCATTGCCATTGTTGATACAGTGCGCTGTCCGCAAAAGAAAAAGAAACATTACCCATAAAGGCTCATTAACACAAGAAGTGTTTCTCGACCTTCGAGAGCAGAGATTGTCCATGCGATTACCATATTATGGGAGAATCGCCAGGTGATTGTCGCACTCGAAGTGTTTCGAATCAAAATAAAAAGAAAAAGAAAGAAATAAATAAAAAGTCGCCTGCGATATGTCAAGACTAGTAAGTACTTACTTTCGAAAACTCAAAATATTCGAGAAAAATAACTTTCTTCGTGAATATGAGCCTTTAGTTGGTAAAGTGTACTGTTATTATTTACAAGCTGTGCGAACTATGCTCATTGTTGCTGTGCGTTGCTTTGCTTTTCATTTACTTCTGATTAGAGTTATATTGACATTTATATATGTAGCATCTTGCAAGCAGAGTTAAGTTACCTTTAATTATAAATTGTTTAGGTTTTTATGTTCCAGTTTAGTTAAGTTTTGTAGGTTATTTTGTACGTAAAGATCGCTCATCTTTATCTCATATTTATACCTACTCTTTGTAGGTACCAGATACCACTCACGAAATATCAATTTACTATTCGTTAATACATAATATTCAATGAATTTACTTTATAAGTAAATGACGTCTAACCTCCGTCACCTTTTGGTTTACGAGTTTTTGCATAATTATGTCAGTTGCTTGGTATTTAGGTAGGTCTAGGTATATCTTGTTCATCCTCCTAATATTATGTTAGATACAATTTTACAACCATTGAACAGATGCTTTTCCGCTTCGTTGCCGTACACAGGTCCAATTTCTTCAATTTAATTTAACCACAAAATATTAAGTCATATTCAAACAGTAGATTACTGACGAGACAACGCAAATATCACTATACCTATTTAATAGTTAGTCGTACAGAAAGAGATTTAATTCGCCTCTAAGACACAAGGGTTGGTTTGGTGACACATGGACTTTTAGTTTAGGACGAAACGCCATGCATGCGTTATCCTTCGCGCACCAGTGCGACTGCCGCCTATGTATTCACGTAGGAAACTGGTAGCCGACGGCGGCGCCAATAAGCCAGCAGCAGGGGTTGTCGCCGCTGACAAGCGCTGGTTGTCAAATGTCAACCAATGTCTATATATATACAACAATGGTTTAATTATCTTTGTTCGGCGCAGGCAGTTTTCATACTGTTTTCCAGATCAGCGCGAATCAGCGCAAACCGGTGCCGACTAATTCTGATAGGGACTTTTCGCCGCTTATTGGCGACGGTTCGCACTGATTTGGAAAACTGCCTGCGCCGACCACCAGCGCTTGTCAGCGCCGACAAACGCTGGTCTAACAGCACCGGTTACCAGCTTTCTACGTGAACACACCCCTAGTATCGCCACTCGTATAGAGGCTATCATGCACCAACGGCGTCACGAAGATCGCACGTTTAAAATGGTGTGTGAAAGTAATGACACAGCTCGGATGTTTGTCAAACAATTGGCGAACAATATACGCCGGAACGCTCACATCCTCTCCGGTAAGATGTTTTCTTTCATAACATAAGTTTCAGTCATCATCGGTAGATTATAGTATTCATAGTGCGTCACTGTCTTATTGAATATTTTTTAATATTACAACAATGCAAACATGTCGGGAATTGATGAGTTGTTACACAAACTCTTGTGCTTGTTTTCACTAACAGTAGGCGACAACTAAATGTAGTAGGCACACAAAATCATAATTATGCAGTTAATTAGCGCAAAAAAATATTTCACCAGCCACAAGGCGATCACTAAAGTTACGATACCGCCGATTACTAACAAAATTGACAGGCATCACACTTTGAATAGGGATGATGCCTGAGTAATAAAAATATATATATGTATTATTAATTCAGTTAACAAATTCAGTTGCGAGCAGATTTTTTTTTGAATGTATGAAGCAATTGCTCAGACATTAAAGCGTGATGTTTTAGCATATTAATTTGATGATAATCGACCATTCCCAAACAAACATTGGGGTTCTCATTCTGTTTATTTTCATTGATCTTGAAACGTACTGTTTTAGTCGTGGAACGTAACAGATACTGCAGCACACTGACACTCGCAAAACAATTCAATTTGACAAAAGAATATCAGCCAACAGCGTGTCCCGGTTGGAAAGCGTAGGGAAACCACATTTCAGTGACAAACGAACAAACAATTGGTACTAGGGATGTACGGTCCGGTTCAAAACAGCATTTGCTCTTTGACGACGACGACGACGATACAGTCTGTACATCTGTACGTGTAAGTACACACACTGCCGTATCGTCACGTATTCCCGCGTGTCGTGCTCATGCTAAACGAACGAAACAAAAATATAGTTCCCACACTTTTGCTAGATCGGCCACACACACGCATCATGCGCGTAACCTTGGCCAGTTTATCCCATTGCTTAATTCGGGTAAATCTAATATGTTCTGATAGTATTTGATACCCAACATGGTACGATTAAACCATATTTTTTTTAAGTTCCTTACTTTATGTCCTCTAGAGGGCGCCATTTTTAATTGAATGTCACTTCACATAGACTATAACCAGCGGACAATCACGACGCTTCTAACGATACCTCATTTGTCAAATTGTGATAAGTGGTTTGGAAGATAGGAGGGAACAGATGAACATACATACATACATACATACATACATACCGGTCAAAATCATAACGCTCCTTTTTCTTCGCCGTAGTCGGGTAAAAAAGTTAACCGCAGGTAAGATTCGATCCTGGCTCGCCATAGTAGCACCTATCAAGGCTCATTCATTAACCACTGAGCTAGTAAGCCAATACTATGTTGGTTGAAATAATAAACTTCTATCAGTTGCAGACAAAATGAGTGTGTGCATGTATATAGTATTGAAACAACTTATAGAAGAAGGTCGTAAGTCAAGTCGACACGACATTTCATTGCTTTTTGAGATTAACAATCCACTTTTGAACTGTATAGTACAGTCACGGACTTTAATTGATGAGCCACCTTCAAACTTTTCAATTTTGCTGTTTCATACATTCAAGAGATTACACGATTAAACACGAACTCAAATCGCAAGCTCGTAAACAAGATGACAAATAAATTACTTTTAATCGGAAATATCCATAGAGGTTGACTAATAAGTTCTCAATGATAAAAATAAATACAATGTTGCATTAAGTTTATCCAATCTATTTGATACCGACCTCCTTTGAATCATAGCTCTTTAACTCGATAATTATGAAAACATAACTGAAGACAGTGACAGTTGAAATACAGCCCCGGATCTTCAATTTTTTTTAGGCGGGGCAAAATCTGATAAAATGCCGCCCCCGCCCACTTATATTTATTTTTACCTATCTTTATAATTTATTTAAGCCTATTTATTTACAGATAAACAGGGTGTAAGGGGAAACACCGTTATCCTTGAAACCAGTGGTTGGTGTCATTTATAGAACGTAAAATCAATGGCAAATTACAACTTTTTTATTTTAATTACATTTTACCACAAGACTATTTTATACTATTACCCTTTCACCCTATGCTCTAAGGCAACGAACTTGCGTCTCAACACGGGTGGGACGTGGACGTGGGACGTGACCTGACCGGCTGCGAGCGCGACCCCTCCCTCAGTCATTCAACTTTTTCGCTAGCGAGCACGGTGTCGGATGGAAACCTTAAAAAATCTTTTAATGAAAATAACTTTTTTTTTTGTTGTTACTCGGTCATTTATTTTTATATTTAAGTCAACTCCCCATGGTTTGAGTGACAACGGTGTTTACCCTTAGACCCGGTATAGACATGAATGTGTACCTCCTACAGTCAATACATGTTCAAATATATATCCTACACTGTAGGATATATATTTTATAAACAACACAGGATAGGATTTAAAATAAAAATCGTATATTGCATTTTTGAATTGAATTGAAATTACAATTTTACTCTTTGAGCTTTTTGTTCTGCAAATAAATCTATGGCTTTGTCATAACTTAGCTCTTGTTCAATTCGATTTTCTATCGCTATTGCAAAGACTCGATAAGCATTCCTGACTCATAGAAGATCGCAAATAATTTATTATAGTTTATTATAATTAATTATAGTTTTAGTTTGCTAAAACTTCGCTCATAGCTTGCGGATGTAGTAGGAAGCGTAGAGTACCTAAGCCCCTAGGTATCGGTCGAGTTGCGATGGCCACAGTAAAACAAGAGTTAAAGGATGGTGGGCGAGAGTGGTCCCAGCACGGCCAGCCAGTACGTGTGTATTACTTAAAAGAGCAGATAAAACTGAACATTTTTTATTACGACACCATCAAAATCTGTCCCGGAGGAACCGAGCTATGTGCATCTAAAGTATTTTTCTCTATCCGCGGCTAAGCTCAAACACTGTTAGTACTAGACAGCTGTTATCTGGCATGGATAGACATATTAATCACGCCGACAAAGCGGTAATATAAAATCGAAAAAAATATCTATTTTTTAGGGTACCTCCCCTACAAGTAAAGTGGGGATGGTGTTTTTTTTTCTTCTCTATACCAATGTGTGGGGTGTCGTTGGAAAGGCCGTTTGAAAATATTGTGAGTCTGTGAAAACCATTTTCGGATTCAGGGATCCGTTTACGAAATATTCAGCTTTTAAGTGCTATCTGAGTGGGCGAGAGTGGTCCCAGCACGGCCAGCCACCACGTGTGAATTACATAAAAGGGCAGATAACACTGAACATTTTTTGTACTAGGCAGCTGTAATCTGGCATGGATAGACAGTACTAACAGTGTTTGAGCTAAGCCGCAGACAGAGAAAAATACTTTAGATTCACGTAGCTCGGTTCCTCCGGGACAGATTTTGATGGTGTCGTAATAAAAAATGTTCAGTTAAATCTGCTCTTTTAAGTAATGCACACGTACTGGCTGGCCGTGCTGGGACCACCCTCGCCCACTCAGATAGCACCTTAAAGCTTAATATTTCGTAAACGGATACCTGAATCTAAAAATGGTTTTCAAAGACTCACAATATTTTCAAACGGCCTTTCCAACGACATCCCACACCATGGGATAGAGAAGAAAAAAAAACACCATCCCCACTTTACTTGTAGGGGAGGTACCCTAAAAAAAGATGATTTTCTCGATTTTATATTACTGCTTTGTCGGCGTGATTAATATGTCTATCCATGCCAGATAACAGCTGTCTAGTACTAACTGTGTTTGAGCTAAGCTGCGGACAGAGAAAAATACTTTAGATGCACGTACATAGCTCGGTTCCTCCGGGACAGATTTTGATGGTGTCATCGTAAAAAATGTTTAGTGTTATCTGCTCTTTTATGTTATTCACACGTGGTGGCTGGCCTTGCTGGGACCACTCTCGCCCACTCAGATAGCACTTAAAAGCTTAATATATCGTAAACGGATCCCTCAAAAATGGTTTTCACAGACTCACAATATTTTCAAACGACCTTTTCAACGACACCCCACACCATGGGATAGAGGAGAAAAAAAAACACCATCCCCACTTTACTTGTAGGGGAGGTACCCTGAAAAAGATGATTTTCTCGATTTTATAGTACCGCTTTGTCGGTGATTAATATGTCCATCCATGTCCCTCTGGACCCGTTTAGGGGGGTTGGAAGAGGGCGTTCTCCGACCTCCGCCGACGCCCGGAACGTCTGCTGTCGGTCGGGAGAGTGGTCTCGACCTCCCTCAACCTCTCCGCAGCCTCCTTCTGTGAGATGACCGTTTCACAGAAGGAGATCACCGTATCCCACGACTCTGCGCTCC
This sequence comes from Lithophane semibrunnea, assembly GCA_947363905.1. NCBI lineage: Eukaryota > Metazoa > Arthropoda > Insecta > Lepidoptera > Noctuidae > Lithophane > Lithophane semibrunnea. Next base: position 8,270,875 of record OX376186.1, read on the forward strand.
CCACCATCGCGCTAGCGACGGCCGGCAGCGACAGGTCGGTTCCCACTTCTGTCACGAGGGCACGGCGTGGCTTCTCCCACGCGGCACACTCTACCAGCGCATGCCGCGCCGTGTCCTCCAGACAATGGACGCAGTAATGACACCGAGTGTCCGGCTCCCTGTTTATACGACACAGGTACTTCCCGAAACAACCATTCCCCGAGAACACCTGCGTCGCCCTAAATGACAGGGAGCCGTGCCTCCTCTCGCACCGGTCGGATCGCCTCGATGGTAGCGAGTCCGGCGGAAGGGCGCAATAGCCTCTCCTGTCACTCCGCCACCAGGACCTCGCGGAGCTGAGACCGACGCAGATCGATCTCTCGCTGCATCGGTCCACTGCCCCGCGTCCGCACCCCCTCGCGCCACCGGTACAGTGACGCGAGGACTCTCGCCTCTAGGTCCCAGGGTGGCGACCCGGCCAGTGCACAAGCCGCCTCGTAACCTCGCCTCGAGATTGTGCGATACCCCCTGATAGACCTGACGGCCATCGCCCTCTGCGGTTTACGCAGCATCGCGATGCTGCCGGCCGTCAGGTCAGAGGCCCACACCGGGGCCCCGTACAGGGCCATGGATCGCAAGACCCCCAGGTACAATCTCCTACAGGCGGTGCTCGGGCCCCCCAAATTGGGAAGCAGCGTTGCGAGCGCGCCCACCGCGCCCATCAACTTGGGCGCCAGACGCCGGAAATGGGCGCCAAAGTCCCAACGGCTGTCGAGCACCAATCCCAAGTACTTCATGGTGGACTCGACAGCAATCGGGGTCCCCCCGACCACAATATGTGATCCCCTGAAAGACCACGGCCTCCGACTTGTTGATGGCCACCTCCAGGCCCAAACGCCGTATGCGGCCTACGACCTCTGAGACCGCAGAGGCCGTGACCAGCGTGTCGTCCGCGTAACACACCAGGGCCACACCCGGCTGGAGCTCGCCTCTCAGCACCCAGTCGTACCCGATGTTCCACAGGGGTGGGCCAACAACCGAACCTTGTGGAACACAGCACGACATGTCGCGCCGGCCTCCGCCGTCGCGTCCCCTGCAGGTGACACACCTTTCCGCTAAAAACCTAACCTAACCTAACCAGACCAAACACCTAATGTCAGAACTGAATAACCCTGGGACAGATTTTGACGTGCCTTGGCCTGAGTAAAGGGAGAAGTAATGTCTTCAAAACTACAGTGGTTTTATTTGTGGGCGTCGTGGGACCAGCTCCCATATATTCTTGCCCACCATCCTGTACTTGTACTACTATTTATTCTGTGGTCAAAGTTAAGTAAATGATGATAGTTGTCCATTCGTCTGTAAAGTGTGAATTTTGCCGCCCTCTGAACTTGCCGCCCGGGGCATAGACCCCGGCTTGCCCCCCCTAGATCCGGGGCTGTTGAAATATCAAGATAACAAATAAATTACTTTTAATCGGAAATATCCATAGAGGTTGACTAATAAGTTCTCAATGATAAAAATAAATACAATGTTGCTTTAAGTTTATCCAATCTATTTGATACCGACCTCCTTTGAATCATAGCTCATTAACTCGATAATTATGAAAACATAACTGAAGACAGTGACAGTTGAAATATCAAGATGACAAATAAATTACTTTTAATCGGAAATAGTCTTATCCATAGAGGTTGACTAATAAGTTCTTAATGATAAAAATAAATACAATGTTGCATTAAGTTTATCCAATCTATTTGATACTGACCTCCTTTGAATCATAGCTCATTAACTCAATAATTCTGAAAACTTAAATGAAGACAGTGGCAGTTGAAATATCGATGTCAGAGAATTTCTCCGTACGCTAACGTTACTATGCAGCAGTAACCTAGCAACAATTGTTTATCGTTGCTAGGTTACTGTTGCTAGACCTGCAATTGGTTGACTTTGAGTAGTCACTGCTGTCAAGTAGTAGTTCTGCTCTCAGGTTAGCCAACCGGTAAAGATATGAAATATAATTTACTTCTTCTAATACGAAGACATATGACTTTGCGTGTCGGGAACCGAATAAACCCGTTTTGCATTACACGCCTAAAATGCGAACAGTACCAGGTGGCTCATCAATTAAAGTCCGTGACTGTACCTAGAGTCAGGGAAGAGTAGAGGTTAGCCTATTGACAGAAGACTATGTGAATTTGCCGTGTAGCAATATCATCAATATGATCAATAAAGAATGATAGTTGTGATTTGAATTAATGTTCGGTTAATGTAAGTTGGCTGTCTTGTCTATTTGCTAAACAATACATATCTAATGCCCAAGATACCCAAGGCTATTTTCTCAAGCCAGGGGCCGTATTATGAAGTATAAATTAACATGATTCCAGACTGAAGATGATGGTGCAAGCGGTTATATGTAGCTCCATCTCTCTCTTGCACAGGAATCATGATGGAATTAAAACCTCATAATACGCCACCTGCGCGTGCTGGATAGTAATCTAGTGTTGGTAAGCCAGCAAGCTAGTAACTCTGGCTTCGTTTATACAGAACTAGCTTCATTTCTAGGCTAGTAACCTGGTGAGAAAGCTAGTAAGCTAGCGTTTCAAGCTAGAAAAGTTTAACACCACCGCTGATTTTACTATCCTGGCTTGTGTACTAGCTCCATGTGCCCGGCGAAGTTAGTATTCGATTGGCTAATGTGCAATGGCTGGTGTTGTACTGTACTGGCTTAAAATTATCTGGCATCATGTAAACAAAAACAATACTAGCATGTGCGAATCCAGGTTGATATACCAGGGTTCTAGCTTGCTATACTAGCTTTGAAAAACTAGCCTCGTGTGTCTCGGGCATAACTACAAAGTTTACTACATACTTTTGTACCTAACATATATAAAATCACGACTACTACAGAACATCCACGTGCTACGATCCTTACATACTTCTTTTACTTCGTTACTAGTTCCTGTGAATAAAAAAATGTGGTAAACAATCCTTTTGACACCTGCCTGTTTCCCATATACGTGGTGTTCAATAATGATCTATTAAATGAAATAGAGAAAAACAATAAGAAAGCAGTATATGACAGATATGCCACGTAATGACTGACATGGTAGGGAAAGGATAAAGAAAAGTAAATACAATTTGTAAGAAAGTGTCATAATAATTATTGTTTCCCACTGTCCAGCTACAATTTGCTATTGGATTATACAATGGCAGTTGGACCTCCAACTGACTTTGTCATTCCAGTGGCAAAGTGATTGTTTACCACGTTCAAGATCCGCAGAAAATCTAGTAACCCTTGTCTTAGTACAACCTGTTAATATTTATTAATTTATTGATATGGCTCTTTAATGAATTACTCATTAAAATATACACAAATAATAAAATATACATAATTACAGTTCAAGGTATATTAATTATTTCGTTATATCTGCCTCGTTGGTCTACTCAAAGTGCTACTGCTGAGGTCATTTCGATTCCTAGGTCGAGCAATGTGGTATTGTGTTTTTCTATCAGGAATTTCTCAGTAGCAGCCAGCAGTTGATGGCAATATGCTCACCCCCTTTTACGTGGGGCTTTTATGACTACGTAATATGGCTGTACTACCCTTTAGGGAACCCGCGTAAGTCTCGATCCCGTGGGAATATCGGGATAAAAAGTATCGTAGTAGTATAAGTAGTAGTTATAAACTATCTGTTTGCCAAACATCCAAATCCATTCAGTCGTTTTTACGTGAAAGAGTAACAAACATCCATGGATGGATGGATCGATGGATGGATATCCATCGATCCATCAATCTATCCATCCATCCATCCATCCATCCATCCATACTTACAAACTTTCGCGTTTATAATATTAGTAAGGATTATTCACTAGCTGATGCCCGCGGCTTCGCCCGCGTGGATGTCGATTATATACCTTCCTCGAGAACCGCTCTATCCATTGGTGAAAACAGCATGAAAATCGGTGCAGTAGTTTTTGAGTTTATCGTGAACAGACAGACAGACAGACGCGGCGGAGGACTTTGTTTTATAATATGTAAGGATATACGAATTTGTTTGATTTGATACACATTACGACAAATACAAATCTAAACAAAGCGTTCGCTATACGTAAAGTGAGTTATTGTGAGTCACTCACAAAATGGGACAACGCATTTGAACATCTTGTGATAAAATCTTTATCCTCTTGGTCTTGTCTCATTGGTTTCCCCAGAATGAATGGACTACAGTGACGTTATATGAAGCCAATTATATTCGCTCTGAGAGCTGCTTTTTTCCTTATCAACTCTATAGGTACCTTACAAAATTAATAATATTTAATGGAATGAAAATTAATAAAGAATCAATTATAAAATAATTGATTTTATTACGGACAAAGGCATGTATAGAGTTATGTATTTATGATAATAAAATGCTTTTCATAATATCTTATTGCAAGTCAAACTTGTCGAGAGTGGCAATAGTATGGTATGTCGCGCGCGCAGTCTCGAAATCGCGTTCGTAATCTCGAGCAATACGGTCGAGATCTTGAACAAGACTGACTGCCCACGAGATTGAATCTCGAAAAATGCCGTACCCCCGAACAATTAGGTACGCCTTAGGTAGCCTTTGTACATTTTTTCTGTTCTTTTCTTCTTGTCTGTTTATAGTTAAATAAATAAATAAATAATAAATAGGTTCCCTAAGCTACTCAACAGCTGGTCATCCTAATTTTATACAAAAGTCTCCCTTTATTACCAGAGCTTTTATTTTAACAAGAATATCCGTTATCTTCTTAGATCTTGTTGTAGTAAAGACAGTTTTCAACTTTCATTGAATACTGATGACGTCTCCAAAAAATGAATGCTAACATTTGATTTCTTGATCATACAGCACAGAAAGTGCCATAGAAATGAAGTTCACTCGTTCTTCCGGAGAACACAGAATATGAGTGAGTATGACCGAACGATCACTCCGTGTTCGGAACTTTAACGAAAAAGTAAAAATTCTTAAATGAGCAATAAATAAACCATCTGCTCTATCGCGGAAAATCTCAACAGCTGAAAGTCTAGTTCTTGTCCTAGACTTCGAACTGTTATCGTAGGCTATGTCGTCGTAACGTGTCCTCCGGTCATTAAAGTAAATGCTTTGATCTTGATGATTGTAATTATTGTGACGTTAACAGACAATGTTCGTTCTCATCAAATACCATCATTCGTTTAATAGATTGTTGGAGCATGCCTTAGTTGCGACGAACGTGTTAAAAAAAAACGTTTTTTTAACAAAGGTAAATACAAACTAAGAAATGTTACGTATGCTCTTAGCATAAAAATTCCCTAAAGTGGTGAGCATAACTGCTCAATTGAAAAGGGTGCTGGATGGCCCCTCCTCAGAAGTCCTCCTGAAATACTGTCGATCATTAATCGACACTTTGTACCTATAATACACGTCCGTAACGAAGATTATGCCTATGTAATCTATGTATGTAGTGATAGTGACAGATTGCAAGTCGTTCATAGGCATCGTAAAAACCCGTTAGCATCGATATTATAGCAAGCGAGCGCATGATATAACCAGGTGCTGCAGATACTATGCTCGGTTTCCTTGACTCGTATAGGAAATTAGCATTAAAAAACATCATGCTTTAAAAATCTTTATATTTTGTTTAAGAAAAGTTTCGTTGAACGATTGATGATGACCAGCCGATATATATATATTTACATAGAAAACTCACTCATTTACTTACTGTCCTGACTCACTCACTGACTGACCGATCAACGCTCAGCCCAAACCCTTGGACCTGGATAGCTGAAATTTTGCACAGAGGGTCTTTACGGTATAGACAAGGAATAAAGATAAGTTTCCACGGGGTTGGGAATATAGGGCGGACGAAGCCGCTAATCTTCTATAAGCACAAACGAAGAAAACTCCATGACAAAAACATTCAAAAAGGTGGCAGTGCGGCTGGATACCCTCGGTAGGCTCGGTAAGGTCACGAGCATAAATATATTACTATTCGATCACAACGAGATATATATATTTTTAAAGGATATTGACCAATTTGGACCAAATGCTGCCCAGCCATGGGAGTGCTTCCAAATGCATCAATTTATACATACAAAAATTAAAAAAAAAAAAGGGTCCCAGGGTTAAAAAGTTATTGCTTTTATACGGAGCCGGCAGGTAAAGACAGCACCATCGAGTTTGGACTTGTTGAATATGCATTGAAAAGTGCACCCTAGGCAGTGTCCAGGGTCTGATGATGGAGCCGGAAGGTGGCTATAGGAACTCCTCAACCAAACAAGATAGCACAATCGTGTTTGAACTCGTTGGTTTTGTCTTGATAAGTACCTGGTATAGCCCAAGGTTGCATCCAAGGTCTGGTGGTGGAGCCGGAAGGTACCGAAAGGAACTCCTCAACGATACAAGACAGCACCGTCGGGTTTGGACTCGTTGAATATGTACTGACAAGTGCTTTACACTACAATGTAAATGATATGCATAAAAATGGAATGAGAATGTGTTGTTTAACATAATTACTGTCATTATTTAATAAAATGCGCCATTGGTTGGTTGGTGTTCATCAATAAAAAATACTCAACAAAAAATAGTTTTTCTCAAAACTCCTCGAATAGATTTTATTGAGCTTTAGCTTTGGTGTACAGACGAGTACAAACCCAAGGATCATAATCCACTATGTGTCCATTTTGGGCAGCACTTGGCCCAGCTCCCATATATGGATGGTCAGTAAAAAATATTTAACATGTAAATGATATGCATACAAATTAAATAATAATGTGTTTTTTAAACATAATTACTGTCATTATTTAATCAAATGCGCCACCGGTTGGTTGGTATTCATCAATAAAAAATGCTCAACAAAAATTCGTATTTCTCGAAACTCCTCGGATAGATTTTATTGAGCTTTGGTGTACAGACTAGTATAAGGAACATAATGCGCTGTGTCCATTCTGGGCAGCACTTGGTCCAACTCCCATATATGGATGGTCATGGTCAATGTCCTTTAACTGAGTATGTCATTTATATATAAAAACCCGAATATGCAGATATTTATGACACAAGACATGTCCGTTAATAGTGCATTGACACATATTTTTAAAACCGATGCAGCATCCTACATGTGTCCCTTCGATGTCACATATTTGTACTGCCACTTGTATATATGTTTCGACAAATTGTCACATACATAATATATATTCACGGTCATATATTAATGAATGAATCCTGCAATCAGATATTATTGCCGAGCTGTTCATAGTAATCTAGACACGCGGCCGCGTGTCAAGCCAAGTTCAAGAAAAGAACTGGCGACGCAGCAGCCGTGTGTTATATTACACGAACCATTTGGAGCTTCTTTTCACCCCTCAATCACTCAAAATCTATTTAACATACACACATGATTTATTTATTAATACCCCCTAGATTAACTAGAACACTGTCCAGCTTGGTAATTATGTGTATACAAAGGAAAAAATAAGAAAACAGTTTTTATTTAAGATTTAAAAAAAATTCAAGTAATCGATTTTTGACACCTAGCGCCACGGGGATTTAAGGGTTTGGAAATGAAGTCATAGTCCGTATCTTGAGGTGACATTTAGGCTTCCTGTACATTATGTCGGAGCCGCACCAGAGCTGGACCACAAGACGAAAAAAAACGCGGCGCGGCGCCGACCGCACCGGTCTAATTCCGGTGCGTATCGCCCTTGCGCCATGTGGGCGATATTCATTCGTATATATGTTACCGGTAATCTTTATAATTCAGGTATTCTATACAATACCTAGGCAATGTATAGAATACATTTTCCGCAGTAGCTAGAAGCCCATAAATAAAAAATATATATAAAAATTCCTACTTATACCGATACGTTACGTATGTTTTTGAGTGTGTCAAAGCGGATAGTGAGGTCAAAATATAAATGCAAAATAGTGGCTGCGAAAATTAATTAATTAAAGCATACGTGGGGAAGGAACCGACACGTGAACTTTGTACTATCATTTTAAGAGTTTGTACACACATGAGATATGCAATAATGATTTGAATTCAATTGAATTGAACTTGTTCCTGACGGAGTTTCCCCGACGGCACACGTTTTTTTTATAGAACTTCGACAACCAATATTAACACAAACTACAACGCCGGGCTCAGCGATCTGACATCACTGCGGATAAGTGTAACTAATTAAGTAACAAAAGAAATACATTCTGACACAATCTTGCTACTTAAATTTGAAAATACATTTTACGGATCACTTTTAGTTGACGAATAATAATAATTTATTTACAAAAAGTAATGATATCCAATCAAAAACATAAATGTGCAATGGGAGCCAAATTCGAAGTGTGGTTATCGACTTCGCCGACAAAAGAATTGAGATCTAAATGGGTGCCGAGTTCTATAGATAATCCTGAAATTTATAAAGAACATACAACATTCTAAAATAGATTTAAAACAAAATTTCTTGTTTTTCTGTTATAACAATGTTTGTTATTTAAAAATATAACTTCATTGAATAGTCGAATTATTTACACAAAGCACTTAGGATGAATTCAAGCTGAAAATTTTACTTGGCTAGTTTAGTTATTAATGCTCGAGAAGTCGAGACTATACATTCAAGTAACGCAACTCGTGGAAGCTTTTTTTAACGTTTCCTTTAAGGCCAGGTATTCCCAATTTTACGTCACTGATTCAATAATAAACAAACAAATAATTATTCTTTAAAGCCAAAAAATATATAATAATATTGTAGTTTACTATATGTACTTTGTCTATTTGTGTTTCAAAACACAATATCGAAAACTTCACTCTATAAAAAAAAAAATCAGAAGACGAGGCTAAATCGACGATTTTATATGTTTTTCTTATTTTTATTGAAGTTTATGAAAGCTTCACTTAAAAAAAAATATAACTAAGAAAAGTTAATAACTTAGAGGAGAATCATAATTTGTGGACACATTTTGCAAAATAGTTTAATTCTTTTAATAATAAAATATTATTTAATAAAGTGGCCTTCGCGTGAAGGGTGGAGCACTTTATTTATTTTCAATCATCACAATATAAAATAACACCATAAAAAATGCAAATATCCAGTCCAGCCATTGGGTGGGTACTAGTACTGAAACCCCATCAATATGTAAGTGGCTGGTAATCTGACGACCTCGATAGACCAGATCACGGTCAACGCATCGCCTCACAAACCTGTCTAGCATATTCTTTATTAATAACTACTTATATGTGGTTAAGGTTGATGCGCTAGGGTAGCCCGCGAAATTCAAATTTTCTTACGTTTTTTGCAATTTGCAGGTCAGTATCAGGTTGTATGTTTATCTAAATATTATTAGCGCTCGTAACAAATATGGATTTACAGAATTATAAACATTAGAATCAGCAATACAACTTTCTAAGTTCATGAAAGTGCCAAATATCATGATTTCATGAAATAGTTATTCAATACACTTACATGAGCTTAGAGAGTTGTATTGCTGATTTTAATGTTTATAATTCTGTAAATCAATATATATTTAAGGTGCGAGTATGTGATTGCGAGTTCGTTCGTGAATTTTTGCAAGAATGTAGTGGCGATATATCAAGTATAGACCGCAGCTTCGCCATTATTCATACATCCGCAGTTTGCTAGAAACCAACAGTGTAATCTGGAACCCTCACGAAAAAAAATATACTTTGATCCTTGAAAGGATACAAAAGTCGTTTGTCCGCTACCTTTACTTTAAAATGTATGGCTATTACCCGTATATGTACCCAACACCATTCATACTGGGTATGGTGAATTACCAGAGCTTAGAAATAAGGAGAAATATTGCAACCATCAAATATTTCTTCCGTCTAGTCCGAGGTTCCCACTTCAATTCTTCTCTATTGCAATTAATTTCCTTTAACGTCCCATTACCCATTCGACATACATTTCGCACACGACAACGTCCCCTTTTTTCAATACCCCAAAGTTCCGTGACCCTTAAAAAAAGTTCGTTGTATGTAGCCCTCACGCATATAAACAACATTTTACTATATGACGAGTCCTTAGATCTTTTCGCTAGTACTGAGCTGAGATTCCTGACCACTGCTGCACGATATCTGGAATCCATAGCTGCACCTAGTACCATCTCATTGCATTAGTTAGATTAACCAAAACTACTATATTTATATTTGTACACTAATTTCAATTGAACACTATTTCATTCCATCCTAATTCTATTGTATTTAATTTTGTAGAATTCTATTTTATTTGTTGTTTAATTTTTAATTATTCTATTTAATTTTGTATAATTGCGAGTAAATTTAGTTTTGTTTTGTTTTAATTTTATGATTGTCTCTTATTGTTATTAGCCTATAACTTGTGTGTTTGGTGTCTTACTACTGTTAGTGCAGTTAGTTGGTGATTAATAAATAAATAAATAAATAAAAATTATTGCGAACACTTTCAAGATTGCTGTAACACGATTCAAATCCGCTATCCGCTATTTTGGGGTCCCTATTTTGGGCCTCTACGAGTGACGAATGTCGATATGAGCTAAGAATGCTCGTAATAATTACCTACAGTTCGTGCTGACCAGAGAAGAAGTATACGTTCTTGAACGCTGACATAGTATGGTTTACCTAGAGTTCATTTCAAGGCAAAAGCATTCCTTTCAGGAAGTAGCTAACACAAAAGACTTTGTACTCTATAAACTTGAATATCTTAAATTGCCCTATTTCCTTGATTGAACAACGAAAGAGCCATCGAACGAATCAATTATCAACAATGAGCTCGCGATCACATTACCAACGAATAACATCCAATTTTCCATCGCACAGAATCGCACTACAAACTTGACCTGCGCCTACGCATCGCGCTTGCTCAATTGGTAAACGCACGAATATGTGTGCACGCATATCTCGAAAATAAGTATCTTATTATGAGTAAGGAAACTTGTCTCGGTGCCCGTTGACCCTTAAAGAAGCGTCTCGAAGTTTGTTTGATTATTTTGTAGGTACTAGCTTCTGCTCGTGACTTCGTCCGCGTGAAATTTCTTGTGCTAACATAAAAAATATCCTACTAGCTTCCGCCCGCAGCTTCGCCCGCGTGGTATGTCTCCTATCTCATCTCCTTGCTAAATTTTGTCGAAATCCGTACTGCCGTTTTCTCTGCTATGGTTTCGCGGCGCGGTGTGCTACCCGTCTGAAAGTTATAAACCTGCACCCAAATTGCGTAACACACGATCAATCACAATTTGTTTCATTTTGAGAGTTCGACAACATTCATTGCGTTATTTGCGTTGTTGAGCAGACAAATGTTTTCGAACACATGAAGCAATGGTTAAGCAATATTCTTCAAAATGATTCAGATTATAATTGATCATGTGTTACGCAACTAGGGTGCTTTTCCGTAACTACAGGTAAAATACTGTGTGATTGTAAGGCCGTCTCACATGGAAAATAACTCCTACCTTAGTAATCAATTAGCTAGCCAGTTTATTGGTATTTGTGGTACCCAGAATGCGCTAAACGTACTCATGTTACGTTTTGTGATTTTCTATGCAGCTTGTGATAGTTTGAACGGCAGGTCTGGTGTGAGCCTGAAGGTCACTGTTGTGCAGTTACATCTTGCGGGTGTAGGCCGCGCTCGCCCCTTGGATCTTGCCCCTAATTACCTAAGTGTACCCACTCGCCCCTTAGGATATTAGATGGCCCCGGTCGCCCCCGATTGCTAGTAGGTTAAAAGTACAGTCAGCACTCGAAGTTTTTAAAATATTGTTTTCTTTAAACTTCAATCAAAACCTAACAAAAAGTACTAGGCTTGCATGAATTCATGATAGTATTACAATCATTAGTATTATCCCAATATTAAGATTTGGATGAAAGGGACATAAATAGTTTATAACTAACAAAAAGTACTAGGCTTGCATGAATTCAAGATAATATTACAATCATCAAGTATTCTTTACTTCAATCTAAAGATAACAAAAAGTACTAGGTTTGCATGAATTCAAGATAGTATTACAATCATTAGTTTTATCCCTCTAATAAGATTTGGATGAAAGGCACACAACTAGTTTATAACTAACAAAAAAGTACTAGGCTTGCATAAATTCACGTTTAGTTACACTTTGAGATAAGTACTAAACTAATTAGCAAATATCGCAAAACGCATCCATTCCACATTATAATACGAACATAGAAAAAAATAGCATTATTATACGACTCTCTCAACGGGTAATATATTTTAACCAACCTTTTGTTTATTGGACCCATGAAAAAGGTTCCTTTTGTTATAATAGGTAAGCCAGATAGCAAAAACTATCACAAGTGTCACGATTTGGTGAGATTACAGGTAGAGTTATTAAAGTAATTAAATATACCGTTATTCATAATGTGTGCATTTTTCTGTGACTGTACCTGTTTTGGTTAAATTTCAAAGGAAATGCCGCAAGGGGCGAATCGGTACATCAAAATAATTATTTAAATGTCAATTTTCCACTCGCCCCTTCGTAAGGGGCGAATCGGTACACCAAAATAATAAAAAAACGGGGCGAGTGGGACATTTTAATCAAAGGGGCAAGATCCAAGGGGCGAGCGGGGCCTACACCGTTCAAGCGTCTATTAGCGTTCTCCGGCTATTTTCCTCAATTGATTCTTTTAAGTAACGTAACGGGCTATATTTACAACATAAACGTGTTTAGGCATTTATCGCTGGTGTCATGAGAGATTACTCAAAGATTAATTCCGATGAAAAAGAGGACGCCGATAGAATACGAATACATTTCCTTCCTTGTCACATAAGATCGCCTTTCGTTACAAAAAACCGGGCTTCCGATCGATACATTTGTGTTAACAAGATTAATAGCAAATAATACACGTAAGAAGATACAATACATATCAAAGCATATTTCCTATTTAGTAAACAAATAATGGCGTCAGAGTAAACAAACAGGTGGGCAGGTAAACAATGGATAGTCATGTGACAAGTGAGATAACACTCATAGTGCAGATAACTATTTGTTGACGAATGCTACTAGTGATAAGTTTTATAACTAGTTGTTGTGCCTCACTCTAGCATACCAGAAATTAAAAAAAAACACTTATGATTCTTGAGTTATATGCACACTAACGAATATAAAGATATTTATGTATATATAATACATAGTTAACGATACATAATGGTTCACCTTAGGGACTAAGTGCGGAAACCAAACCCCCTAACATAGAACATAGTCAACGATAATAGCAATTGTCGATTTTGAATAAATGAACCGGCACAAAGGCGGTCTTCATAGGATCGATTCGATATCCGTTCATAATTAAACGTTTGAAAACGTTAATAACTGCATTGTTCCATTTTATAAGTCACCCAAATAGAGCACAATGAGTTGTGCACTAGTGACGTAATAGTAAATTAAATAATAAAGCTCTCTGCCCACTAAGCCGTACCATAACATGAACGTTTCAGGCACGGAAAGAAACATTTCACGGACTACTATGCCCACTAGAACGTATCGACAACTTATCATACCATAACTGCATAACGGTTATAGTGGGCATAGTCTCATACTTTTCAATACAAATAATATTTTTTTCCTGACACGTTCCTAGCAGGTTCTTGGCATACGGTGTATTGGTCAGAGTCCTTTATATAACGAATAAAATGCACTTACCAGTGACTCCTCTACGCAAAAAACAAAGCTGACAAGAATCAAACAGCGCACGAAAAAAATCTTGACCCCAGTGGGACTAACTGCGTCATTGTGCACTAAATAGAGTCATTTGTGGTTACATTATTATCATCTCAAGAGGAGCTCGTTGCTAAATAATAATAGTAAGATAGGAAACGTCGAACATCTAGCTTATTTTAACTATTTTATAATATGACGTATGATTCTAATATCCTATTTACAGATTAAACAATTTCATTTCAGGACGGAGGATAGTCGCACGGATCGATCGAAGGTTAAGCTATGCTTGCCGAGGTTCGTGGATGGGTGACCATCCATTACATATCGACACCCCTCCGTGCTTCGGAAAGCATGCACGTTAAGCCGTTGGTCCCTGTTGTCATTCGTAGATCTTTGATAGTCGTTACGGGTAGTCAGGCCAAAAGTCTGACAACCAGTCTTACCAAGGGGTATCGTATTACCCAGTAATTGGTTGTGGAGGCCAGGTGGCAGTCGCTCCTTTTAAAATTCTGGTATATAGCTATATAGCACACGGTTAGATTGGAAGCCGACCGACCGACCCCAACATAGTTGGGAAAAGGTTAGGCAGATTGACTATTATCATCTCAAAAACACCTTGAGATGATTCCATACTCGCATGTATAATATAGTTTACACGTACTTAAACTGTTTGATTTATAATATAGCGTGCAGAAGTATGAATTCAGTTACTTAATCGTAATTCTTAATTCCAAGAAACCTTTTGTTTCAACTGCTGAGTCCTAATCTTGAGAACATCGTGGTAATTGATTCTCAAGGCTACTAATGTGCGGGGCTGGCCATTTGTATTGATATTGGCAGCTTATTATCCTTATCACATACACATACATGTTTACAATGATCCCTAATTAGGCAATGTGGAAGGTAGAACTTGAGTTGTGAGATAAACCACATTGGATAGAGTATTCCACTCAGGAATAGATTCTACTCTTGGTCGTTAGCTCGCATTCGGGTACCTCATGACGTAACCCGAATTCAGACACGACAGTTTGACAAACTCGGGTAATAATGGAATTGAACGCGACATGCTGGATGAACTTGCCCTAAAACGGATTACTTTACACTTGCTCGCAATTCCATTTGCAAAACATCAGGCAATGTTTACCCTGTTGCTCCGAGTGGAGGTGGAGCAGCAATCATAAAGGAATCTTTCAAGCGGTGCAACCTCTTCTACTCATGCAATGAATTCAAGCTCATCCTTAATTGAAGATAGCGAATCGTAACGAGATAGAATTTGCTGAACCGCTTCTAAGAGAAGCCCGTCTGCCAAATGCAGAAGTTTTTGGAGACTTCCAGATTCTGATAGTTGCATCGACGTCGTTCAAAGCGGTCCGATAGAGCTTGTACAATCTTGACCTTTCAGTCATCAGGTGAACAATTTAAAAAATCATTTAAAATCACGATATTTATCTTGTCGTGGGTTTCCTATGATAAAAACATAAATTATTTAGGCACTCAAACTCGGTTATCGTATCATACCTCAACGTGCTAAACCTCAAGTAAATGTTTACATGGCAGGAAGGTCAACACTGCTTTGGATGACGTAAAAAGGAAAAAATGCTAAACAATGCGTGCAATTGATTTTCAATTGCAACAATATCGTGCACGTGAAGCGTAACTCGATAGATTCATTTGTATAGGAATTGTCTATAAATAAAGAGTCAAGTACATGATCCGTTAGTTCCGTTACGCCAGTTGTCCACAAAGGGGACGGTAGCACTCGCTGGTATCAGAATGCTTATTACTTATAATTTTTACCCGACTACGGCGAAAAAAAAGGAGGGTTATGTTTTTGAGCGGTATGTATGTATGTATGATCATCTGTTCCCTCCTATCTTCTAAACCACTCATCACAATTTGACAAATGAGATATCGTTGGAAGCGTCTTGATCGTCCGCTGGTTATAGGCTATATGACGTCACATTAAATTAAAAATGGCGCCCTCTAGAGGACATAAAGTGAGGAACTTTAAAAAAAAAAATGGTTTAATCGTACCATGTTGGGTATCAAATGAAAGGGCTTAATGAGCACATTTCAAAAATATATATATTAAAACCCCAAAAGAATTAAAAAAAAAATCAAGTAATAAAAACTTAAACCCAACTACGACTTAAAAGGTATAAACAAGACACCACAGACAGACAAATTAAAAATCCGGAGTCACACGTAATCTGTTCGATTTATACCCTAACACGTGTGACTCCGGACTTTTAATTTGTCTGTCTGTGGTGTCTCTTAAAACAGTAGTGTTCATGGTTGTTATATAAATTAAAAAAACGTTAATATGTAAAATGTAACTTCTTTAAAATTCCCCATACAAAACACCAATTTCATAGGTGGGGACCTAATAATCTTATAAAAAATTGTAACTAAGTGGTACCTTGCTTATGTTTGAAAAACTATAGAACAAAGAAGACAGTAGCAAAACCATGATTTGCATAGTTCTGTCATTATTCGCCTTTTAAAATTTACATAATGCCAAGCTGTTATGTGATGACCGTGGGAGAAAGCCGGTTTGATAACTCTTTCCTTGTTATGAAAATGTTATGACGGCTCTATAGTGATAACACAGTAACAGTAAACCACGCACGTTGGTTTTAGCATAATTAAACCAAGAACTTGGGTACAACATTTATAACTATGCATTACGAAAGTATTTTTTTTTAATTCATCGCCTTATTAAGGGGTAATATAGGGGATGAAACTGAATGGAAGTTCTCCATTTTTGACGTTAGAAACGTGGTGAAGTTCACTAACATTTTTAAGTCAATTGTTACTATCGCTATATGGATTGTATGTACTTGTAGGTATGTGTAGTCAAAAATAAAGAACATATTATTCTTATATTATGATTAAAACATTTCCAGGTCCTGTTCAAGATTGAAAGAGGTGACCTATAGTAGCCCAGTTCCTATAAGCCATATCATATCGTTTGCATTGGAGTTCGACGTCGCCATTATAATTATTTCCAGTTAAGGAAGCAGCCTGTTGATAAGCAACCTGTAGTGAAAGCAGGCAGGTGTAGCGAGATGAATATTTAAATTATATGTACGTTGGTCTAGAGGTCCCAAGTACTACTGCTGAGCATAATGCCCAAAAGCCGCATAGCACTTTTTTGTATTGACATGCGCTGCACTGCGACCAGTTGTGCGGGTTGTGCCTATTGCGGTGCGCTAGATTGCCTAGTTTGAAGTCATCATCATCGGCTTAGCCTTCTTCGCAACTATGCTGAAGTCGGCTTCCATTTTAATCGGATCTTGTTGAATAGCAGTGTTTTACTTAGGGATATTATCCGACTATCCTACTCTCCACAACCCAGAGCGGTAATTGCATAACACACAGTACCAATGGCTTTTATTTTGACAGTCCAACAACATTCATTGCGTTATTTACGTTTTTGAGCAGACAAGTGTTTCGAACATAATTATGAAGCAATATCCTTTAAAAACATTCAGATTGTGATTGAAAGTGTGTTACGCAATTAGAGTGCAGGTACTGGGTAATACGATACCCCTTGGTAAGACTGGTTGTCAGTTTCTCTATGCTATATTTATACACTGTATTTAGGGTCGCGTCTGTCCACCAGAATGGCAGATAACTCATGCGCGACGCCATTGTTTACAACGGACAGAGTGAGTTTTGGTTATGGTGTGTCAATGGAACAACTTTCGTTTATTCTCTACTAGCGACCCGCCCCTGCTTCGCTCGGTTTTTACGACTTGACAGAACATCGAGATTTCTTTTTTTATAATAATATGTAAGTTTAATACAAATGTAATTATACACATAAACCACTGTCCGTCCGCTCTGTCTGTCAGCGTGCTGTAACCCATAAACCGTAATAGGTAGACACTTGAAATATTCACAGATTGTGTATTTCTATTGCCGCTATCGCTAACAAACAATAAACATTAAATAAAGTTAATAATTAAAGTCCGTTCCCAACCCAATACAAGAAACGTATTTTTTTCCAGCGTTTTTGCTCTATCTATATTCGGCCCCTCGTGTGTGAGTGCGACTCGATTTAATCAGACCGGTTTTTTTTTACACTATAAAGTAAAGTTTTAAAATTGGAAGTTTTCTAAATGCCGTGCCGTTTTTTACACCTTTTGAATGCGCCTTAAAGATTTTGAACGGGTAAAATGGGGTGTCCTGAACTCCTGATTTCCCGATTTGACTACGTTTTTAATTAGGTAATATCATTTATTGTCAATGCACACTTCACTGGGATTCCTGATAACAAAAAAATAAAAGTTATAAAACCCAACTACGACAAAAAAGTCAACTAAAAAGGCATAAACAAGACATCATAACAGACAAATTAAAAATCCGGAGTCACACGTGTTAGGGCATAAATCGAACAGATTAGGAGTGACTTCGGATTTAAAAAATACTATCACATCACGCCTGTATTCCCCGAAGGGGTAATAGGGGGCGAGCCTATTGCCATCAACTGGGCACACATTTTGACTTCGGGCTGCTACGGAGAAATTCCTGAGGGGAAAACCCAATATCACTTACGACGTAAAAATACTATTCTGGAATAAATCCTTGATGACATCAAGGTCACCTCTTGCATCATTACATATCTTAGGATTTCTAAGAACTGTCGCAATGAAAAGTAAAACAATCAATGTAAATATAATATACCGTTTGTTTGTATGAGATGGCAACTTAATTATACAAATTTTCCTCTATTGTTTTATTCAAATTATTTGGTTTCGGCTTTGTGTGACCTACGTCATTTTAGCGTGGAGTGGAGATGGTGTCAGACTGCATAGGTTGAACAATACTGGACTGTTGTAAGTCTGCTGTCACCTTATTAAACAGATTACAAACATTTTCACTTTGACAAGGGGGCTTTTTTGAAACGAAGTTTGTTAACGCGGTAGGAGTAAACTGGCAGAAATCATCACGCGGAAAAGTTTTCATACTTACGATGGTCTTCTTCTTATTGGATAGAGAGAGAGAAAGTGTGAATTTGGTCAAAATGAAAATCCAGTGTGGCGGCTGCGAAAATGCTCATATTTTTCGTCATGGGTGTCGTTTTCATAGTTTTCGAGGCTGTTAAGGCTCGTGACGTTACAATTTAAATCCAATATGGCGGCTGCGAAAGTTTTCAAATATTTCATCATGGTTATCGCTTTCATAGTTTTCGAAGGTGCTAAAGTCGATAGTGAGGTCAAAAGACAAAATGTAAATCCAAGATGGCGGCTGCGAATATTTTGTTATTTTACTAAATATACGTGAGAAAGAACTTCGTTCCTGAAGGGGGTTAGCCCGACCGCACACGTTTTTTTTTATTATTTATACCATCCTATTAGAGTTCCACTTCCACTGCAGGGCAAAGGCAAGAGGCCTTTGCCCATCATACAAAGCAGGCATGAGCATTGATCACCACGCTCGCTCAAGCCTGGTTAGCGATTTCAAACTTATATTTAAGTGCAGGTTTTCAAACGATGTTTTTCTTTTACCGATGTCGGTAATGTCCAAGATAAATTCAGAAAGTGAATATGAATTGAAAATTCACATTGGTACTTGCCCGGATTTGAACCAATAAGTTTAAGTTACTTTTTTTAAATAAGTCTTTGTTCCCTTTTTATTCGATGCAACCAACAGATGTTGTTGAACTGTCATATTAAAACCGATTGTCATTAGGAATGCGCTATGCAATTAGGTGAATTAGGGTGTTTGGCTCACAAACATGTCACATCATAATCATACGCATACCTACCTTAATTGCTATTTACCATAATCACGTAAACCATGCTTGTCTTCTTTGTCCTGGCGAGATAATAACGAATGTGTTATCTACTACTTATGTTCTCCTAGTACACATCAGGTATATAAACACTAGCCTAGCTTACCTACTGTAACGGATATTGTTTTCAAGCGGATATCATGATGGAAACCTAAATATAGCTTGTACCTATTGTGGCATTATTAATTAACCTATTGCACCTGCAAGCAATTTGTTATTTGTAGACAGCGCTATATGACATCTAGGCGTTGAAAAGAGACACGAGTTGTCGAGTGCCATCGTCAAATAGTCCTAGAATGTCTACCTGTCAATTATTTTGCAGAAAAGCTGGAGTTTTATTCACTGCAAAATGGTGGAAAATATTGTGGTGGAAATAGAAATAATTGCTGTTAGACGGTTTTTTTTAAGCTTTAACGATGTTGTCAATGTTCCTATCTTGTCCTGTATTTTGATTATCGCTGAGCGCGCATTACTTTTTATTATTATTGGAAGTAAAAAAGAATTTTTAATTAACATAGAATAAAAATAAGCAGATAACCAACTGTAGAGGGAATCAAAATTAACGTATTTAATCAAACACAAAGTAACACAACTCAAGTTACGGTCACAAATGAGCCAGCCTTGCCTCTGCGCATTTGCTATTTAGTAATTAGTACCTTCAACCTTGCATTAGCACATGCAGCGACATGCACTGCTACTTAGTGCGTGTCGGACCATGCAAGAAGGGTTCCCTCGTTGGGATGAATTTATCCCAAGAACAACCTTAACATTGTAGTTGAAAAACATGTTCTCCCATACGCTTCAACTGCAAATGTCAGTTTGTACGCACAATATTGGGAGATTGACGGTTATTTATGTTTTTTTAAGGCTCAGTAGTTATTAATTTATTTTTGTTACACGTGTTTGGGTCACAGAAATACATATGTACCAATTTTCAACTTAATCAGTCCATTGGATTCGGAGTAAATTGGCTGTGACAGACGGCCAGATACACGAGTGATCCTATAACGGTTCCGTTTTTCCTTTTAAGATACGGAATCCTATAAAGATGTTTTAACTTGAATTGTCAACAATCTTCACTTTTTTATTGCGATTGTCAATGCGAATTTAATTAAACAGAACCTTGTACGTTCTGACGGATATTTTTTTACCAGACATAGGTCTTTAAAATAGCACCGTTTAATTGAAAGTTTGAGAGAGAATACAGCTATATTTATTTTAGTAAATAACTCTTTATATCTCCATTTTCCGCAGATGCAGCGGTTCCTACAGCGACTTCGGTGACTCAGATCCCGCTGCTGGGCGTGAACGGTTCCGGGATCCTGCATGTTAACCTCACGGGAAATCCACCTGTCAACCTGGATAATATGCCCAAAGTTAGCGACCCCATCGTGCCTGATGACAGTAAGTATTAACCTATATTTTTCAAATTAATATCTTATACCGGATCTGGCACACGATACTTCACTCCAGGACCCAAATCTTCGACATCACCCAAAAACAGCAGCCAAGCTGAAGTGAAATTCAATGAATTAATTTAATTTTTTATTAAGTAGATTGTTGATCTATGCGGAAAATTACCTGGACGGTGAAGCTCAGTGGTACCTATATAGATGTGGCCCTAGCCACGTAAGCTTGGTACAGGACATCCTTATTAAATAGCATAAGGTCAGGGCTATTCCACGCTTTTGGAATAGTCATTGTCATTATAATTTTCGTGTCTGAATGTCTGCGGCCATCAAGCTGAAGTGGTCAAGGAATACACCCACTAACACACATGCGGATATACTGCAATTCAGCAGTATGTTGCACATAAACTGTTCAAATTAATTGATAAGAATCATTACTAGTAACATACAGGGCCAGTCCGGTGTCCCAATGGTGACCCTGCTACTTATCGCCAAATAAAAATTAAAAAAAACCCTGGTAGGTATGCTGGGAATCAACCCCTTTCGATGTCTAAACGTCCTCCTTCTAAAGGTTCTTTCCTGTCTAAAGGCGACTGCAACTGCAAACTGCAATGACACACCGCAGCGACATAAATCTATTTTCCAAAATATCTTTGAAATAAAAAATGTATTTAAATCCTCGCAACATGCCCTTTCATTTTCCCTTTTAAAGGTTACCCCCATCCGCTCAACTGTCGATTGGCCTTCTAATGGCCAATAACAATTAACATTCTATTGTGTCTCGTTAATGACAGCTGGAGGTTTATTTAAAAAATATTTATTTATGTTACACGTCTGTGTTTGGGTCACAGAAATACATATGTGTACAAAATTTCAACTTAATCGGTCCATTGGATTCGGAGCAAATTAGCTGTGAAAGACGGACAGTCAGGCAGCCAGACACAGGAGTGATCCTATAAGGGTTCTGTTTTTTCCATTTGAGGTACGGAACCCTAAAAACTTACTAAATTTTCAGATTGTCGGGTTGTAATGAGTCCTGTCTTAGAAGAAGACTAAAGAGCAGTTTTTTTTTTGTTATTCATCATCAATGAAGTTTGTCTTGAGTGACACTACAGACAAACACACCTAAGTTTCATATTGTCCTTTTAATTTAAACATTAGTGTGTGTAGTGAGTGAGAGATAGAAATAAGTATGTTGATTATTTTATTCTTAGCTCTAAAGCATTTCAATGCGGGTACTATTAAAAAATAACTGCAACAAAGTTTCATTTTATTCCTAGTTCGAACTAGCAGACAAAACACAGTATTCAAAGAAATTAATGATTTTTCTCATTCAAAACACCAATTCCTTTACTGTAAGGTTACTGTAAGATAAAAAGTGAAATCTGCTTGGCTTTCGCGACGCGATGTGGAAAATTGGCGAATTTGTGACGGTAGCTGTAACCAGCCGTATTGGACAGATAAGATTTATGTTACGAGTATCAAGGACTTGCTGTTTATTTTGCTAAACATGATCAATTTTACAACTCTCACTCTCTCTCTCTCTCTCTCTCTCATATAGGGTGTAGGTACTAACCAGGTCCACCTCTACGTAACCCTTCGGATATTACAGGCTTGATGGTATGTTGTTGATATGTTGTGTATGATCAATGTTACCTTCATTTTATGATAAACTGGTGTGTCGGGTATGGGTCACCCGTCACAGAAATAATTATAATATGCAGCATTGTGTGTAACATAAATAAATAAATGTTGAATATGTGGGTACACTTTGGGCGGCAAATAAGAAAATTAAAAAAAAAGTTTTGCAAACTGTACCTACCGTGTGATTTAACAAATACCTACTTGAATTTACTAAAAACTAAAGACATTCACTACAAACTAAAGACACACAAGTTTCATTTTGATGTGACGCGACTCTAATTAAACAATTTCTATGAACTGTTCATTCGAATTATTCTACTTTTTGTGAACTTTCGTGTTTTTACAAGCTTTATATTAGCTTGCTCTGTTCTTTCTGCATTTAAAGGTAGTCTTTATCGGTGTAGGAGTAGTAGGTAAGCATTTAAGTTGAATACATTCATGGGACCTTGTTTAATTTAAAGGAATTCTATTGTATTGTATGTCAGTTATTCAGGCGAGGTTTTTCTAATCCCATTTTAGTAAAAGTTCTTAAAGGGTCTCCGCCACCGGACCCATATTATGCTTGGCTAACTTTTATTCGAGATACATAAATATCCTTTCCAAATCGAATAGAAAATACCGCCGACAACTTTTGAACATCATAAAAATATTATTAAATTGACTGCAATTTTACGCTAACATAGGTACAGTATGCCGCACGTCTGTGGTAACATACTAGTATAATTGAAACTTCGTAGGTACATACTAGGTACTAATACTACACTAGGTCAGCTCAAGGTTCGGTTCGGTCGCCTGTACTTTCCTATAGGTTTTAAGAAAACTTTATAATAATTTAGTATTTGTTTCATTTTTGGCGCTGCATTCCCAGCTGAAGATGTATCTCTAAATCAAATATCAGCATTACTTTCCTATGTATATTAGTAACTGTGATTAAAACTTCTAATCGGATGTTTAACATAATAATGAGCTGAAAAGAGCGAACATAATTCATTATAAACGGGTATGCGACACGCGTGACTAGAGGCCGTAAACCATAGTCAATTTAACTAGTAAAGCAATGCGTTATTAATTACTATAGATTCATTTTAAATGTCTATATTATTTATCATGCCCTTAGTTTGACGAGTCGTGAAAATTCACATTTGTAAGTGCCGGTGTCAATTTGGCAGGTATTTATGTAAAACTAGCGACCCGCCCCTGTTTCGCACGGTTTTTAAGACCTGACAAACATCTAGATTTCCTTAATAAAATAGTTTAATGTAAATCAGTGCTTCTTACATCCAGTGGATGCCTGCAGCCTTCACCAGGTAATCGGTCCACCTTGTAGGAGGCCTTCCAACCTGTCGTGTGCTTGAAGTCGCGGTGCTTGGGGAACCTATATCCAGCAGTGGACGTCTTTCGGTTGAAATGATGATGACGAATATTAATCTGTTAAACATATGTAAACTTTATCATATCTTTAGTTTGGGTTCGAACCTATGACGTGCAACTAGTAAGACGCAGCCGTTACCACTGGGCAACCATTGCCCTCGGTTTTATGTTGTTATAAAAAAGATAGTATAGTGTATTCTCTGAAGGAATCACTCAGAGATCCACTATATCCTGTAATATCATCGATATGGGAATAGGAACTAATAATGCGTATTGTAAACATAACTGCTCCTGGCATCCAGCCAACGCGCGGAAATGAAAGTGAAGAGATGTATCAATGTGTTAAAATAAGTTGTTTATCAAATTACCCACTGGAATGTGAAGTTTCAAGAAAAATGGCCTGAAGCTGGCCTAGGTCCAGAATTATACCAAAGTATAATATCTGTGACCAAAGTAAGAGAAACCCGTATACGTACATGTAAACTCAACATCGGATGAGTTTTATTGCATACTAGCTTCCGCCCGCGGCTTCGCACGCGTGGTATGTCGATAAAAAGTAGCCTTACTCAGGCTCTAGACTATCTGTGTACCAAATTTCATTTAAATCGGTTCAGTAGTTTTGGCAGACAGATACACAGAGTTACTTTCGCATTTATAATATTAGTAAGGATTATGTAGGTAAAAATGTGCATCAAATTTCCCTAAAAACATTACACTGTAAAAAAATATACTTTTAGATTGGTCTTGTGTTTATCGGTTCTAGAATGAATTACTTTAGTTAGAGTCCTGTTAGACAAACTAACTGCACTTAATAATTAATTATCTATTTCACTTTCAGATCTTACTGATGTATTCAAAGAAACACCCGAAAGGATCCTGTCGGAGCAGAACCTAGCGAATTTGACTTACGTAAGCCATAAGTTTAAAATATTTTATATTGCCCAGAGATGGCAAAAGGAACAGGGAAAGACAATACAAAAGATGGGAAGAAAAATTATTAAAGCTCACAGCGGGTTTAAATTATAGAAGAGTTTGCCAAGAACTAAGAGACATTCTGTAAACTACTACTGAAAATACCACAACGCAAATTTTCACAATTAAAGAGCCTTTTATTACTGTATTGTTACAGGACCACCACAACTTCTACAACAGCTCCTTTATCGGCAACCAAGAGTTCTTCAAGGACTACTGGGCGAACATCACCATCAACAAGGCAGAGGTCCACCAAGTGCTGAGCAACTCTCACCGGAGAGCCACTGTGAGTATACACCACTTTACAGACACTTATTTACTTTCAAACTCAATGCAGAATTCTTAAACTTAAACCTATTACCGTACTCCCCGAAGGGCTAGGCAAGGTTAAATTCAAAGCATTTATCTTAATTAAACCAAATACAGGCACTTTTGTATTTCTGTCATTAAGAATGATGAATCTTGCTAGCTTGAAGAAGCCCATTTCAAAGCGTAGTAGGTTCTTATAGAGAAGAGCGGTTAAGCAAACTCCATGGACACTCCTTTTAAATCGAAATATTGTCATCTTAATGGTAAAATCCAATAATAAAATTATTATAATTTTTAACAAAACCATCATAATTTCAGTCAATCCAGCTAAGTTTCGACTTCCCGTTCTACGGACACAACATCCGAAACGTGACGGTCGCCACCGGGGGGTTCATATACACTGGCGAGCATGTGCACAACTGGCTCGCGGCCACACAGTACATCGCGCCACTCATGGGCAACTTCGATACCACGCTTACTAACGACAGCAAGATCAAGCTGTATGATGACGGTGAGTTACACGTTACTGAGGTCCATCATCATTCATTATTTCGCCCATTGCTCGGCAATTAACTAAATCTTCCTTGCCGAATATTTCAGGCGAGAAGTTCACAGCATTCTGGGAGAACGTGACTCTTCAAGAGGACACGGCGAAGAAGTTCACTTTTGCAGTCACCCTGTATAAGAACGGTGACATCATATTTGCGTATAAGGACATCCCGATCGACGTACAGGAGATCAACGACACGGAACACCCTGTGAAAGTCGGCATCAGTGACGCCTATCTCACTGACAAGATTGTGTTCTGTAAGTAGAAACATAATAACTTTATTAAAATGTAGCAACAAAAACGTGTATTTGACAGTTTTTTATAATAAAATTCCTCGAAACGTTGGTAAAAGATAAGTCACAGTAAAAATAAATTGTTTAAAAAAATGGCGAAGTTCCAAGCGTTTTAAACTCTATGCTGGACATAAGCAGCACTACTGCGATCTGCCGTCACAACACAGGAACGCCAGTAACTTCGCGCCATTCAGTCCAATAGACCGTTTATTTCATAATACCTGCTTCGACCGCCTCGCTGGTCTAGTAATCGCAAGTGCTACTGCGCTTTGACAACAGGCAACTAAAGGAACACTACTTATAATGTACACCTTTGTCTAACCCTTTGGGAAATACAGTCGTGATGTTTTGTACTTTATAATAAACCTCAAATAATTCCAGACGTACGTCGCAAGACGATCTACGAGTACCACCGCGTCTCGTTCAAGGACCATTTGATCAGCAACAACACCGTGCTCAAGATGACCGCCTTACCCACCTGTCTACAGTACGACACGTGCGACGCCTGCCTCAACCACGACACAGGCTTCAACGTGAGTTCAACGCTACTCCATCACTACATTGTCACTAATCCATTTATGCTGAGAATCAGCACCTTTGACAGTCAACAGATGTTTTAGGAACTTTTGATTTTATACAAAAGGAAAGTTTTAATATAACTTTATCTTAACAAATAAACTTTTTACGAAAAACAACCGATTTAAAAAAGTCGCACTCGGTGGCAAAAGATGATACAGCACTAAAGACAAAAAACCGAATTCTGAAAAAAAAGTTTTTTTTTAACCTTTTTATTTGTGGCAGGTACAAAAAACACCGAATGCATAACATCCTCTTTTTTTTGATTCGTTTAATTCAAAATGTCTTAAGATTTTTATAGATTGTAATTGTATTTTAAATAAGAGTTTCTTTTCCAGTGCACATGGTGTCCGCAGATCCAGAAATGTTCAAGTGGTACCGACAGGAACAAGCAAGATTGGTTGCTAAGAAGTAAGTAGTTAAGGACAGGAATTTTACCGTTCCGTCGGTACTGTACAGTCACGAGTCAGTCACGATATATTACTATGGACAGTTCGGCAGTAATATCCGATTTCATGATTCATTTATTCATATCTGTTCTCAAGAAGACAGCAAACGTAGGAGATTTTCTATGGGAGGCATATAAAAGGAGTTTCATATATTTTTTAAAGCACTTGCGAAGAAAGAAAAACAATCAACATCATATTTTAATCTGTGAAAAATAACTCGCGGATTTCTTTTTCGCGCGCCATTCCTTCCTTTGACCAAACATGGAAGTAGTATACAGGCTGGATTTTTGAGATCGGGCAACAGGGGCAAGTACCTTAACCGTTGTAGCTACAGGAAAATGGTCTTAGAGGGTTACGGGTTAGTCCGAAAGGTATACCGGGACCTTGGCAACATCAGGCAACTGAAGGAACACGGGTGGGTTTTAGTCAGTAAAAGTCTGACACGCCCTTCCGTTCCACCCAGAGCGGGAGAAGTCATTGGATGATTTCCCACCCTCAAAAAAAAAGGAGGCTGTCCTCATTTTTTTTTAATTTGCCTAGATCATTAGCGAAAATTAAAAAAAAAATGTGTTAAATTTATGTGAAAAGTGTGTTAAAATGATGTTGTATTATAAGCATCGTCTCAGTTAGGCTTATGTTATACTTACATAAGGTGGAATGCGATAATTTAATGTTATGTTCTTTTAACAGAATGTGAGAAAACAACAATAGTGAATGCTACGGGCTGTGCCACGACGCGTGTGGATGCGCCTACAGACACCAGCGGGGTGCCGGCGACCGGTAATACTGCTTACACCACCGACCAGCAGAGCGCGCGACATGATACCGTCATCAACACACGTACGTACTAACAGCATAATCATCAATTGATCAACCATAATCAGCATAATCAAGAATTGGCCCCAAATATATGGTCATTCATTAGAAATTTGAATTTCCCGGGGGTATCGTAGCGCTTTCGCTTTAACTTACACTTAATAATACCAGCAGGCGTAGCATGAGCACCGTTTTGTCAACAGAAGAGTAGACAAAAATTACGTTCCGTGTAGACAGTACAATAGCAGCAAAGTAGAAAGAGTCAACTGCACTTTTTACGAAATTCACTCTTCTACATAATTCGACTCAGAATTCCTTGTTTTGTCATATTTATTTTTTCTGATGGTGATTTTGACAGTTGGGATAGTAAACTTTCTTCCGAAATTGTCTACATATAAAAAGACCTAGACAAAGATCGTTTGAAACGAAAGACAAAATGACAGATTGTAGAAGGATTTCTACGGTGCGATGTCAAAAATGAAGAAACGATATGTCACTTTGTATAGAAAAAGCTATGTCTATTCTTCGTAGAGATAGAAAGCGCCATGCTACGCCTGCAGCCTGTTATTTTCCTACTGCAGGAATAAAGCCTCGTCTCATACAGAGAAGGCATGGGTATTGATCACCACGTTTGTTTAAGACGGGTTGGCTATTTCAGACTTATATTGACTTAAGTTCAGGTTTCCTCAAGATGTTTTTCCTTCACCGTCTTCAATGTCAGTAATGTCCAAGCTATATTCAGAAAGTACATATGAATTGAAAAATTAACATGGGTACTTGCTCGGATTTGAACTCACAACCTCGTGCATGAGAGGCCCCCGCCTCTCATGCTCGAGGTTGTGAGTTAACCACTGGGCCATCCCTTTACTCCATATTTAAGTGTTATTTATAAGTTTTAACCGGACAGAGCCGGACTCCCCAAAACCTAGCGGGGCCCAGATGGGCCAGTCGGTGGCCGCGCCGGCCCCAAGTGAGGCGCACTCCCCGCTGGGGGGCGCAGTCGCTGCCTTCATAGCCATCACCCTCATCTGCGCCGCCGCGTCGTGGATCTTCTACGCGTTTAAGAACCCACACACACGTAGTGGACAACTGCTTATTAAGGTAAATACGCATCCAAAATATTTTCGTCACATAGCTATTGGTTATTTTCATTTGCTCATTGCACGATAGAATCTGCTTTACCGACTCAGCATTATAATATCATAGATGTACAGTCAGGCTAAGTGAATCATGACCCACTTTGACGATAAATCGTTTGAAACCGTCAAAATAACAAAGATGGCAGATGACAAATTCGTTACCAAGGAAATGTATATTTACGCGAATGTCGACCTAATTGTATTTGAATGTCTGTAAGAAAATAAGCTTATGGTGGGTCAGAATTAAATTTTTTCGATTGTGGGTCAGAATTAAATTTTTTCGATTGTATGTAATGCAAAACAAACATTTCATCTTTGGATGCAAACGATTTAGGTAATCAGACTTTAGTAACACTACGAATGTCTAAATGAGTGAATGGTTTGGTAGATGATTTAGTTTTTATTAGAATATTATTTCATTATCAAATGAGTAACATAGGCAAGTAATAAAAAAAAATGTTAAAATTAACACAACTCTAACTATTGCCTAATAGTGGTAAACAAAAATTTACCTAAACTTAACAAAAGCACTGTCTCTAAAAAGTATAAAATAAAAAAAATAAAAATTAAAAAACACGACTGCCCTGCTAAAAAACGAACTAAAAAGTAAAAAAAGAGTTGATACAATTGTCATTGCAGTCGGGGAACTTCTTAGATTAAAAAGTGTTAAAGTGTTCCACAGAACAGTCCCCGACTGCAATGTCAATTTTATCAACTTGTTTTTTACTTTGTTTTTAAGCAGGGTAGTCGTGTTTTTTTTATAATAATGATATTTTACTTTTCCAGTATCGTCCGTCACAATGGAACTGGCGCCGCGGCGAAGCTCGCTACACGGCTGCCACTATCCACATGTAAACGCACCCGCACCCGTCTCGCGCCGCTCTGCGCAACGTGCTAACTGACACGTCACAGGTTTATTGGTCATACTCGTACAATAATGACAAGTGGGCGAAGCTACATAATTGTCTATTATATAGTACCAGTCTGGCTGAAACGTCAGTTTATAATAAAACCAATATCAAAGAGCGTGTAAATAATAGGCATCTCTCAAAAATTAAATTAGTTAACTGGAAGTGACCTTCTTGAAAGTGACTGCTAAATAGCATTTCTAGTTAGTCTGGTATATGGCAAAGCAAGATATTCATGAAAAACATAGATATACAGTAAATATTATCCTAACTACGCCCGTGCATAGTGCAATAAATAAGAATTATCAGACAAAAATAAATGAGACAGATGGGTTGACTCCAGTTTTGTAAAGGTTATTTGAATAACAAAATTCAATCAACAAAATTCAACGCCTATCAAAGTTAAACTTGAGGTCAAACTATAAAATGACAGCTAATAAATAAATAAATAAAATAAAATACATTTATTTCGAGCTCATAGTCATAACATACAAAATACAAACACAAATTAAAAGGACTTAATACCTAACCGGCCCTGCGGACGGCAACATGCCTATCACAACAGTGCGTATGGGCAGTCCATCCGTTCCGCGATCATCGCCAGGACAACATTGGTGCTACCCCACACCCTACGCACCAACGACGCACCCCGCTTTTGCATGGTTGCGTGGAAGCAATCGGTACGCGCCTCAGCAAACATGCCTGAGGCGCTGCAGTAGCGAGGCAGCCCCAATATAGCCCTGAACGCGTTGTTGAACTGGACGCGGAGGGCTCCGTATGATAATATTCGTATAATAAGACTTATGGTAACATAAGTTGGAACTTTTTGTTGCACATCACATAATTACAATTGAAAGCAGAAAGGTAAAGTAAAATGAGCTGTAGATTTGTGAATAAAATAAACAAAGGTGACTAACAACTATTACAACAAATACAAGTAGCGATGTAAGGGTGTTGAAATCCACTTAATCCACCTATCTAAAACAATCACGCTGCGAGGAATCTAAAATCCAGTTCTCCTTTGTCCGATGTTTGTTTATTATTGCCAATAATTGTCGAGTTAATATTTAAACAACTAGGTATCACTTGTCACAGTAGGGAGTGAACTGTCACGCTACTTAGAATAACATTAATTAATTCAAACAATTTTATTATGAACATTTTATTATCTAGACACATTTTCGATGTATGTAGCTACACAGGGTCGTGTTACATTGTCATTTTGGGTAGTATTAACTTGTAATGTTACTTCCAATAAATTGAAATGCTGATTTATACAAAGATTTATTAAGACAGCTATACACTTATTTATATAGATCTGTAATTATAGATTTTTTGGAAACTGGATAATGCATGTATTTTTAATATTCTGATTGTCTATTAAGCTATTATCTATAACGTGAACGTGACACATAAGATTGTAATGTGATTTACATAAAATATAAATATCCACTTGTAGTTGTAAATGTATGCCTTGATAATTAAATATCACGGCATACATAGACACTACAAATAAAGGCATTATAATATTCATAATTGGTGATTTTTAATAAGAATAAAATTAATATATTATGTACTTGGTCATGTTGGTTAAATAGATGTTAAGGTTATCACGCTGATTAAAGACGTCATACAGTGTCACGACAATATACAGGTCCAATTTGAATATTTTTTAAGACAATAACAAAGCAAATTGTATCTTTAATAATCCATCTCACGCGTATAATATTAATGAAACAACTGGTATTGTAAAACCCCTCAAAGTACCTACATTTCATGACACGTCGTGCAGAATTAAATGTTTTTCCTCTTATGAATTTATGATATGCAGCTAATGGAATGTATGAGCTATTTTATACAATGCATAGGCTATATAGCTCCAGAAACAGAAAAGCAAAATACTGGACAGCTTTGAAAAATAATATTAGTTCATATTTGGACGAATAAAATAATGTTCTATAAAGATTCTTAAAATCATACAATGTATATTTCGAATTTGTGAAGTGCCTTTATTTTCAAAATTATATTTTGATTTAGTTAGCACGTTACGCAGTAAAAAGTTAATTTCAAAAGTAACTTATAGAACAAACAATAATTTATTTCATAAAAACGTAACCCTTGACAGTCGGGTTATATAAGCGCCTTGATTTTTGTACAAAATTTTAAAATAATGCATTGTATATTACCTAGAAATTATACAGTCTTTTATACATTTTATTTGTATATACTATTATTTTTTGTCAAGATTAGGCAATGAATTATCAAAACCATGTATTTACAAAGTAATAAATCATTTTTTGAATTTTGGTATATCTTAAAAATCATGTTTGATACTAACAATTCCTTTTAATCTACTTTGTTCTATAAGTTAATTTGTAACGCATCACATATAAAACGTTCGTTTATATGAATCCATGTGCCTTTTAAGAGTTCCGTAAGTATCGTAGGATCCGTCCTGAGTTTTATTAGTTTTTTATAGTGATATGAAAGTACCTGCCGCAAATCATAGAAAGATTATGAAGTGTTTAAAAGTACACGGCCGCAAGTATAGCACATCGACGACGCGACTTTTCGAGCGTCGTCTATTTCACTCAACACCGTGTGATATTGTCATAATGAATTTCGATTTCATCATAATGTTACCCGGCACTGTACGTAGATTTAATGACAATGCGATTTTTGAACGCACCTTTTCTATGATTTGAGGCACCAGTTGTCATAACGATAACGGTACGTATTAGCCTAACGCGCTCACAATTGCAATTAATTGTCAATTCTTAGAAAATTGTGTTTTTTTTTTAATGTTTGATATTTTCCACTCATATTTAAGTCGCTCTGTCTATGGCCATACGCGGTTGTTCATGGTTGAGATTATAAGTCGGAGGTGTTTGGTGGTCATTAAAGTTGTAAAAAAGATCGAAGCTTTATTCTAATTACTTAGATTCCTATGAATATTCTTGGGTCATTTCTAAGATACAGATTAAATACTAATACCAAGGGTTTTTATGTCTATTTTAAATCATGAATAAAGCTTATTTATAACTGTTTTTTTTTGTCCCGAGCACCTTCCTCTTAAAAGTGTAAACATATCAAGTAGATTTACTTTGGGCCCTGCAGATGTTGAGGCGACTCTGAATAAATGTACAAAACTTAAGAATCTCCTACCCACTTCTCAGTATATTCTATTAAAAGGATAATTTTATTTTTTGAGGATAATAATGGTACTTTTTCTCCTACTTTTATGAAGAAAGTGTTATTTAGATCATTCATTAAATACATTATATTTAAAAATCGTGATCCGGTCATATTGCCTCAAATTCGGAAACCCAAGTTTAACTACACTAAGAATGTAATTTGTTGTTTTCTGGATTTGTAGAAGTTTCTAAATTTATGGCGTATAATATTTTAATAAATAGTGGGAATAAAGTACCAAAAAATCTCATTACTTTATATTATTCTCATATTGTTTCTCATATCTCGAAATGAAAAATCGAATCGAATTGTATATTTTTGTTAATTTCCTTTTTCTCAATACTACGTATTATATATATATTGTCTTTGATACACAAAACAGAAAAACACATTTCAAAAAATGTTATTGGCGATTTACTTAATTTTATTTTTTTGTTAATTTGACTTCTAATAGTTAATTTTATATCAAATTCTTAATATTGGTTAGTGAAATTTTATTTGATTATAATCAATTGATGTGTTCTTTAATATGTGAGATTTTGGGATCGTAAACAAAAGTATTATAATATGTATTGAATAATCACTATATATATAGTATATGAT
Organism: Lithophane semibrunnea; assembly: GCA_947363905.1. NCBI lineage: Eukaryota > Metazoa > Arthropoda > Insecta > Lepidoptera > Noctuidae > Lithophane > Lithophane semibrunnea. Next base: position 8,304,543 of record OX376186.1, read on the forward strand.
TTAATGTCGGGTGAAGGGTAAAAATATAAATATCATTTTTTATAAAATAAAACAAAACTGACACCACGCGTAAGGTTAAATTTTGTAGTTTTACACATTTATATTATTAAAAAATTCTAACATTTATTGCCATTTAATGGCCTTAGTGTAAGGCAATGTGGTCTTTAATAATTTATAGAATATCCCTTACGGAACTCGTCGTGTACGAAGTACATTGCGACCTAAATTTCAAGCCGTACGTCGTTTGGTGTTATTAGTGTTATAAAATAGTGATATTATTATGTAAAATATATTAACGTACGTTACTCTACTTGGGATGTTTATTTTTTATTTTTTTTACTCATTACATTCATTTTTTCGTAAAATCTGTACACCAAAGAACTTGAATCGCGTTCGATAAGAGTCTGTAAAGTGTCGCTCAATCATCAATCGATTAGATGTGTAATATTAACATGGAACTATTGTAAATTATAATTTTAAGGTACCATTCCGACGTTTTCTTTTGCATTAAGGGACCATTATAAAAGTCTACAATAAATCCTGCCGTTGGAAGAATTTGGTGTTTCATTTATTTCCACACACTACCTTGTGTGCAAATAAGACTTCTGTGAGAGTAGGACTGCTCGGCTCTACCGAACAAACAGATAGAAATATTCAGGTGTATGACATAACTATTGTAGTACATGCAGCTACTTTGGTGTCATACTTTCTAGCGGTGAAATGACTTTGTACGAACTTCTGTCTAATGTCAAAAATATGTACGAAATTGTACGATAAATAAATAAAAAAGTACTACAAAGACTTCACTACACACGGTTACACATCAAGCTATACATTTCCAGTATAAATAAGCTGACCTCGCATTGTGCGGAAGTCCTATACGATGATGTGTAGCCGTGTATACTTAACCAATTAGATAATAATATTATCTTTAATCTCTTTGGATTATAAAGAAAGCTCTTATTTCTCGAAGGCATTTCAGGTGTGAATGTCGTCAATGGTTGAATTGTTTCATAGAATGGAAACATATGTTGATTAAATACTCTATGACAGACGGAAAATAACACATACTTAGATTAATTGTTTTAGGGTTCCGTAGTCAACAAGGAACCCTTATATTGTTTCATAGAATGGAAAAATATGTTGATTATACTCTATGACAGACGGAAAATAACACATATATTAATAGTTATTAGGGTTCCGTAGTCAACAAGAAACCCTTATAGTTTCGCCATGTCCGTCTGTCTGTCCGTCCGTCTGTCAGCGGCTTAGCTCAGAGACTGTTGGAACTAGAAAGCTGTAATTTGGTATGGATATACATATAAATCAAGCCGCCAAAAAAACGTTTTTTTTTTTTTGTATACCTCCTGTACCTAAATTGGGGTTGTTTTTTTTGTCTCGTCAATCCCTTGGGGTATCTTTGGAAAGGTCGTTTAAAAATAATGTAAGTTTGAGAAAACTATTTTCGGATTCAGGGATCCGTTTGCGAAATATTAAGCTTTAAAGTGCTAATTTTTGTTAAGAGTCAAGTGGGGGCCCCGCCAGCTAAATGGTTGTTGTTGGATATGTGAAAAAATTCACGGCAGTAGTAAATATAACGAAATTAAAAGGAAAACTATCACTGCTACGTAGGCTCCACAAATTACCGAGTAATAATCAACCAACTTAACTTTGCAATTTGCAAAAACATGTTCTCCTATAGGTACATTATGTACGGGAGATCAAGTTTTTCAACTACAATGTTAAGTTTGTTGGATAAATTCAGCCCAACTACGGAACCCTTCATTGTGCGTGGTCCGACTCGCACTTGGCCGGTTTTTTTATAATTCTTATGTACTTAAATGTTGATGTGAAATGCCTTCTTAGGTCTTTTAAAGCGAGAGCATATAAAACCGATTTTTGTGTTTTATTTTCAAACAAGATCTTGTTTCATTCACATTGCACATGCGTTTCATACAAATAAAAGTATCCACAAAGCGGCGTGGTTGGCTACTGTTCACGCTTATCAGCCCATTGTTCTAACTAAGCATCTGCAGGTGTCGATGACAAAAAAGCTGCGATTTCGGATCAATCTCGCAAATGTAACGATCTTCAATGGACCTGTGGTTAATAATACTCCTAGTCGTCACCGCAGACGCAAGAAAGTTTTGTGCAAAGACGAAAGCACCGTTGGAACTGGGGGAATGGAAGTACGACCTCAAACATATGGACTCTGCCGTGGTTGAGAACCCGCCTATGTCTATGAGTGAAGGGCAAATGTATGTGTATGAGAATTATTTTCCTAATTTCACGATAAAATATATTCACGTGGATAACTTGGCTATAAAGACGTGCGGAGCGAGTGCATCGATCGAGTCCGGAGGCGTGGGCTCCTCGTCCGTACTGATAGTCCTCAACGCCCGCATCAACCAAGAGATAAGGTCTGTGGTTGACATCTGGGGCAAGGCGGGGGCAAACCACGCAACGGAGCAAACCGTGAATAACGTGACGGACACCAGACGTCGCGCAAACCCTGATGATCCGAGGAACCATAAATCACTGTATTTATTCAAAAATAAGCGAGCCGTGAGTCACAATAGACGTAATTCAAATTTTTATTAATTTATAATATTAGTAATGTAATATTAGTTTTTATATAAGTAAACCTACTATTTCTATTAAATACTCTAGATGATTCACTGATGTGTGTGATTTGCTGAATACCTATTCTGAAACGCGTTTCTAATTGGTTCAGAGTTCGACCCCCCTAGGATACTTCGTCCTCTAAGATAGAAAATTGTACAGTATTTCGTGTAGGCGTAGAAGACGTAGCAGTCAAAAAAATTGAGTATTGCTTTTGTGCTTGTAGAATATAAAGTACCTACACTAATATAATCTACAAAAGCAATACTTTATTTTTATTGACTCTGACTTTGAATTGAATAAATTCCTGCAACTTCAGCATTCTCTGAAATTTCGCAGTAACATACAAAAAAAAATCACAGTATCATACAATAACAGTATTATATCTAGTATCAGTAGGTATAATGACCTTGAAACGGCCGCTCGGTAGATAAACCTTCCTTGTCCGTTCGTATCTGCAGCGCACTCAATACTGTTGCGTACTAAGATTTCGAGGCGCGTCGTTTCGGCCGTTTTCTATGATGATCAGTGATCGAATAATCGGATGCATATTAACCTAAAGTTAATTTTTGGCTAAGAAATTACGGAACCGCCTTTTTAATAAAAAAAAATCTTAATACGGAATTCCAAAAAAATTCCGGGAATGCTTATCAACCCTATTATGAAGGTAACTTTCGCGGTGTTCCGTGTTAACATAAAAATTATTATACTTTAAACACGTTTTAACGAAACTCGAGGTACCGAGTGGTTTGTCACTATGTGCTATGCCAGTTTGGACTGCTACTTTACAACACTAGCTAGCATTTCTTTTGTCAAAAATGCCTAAATTTATCAATTCCGGAATCGTGGGATTTTTGGGTCGGTACAAAAGTGGCATATTAGGTAACACCTGAACGTAAGTAAATATACACTGGACTCTATAATCAGAACTCTAAAGTCGATCCTGGAATCCCGGAATTTTCAATACAAAAGCGCATTCCATAATAGCCAACAGCTCAACTGTAGGTAAATATGCATCCGATTATCCGATCTCTAATGATGATATAATACTACTACCTACTTATTTATTCTGTGGTCTAACCTGTCCCAGGTGGGGAGCTAAGATTGTTGAGCTCGCTTCGCTCACACTTGCATCCTACATTCATTCTCAAACTTTTTGCATAAAACGAAAAAGTTACTTTTAATTCTATACTAGTTGCGCCCCGCGGTTTCACCCGCGTAAGTCTCGATCCCATGGGAATATCGGGATAGAAAGTATCCTATCTGTTAATCCAGGTTATAAACTATCTGTTTGCCAAATTTCATCCAAATCCATTAGGCCGTTTTTGCGTGATTGAGTAACAAACATTCAAACACACAAGCTTTCACATTTATAATATTAGTAGGATGAACGGTCAATGAAAACCTAACTTATTCTAAGCGGGGTGCTAAAATTTTCTCTTCATCAATAAAATTTGAACTCTGTATTAGATCGGAAAATTATTTATAAACACAAAATTACAAATGTTAAACAAAAAGAACAGAAACAATGGGTGTGGCAGTGTCGTGCACACGGCCGTGTGTTTTACGTGAATACGTGTACGTTATGAGTTATATTTTCTTTGACACGAATTCTTTGATCCGAGTGGTGTTATTTTGTATAAAGATGATAGCTGCAGCATCAAACTATATCCCTCGATTTTGTTATCATCCGTCTTTTGCCTCCCACTATGGAAGCAAATATAAAGACGTATTCACGTCAAAATGCTGTGTTAAAAATCACAATAAAATATATAAGTACCTACTCTTTTTTTATAAATCTGTTTTTTCTTTACTCTCTTTGAAGTCAGAAATTCCTTCCTTTTTTCTTCGTGGGGAACAAAACCGACCAATGAAAGGTTGTTTACTTCCGACTAGCTTCCGCCAGCAGCTTCGCTCGCGTGATATCTTTATAAATTATAGCCTATACTGATAATAAAGCATTCTACTGGTGAAAGCATGTTTAAAATCGGTCCTGTAGTTTTTGAGTTTATTCATTTCTATTTGATACAAACAAACAAAAAAATCTTTCCTCTTTATAATATTAGTAATTATAGACAATCCAAAATACATTTTTTTTATCTTTATATATTAGTGTAGATAGAAATACTATTGTCATTGTCAGCACATCGATATAATAAGAAAATGGTTGAAACAGAACTATGCTGAGAATAATTTACTGACAGATCTAGATTTAAATTAAACACAAATGTAACAAATGTTAAATTACTTTATTTAATAAACATACATTTACAATACAGACATACATTTTGTCCACTTATGAATAAACTTATATCAGAGTTACAATAACAAACTATAATATATAATATACTATGTATATATCTACTAACCAATTTGGGTATCAATTAATTTTTGACTAGAGGTTGCAAAATTTTTAGTGACTTTCATACAATCATCAAAAAATAAATTTTCTATAAAAACAATAATATTAATATACAATTACAAATGTGAAAATATACCTAGTTATCACTATGTATACATATTTGTGTAGTATAATTACTTTGTGCCAATTAACTCAGCGATTACAATTATAATATTGTGATGTTAATGTAATTTATAATTAATATAATATAATGTTGATCTTAATTATATATTATGCAGTGTATAACATTATTAATAATAATATAATATGACCTTTGTGTCAACTATTTGTGACCTTCGATGTTCTATAATAATATGTATTATAAATATTTTATACGATACTAATATATTATTACTATATATTTCTACTAATATATAAATCAACTCAGCTACATAGTTACTTACTATCTAAATAAAGCTACATATTAGATGAAAATATACTTTATAGAGACAGAACGTCACCATATAGGTATATCGACATGTATAGTATATTTAAAACTACGATTAATTGCATTATCGTATATTATGTGTACAATGAAAAAGGGCACATGTATAATACATTGAATATATTTCTATATATTAGGTACATGGGTATTATATTACGAGTTATTCTAGTTTATCAATACATCAAGAGATTTAATGATATTCTACATAAATGGATATACAACATTGAGAAACATCCCTAATATCGTGGATTGAAAAATATATTACATACGTTTTTTTTTTTGAATTGGCAAAATTACTGGCCGTATTTGTATAAAACTTTGGCAGGTTTATCAATTCCTGAAGTTTTCTTAATTCGATAGTTTACTTAATTATTAGGGCCAGACTTTAGCTGTATACAAATGTACTTAAGCTTTTTCGCGAGCACTATGTAAAGATTACACAAGTTCTGTTCATTCCGTACACTAGCCCCCCCCTCATAACACTAGACTATGCAGTATTACCCATTCCGTTTCTTTCATTAAATATTTTGTTCGTTCACTCCCGGCATTAAGTCGATAGTTTCCCCCCAGGTTGTCAGTCACCACAATATAGACGAAAAAGATCTACCTATGACTTGGTAGAAATACCCATGGACCTGTCTTAGCGTCAGTCCCATATCAGAACTGAACAGGTAGCAATAGGGTAAGCGATGGTAAAGATGGGCCAGAGATAATTCCGCCAAGTAGTTAAATTTGACGTAATAGCAAGTTAAAACGTTCCCGCTGCTGGGTCCCAGACCTCCTTGTGAGAGGGTGGTGTGCCCAATGATTGGCTAGCGATGAAGATGCATTCTAAGAAACTTTCCATATCAAAATAATTGTTTGTTTTGAACCTAAACGTCGATAAAGAAGCCATTTTCTAGTACTACCCCTCATGCTTGCGAAAAGGTAAAAGCACGGTTAGACTATGCTTGCTAGCATGAGCTACCAGGGTGTAAATAGGCCCTTTCTTCTTGCGTTTAGGCCTATTTATGGTGTACATGATAAAGAGTACTATTCTATTCAATTCTTATTTTCTCACTTAACAACTTTGGCAGTACACTTTTTTATTGCATTTGAACACTGCATTCTTTGGTCAAATCGCTCTTGCACCTTTTCAGTCAATACCAAAAACCAATCTTTGGTATTTATTGCGATCTCCCTTCTGAAGCCTGATTTACACGGTGCGATTAAATTGCCTTTGGCATCCTTTCATAAGTTGAAGCAACAATAGCAACAAGTCTTTTGTTGCTTCAATTTGATTATATGCCTCAGGCAAGAAACTTGCATCGTGTAAATGGGGCTTAAGACAAGATACATTTATAGTGTTCTTTAGCAAAACAATCCTTTTACTATTCAAGTTACTTCAGGTAGACCCTGGCTTTGCCCAAACTAACAAGTTTACTTTCTCCAGTACTATTCCGTTCTTCAATGTCCGGTTCAGGGCATTGAAACCTAGTTGCCTGCCAAATCCCATTAATACTAGGTAGGATACACATGAACCTCGAACCTCGTCAATGTTACCTATAAGTATATTTTTATAATACCTACTGCTGGCGTTTTTAATTGAATTGGTGAAATATGTTCGTTTTTAATTAGGTAGGTATCTACGTTGATAATAGACGGACACTCTTTCCGACTTTTGATACTTGATGTTAGGGTAAAGGGATTCCTGCCAGGGCTGCGGGAAAGTCCGAAAGGGATACCGGGACCTTGGCAACAGGCAACTGAAGGAACACGGGTGGCCCAGAGCGGAAGAAGTCATAGGAAGACATACCAAAAAAAAAGGGATTGCGAGGATATTGAAACAAGTATCGAACCTTAGGATACTTTCAGATGGCAAGCAATTCATGATCGCGAATTCATTACGCGCGGCGTTTTAACAAAGCACGTTTTATTGGTAGGTACCCTTTCTGAACGTAAGTCATGGTCATCGGGAAGGGCGTAGTGCTCATGTTAAATATTTACTGTAGCAACCGTTGCAATAGCTATACACGATGCAAGAGCCAAGAAATGCCTGAGAAACTTAAGACCGAGCCAAGCAGAAAAGTCTTTAGAAAGATGACGATGGCACTTCGCCAAGACAACGCTACGAAGAAGAAAATTCTAAACTACAGTTGAGTTTTACTTTAAAAAATGCTGCCGCAGTGCTCATCATGAGACAAGGATATTTACAAATATTAATACTAAGAATAAATAAACAAGATTATTTTTCAATGACTACAGAAAAATATAAAGTCATATACTAACCTACAGCACGCATAATATACGTTTACTCTTTAAACCAATGGACACTTAATTAGTGTAGGTACCGTCATTTAATTAACTCATGTGTAGTACGAGGAGTTACAAGTTCTATTATCGAATGAAGTACGTCGCTTCGTCCATCCTCAAATAATTTCGCCAGACACTTATGAGATGCATACCCAACTATTAGGAAGCAACTGTCCTGCCAGCGACCCGCAAACGGTAGGCTAAGATTACACAGTCTTATAAGACTCATCGCCCCCCCTGGTGTCAGTCTACCACCTTGTTACATTGATCCATAACTGGTGTCTGGAGTCCTGGACTAAACTAGTTTTGGTGATGACCTATAAGACTCATCGCTACCCCTCGTATACTTCCGGTATTGCGAAGCCACGTTCAGAAATCGTGAGGCATGGTTTGCCACATAGAGGTTTTCATACAAATGAGTAATTGTTATATTTCTGCCATGTGTGTCCAAACCAACTATTAGGTATATTATTATCTGTCCATCTATCCAACCAAAGCAAAAAATAATAATTTACGAAATAATGTTTACACATTGAAATCTGACCAGAAAAACCCATCACTTAATAACTGGAATAATCATATCATAAACCGTATTGAAAACCATTCAGCATTCCTGCTACTCTCTTTTCGGTGTGTAAAGTTTCTAATATACATGCGTTTACATGAGTTACATAAAACTATTTACAATAATATGATATGCTGACATTGAATCTTTGTTTGCATCTGAAGCGTTATCATCTAGTGGGACGTGAATAACTCAAGCAAAACAGACATAACCTATGCTACCGTTTATCAGGTATTCGCACAGTCGAAACTACGCTATCCTACTATATACATTATTATTTGAAAGCGATAATTTTATTAATCGGTCATTTAAAAAAGTTCTTTGTTAGTATTTTATGGCTTGTCTCCGATGTTTTATCACAAAAGTTCTAGCTCAGTCTCTTCGCTAACAATTACTGATTAGTCTTTAGATTTATGAAGTGGTGGGCACTGCGCAGATCGTTGGTTCCACTTTACTTTTGTTTCACATCCGACAGGTATTCTGTCCTTCCCGCGTGTCTTTAGAAGTGTGGTTCTTACAGGCTAATAATAATAATACAGGATGTAATGGTAAACACTCTTGTCATTCAAACCATGGGTAGTTGACTTAATTATATAAATAAATGACCGAACACAACAAAAAAAAAACGTTATTTTCATTAAAAGATTTTAAAAAGTATCTATCTGACATCGTGCTTGCTAGCGAAACAGCTGACTGACTAAGGGAGGGATCGCGCTCGCTGCCGGTCAGGTCACATCCCGTACCCCCCGCCCGTGTTGAGACGCAAGTTCGTTGCCCTAGCGCATAGGGCAACGAACTTGCGTCTCTTGTGATAAAATTTTGATCTAAAATTTTTGTAAAAAAGTTGTAATTTTCCATTGATTTTACGTTCTATAAATGAAACCAAACCACTGGTTTGAATGACAAGAGTGTTTACCCTAACACCCTGTATAGAATATCTATGGTATTTATAAAACTGTCGTCTTCTGAATATGGGTCACAAAAAGACCAATCGTGAACCTCGCAATTTGGTGACCGCAGTGTTTTGTTATTCGACCACAGAAGGAGGTTCAGGCTCATCATATTGAAATGTATGATCTTTTTTTTGCCGTGTGATGACATAGGGTGGTTTATAGCCATAGCGGCGTCTGATGGAATGGTAACTATCGCTGTTGAAAGGCATGTATAGATACGTTAAAGATTAAAATAAAATGATATACCTACTTAATGTACTGTAATACTATATAATAGTAATGTTGTTGTAATTATAGTATTGTATTAATCCCTTTCTACTGCAAGCTAGGTATCTATATTCCGCTTTTATGCCTGCCCTTTTATTATCACGAAAAAATCTAAATGTTATACCTACCTCTACGACTATTTTCACGGGAACATCCCCTTATTCATCTAATTTACAAAAAAAAAACTTTTTCTCTTGCCAAAAATGACCATAGAGGTGGTGTAGTCGTTCCAATACCTACGGTTTACCCAGTGGTTTATTACAAGCCGAAACCTATCTTTTTTTTGTTATGTTTTATTCCTTGCTAACATTCTTCCACTATAGTATTTGTATCGCGAACCATAGCGTAGCTTTCTGTACGACAACAGCACATCTCACATATGATAGGGCGCTAAAATTAGCGTGCCGTCGCAAACGTTATCATTACCAACTTTGTTTAACGTCTTGTTATCATGTGTCAAGCCGACGCAATGCAGCAAACCATTGATGCTGATTTCTGATATCGATTATTATCTTACGTGAATGAGACCTATCTACTTAAATTAATGAGGAGAGCCGGAGTACAATGCATATGAGTCTGACTATTAAAATAAAATTATTTTTTTCTAACTAATTATAATAATATGTGGTTTGAACAGGTAACTAGTTGAAGCTTTTGTTTCGAATGAAAAATACTAACTGGAGATCATTGGTGTCAGCGAAAACTGATCAATTGAAGATTTATGGATTTTTTTTTAGATCGAGTAATGGGCAAGGCAACTTGCACGCTCTAAATAGACAGAATGTGAATAGTGGGGTTTTAAAGCTTGCTTACCTACACTACCATAATGACAAATAAATATAACTACAATATCAAACAATAAAATCGTATACCTGCATCGTTTGAAAAGTCTCACCCCATAGCGGTAGGTATAAATAAACTATACTACATAATACAATTTAGTGGTTTTCAAAGACATCGACGAAACGGAAGAAGGTTCTAATAATTTTGTGCAGAATACTTAAATAATTTGTGATCACACTAACTAATATTCATGCAATGGACGCGTGTCAATAAAGGACATTCCTCGATAAAGACCTCTATCATCCACTGCCGAATATGGGCATTCCCATAGACCAAAAAGCGGTCAATAGGGTAATCTAGATTATATACTACTACTCAAAATCGGGTAATTAACCTGTTTCATGATACGTATATTTATACGTGTATGCTTTATGTACGTATTTATTGAATACGTAAATGGTACTCCACAGACTAGTAAAATTTCTACATTTGTATCCGTAATTTAAAGGGCGATTTATGATATTACTGTCTGACCAAGATTATCCCTTCATCTTCCTGTCCTATCCATCGCCGTCTATGACACCCGCAGGAGAGAGGGTTGGCCTATTCTTAACCGGCGACCATACGGTTTTTAAATATTGTTAATATCCTACATAATATACTAACTAATATTATAAATGTGAAAGCGTTTGTTTGTTATGCTTTCACGTTAAAACAGTCGATCGGATTTGGATGAAATTTGGCACATCGGTAGACCATGACTCGGATTAGGTTAGGGTACTTTTTATCTCGATAGTACGTTCCCGTGGGATATTTTGCGTCGTCTACGCGGGCAAAGCCGCTGGCAAAAGCTAGTATAATATTATGAAATAAATGTGGAAGTTTGTATGTTTGTACTCCATCACGCATAAACAACTGCACGGAAATGGTGCAGTTAGGCACACAGATGGACTATACCTATCCTGGAGTAATACATAGGATACTTTTTATCCGGGTACATGAATAGTGTTTCTCCTAGGATCCGATTGAACTGTCGGTAATTGTAGCCGGTAAGTAGGTATAAAATAAATATTAATTGATTTATTTACAGTATTTTTGGTAATAAAGTAAGAGAAATGCAAAATAATATTATGACGTCGTTACATACAGTTTAATAAATGTATCATGAAACACTATTGACGAATCCTTTTTTAATGAATTCTGATGTGTTACCGGCTTACCGGCTGTATTTTGTATTTGCTAGAATTCATACATTCGACCTACTCATAAGCAAAGACGTTTAGTAGTCTAAAAGGGCAAGACGTAGCGTTTAAGATTCAGTTAAGACTTTTATCGACGCTCAGTTTAACTTCAACACTTCATTTCAATCCTGCTCATGTCTTTTCTCTCCTTTCAAGCTATCCCTGAACCAATTAACATCATAATCGGTTCAGCCGGCTAACCGTCACGCGACGCAACAAATAAACAAATAGAAAAACTATCGCATTCATAATAGTATGGATGAATAAAACCAGCAGAGGTTTGAAAGACGTTGATTGGTCCTGATTACTGATATACCTCCATTTTTTGTGTGTAAAAAAATCACTTATGTCTACTGTCGATCAATTGTTTCAATGTATTTTAAATACAAGTTGATATTTTTGAACTTGTCTACCAATAATTGTTACCAGACTTCTGTACGATTTTTTCGTTACATTTTGGCTGTTGATTAGTTGTGTATTATTTTTGTTTTTTCTTCTATAATATAGGTATTTTACTTCTTAAATGATATTGAGTACCTACTTATTCACTTAATAAACGATGCAAATTAAATTAAATCCATGTAATAACCTCAAATTATTCATTTACAAGCATAAATATGTTACTATACTGACTATTTTATTTTAATATTAATAGAATTATGGACTATATAAATATATATTTTACATATCTTTTTTAATGTTTTTTTTTATTCTAATATTTAATGATGTAATTTATAAGTATATTTATGGAATCAAGAATTAAAATCCCATATAAACATTATATTTTTTACTATTTCATTATAATTTAAAATTGTAGTAGTTCTATTAATACACACAACACAACCAATATATTTCCTGTTATAATTTTGTTTAATGAAGCTCCTACCGAAGCTTTTCTTATTTTATTATTGTCTTTTCTTAGTTTAGTAGTGTCCAAGGTTTTCAAAACAGTTCAATTGTAGATAATGGTTTATTAACTTTGGTATTTTTTTAAATTGACGTCATTGATGGATGGATAGGCAATTGGAACTATATAACATCTAGAATCTTGAGTCATTTAAAAACCACAAATACGTGACTAATGACTAATGTCGTGCCTACTTTAAAAATATATTTCAAAACGATTGCCAATTAAACTAAATATTAGGAAAAGTAATTTACCTAACGATTACCTATTTACAAAAATAATAATTTATTTGATATATATTTATTAAAATCTAAAAATATCGCTACGTATTTATGATATTAGTTAGAAAAGAAGTGTCAAGTGATACAAATTAATTAAAATGAGCAAATGAGGTGCAAAGTATCAAAACAAATTGCGCAAAAGCGTGCTAGATTAACAATGATCTAATAAAAGCTTATCTACTGGGTTAGAAGTAAACAAAGGAAATACACTACTATTTAAACTACTATTTATTACTAATGATTAAAATTATGTTAATACCCTGAACAGCGATAATCACCAGAATAGCCGGAGGTTTGGAGATATTGAAAGCCGATTTGAGATCCAACATTCAGACTCATTGTAACATATTTGTTTGATATAAATTAGAATAGGACTGGCCTATCGTTAAATTTTGATATTTTTAGCTTTAGCAAGAATATAGGGTTACTCATATAGACGTCCAGCCAGCCCCATTCTCATGTTGCCTGCCTAATTATTTCCCTACCGCAGCGGTCAAGACCAGCCCTTAATTCAAAACGGATCGCAGAATCCGCACCACATTGCCACACAGTGCCGACTAAGTGCTCCTCCTGTCATCTGTACCTTAGAAAATAACACCCGAAGTATCCGTAATATGATCTGCATTGAAGCATGCGCCCTGCGCCCGATTAGAATTCGAGAAAATATGGACCGAGCGGATATCTATGCGACCGAGGTATTAGTATTGTAATCACTATCGAACTCGGTTCACTGCGTTGACTGCGCCTGATCCGAATACGAGCCTTCATTACCAATTCATAAATGATACGATATTTATTTAAATAACTTATATATACTAATACACATTAAAGCTTTTCCATTTTTACAGTCTGTATTTTGTCAGTTTCGAATAGGGCGCAGTGCAAAATTTAGTCTTGTCCAAGCTGTCATTGACAAACGGTTTTTTGATAGACACGCAACGCATTATGGTAGCATCTGCCATCGTTAGTTTTTTAGGTATTTCTGGCCTGAACTTCGCGAACTTCCCGTGAAAGAAGAGAAGAAGAGCCAATACTAACTTTACCTCTCTTAGATGAAGTTCGCAAGCCACCACATACATATCGTCACAGAAATGTTAACGCAGATCGACATGGCATCAGTATTCACCATTAACCGTTCTTTTAAATTAATCTAGCAATGTGGGTCACACATTACTAATATTTTATATACCTTTTGAGCTTTTCAGCCCCTATTGAGACAAACGCTCACAAGGGCAACCAATTGTTCAGCAGTAGTATTGAACTTGGATCTCTAGATCTTATAAGCCCATACCACAGCCGTTGGTCTACGGATCAAAACTTACACTTTAAGTGTGCGTTTCCTAGCGCCGCAAGATTTCCTAATTTATGTATTAGATAAAAAAAAGGGTTTCCATTAGATATACACCCCGGACAGTGATTACTTTCAACTATATACCAGATCTATGCTACAGAAGCTTACACGTTAGGCTACTGTAAATAAAAGTTATTTACTTTAGCCTCAATTTTCAATCATAGTATCAAGGCCATTCGGTATTATAATAACGATTTCCAAGAAAGAGAATGTTTCGGCTGTACCGAAAATCGGGTTTTGAGTGACTGAAACCGAAATCCACCAACTAATGCTCGGTCTTATAGCCGAACAAAATCTGCAAGTAATAGCCATTAGTCAGCATTAATTGATTTAATCGGTATAATGAAATTGTTTTTGTTCTATTTGTTAAAACGCTTGACGATAACTTTCCAAATTTTCGACATGACGTTTTTGAAAGTCGTTTTTGGAGAAGACATCCGTAAATATTTCTCGCTAAAGAAAAGGTTCACAGAACCTATAGGTACTTTAGATCAGCAAGTATCTGAAGTCTTGTAAAGAGTGACCCGCTCAGCAGTGGAACAGAATCATCAGAACACCGATGTAAACGCCAGCAGTAAATACTAGAGGTTTGAAAACTGTTCGCTTTGCATATACAATTATAAGGAAGAACAAAATTCGCATCAAGCTAAGTACGAACCTCTTTGAAAGCTTGCATTCTTCATTGGAATTAGTTAATTGGGCACCGATACCCATGAAGAAATCCAGAAGTCAAGATACGGAACTTTTAGAACATTCGCGTTTAATGAGATTTTTCCGAAAAATGGCTCTATATAATATAAAATGTTTATTTGTTACTTTGGTTATTGCTATAAAAGAAACTTATGATAGTAGTCAATTTAACATCAATTATATACTAGTGAAAAATAATTTCCGTCTATAATGTCCCACTTCCCTTTTTCGTGCTTCGGGTGTCACACACCGTCGAGTAGATAAGAATTCCGACGATCCGCGTCCACACGATTCATAAACGACTGGTTCCGCCAGATGTTTGTGTGACCCTAAACGGGCACATGGGGAACCCTCTAAAAGGGTAGGAGGGTAATTTCGACCCTCGAGTCAAAGCAAAATCTCCAAATGTTCACAGATCTAAACTATACGTGCTACGTACCGTCTAATCTAAGCAAATAATATAATGTTTAGTCACAGTATGTCGGTAAGCTGTGGTCGATTAGTCGATGTTGTGGAATTTGAGGATCGCCCGCCCTCTGATCTCGGAGTTGCAGAGCTTCCTCACGACCTCTTGCGCTTCCTCCGCGGGGAACACCGAGTGAGGCGGAGGTTCGATCTGTTGGCAGACAAAGATTTTTTTAATAGACAGAATCAAAACAAATATATTATATACAACTTTCTGTTGTGAAGGCCTAGACAAGACATGAATGTTTGTTGGATAAAATTAATATTTATTAAATTAGTTAGATCGTTCAGAAACCAGTGGTTGTCGTGTTGTCAACTAGACTAAAATAAGTGTTTATCCTATGATCTTTAGACAAATCATTTCTCAAAATATATCATAGGAAATACCTTTTTATTAAAGGAAGTATGAATTGGAAGGTTGAATACGTATTATATTTAAGGATGCATTTATGATCCCTTTTCTCTATAAACTACATTGGCAGCCTCTTACATGGGTCCTTTTGCTTGAGACACAAAACCCTGACTTTGAACTTGACCGAGAGACGTGGCAGTGGAGACTAATTTTTTAAATTGCCCTCCGAGTCCCCGCTAACTGGGCGTCATAAACGTTGATAGATTATATCAGACGGTTATCCAACTACATCCACCGGTTCATAACAGGATACTGCAAAAATTCTGTTTTCCTTATAGGTAAGTGTGAAGGTCGTGGGTGGTCGCTTCCTCGAGAAGAGAATATGAGACCAGAGAAATAACCTCCTTCTTTTTTTGTCGGTTTAAAATAGATTGACAAGTCTTTGCGTGGTTGCTGGTTGCCTCCTAACTCTCCGATCAGTAAATCTACTGTCAACATTGATGGGAGCGATTCATGGCGGTTGTAAACAGATTTCGTCGGATCAGATCGTGATACGTACCAGTGACGAAGGGTAATTTTTCGGGGACCCGGAGAAAAAAAGATGAAAAAAAAAAAAAAATTTTGAACCTCCTCCTTTTTCAAGAAGTCGGTTAATAATACTTGTTATGATGTCCCTTCGGAACTTCCTTCTGGCCGCGAAAAGCTACTTGTTTGTTTACCTAACAAAAGAACGGTGTCAATAAAACGTTTAATTAAATTCCTATCTCGATCTACTTTTCTCAAACTTATTTATAAAGTCACATTCAAAAAGCCCGCTTTCACAAACCACGCACACTCACACAGTTCAACAAGTGATTTCAACCGCACTACCGCAGATTATCTTTACTAAGCTCCTACGCTCCTAATAGCGCAACGCCATCTAACGAAAATATCAGAAATGCAATGCATTTTGTCAGTATAAGAACGAGATATCTCCATTCAAAAAATTCACAAAATAATTAAACAGAGGGTTTAACGAGAAATTTTCAGGGAGTGGAATTTTACAATTCAGAGTTTTCGCTCACGACCACTAGAGGGCGTTTGTTTTGGGCATTCGTTTGAAGCTCTACACCCGCGCGGCCAATTGCGCGGGTGTAGAGCTTCAAACGAATTAGCGAAAAATCGTCAGATTATGAATGTAAAAACCCCTTTATTACATAAACTACTAGGAAACAATACATTTTATTTTATTTACAACTGCCAGTCAGCCTAGAACCCTGACCAAAGACTCCAGAGTTAAGCACACACGCATAAAGGATGATGCGGTCAAACGACAGCCAATGATGGCATCACCCTGTGACAAAGCCCCGAAGACACACCACTTTCAAAGACACTACAGTATAGTACTCACAGAAGAACAGAATGACTACTGAGGACCGAAAGAGATGAGAGTATACACCGACGGATCGAAGACCCACTCCGGTACAGGAGTCGGAGTCTTCTCACACGATCTCAACATTAACATATCCAGCCCGCTGGGAATGTTCAACACCGTATATCAGGCGGAGTGTGTGGGTATCATACAGGCGGCCTATGCCATAGAAGCCAGGAGTGTTACGGCCACCCATATACGCATACTTTCCGACAGTGCCTCAGTTCTCCAATCCCTACAGAAAAATTACATTACCTCGAAGCTTACACTAGAATGTCACAATGCACTAGAACGAGTAACGGTATCCGGATGCAACAAAGTGACACTACAATGGATTAAAGGACACAGTGGATCGCTGGGCAATGACGCAGCAGACGAGCTTGCTAGAAGAGCATCTAGCACATCGGTCTGTGGGCCTGAGCCCATCGTACCCATCCCCTACAACCAAATACGCAGGTGGCTCCAGGAATTCACCCATACTCAAGCGGAGAACTGCTGGTCCTCGGCACCGGGCTGCAGGCAGTCCAAGGAAGCTATGCCATCCTTGGATGGCAGGCTAACCAGGCGGTTGTTACGCCTGGACAGGAACGGCCTGCGTCTGGTGGCGGGAACCATCACAGGACACTGCTCGTTAAACAAAAACTTCCACACTATAGGCATAACGGACAGTCCTCTGTGCAGAGCGTGCATGGAGGCTGTGCAAACCGTCGCGCACGTGCTCTTTGAATGCACGGGCGTCGCCCAGATTAGAACTGTAACCTCGGGTCACCCAGATCTTACACGGAGGTTCTAAACAAACCAGGAGACATAGTGAACTTCTGGAGGTACCTCCCTCCAGAAGTTGGGCTGGATGGAATAACCCCCAACGGCCGCCATGGCCCACGCACAATGGTCCACCTTAAGGACTAAGTGCGGAAACCAAACCCGTAACATAGAACTGCCAGTCAGCCATTCATATTATTATCGTAAAAGGAAACATTAGAATGTTTGAAAAAACCATCACGTCGTTTGTAATTTATACTTATATCTGAGCGAGCACGGCCTAACGTACGTACTAAATATGTGTTTATTTTCAAAACTTAACCTTGGAAAGCATTTTTCCTCACAAAGAAAACAATCGTAAACAATTTATAGGCTACCACTAAGCTACCAGACGGGCCGCACGCGGGCCAAAAGACATTGTAATTAATTAGAAAGTCCTTGACGAATTATTGCCGTCATCAAAATCCTACTGATCGTACTAATAACTTTTCAAATCTATTAAGAATTTTCAACTTATTAACTATCTACTTACCCCAAATACATAATTACAACGTACACTTTCACTAAAGTCAAAACACTTTAATCACTGTTTTATACCAACAAACAAATACTACTACTACGATTCTCATACTGTTAAACTTAACGTATTCAATAAATAATACGAACAAAATGCAAATTAACTGTAAGTGTAAACAAATTATAATGCGATTACGCCAAACAGCAACTACACAATAGCGTCCGTCCTGTCCGAACTCCGAACCGAACGCATTACGAAATTCAACGAAAACTACAGAACCGATTTCGCTGCATCTCGTTCACGCGCACGCAATTTTAGATCGTTTTAGGTACCATAACTCGTATTTGACCGGCTTGCTTGAAGCGTATGAAACCGGGGTGTCATGTGACCGAAGTAACGTCATGACGCCTTGATTTTTGAATGAGCGATAAGCCAGCCACGCCGCCGAGTTATTTTAGAGATTTTTTTTTGCTGTTGGAAGACAACAAAGACAAAACATTGAATGTAAGCGTTTTGTATAGTTTTAATTTTATGGTATATTAAATACCTATAGTGTGATTACTGAACAGGCATTTTAAACACTACTGACTGTGTCATTTTTCAATGACGATAGAGTGGCTTTGTTTCGAATTCCAGAAGGGAAGCCGATAGGAATCGGCTTATACGAGTATGGTAACTTCAGCCCTGATACGTACTGATTTAAAAGGTACAACTGTCCAAAACACAAAGACATTACGTTAGTCTTAATTATATTTAAACATAAAAATAATTCATAAACGGTCCTTCATCATCCCGAAATTATTTCTATTTAATCTCAATGGCATTACACTTAATTATTTCATTAGTTTCAAGAGCCTGGTAAACAGGTTATCACATAATATAGGTACCGGTAAAATGCGCGCGAGCATCGAACGACCTTGCATAGATAACGAACGAAACCGCGCGTGGGCTACTCCAAATAATTGCACGCGATAGGTAATTGAAATCTGTGTCTTCGCAAAATGCTATATTGTTTTTCGAAAAATTTGGTTGAAGCATCTCAATTGAAAAACATAGACATAATTAAAGTGACGTAAATTCAATGACGCGTTTAATTTCTGCTCCTTTCAATCAATTTGGTGGAACCTTATTGGTATAACCAAACAAACAGTTCACCCAAGAGATGATTAACACCGGTGATAATAAAAGATACAGGAATACAATCAAAACGATAGATCCATTATAGATAAACATAACAAAATTGGGCATATTGATTTACTGAAGGTTGTAACGATGGAAAAACATTAGTACCGCATAACTTAAAACAACCTGATAATGATGATAGTCTGACCATCAATGATAGATCCGTAAGAAACGCGACAACGGAAGCCAGAAGAATTCACCATCCGTTGACAAAATTCCCTAAACCAAAATCTTAAAATGAGGTTCCTTTCCTGGGACTGATGGGTGAACCCCCAGTGCAGCAAAGATACAAAGACAAAAAACTTCGCAAAGAAAATTCAACAGAACCCAGAATCTGAGGAATAAATAAAATAAATTGACTTACTTACGCGAACTATTTCACTGATCGACTGCTGGGAGGAGACACTTAAAAGACTGTTATCTGCATGGAAACACCGGAGCGATTGCACTGGTAACATGCACCGTCGAGAATGAAATATGTACCGTGATTGGAAGTTAACACTGCAATTGGATAAATTGGTCTAAATTGGCCTTGCATTGAGGGAGCGAATTGCCCCCTTGTGAATCAATCAGTGCAGTGTATAAGCCACTATATATATCGTTGCAGCAGAGGTAGGTTTGTAGTCCACCGCCTGCGACCCTGCAATATACTTGTTACCATCAGTTTGCTCGCACAAACTGCGGAATTAGGGGCAACGAATACACTCTTTGTGCTTCTTTAACATCTTCATGAACATATCGGTGCCCCTAACCTCCTGACCTTACTCTGGTTTACCCAAATTGGGGGTAAAGTTGCTACATTCCAATGGTTTCCTATGCTTATGTTGGAATTAAAGAAGAACGGAGAGATTATCAGTTGCTCCTGATTCTCCGCAAGTTGTATGAGTACACTGATGTTAACAGGTAGATGCGGGGTTGCCGGCGATGGACTATATTTTTTTTTTATCTTACTCTTAAGGGTCAAAATGAACTAACTATGTATTGGATGTAGTCACTGACCACTATGTTCAATATAAGGTGCCAACGCAAGAGTTGGGTATTATGTCTCTTGTGCTAAGGACAGATTCGATCCTCAGAGCCTGACAAGTATGAAACCAACAAAACAACATGTAATGACACGATGATCGGTGTTAGTGAAAATTCGTTTTCGTACAATCATTTGTGCGATAATCGACTGCCTGACCCTAGGTTCAATTAGCACCGGGCTGGCTGGTGTCTGTCATTCTACGATTCGATCCATCCGATGGTAACTCGGATATTGAATGAAGAAATTCTCAGTACCAAGCCGTTTCGTGCGCAATATTTTAAGCTGATTTGGGAAATGCGTCTTAAAAATTACTTTGAACAAATTACACGCTCAACTTCAAGTAGGTACGGCCAACAGCGTCTCTTTCTAAAGCTCAATGATGTATGGCCATACCACATTGAGCTTAGGAATAAAACAGTCACACAGGACAGAGGCAAGGTACTACAAGGCCGAACTATTTTTAACCCCCGACGGAAAAAGAGGGGTGTTTTAAGTTTATCAGCTTCTCGATGTGCCGTATTTACCTGTCCTGTAATACAAAATTGCGTATACTCACTTCACCTCTAGCCACCAGGGCCACCAGTGCCTTGAGTTGTTCTATGGAGCCGTTGGGGACAATTTCTATGTTGACGTTCATATCTTCAGCTTTCTTGGCAAATTTGGGTAAAAGGTGCTCACCGACATCCTCCGTCACTAGTACCATTCCACCCTGAGAGAGAATAGATGTTCAGTATACGTATACACGGATAGCTGTTGGGGCTGAAAAGTTCTAGGGTAAAACCTCAACAAGGTGGACCGGCGACCTGGCACAGGTCGCTAGAAGCGGGAGGCACAGGGCCGGTCGTTCTGACGACGCTGTTGAATGATGATAATGGTGCATATAACAGATATCTTGTTATGGGCAGCTATACCTATCTAAAGAGTGTTAATTGTATTATTATGTAATAAAAATAATGAATGTTTAATAAGGAATGGTCCACACCTGCCACCTTTGCACTACAACCAACAATAGTGTCGTCAAAAACATTTTTGACAAGTAAAGTGATCATGGAAATAGTATCTTTCATTAAAAAGGTACACTCCCGGACGAATAGCTTTACCATTTTTCTACTATATCATTGAAAATGGTATGTAAGAGGTAAGAATATTTCTACTCACAGTGGCAAGGCATTGCAAAGAACGATGTAGTGATCGGGAGGTGGTGCCAAAGTTCAGCACCACATTAACGGGACCTCCACACGCGTCTGTCGTCCTCTCAATGAGCTGCTTCTCATACAGATCCTCGTTCCACTGGACCACGTTCACCCTGCGTTAAATAAAAAACAAACGTCAGTTTACACACATAGGGGTAGGGATAAAGTAAATACATGACCTATTATTAGCGCAAACTTTATCTAGGTCCTCCGTTGTACCAACATGGACATCAGTTAGACAGTTAGTATAGTGACTTCAGAACACAAGTTAGACCGTGTTGGTATTGAGCACAGAGATCAAAACTATGACGTAGAACCAGAAACTAATTGACTAATAAAACCGACCTGGCTGAAATGATTCGTCTATTGTGCACTGATAATACAATTTCAACTGAGAAGACTCTTTCAATTCTATTCATATATCTGCCGAGATGTCATTTATGCTCTTTGTCACCGTGCGAATATTTTTTGCGATAGTCAGGGCCGTCAAGAGTAGTCAGATGCTCACAAGTTTAGCTATTCTGCCACTTAGCCTCAGTTCATATCAGTGCCATCTAAACAAATGGAATCATCAAACAATACATCGACCTCAACAACCTTGGGCAAAGATCAAGATAATATTTGTTGGCAGATGATAATTATTCAATGTACATGCGTTAGAAATAGGAGTGCAGTAATTGATAAGCTAAACAGAAAATGTAAGATCTATCAAAAGTTACGACAAGACGTTAGTTACGTTTTAGCTTCATTAAGAGTTTATGAAACACACAGACGAAATGAATACAACTTACTCTTCGCATTCCTTCGCTAGAAGGAATCCTTCGTCCTTGAGGGTAGCCACGCAGATCCTAATGCGATTGTTGTAGGA
Organism: Lithophane semibrunnea; assembly: GCA_947363905.1. Lineage (NCBI taxonomy): Eukaryota > Metazoa > Arthropoda > Insecta > Lepidoptera > Noctuidae > Lithophane > Lithophane semibrunnea. Next base: position 8,327,118 of record OX376186.1, read on the forward strand.
TGCGTGCTTGAAGTAATGAGTGGCGATGCGCAGGGCCCACAGCGCCAGACCACCAGTGCCCACGATCAGCACCGTTGTGCTGTCCTTCTTCGACGGGCCTTCCAACACCTTCTTCAGACATTCTCCAGCCATGGCCACAGTATTCATTGCCAGTAAAGCACCAGTGGGTAACATCGCCGCCACACTTAGAGGCAGCTGGTCTGGTACAGGCACCAGACACTTAAAATCTGGCACCACAATATACTCCGCATACCCATGGGGCACACCCTCGTAGGGGTACAAAACAATCCTGGATCCTTCTTTGATTCCGTCTAGTCTTTCCGCAGCTTTGCCGATGGCATCCACAACGCCAGCGACTTCATAGCCTGGGAACAAGGCACCGTCTCTGATACCTATGTGAGCAGGAGTGATGTGAGGGTGGATGCCGAAGTTCTCCATTTCCCCTGAGAGGCTGCCAATGGAAGATATGGAAGATGTGCTGCAGACGGAGGCTGAGCGAGTCTTATTGGCTCTGTAGCATGCTCCTGCGTACACCACGCGTATCCTGGCGCCGTACATGGGCACGTCGGGCATGGGAACGTCGAAACTGAACACGCACTCCCGCATGGTCGGTCCGGGGGATTCGATGGACACTTGTCTGCACAGCTTACTCATTTTGAAATCTGTGAACAAAAAAACATGTTGAAAAAACTTTGAAGGGTATAAAGACTATTTAATAAATTTCAGGTCAAGGTTTAAACAAGGGGCGCCGGATTAGGGGATACTAGATAAAAACTTTGTACAAAAAAAAAACAACCGACTTTAAAGTTTTTATTTTTCACTTTTTAGTTGAGGTACCTACCCCATACAAATTCGTATACCGTTATCTGCTATGTAGATAACAGTGACGGAGTGAAATAATTATATCGTCTACATACGCAAAGTTGGAAAAATACGTAATTATTGAAGCTAACTCAAAAACTACGCAAGTAAAATTTATATGGGACCACCTCTGAAGCACGACCTACCAAACAAAAAAAGAATCATCAAAATCGATTCATAATTGGCGGAGTAATCGCGTAACATACAAAAAAAAAAGATAGCAAGAGAAGAGTATTAATCTAAAAGTTTCACTGCCTACCAAAGTTCTCACTATGAATATAATTATGTTATCGATATGCGCAACAATGTCTAGAACTGAACAGCTGAACAGTAATTAATTCCACTATTTAAACGCAGCGTCCGTCCGTCCCGAGACCTCACACGATTCTGAAGTACAGAAAACTCACTATCTTTAGTACACAAATCGATAAAGGAGATACTTAACAAAAACATTAACAAAAGGGTAATTTTGCACAACAATGTAATGTAGAAAAACATAGTTATTCTATCAACAGTAGCAACAGACTGCTTTCGTGAATAAAAACCTACTGTTTTCCATGGTGTCCTAAACGAAGGAATATTACCTTGTACATTGTTTTTGGGGCTCGTGGTTAAGTAATAACAGCCGCACGGATCCATCAATCAGGTTAAGCTACGCTTGCCACGGTCGGTCCGTGGATGGGTGACCATTTTTACATACCGAGACGAGACCCTTTCGTGTCTCGGAAAGCAAGTTGAGCCGTTGGTGCCGGCTGTCTTTGGTGGATCTTTGGCAGCCGTTTCGGATCGTCAGAAGTCTGGCAGACAACCAATCTTACCAAGGGGTTTTGCGTTGCCCAGTTGGTTGGGTTGTGGAGGACAGCAGTCGCTCCATGTAAAATACTGGTATTTAGCTGCACGCGGTTAGACTGGAAGCCGACCCCAAAATTGTTGGTAAAAGGCCAGGCAGATTATGTACACGTGCTATTGCATTTATGTAATTTTCACAATTTGTAACCTACTTAGATCGTCAACTCGAGCTGTGAACTCGAGGACTCGAGTACTCGTAGACGTTTGGTTATGCAATATTTTGTCTGTGAGACGCGTAAACAGGAAAAAGGCTACAGAGAAAAGAGGATGTGTAATTATTAATCTGAGTTATAACTACACGATGGAAGTAAAAACTTAGGTATACGCCCCGAGTATACCCGATACAGCGTTACCGACCGACCGAGCTGAGTATAACCGTAAACCGACACAGCGTTACCGAACAGCGAGGCAGTTCAGTCAGTTCAGTTTAGTTCACTTTTAAAAAAAAACGACCGTCTAAGACCTGCATTCTTACATAAAATCCTGCCTAAACGCCAAAGCTATATATGGCAATGGTATACGTGCATTTACACACATTCTTCTTCAAAAAACGATAACGCGTTTATTTCCATACATTAACAAGTGATTAAGTTAATGAGTGACTAAGCGATCATTCTGTCTCCACGCACATCTCACAAACAAATCCAGCTGCATGAAGGTACATAATTAAATAAATAGTATTTACTGGGTGACGCATCAATCCCCCATCATGTATATTTATGTTACTACAAAACTTATTATTGGCGAACAGTTCGACGTCACGAACTGTTCACAGGATCATCACGTGATACAAATAAATAACAACTATGATACTACAAATAAATAAATACACATGGTTGTTTTGCATGATTGCATGCCATAGTGCCATTCACCAATCAGAATTAAAGCTGTTATGGCATGCAAGCTACTTGCTCGTGAAGGTACTGGCATAAAGAAACAAAATGTAAAAAATCAATCGATTTCAAAAGTAGCAGCCCTAAAATTCTTGCCCCTAACTGCATAAAGCGTACCTAGGACATCCACTCCACCTAATAGGATAGGTAGCTAGTTCCTCAATCACAACGCCCTACAAAACTGTCGGCGTTGGGTGACTAAGATGGGGAATGTTTTCTTAATTAGTCAGGTAAGATTTTGGTACAATTTTAACTTCAGAATCAGGGGGATTCGTTGGCTAAGTGTTCTTTTGGCTGAAATAAATTCTTATACTAATCCAACCAACGTCCACCCATCGTGGGTTAAGGGGGATGCGCTAGGGTGGCCAGCGAAATTCAAATTTTCTTACGTTTTTTGCAATTTGCAGGTCAATATCAGGTTGTATGTTGATCTAAATATTATTAGCGCTCGTAACAAATATGGATTTACTGAATCATAAACATTAAAATCAGCAATACAACTCTCTAAGCTCATGAAAGTGTATTGAATGACTATTTCATGAAATCATGACATTTGGCACTTTCATGAAATTAGTGAGTTGTATTGCTGATTTTAATGTTTATAATTCAGTAAATCCATATTTGTTACGAGCGCTAATAATATTTAGATCAACATACAACCTGATACTGACCTGCAAATTGCAAAAAGCCTAAGAAAATTTGAATCTCGCGGGCTAGACAAAAATATTGATCACGCAACATTTTTGGTATGTTCTGGTACTGTTCAAAAATTATCGGATGAAAAATAAACAAATGTATCAGAAAACAATGTCAATTTGTAGTTCCACTTACAAATTGAGTTCTTTGATTTTAATATTTACACTAAAATCCAAAATTCTAATTTGAAATCACAGACATCATCTGTGATTTCAATGGTTATAAAATTAACCTCAATAAAATTCACTCAATTTTCTTCGCTGATTTTAAATAATCAAATTCGATAGCTAACGGTTGGGAATAGTGTTGTGCTGAACGCTTTTTTTCTTCAGCTAGGTACTTTTGGAACACATTTTTCAGTACAGATTTTTCATTACAATAATTACTTAACTAAGTCACTGTTTTGAAGCGATCATCAGACCAGTGACAGCAATAAGATCATTCGGATTATTATCAGCTAATAATCGCTCTTCATTGCCAAATCTAATATCAATAAAAATTAGTAGGGTATTATGTAGGTACAGTATCTACCACCTATTTATTATCAGCATGACTACGAAAATTTTCCTCTTCTTAAAGATAAACGTGATTATTTCTCCAGTAAAATTATCTTAAGATAACATCAGCAATGATTAAGCAGCTTCTCTAATTAAATTACTTATCTAACTCCATGAGGAATTGCAATCAGGTCCGGCGGATCCGTGAATCCGGCGACCCGTTATAAAAACGCGGTGAAGTGTTTTTGTGCATAAAGGCTCGTGCAGACTAGCGCAACTCGTCGCCCGACGCGACACCGGTAATTGTTCTACCGTGAAGTTTTCTCAGAAATTGTTTTGTCAAAGTCGTGTCGATGCTATTCATTATTATCGCCTATTAATAAACAACTTACACGTAATATATTTTAATGTATTTAATACATATTCATAGTTATATTCAGAGGATAGCCGTGGTCGTATGCCACTTTGCCCTAAAGCTTATGATCGCTTACTAGGTACTGTGATACCTCATTTGTCAAATTATGACAAGTAGTTTAGCAGTTCTGGTTCTGAGGGAACAGATGAACGTACATACATACCGGTCAAAATTATAAACGTCCTTTTTGCTTTGCCGTAGTCGGGTAAAAAACAGAAATCTCAATGTTTTGCCAAACACAATACCTATTACTGATTGAATCAACATAAACAATCAGGTCATTACTCTTTTAATGTTATAATATAAGTAGGTTTTCTAAAATAACTCTCTCTATATGCTACACTACAGAACGATTTTTCCTCCCACGGATCTCATTGTTTACAGTCTAATGAACTAATTTAACGGCGCGACGAGATTTTAGACACAGAACGCGAATAACAAGGACAATCAAGACGGCTGACAATTTTTTTTTAATAGTGATGATGTGGTTGTGGTTGCGTGTAGGAAACTTTTAAAGTTCTTCTACCGCAAGATGCACAGACTGATTGTGATAGGCAGCTACAATAATGCAATAGTAATAAATTGCACGCGACAATTGGCGTCAATAGCCGCCTTCCGTTTCGAATACGAGGCGCGAATTGTTCCGAAAATTGGTGTGACTTTTACCAATGTAAGTATAGCATATTCAGTTTCTTTATTATTTAATCTAAAACGATCGCGTCTTCAAGAAGTGCTAAGAGTCGTTGTATTTTGAAGCGGAGACGTGCAGGAATCGTGCAATCACAGGCGAGACGAGAGACACGATGAGGATTTCAACCATTGTGACTGGTCCATTCCAGCAGGTCTGCGCTCAGCTCCACTTCAGTGGAAACGCACCCTTAGACTATGTAGGTAGTAGGTACCTTCATTGTGTTTGTCCAGAATGCATTATAGACCGACAAAGATCTTTGGTACCATCATGAATGACTGCATGCATACTAGAGGGGTGTTCAACAAAAAGTGATAATGAGTATGACGCAATTATCTGGTATTAAATGTTATTTTATTTTTCGACGTAGTCACCTTTCAGGTTAGGTTTAGAAAAAAGATGTACAAAGTGTATAACTTTGTACATCTTTTTTCTAAACCTAAAATTGCCTTTCTAAAAAAATCTTCTTCCTGAACTCTTAAAAAATCGTGTACGGCAGCGACTACAGCGTCATCATCTTCAAATTTCTGGCCCCTGAGATGTTGCTTTAAACCGCGGAAATAGGTAAAAATCACTAGGTGCAACGTTCGGTGAATTGGAGGATGTTCCATCAATTCGAAGCCAGCTTCTTGAGTGGCAGCCATCGCAACTCTGGACTTGTGCGCGGGGGCGTTATCTTGGTGAAACAAACAAACAACCGAACAAGTTGCGAAACGACCCAAACAAATGACTTTTATTTTTTTAAACAAAAGAGACTTGATTGTTTTTTTTAATATCATCATATCTAACGTCTGGGCTATGCCTGCCAGTATTTATTTTTTTCTTGCCAAGGAGAATGTATCGCATTATCACTATTTATTGACCACCCCTCGTAAGTTGAGTTGGTTGACTAAGATTTAATTTTACGAAACGAAAAATACCAATACTCCACCTACGTGAAAACTATGTAAAAACATAAAACAAACAATGCAAGCCTGTTTTCAAACAAAACCCTGTTCTAAGTACCTAAGTAGATTATATGCACTTATTAGTAAATATAAATTGTTCACGCAATGGATGTGTGTACCGTCTAAATAAACACACACACACACACATAAATAAGTCGCGTCCAGTTCTAATGAAACAAAATCATTTTAATTAATGAATGTTTGAAATATGACTGAAGACGGGAATAGATTGGACTCCATAGAATAACGTGCTTATAAAACAAGGGCAAATTGTTGTATCAACAATATCTTGTAAGTACTAGTCAGAAGATACCTAGACACAATTTAATTCGAAACTAGGTACTTACCTAGTATCCGTTATTGTCCCATCTAGGAAAAAAACGGATACTGGGTACCTAGTATCCGTTATTGTAGGGAAGTGTGAAATAATAAGTAGATCCTGACCATGACAGACAGCTATAATTCTGAACAAATATGGATTTACAGAATTATAAACAACTAGCTTCCACCCGTGGCTTCGCCCGCGCGGTATGTCGATCAAAAGTACCTGTCCTTCCGCAGGGTGCTATCTATCTCCGTGCCAAATTTTGTCGAAATCCGTTCAGTGGAAAAGGTAACATACAGACAGAGGCGCTGATTAATTTGACAGGACTGAACTAAAATTTATCTTCTGTCCTTTTCTTAATGAAATAGAAATAAAAAGATGCACTGAACTTAAAGGAGAATGCCATATTGTCGTACCAACAAAGGAGCTAGAGTGTCACAACCAAATGTAGTTCATAAAATTACTCCTATTTTTTAAATCAGATATACGATTTTGTTATGAAAACGATTCCCGGCTTTCGGACACCAAAAATAAAAGTCTTTTTTTACTTTTGTGGTACGTATTTTCCGCTTATGTCACTGACATTGCACTTCATTTCCGAATGTTGCTACTATGTTAAAAATATAGGTACCTACCTGTCAACGAACATTAAAAAATGAAGAAGATAATTGTACCAATTTGCCATTTTATATTAGGAAACAATATATTTTATGTGTGTCAAAAAACATCTTTAGGTCACGCGTTACATCGTAATAATTTATTATTATTTTTTTGGAATACATTGCAAATACATGCATTTAATGAAAAGAGGACCTATTCAAAAAAGTAAAATGTCATTTGTACTGTGACGTATTGCAATAATTATTCTGTGGCGCCGTCATGGATGACGTTACTTTCAATATTGGTTTCATCTGAACTATTTGAATAATAATTTGTAATACTTATTAACAAAAACGGGGGCTCAGGTGCGTTTTCATTACGTAGTCTTTGTGTGATAATCCTTAGCGATGCCCTCAACTAGAGTAAGACATCGGCGAGCAAGTCAGCGTCGCCGACGTATCCTAAGCCGTTCACTAGTATTGTTAGAACAATTTAGAATTTATTACATAGAAAATATATCCGTGGATATGATCGTGTTTTAACATCATAGATTGTACCGACGCGACGCCTGTAAGTATTACCTCACCTAGTAGAAGCATGTATATTATAGTTAGCTTGTAAAGTACCTACCTACTTCCGGGAGTATTTATTCAATTTAAGGATTAAAAAACAGTTTTTATGGTTTCAGATCAATCCTGGTAGTTCCTATTCATAATGTTACAAATGTTTCGCATTGATACAAGAAAAACTCCCTGAGATTCCGAACTGATACCTGAACTAACACTTGGTCACAATGTGGAGTGATGTGTACTTTGGATGTGGACAGTCCATGCTACGTGTTGCAACAGTTGCAAGGCGTTCCCGAGTGCCACCCAATTGTCCTACCTATTGTTTTATTTGTATATTTCTTTTCTCTGTCCTGGTAGCGGTCGCGGTCATATACGATATGTAAATATGAATATATCTTAACTGCGTTTTTCATTTTTGATATAAGTGCCTTATTAGGTACTAACAACATTATCACCTTATTATTATTTACTAACATGTGAAGTTCGAGAAGTGGGTGTACTATAAAGTAAATACAACTCTGCCTAACTCTTCTGGGAAAACAGGCCTGCTGTTATGTTAAGATTTCAAGATATTAGGAATCAGTAAACATAGTACTAAATTGATAACTTATTCAGACTATCAGCTGCACATACTATGAGTACCTACCTACATGATTATTGATATCCATTATCATTATATATAAAACCTAACACCAAGAATTATTATTGACTATCAGTGATGTATTGTAGAATCATCCATCAGGAAACAAGCGCCAAATCAAGAATAAAAAGCAACCGATATTAGGTACCGCTTCATTTGTCATCAACTTCACCATTTCGAGCCTGTCACTTTCTCGAACTTAACCTCAAAATATGAAGTAGATAAATGGTTAATAAATACGAATTGCGGGAATCCATGTAAAAAAAAGTTAACAATATAAGAAGAGCATTTAATTCTCCTCTAAATACACTAGGTTTGGTTGTGACAGGCGGACTTTTCGCTTGGTACAGGGTGCCCTACATTCCTGGTCATTCTCCTTTGTTTAGTTTGTGAACAACAGAATCGGCACAATTGAGTTACTTTCGAATTTATAATATTAGTATGGATAATATCAGCAATACAACTCTCAAGTCCATATAATCCTATTGAGTGGCTATTTCATGAAATCACTTGAGGATTATTCTAACATAATGAATTTCGCGGGCTACCCTGATAAGCGCCGTACAAGAGTACTTACCAGTACTTTTCACTAAAGCTTGCTGTAGATGATTAAAAAAAGGTTATTAAGCTATTTAACATCACCATATGATCCTAAGGAGCCGAGCAAAAAGTAAAAAGTCTGAAAGAGCTAAGGTAAAACGGATAACGAACGGAACGGATTTTTATACGGTTTTCACCAATGGAGGAAATTATTCATGAGAGGCTGTTTAATAACATCACGCTACAATCATAAGGAGCCGAACAAAAACACGGGCGGGCGATGCGACGCGGTGAGTCAGGGGCCGAGGGAGTTTTATAAAAATAACAACACATAACATAACATGACGCCTGTAGGTAATCCCCGAAGGGTTAGGCAGAGGTGTAACTATAGTAGACCCACATTTCGCCAGATCAGTTTAAGTCCCATGTAATAGGGGGCGAGCCTATTGCCATCAACCGGGCACATATCCAGACTCCAGACACCGGATCGTTCGGATTCGGATTAAAAGAAAATCGTATTTTTTTTCGAATCAGTCAGATTCGAAAAATAGCCCATTTCTTGAGGAAGGTAAAAGGCAATTTTATCCCATCATCACCCTTTAAGAGCCGAGCAAAAAAAAATAATAGCGCGGGCGGGCGATGCGATGCAACGCGGACTGTCGGGGTCGTAAGACGAAGACACAAACAGGAGCTAGTAATTTAGAATAATTTATTCTTAGGTATATTTTTTGTAAGTAGGTATTTTAATGTGGTAGGTACACACGGCTACACATCAAGTTATACATTTCCAGTTTATGCTGATCTCGCAGTGTATAGGATTTCCGTACAACGCGAGGTCAGCTTATACTGGAAATGTATAGCTTGATGTGTAGCCGTGTGTACTTACCTATTTAAAATCTTACATTTGATGATCGATTACCTAGTGCCTTGTTAGTAAAGATTTTTTTTTTGTTTCGTTTTTCTTTTTTGTTACTTACATTTATTGCATTAAAAATAGCACAGGATGAAAACATTTATTTTTGTTTTCTAATACAAATTGGAATAGAATGCAATTAGGAAAATGCACAAATTATGAAATAGGTACCTATGTAGTGCAAAAAAAACTACGCGGTAAAAATATTTTTAAAATTATAAACAGTGGTACAAGTAGTGTTTTGTTTGTTTTGGATAAACACATTCCTTTGTTTCCTCGACAAAAGAAAATTATAATGCGTTTTTCCAGGAGGTGAACTGTCAACAACACAGCAACAATGCAAAGAGACTCACCTTTACTAAAACGCAAGACACAAAGGTTGGCCTATTTAACTGTTATTCGTGTGATATTTCGCACTCTGTGCTGTTTTAAATATTACATTTGTAAAGCAACAAGCGCCCACATCAATACTAAAGTCCACTTCGAAATTCTATGGCTCTAAAAATAGTGAGTGAGCGAGAGGGGGGCCTGATAACGACAACCGGGTGTTTTGAACATAATAGTAAACAAGGGCAGGACAATGAACGCGATCACCCCGCAGTCGAGTGACCGCACTAAACATCGCAAAATTATATAAACACTACTATGACCTTCCCATATACTGAAGGTCACAAAGAAAAAATAAAAATCCCTATCAGGACAGGTAACACACTAAAAATACATGGCAGACAATTTTTTGAGCTTCGCTGAGAATCCGCGCGAGCAAATTACTTATATAAGGCGTTTTATTACAATAAAATGTACGTCAAAATTTCAAATCATAAAACAATAAAACTAAGCATTCAAATTCATGAGAGCGCAATCCTTACCTGTTATGTTGATCAGGGAACACTATGTATGTATTTGTTTCAGCAGTCGCTTTCCGTGCTTAAATTTTAAAACTCAAGTTTTTATTTACAAGGACAAAAAGACAGAGGAATGACGTCACTGACGTTTTTACATTGCGTTCCGTTTCTTGGCAAAATTTCGATTTTGAACCCCACGCGTATCGGCGTAAATCGGCGTAATAAGCTTTGTTGTGATTTTTTTTTCATGTTATGCGACGCGTGCTTGTTGTTGCGTAGTATGAAACGTTTTAAAATTATTTAACGCTTGGAACACCAGGCAGAGGTACTTCTAAAATGTTCTAGGTTTTTTGTATACGATAAGACACAATAAATTTTAACAATAGATTCGCATTCCGAAAATATTCGTAATGAAAAACCCAAGTAAATCGCTATTGGTGCCACTTATTTCACTGATTATTACTAAAATTACATAAATTGCTAAACTACAGAACTATTAGACAATAATAAAATTGTAATTCCACACGCCATCCACATTGTTTATTTTCTCACCAGTATCAAAAGGATGTTTATTTACTGAAGTCACTATAAACTCGAAAGCGATCCATTCGTAGTTCACTCTGACTTTTTTAAATCTTTTCCCTTTTTTCGTACAGGCAACTCAGATCGGCGTGGGTTTCGATGATTATTTGTTAGCGTGGGTAGATTGTTTTAATTATTTACACGGAATTACATCAAAAAGTGCACTAATATCGACGTAACAAAAATTTAAACCGCAGTATGGGTAAGTTGACAATTTGTTAATGTTAAATTGCAGCTGGCGATATTTCTTTTGTTATTGATTGATGTCATCTTCGGGGTGGTCTATCGGTGCGAAGCTTTATTTTTTTACGCTTTTGACTATTTGTGCGAGCGCAAACGTGTTTGGGCAAAAGAGTGAGAAATAAGGTGCATAAAAGCGAAGCGATGGTTGGTACAAATAATAATTAATATTTAAAGTTTAACGTATCTATTGTTCAAATTGACGGTAATAACGTGATTGTTATTGTAAGAGTGCCCGAGAGTAATGTAGTTCGATTCGTTCGGATTGCACTTGTAAACGGCTATGCACCGCGAGATGATCGCTAATGACTCGCTTACGAGCCTATTGGTTACTAAACACAAAGTTAAACGAGTATAAAACAAGCAAGCTAAAATAAGTGCTTTACTTTATACACAGTGGATCCAGAATGACTTCACAAAAAAAAAATCTTTGACATTTGAGTAATTATCAACAAAACAAAAACCACTATAAGAAACAAATGCACATCATAATTCGTTATTTAATACTAAAAAGTAAAGCACTTCAGTCTAAAAATATGTTCATGTAATGGAATATTATATGCTGCACTGTTTGGTTTATTTTTCAATGAGGATGTAAATTTTTTGAGGTTTATATTTAAAGCAACGTTTTGTAAATAAACTCCTCTGTCTGCATTATTGACTATTGTGTAGTTTTAGATATAGTATGTTTGGACTGATAATAATGTGCTGGTTGTGTAGCTAACCAGATCATAGTAACATGGACTGCAACATATTTTGTTATTATTAACGTTTGATTGAGACTATGGCCGGTGATTTCCCACTTTTTACACTACCAAAACATTTTACACAAAAATAACCTGAGGTCCTGTGGTTTCTTACTTTTGTCATGATAGGAAATAATATTATAAAACTTTTTCATCACATCAGTTTTGAGATAAAATAGCAGATCAGTTGCCTTGTTTTGTGATTCAAGGGTATGCCTGACGAGGCATAAACTGCAGTCTGCTAGTGTTGGATTCCATCTATTTTGGTACTGCTTCTTTATTACTGTGACATGTATGATGAAAACATACTCCTTGTTCTGCGCTAACTTATAACACATATTTCTTTACGAAAAACTCAAATGGAAGTGAAGGAAATAGAGTTTTAATATATACATATTGTTTGGTGGACTAAATAAATGAATTTTGATGATAATGATCATGATAGTTAAGAATTATTAGAAGCCCAATCAGCTTTACTTTGAGTAGTACTACTATTGAGTGGAATTGAAACTTGCTAACACAGGTGTGTGATAAAATCCCACTGGATATATATAGAGTGTAAGAATTGAGCAACCAATTTCTTCATAAACCGATCAGTGACCTGAATAAACATCAGAGTATATTTACTACCAAAATTGCAAAATATACCCTGAACAAAGTCCAAATAAGCACTCTTAAAATGCCAATTTTAAGCTATAATTAATCAAATATACAAATGTTTTTATTTTATGAATTAGACTTACAATCATGCTACTTTTGACAGTACAATATCATTTTCTTTTTTTTAATTTGTAGTCGCAAGTGCTGTCAATATAATATTTTATTCATGAATAGGCTAGTACAGGAATATTTGGCAAAACTCAATTATGCAGACACGGAAATACTACTAGAAATATTAAAATAAAATTGACATCTACATAATCTAATATAAGTCTCTTCCTTTACCTAATTAATAATAGCCGCCTCTTTATCTACTTTAAAATAAAATTGTAAAATTTTTGTCTTCTTGTTAAATTTTTGATGTAAATTGATGGCCTGAAACACAGGTTTTCACAAACCTAGATCAGCCAGGTCTATATTACAGCTAGAATTAAGGTAACCTCGTTTGTAATTAATGTAAATCATAATTTAACTTTTTAACTTGAATACATTTTTATTTATTTATATTATTTAACCGGTGGTATGCCGGAACGTGGATCTCGTAGACACACAATGGATTTTTAATTGTGTCTGTAATTACGGCATACCACAGGTTAATCATTTATAGGCTGGCATAAAAATGTCATGAGGCACACCGGGTGGCCAGGAACAAACTCAAACTCAAAGCATTTATTTCAATTAAACCATTTACCTACAGGCACTTTTGAGTTGTCGAGGAGTTGGTCAGACAGAAATATGAAGCTAGTTGCCCATTCTGAAGCATAGTGGGTACCTATGGAAAAGATCAGACAAGAAACTCCATGGACACTCTTTTAAATTATATTGTTACTAAAATATTAGTTACATCATTCATGGCGAATTTAAGAACATATAATTATATAGATATTATTATTTTTTTATATGTGAGAACGATGTAAAAAAAGACGTACACGGTAAAAGCGTCCAGAGAACAGCAAATAGAAACAAAAAGAACAATCAAAAAATAAAATAATTAAAAGTAAGCTAGGGCAGCTAAGAGATGACCAGTCGCAAGTGACGCCGCCCGTTCACGAACATGATGCATTAATCAGACAGCACCATTTTGAAGGGGGAGCACATGCGCCACCCTGTGCGAGGCATCTGGGTGAGCTACTCTCAGCCGCCAGGGCACATTCAAGTCAATGAAATCTGGGGGCACGGCAGTGCTCCCGCCAAGTCAAGCAAAACAAACAAACAAAGGCACAGCCGTACCATGTTTTCTCAAAGCCATTCAGGACAGTTTCAACTTTCAACCCTTTAATTATATTACCTGGTAAATGGTAGCTCTATAGTACATGTACTCACATTTGTGCTATGCAATTATATAATACAAAGGAGATTGAGAAAAATTAAGTAAATCCTTTGACTATCCCTTCGGGAAACTAAGAGTTGCGTGTTGTTTGTGTATATTAATGAGAAAATACTTACTTAAAAGTAGGTATATGTTTTATGTCCGAATTACGGAAATAGGCAGGCATTCACCAAGTATTTTATCAAAACAAACCGAAAAATTAACCAGTCGTACATTTTCTGGGAATTGAAATTAATTGCTTCTTACAAATTGCAAAGAATTTCCAAAATCTGTCCAGAGTCCAGGCCAAAGCTGATGGAATTCTCGAAATCAAATCGCATCAAATTATCCTATATTCTCACTCGTATTCAACGCTGTACCTTCGTATAGCTAAGTGTGTGATACGTAGCCGGTGGGTGGTTAGGCTAGGCTCCACCAGTGACGCAGCGGACGCGGCCTGGGGTGGCTGTGCGCTAGACTAGTCCTAAAATAAATCTATGCACCAGTCTGTCTAAAAGCTATTGCGCGGCGCGCTAGTTTAAAACTAACTTGGTTACCTCCAAAAGTTTAAATGTAGCAATAAACTCTGTCCACTTATGTGGGAATTAAATTCAGGATTAAAATTCGCGATTCTATGAATAAAGTGAAATGCTAGGCGAATTCAAGATACCTTCTGTTCCCCAATATAAAATATAGTACCTATACAACTTTTCTTGTTTCTGTGATACATTCGTGTGTTTTGTTTACTTTTCTTTATTTCCGTTGGTCTATTGCTTGATATTTTTGTAACTTGATGTATGATGATGCCCCTGCCCCTGTGTCCATGCATATACCTAAGAAATACAGGCATATTACTTGATAAAGTTATGTATGTTAATAAATATACAGCTCACTTGCTTTTATTATTTTTGTGTTTTGTTTTTTTTATGCAAGTATTTATGATTTGGTATTTATGTTAAAGAGTCAAAGTTTGTAAATTTTTTCAATAATTATATGTTTTGTGTTTTTCAGTAATCGGCCTCCGGCAGGGAAGTTTAGAAAACTAAACAGGACAAAGGTATGTAAATTGAATTACCCACGTATTACTGCCATTACTTTTAATGGCCTATATGATATTTAGCATAGTTTTTAAAACACAAATATTGTAGATGTGGGTGTACTATAGGTACACCTCTGCCTAACCTTTCTGGGAGTACAGGCGTGATAACATGTTATGTAAACATTACAGAGTACCTAATAATTGGACGGTGTTATACAAGTAAGTACACCTCATATATATACTAAAAAAGAACCGGCCAAGAGCGTGTCGGACCACGTACAATGAAGGGTTCCATAATTAGGATGAATTTAAGGACAAACATAACATTGTAATTGAAAAACACATATTGTTCTCCCATATTGTTTTTAAGCAGCCCCATTGCTTTTAGCTCTAATTAATCCCATTCGACAGTACCATTCTGCCATAATAGGGGCGACCACTGACTATATTCTGTTAAATAATGGATAGGTAGTCAAATTGAATTCATTAGTCATTGCCGCTGTTGCAAATTGTGCAGACGTGTGTGATAAGCCCTTTAGTACGACTGATCCGACTCCGAGATACTAGCCTATTGATCTAGCAGACATGGTAACTTATTATAATATCAAAATTAAAATCAACATTTTTACTATAACTAAGAACATTACTCGATTGATGCTGTGGCTAAGATTTGTTTCTGCGTTCAGGGCTACCGGGATAAAAGAAAAAAAAAATACAAAAAAAAAACAGTCTTCCAAAAAAAACACTACAAAGTGGATAAAACTTTATAGTTTTCGTGCCTACCCCACACAAATTCATGTTGTGTAAACAACAGTGACAGGAAGTTTTATAACATTATCAACATACACAAGTGGATTAAATACGTAATAATGAAGCTAACTCAAAAACTAGAATAGGAAAATTAACAAACATAAAGAGCGAGCGCGAGATAACTTTCTAACATGTGAATAGAAAAATCATTTTCAAATTCGGTCTACAATTTATGAAATTGTCGATGAACAAATATAAATTAAAGATATGACTGTTAAAAAATAGTACATTGTGATACGGGTGTGCTCTATTGGATATTACAGTCGAGGCGGTATTACTCGTGCGAGCCGTAGGCGAGCGTGATAAGGTAGCCGAGAGTGTAATAATCAATGCACACGCGTTTCATCCGACGTTTTTCAACACACTTGCGAGGAAAAAAACAGGCTTGTTGTAAGAACTTATGCTACAATAACGTAACTATAGAGATGATAGATTTATAAAGTTTAACTGACCTTTGTTGCCAGGTAGGTACTGACTATCCGGAGTTTCTTTTAAAAACTTCTATGTCGATTGGTGACAATACTTAAAATTTTGTATTTTGATAATAATTAACCACACAACGACAACGATAATAAATATTAAGGGAAAATAGCGCGCTGGTTTTATTTTTCTATAGGTGTAAATAAAGGTACTGGCAAAACCGTTCGACAGTATATACAAAAAATATGATTCGAATAAGAAAAAAAAATTAAGTACAAAAAAAAATACTTTAAACGTATCATGGCGGAGTCAAATCTATTTATTATTATTTACGCTCTTCTCCCCTACGTGAAATCGACATTTTTAATAATGATTTTAACCACACAACAAAAAAGTTAGCAAATATTTATGGAAAATGGCGGCTGGTTTTGTTTTTTCCGCTAGAAATGCGCGCGCGGGTGTAAATAAAGGCACTGGTAATACCGCTGAACAGCCTATATAAAAATATAATAATGTTAATAATACTTAGTACGCAAATGTGGTTAGGGTAGTGAACAATATAGACTGAAATTGCCACAGATGATATAAACCCTCATTTAATAATTTAAGAGCTTTATTCTGCGCGAACGCGGTGGCACACGAGCAGGCCAGCGCGGTTCGTCGACGGGTCAAGTGGCCTGCGCGCATGCCACCCGCGGTCTTACCGGAAAAAAGCGCAAGTCTCTGCTTGGGTGTAAATATTGAATGCTCATTTATTAGTAGGATAGTTCATACTAATTCAATGTATACCGGATGACTTTTTTTACCGTCTCGACAAACATAGGGTGTAGTAGGTGAACGGAGTAGAAGCCAATGGCATAGTCAACTAAATTTTTTTTTTTTTTTTATACCCTTTAAACAAATTGATTTATCTAAAAATACTACCCATTTGAAGTAAACTTTTAATACAAAAACAATAAAAACAGAAATTATTTATTTTTTTAATAAATCCATGAAAAAATATCGAAATTCAAATCATACGCACCCTACTAAATGCATGAATTTATCAATGAATTAGATACGTTCCTTTGCGGCCGATAGGTACTCGCCGCACTTGCCGTCGGCTTCTTTGATATCACCAGGCGCTTGAGCCGCCGCCGCCGCGCCGGAGCTGCTCGCTCGCGCATCCCCCCGCCCGCCCGCGTCCCGAGCTTCAGTCACCTGCGATTAGTCAAGGCGGCGTGACGTCGCGCTGTTTGTTTCCACGTATGCATCGTGCACCCGGTCATATTTTGTCGTATCTAAACATGTACGAATATTCTAACGTAGAGTATCTTGTTTGGTGAAAACAGCCAGTGCAAGGCGAATGTACGCAGAAGAAGAAAATCTTCAGTCGCTGCGAAGGAACGGTATCCGTTCTCCTCAAATTCCCCCTCGGACCCCGCATGGAGTTTTGTCACTGGGTGCAGAACCGTTCTGTCATTGACACCATGTTGCAAGACGTTCCTGATCCCTATCTGCAAGACATGTACTTCCAGCATGACGGATGTCCAGCTCACTACAAACGATCTGTGCGCGCGTATCTCGATGGTCAATTTGGTGATAAGTAAATAGGTCGCGGTGCACCTGTGAACTGGCGGCCGAGGTCACCAGACCTACATAACACCCCTTGACTTTTATTTGTGGGCCGACCTAAAACGTTTAGTCTGACGTTTAGTGTATACCGAAGAAGCTCAAAGCGTTAGTGATTTAAAACAGCGAATAATTTAAAACGCTTTTAATGTTTTGAAAAGTGATAGAGACACGCCTCGAAGTTTACCGAACAATATGCAAAGACGTGCTAGTTTATGTTTAGAACGAAACATTTTGAACAATAATTACCTACTGCGATATCGCTAAAAAGGTAGGTACAGACCTAAGTTCATTTTTTGTAAAATGCGCGCAATGCGCGTGCGCGTCTGTCGGTCGTGTCGCCCGCGCGCGAGTACCGCTCAGCTGCTCGGCTCTCGTACGTGAACCCCGGTAAGTGAACTCTCACGCACACATCAAGTTTCTATGTACGTGTGTGTGCGTAGGCGCGCCGACGTTACTTAGCAACGGGTCGACCGAACAACATTCTGTCAATGTTCTCGCTCCCGCATGTATGCACGTCCTTTTCATTTTGAATGAAGTACAGTCGAGTATTTTTGCTTATTCAAGTATTTATTGTTTCGAATTATTTAAAAAAGATTACTTAGATTGTTTTAAAAGTTCGTTCCGAGTCTGTTACTGTTTTCGTTTTATTTGTAAGGATAGGTTTACTTATTATTTTATCTTTTTAATTGGTAAATTGGTGGGGTTTTTATTTGTACTTACGTAAGTATTTGTTGTGTTTTATTATTTTAGGTAGGTTAAGTTTTCTTACTTGTGTTAAGTTATTACCTATTTACTACTTATTCTTTTGGGGTGAGGCTTATTTGGTCAATTGGGTATTTGTATTGTATGTTTGAGAATTTTTGGGTATTGTGTTCATTTTATTTGTAGATCAGGTTTGTCTTAGTTTATTAGTAAGTGGACTATAAATGTTATTGCGTTGATTTTGGAAACGTTTTCAACACGACTGTACCATGCGAGGGGCGGTCGCTTACTAGGTTTCTACGCAAAAGAAATGTGCGTGCGTTTCGCTCGCACACACGTACAACTATCATTCATGCGCCATCGCAGCCTACGCCGTTTACTATCTCCTATTTTGGCTATTATTCGTTTTTACGCACGGGCCGTAGGATGGATAGTTTTCATGATTTTTGAAGGAAATTCCGAACCTGTACAATCTCAATGGTACTAAGCAAATATTCTCGGGTATGGCTTCTGTTCCACTTACACAACACACCTGATTATGCTCGAGACGGTAAAAAATGTCATCCGGTATATAAAGATTTTATTTAAAAAAAAAGAACCATAAGCAAACCACTGACGTTTAGTTATGGTAAAAAAAAATCCCATGGGCATGCATGGGATTTTTTTTTATCGTAACTAAACGCCACTGGTTTGCTTATGGTTCTTTTTTTTTAAATAAAATCTTTCTTTTGAGCGCTTCTCTTTGGTAAAAAGCTTTACAAAAACCAATTTCTATTGGATAAAATGCCATGCTGCCATGATAGTACTTACTAATACCATACTGCCATGTCATTGCTCCGACTAGTAAATAGTTATCTGTGGCGCACATTACCGCATTATAATATAAACTAAAAAGCACGCTTTCATAATACACTGCATTATGAACCTAAAAGCGGTTTAATAAGAGCCACGTTACGAGCAAGAGTGTTGAAAATATTTTTACCTTTGCTTGTTTTAAAATAGCACGTAACCTTTGATGTGCCCTTCAGCTAACTTTAAGAACTGTCATACATAGTTTTATCTGACTGATCTTATTACCGGTTCTGTGCTTCTTACATCCAGCGGATTCTCGCGGCCTTAATCACGTCATCGATCGAAGTGGTGGTGCTTGGGGGAGGCCTATGTCCAGCAGTGGACGTCTTTCGACTGAAATGATGATAATGATGACTATAATGCAATGTAACAAAATAATTGACTACTTAGAGCTTTTTATATGTATAATCTGTTTCCTCGGCACTACAAATCTGTAAGTGCAATTTAATGTGTCGAGGAAGTCTTACAAGTATGGAATTAATTTCAGTTACATCTTAGATGCCTATTAATTTCTTTGATCGCCTTCTCCATTTCATATCGTTGAAAATTATTGTCTCTTTTTCCCAGAAAAACCTGGCAGGAAGGTTGAGTTACGATAAAGTATTTTTTTTTGATAATATTCCTGATCATCCGCGTTTCTTGAGTTTTGTTCTTAGAATAGAGATCGCACCATTCGCATCCTTACTAGTCGCTTGAGTGCCTACTGATGTATTAACAATGTTATTCGAAGCCAACTCGATCTGCTGTCACTGTCGACTGGGTACACCATGCAGATACAGTCCGACAGCGGCCCTTCTATTTCCTAACAGTTTGTATTGATACCAGGTATTGCTTTTGTAGAGAACACAGTTTCGACTAATAGCAATTAATGAATTTCTCCGAAGCAAAACCCTTGACAGGAGCATCCAAATATCGGATACTTTTTCCGAAGTTCAGCTCACATACCTTTTTATTTTATTTTATAAATACCGATAAGCGAGTAACGATTGTGATTGGAAAATAACATTTCGCCTTTTTTTCCTGAAGGGGTGTGCACTTGGGCTGAGGTGTACAATAGAGGGGTACGCAGCACACGCGCATGGTTTATAAATCAGAGGCCTTAGTGCGAGTTTCTTTTAATTATCTTCACTTTACGCATCAACCGCGTTCGGCGCTCCGATTGGCCCTTCACTGGCCTTCACTGGTGATGGGCCAATCGGAGCGCCGAACGCGGTCGATGCGTAAAGTGAAGATAGTTAAAATAAACTCGCACTAAGGCCTCTGAGCGATCGTCGCGCGAATACGCATATACGCGTGCATGTCACTTTTTGTTCGGAAAACCGGAAAGCGCCCTCTGTAGGCGCGACCATGTGTTCAGTTTCACCGAATAAAAGTTGGAACGATCGTGTATTCGCGCGACGATCGCTTTTTAGTAGGACGCGGGGTAAGACTTATTGTCCTTAGTTACCCACATTACTCAAAGGTATTTAGGTATATTGTAGCCAATAGCGTAGGTTGTCCTTTTTAGTTAGGTATGTCATGAACTCATGACGTATGCAATATTTTTATGCATCACTGAAATGGACTAATCTCATAGTATTATTAGACATTCATAGTCACAAAATTAAATGAATTTCTTATGTCTAGTAGTGTAGCTGTGTAGCCCTAGCTTACGCGTATTGAAACTGATTCCACAAAATGTATTTTGTGCCGCATGCCGTTTTGTTCTGTCCGTGTAACTTCTAGCGACAACTTTTAATTGAAATGCCCACTGAATTATTGGAATTTTACTAAGTTTTTTTTAAAATGTCAACTGCGTAGTGGAATCGAAACGTATTTAATTGAATATTACGTATAGGTACTTAGAGTGCCTTGGAGGGGCTCGTCGCTAAATAATAACAGCCGCACGGGTCGATCCTTGCCGCGGTCGGGTGGTTGATGGGTGACCATCCACTACATATCGAGACACCTCAGTGGCTCGGACAGCACGTTAAGCCGTTGGTCTCGGCTGTCATTCATAGATCTTCAGACAGTCGTTATGGGTACTCAGAAGCCCCACTCTTACCAAGGGGTAAGTGGGTTGTAGAGATCAGATAGGCAGTCGCGCCATGTAAAATACTGGTATTCAGCTGCATCCGGTTAGACTGGAAGCTGCCCCGAACATAGTTGGGAAAAAAGATAGGCAAAATGAATTGGGGTGCCTTGCGATGCCTGTTGTAAAACCATACACTTTATTTGCAGTCGAATAGAAAAGATGGAATATGTATGCAGGTCGCAGCCAATATTGATGCCTTGGAAGTGACGTGTTATTTCTCTTGATAGTCTTTACATAATTTAGTACGATTGATTCGTTTTAGCTATAAATAATAGTTAACTAGCTGATGCCCGCGGCTTCGCCCGCGTGGATGTCGGGTATTATATACCAAAACCGTCCTCAAAAACCACTCTATCCATTGGTGAAAACAGCATGAAAATCGGTGCAGGTGTTTTTGAGTTCATCGCGAACAGACAGACAGACGTTGTTTTATAATATGTAAGTATTGGTACTGGTCAACGAACAAACGCTGCAAGTCAGTGTCCGCCTTTATATTTCATTTTGACAAGCTTTCTTGTGCAAGAAAGCTTTATTTAGTGATTCGCCTATCTATAAATATCGTTGCAGTCTTTATTGCTTTCTGGACAGTGGCAAGGTGAAAAAATACGTTGAGCAAGACAGGTGTAGTCTTTCTTTAATATTTAATGAATTCTGGTTATTGATAAGTAGAGAAAAAATATAAATATACAATAAGAGAATATACTTACATACATATTTCTAAAATAAATATCACTATGTAAAAAAAATCAAGTAATAAAAAAAATTAAGTAATAAGAAAACTAAAACCCAACTACGACTTAAAAGGTATAAACAAGACACCACAGACAGACAAATTAAAAATCCGGAGTCACACGTGTTAGGGCATAAATCGAACAGATTACGTGTGATTCCGGATTTTTAATTTGTCTGTCTGTGATGTCTTGTTTATACCTTTTAAGTCGTAGTTGGGTTTTAGTTTTTTTATTACTTAATTTTTTTTAAACTTATTTTGGGGTTATAATATTAGGTCTTCATGAAATTGCCGTTTTGAATGAAAAAATTTAAACGAATTTTTTTCATGTATTTTTTATTTGTATTTATCGAAGTAATCACCCATGCAATCAATGCATCTTTGCCAACGCAGTGGCAGTTTATTGATGCCCTTCTTAAAGAAATCAGCTGGACGGGAGGCAACAAATTCTTCAAAGGCATTTTGTACTGCCTCTCGGGTATTGACATTTACAGAACCAACTAGAGTAACTCCAACTTCTGCTTCTTGTATAGATAATGTTTTCTGCGATTGTGATTATTTAGATAAAGCCTTTGTAATTATTTGCGTTCCGATCATAGTGGACAAACGGTAACTTTTAAGTTTAAAATACCTTTGCAAAAAGTACAAATTCAATTTAGACCCATAACAACTGGCAAATTAAGTAGATTCAATAGTACCCTAAATAATAAGTTAAATGTTCTGGGCCACAACATGAACGATGCAAATAAACTGTATGAGGATTTCTTTTCAGTAGTGCACACTGAATTTAATAAAACTTTTGAAAAGAAAACAAAAAATATTTTCTCTAATTTTATATTTAGTGACTGGGCAACTAGAGGTATTAGGATAAGTAGGGAAAGACTGTTCGAGCTGTATATATTAAGCCTTACATAAATACTGAAACTTTCAACAAGTATGTTGCTACTTATTCCAAAATTTTTAGAAATACCTGCAAGCTAGCTAAAGCTCTGTATATTAGCAACAAGATCAAATCAGCAGAAAATAAAATAAAAACAGTTTGGAAAGTTATAAATAGTGAAACTAATAAGAATAAAATGCGAAACACTGATTACACATTGGAGACTTCACGTGGTGCCATAAGCTCTAATTTAGAAGTAGCTCAAGAATTTGTACACTTCTTTACTAACATACCAGCTAAAACGACGGAAGTTTTAAATTCCTCACCCGATGTCTCAATTGATTTATTAAGAGCGAACGTTCCAGGCTGCCCGGTTGAATTTCAATTTAAGCATATAAACCCTATGATAGTTATAAAAGCTTTTCGACAAATCAAAATAAAATTAACCGAAGATCTATGGGGATTATCTATCAAAGTTTGTACATCCATAATCGAGACTATAGCACCATACTTAGCTTTAATATTTAATTTATGTGTGGATCAAGGAATCTTTCCGGATTTAATGAAATACAGTAAGGTAATACCACTTTTTAAATCTGGGGACAGTAAAGACACCAACAATTATAGACCAGTATCTGTGCTGCCGGTGTTCAGCAAGGTCTTCGAAAAGGTAATGCTCAATCAAATGCTTAATCATTTTAACACCAACCAAATTTTACACGATCAGTAATATGGTTTCACCAAAGGACGTTGTACGACTGACGCCGGTGTCACCTTGTTAAAACACATTTTTACAGCGTGGGAGGAGGCCCAAGATTCCATAAGAATCTTTTGTGACCTCTCCAAGGTATTTGACTGCGTAAATCACAAAACCTTGCTCTTAAAACTTCAGCATTACGGACTAGGTAAACTTGCGCTCAGTTTAGTAAAATCTTATTTAAATGATAGACAACAGCAAGTTCAAATAAATGGTGTCAATTCACTCGGTTTAAATGTAAAAATGGGTGTTCCACAAGGCTCGATATTGGGTCCTTTCCTCTTTTTAGTATATATTAATGATCTACCCCATTTATTAAAAAACCAACCTCAAATGGTGTTATTTGCTGACGATACTTCCATAATTTTTAAAATAAATAGACGTGCATCAAATCTTGACGATGTAAATAACGCCCTACTGCAGGTCCAAAATTGGTTCACTGCTAATAATTTAGTATTAAATGGGAAGAAAACTAAATGCATGAGATTTGCTTTACCGAATGTTAAAAGTAGTGATTGTGACATTATATTGAATAGGGAGAAACTAGAATTCGTCGATAAGACTGTTTTCCTAGGGATCACACTGGACTCAAGGCTGCAATGGGGTCCTCATTTAACATCTCTTGCAGGACGGCTAAGTTCAGCAGCATATGCTGTGAGGAAAATCCGTCAATCCACTGATGTAGATACCGCGAGGCTAGTCTATTTCAGTTACTTTCATAGTATCATGTCTTACGGTATTTTACTATGGGGACGGGCTGCAGATATCGAGTCTATTTTTATTCTGCAGAAAAGAGCTATCAGAGCAATATATGGCCTCCGTATGCGCGATTCTCTAAGGGAACTGTTTAAAGATATTAATATCATGACGGTACCTTGTCAATATATCTACGAAAACATCATGTACGTAAGGGAAAATCTAAGTCTTTTCAGAAAAAGAGGTGAAAAACACAGTGATAGGACTAGGAATAGGGACCAATTAGTTCAACCGGGCTTCAGACTGGCTAAAGTAGACTCATCCTTCATGGGGTACTGTTTAAAATGTTACAATAAAATACCTCCCCACATACTCCAATTGAATGAAACAAAATTTAAATCTTGTATAAAACGCACACTATGCCGCCAAGCATATTATAAATTGGGAGATTACATCACTGACAAAAATGCTTGGTTCAGCGCTGGTCCAGCTCCACAGGGCGCATAAACTAATTGATTAGCATTCGAAAATATTGTTGGAGCTGCTGAAGATTGTAAAAACTATCTTTACATTGTATAAATTCAATCTCCTAGTATTGTATAACTGCATAGCACATGTGTGTGAGCACTATGTACTTACTTAAGTACTTTAAAGCTACCATTTACTAGGTTCGTCTTTCATTGACTTGAATGTGCCCTGGCGGCTGAGAGTATGTCATGCTCACTTTAATGTCTCGCTGGTGGTGGCGTGTGTGTTGGATCATTAAGTTCCCTTCAAAATGGTTGAGCTTTATGGTGCTGATCCATACGTCATGTTCGTGAACGGGCGCCATCAGTAGGGACTGGTCATCTCTTAGCTGCCACGGCTTATTATAATTTATTTTAATTTCTGAATTGTTTTGTATCTTTTTTATCTTTTATTTACGGACGCTTTTAACCTGCACATTTTTCTACATTGTACTCACATGTATAATTCCAACATGGATGATGTAAACAATATATTGTAACAATATTCTGATTTAAAAGAGTGTCCATGGAGTTTCTTGCCCGTTCTTCTCCATAGGAACCTACTACGTTTTGGAATGGGCAACTAGCTTCATCTTTCTGACTGACCGACCCCTTGACAATTCAAAAGTGCCTGTAATTGGTTTATTTGAAATAAATGCTTTGAGTTGAGTTTCAGTTTGAATTGAATGTTTTTCCCGCCAAGAAGTTATCCAAATTCTGGAAAAAGTAGTAGTCTGTAGGCGCAAGGTCTGGTGAGTAGGGCGGATGACGGAGAGCTTCCAACCCCAGTTCTTGCAACTTGGAGACCGTCTGCTGTGCAGTATGAGGTCGCGCGTTGTCGTGCAGGAGCAGCGGAGACGAGCGATTGACCAATGCTGGGTTGGAGATGTGCCAGCTTCTCCATCATTGTGTTCAGTTCTTCACAGAACACATCTGCAGTAATGCTCACCCCGTTTGGTAAGAAGCTGTGATGAATCACACCGGCGCTATACCACCAAACAGTGACCATCACTTTTCTAGGGGTAAGTTTTCGTTTAGAGCATTGTTTAGGTACTGAACCAGGATCCAACCAACTTGCTGAGCGCTTGCGGTTATCAAACAGAATCCATTTTTCATCGCAGATAACAATGCGGTTCAAAATTCCTTCATTTGTGTGTCTGTTGAGCAGTGCAAGGCACGCCTCGACGCGTACTTCGCGCTGGCGATAATTGAGTTCGTGGGGCACCCATTTGTCAAGCTTTCTTACCTTGCCAATTTGACGCAAATGGACCAATATTGTTTTGACGCTAACGTCGAAAGCTGCTGCTAATTCAGCCGTAGATTGTGTATCATCAGCTTCCACAATCGTCTTTAATTCGTCATTGTCGACCAAAGTCTTCGGACGACCGCGAGGTTCATTTTTCAGGTCGAAATTTCCAGAACGGAAGCGAGCAAACCAATAACAGGTGGTGCGTTGGTTTGTAGTGTTAGCTCCGTAAACGTCGTCGATGTTGCGTGCCGCTTGTGCCGCGTTGCTGCCACGACGGTACTCATATTCCATAATTACTCGAATTTTTAACGTATCCATGATGACGAAAAAGATTGAAATGCGATGAAAATGTAACACTAATCATTAAACAAATGACTTCTTTTGAAAAAAGAATTCCATGTTTTTAAAATAAAATTAATTTGAAATTAGAATTCCTAGCCAAACAAAAATTATTTTGATTTGAAATGGCCAGTACTGCAGAGCGGCAATTTCATAGGTAAAGACCTATTATATATATTTTTGAAATGTGCTCATTAAGCCCTTTCATTTGATACCCAACATGGTACGATTAAACCATATTTTTTTTTAAGTTCCTCACTTTATGTCCTCTAGAGGGCGCCATTTTTAATGTGACTTCACATAGCCTATAACCAGCGGACAATCACGACGCTTCTAACGATACCTCATTTGTCAAATTGTGATAGTGGTTTGGAAGATTGGAGGGAACAGATGAACATACATACATACATACATACCGGTCAAAATCATAACCTTCCTTTTTTCTTCGCCGTAGTCGGGTAAAAATACTTAGTTTAATTTAGTCCACGCTTTGTCTTCAGACAGATAGTTCAAAGTAAAAATAGTACATTAGTGTCGCGGCCTGCAACATGGGCTGTCAGTGTCACTCAAGGGCGTGAGTCCATCAATGCCTAGTTGCGGCCAAGCCTTGTATAGTACTTTTCTCAAATAATGCGCGGAAATTCAAACTAAGTAAATTAATTATGATATATTCCAGACCAATGACGAACAACGCTTATACAGGGTGTTGGTGAAAACACCGTTATCCTTGAAACCAGTGGTTTGGTTTCATTTGTAGATCGTAAAATCAATGGAAAAATACAACTTTTTTTTTAAAGAAAATCTACATTTTTCCACAAGAATATTTCACCCTACTCGCAAGGGCAACGAACTTGCGTCTCAACACGGCGGGTGGCGGTTGGCGGGGGCGCGCGGGGTGCGTTGCATGACCGGCCGTCAGCTGTTTCGCAGCTCTCTCGAACGCGTATCCATGAGTATCGGGACAGTGACAGATATTTACTTTTTTAAATCTTTTAATGAAAATAAGGTTTTTTGTTTGTTGTTACTGGGTCATTTATTTTTATATTTAAGTCAAATACCCATGGTTCGAGTGACAACGGTGTTTACCCTTGCATACTGTATTTCAGGCGACAATATATTCATTTGTTTCTTCTTTACTTTAAACAGCTCTATTTGCAATCCAAATTGTTAAATAAATAGGTCTTTGCCTATGAAATTGCCGTTCTGTAGTACTGGCCATTTCAAATCAAAATAATTTTTATTTGGCTACGAATTCTAATTTCAAATTAATTTTATAATAAAAACATGGAATTCTTTTTTCAAAAGAAGTCATTTGTTTAATGATTAGTGTTACATTTTCATCGCATTTCAATCTTTTTCGTCATCATGGATACGTTAAAAATTCGAGTAATTATGGAATATGAGTACCGTCGTGGCAGCAACGCGGCACAAGTGGCACGCAACATCAACGACGTTTACGGAGCTAACACTACAAACCAACGCACCACCTGTTATTGGTTTGCTCGCTTCCGTTCTGGAAATTTCGACCTGAAAACCTCGCGGTCGTCCGAAGACTTTGGTCGACAATGACGAATTAAAGGCGATTGTGGAAGCTGATGATATACAATGTTCGGCTGAATTAGCAGCAGCTTTCGACGTTAGCGTCAAAACAATATTGGTCCATTTGCGTCAAATTGGCAAGGTAAAAAAGCTGGATAAATGGGTGCCCCACGAACTCAATGATCGCCAGCGCGAAGTACGCGTCGAGGCGTGTCTTGCACTGCTCAACAGACACACAAATGAAGGAATTTTGAACCGCATTGTTACCTGCGATGAAAAATGGATTCTGTTTGATAACCGCAAGCGCTCAGCAAGTTGGTTGGATCCTGGTTCAGTACCTAAACAATGCTCTAAACGAAAACTTACCCCTAGAAAAGTGATGGTCACTGTTTGGTGGTCTAGCGCCGGTGTGATTCATCACAGCTTCTTACCAAACGGGGTGAGCATTACTGCAGATGTGTACTGTGAAGAACTGAACACAATGATGGAGAAGCTGGCACATCTCCAACCAGAATTGGTCAATCACTCGTCTCCGCTGCTCCTGCACGACAACGCGCGACCTCATACTGCACAGCAGACGGTCTCCAAGTTGCAAGAACTGGGGTTGGAAGCTCTCCGTCATCCGCCCTACTCACCAGACCTTGCGCCTACAGACTACTACTTTTTCCAGAATTTGGATAACTTGGCGGGAAAAAAATTCAATACCTGAGAGGCAGTACAAAATTCCTTTGAAGAATTTGTTGCCTCCCGTCCAGCTGATTTCTTTAAGAAGGGCATCAATAAACTGCCACTGCGTTGGCAAAGATGCATTGATTGCATGGGTGATTACTTCGATTAATACAAATAAAAAATACATGAAAAAAAATCGTTTAAATTTTTTCATATAAAACGGCAATTTCATAGGTAAAGACCTACATTTTTTATAAGTTACCTCCTTGGTTTTCATGTGTCGAAGTAAAAAGTTCGTTCCATTTTTAGATAACACGACAGCTATTTTCATAGTAATTTAATTGGCTGCAAACACGACAGATGTGGATTTTCATACAAACATTGCCGGCCGGGCGCTCGCATGTATTCGACACGTACCGCAATAGGGAATATGCTTGTATTTTTTTAATATTTTTATTCGATAGTTTACATCGTCAAATAATAGTTTTAAAAAATCGACGGCAAAAAAGCAATTTAAAGTACTTAAAAAAATGTTTAAAAATATTCAACCGATCCGGGCTATTTAAACGCCCTCCATTTGGCGCGCTTGGTGTGGTGACGTCACACTCCGTGAAAACAAACAAGCAACTGTCAAGTCAACGTCAAACACTCCTTTTTGTAGGAGCGTTTGACATTGACTTGACATTGACATTTTGATTGTTATCCCGGATTGTTACGTCACATCCGCTCTTAGCTTTTCAAGTATTTGAATTACCCACAGTATTTTGGGACTTTAAAAAAAATAATTTCTCGCTCAAAAATATTTTTTTTTTATTCAAAAATATTGATGGAGGCATAATTCTGAAGTAATATAGTTTATTAAAAAACAATATTTGACCCATATTTGAATCACATGCATATTCCCTATTATCTCGAAGAAGGTTGTCAAAATTATGCTCGAATTTCCAAACATGTTTAAGTAAATTAATTAATTTATTTTATTATTTATGTACACACAGTAAACTACATAATAGATACGACATAATTAAAATATGAGTACAAAGGTACTGCTTATTTCTTAAGAAATTTCTTCCAGCGGACCTGCGAAAGGAGAAATGAGAAAGAAATGTAGACAATAGTGTGTGAGAACAAGAAGAGAAAAACATGACTATGCGAAGTCTTAACTAAAAATATTAAATATATACCTACACATATACGCAAGAAAATTAACTTATACTTAAATAAATACATAAATATAAACATAAATAATACACTATAGGTACCTCTATTAGTTATTTATGCAACTGTTATATAATAAGGGGTATTAAAACACTCATGTGATAATAGCACATTAGTGTACCTAATTATTTACAGTTGCATACAAGACTTTATCTACACCCATGATATGAATCTTCTATAAAAGTTTCTTTGCAATACCAATATAGAACAAAAATGGCGCGGTACGACGTGAATTCGAATTTTTCGAATTCGAATGTATGTTTTTTTTTTTTAATTACTGTGCTTTGTTAGTGAAACGCTCGTGAATGACAATGTTCTTTTTTTGTAATGAGTTGCATTATGAAATTCAGTACAGCATTATAACCCAGCATGTACCCGTTTGGATGATATTATCTATACTAATATTATAAAGCTGAAGAGTTTGTTTGTTTGTTTGTTTGAACGCGCTAATCTCAGGAACTACTGAATGGAATTGAAAAATTATTTTTGTGTTGATTAGTCCATTTATCGAGGAAGGCTATAGGCTATATAACATCACGCTACGACCAATAGGAGCGGAGCATAAATGAAATATGTTGCAAAAACGGGAAAAAATATTTCTTTTTGAGAGCTTCCGTGGCGTGCGCTGCGTAAACGGTTTATGTTACGTAAATATCATGTATGATGGATCCTCTTTAAAGGTTCTAAAAAAAAAGTCCGCGACAGCATATGTCTATCTTTTAAGATTGACTTACTATAACCTTTTTTATGGTAATCAAATTTGTTAGAAATTAATGCATTATTTGCGAAGGAGTTTTATCAACATTATATTAATATTAATTCTTATTCAAATAAATAGTTTTAACATCAAGGGTATTTATGTACCAGTAAAATACTTTTTAATTCATTCGAATCGGACATTTAATTTCGAAGTTATCACGAGTTTAAAAATGTAATACGCGAACCGTTCGAAGCCGGCGCCGCGCCGCCGCGACTCTCCCTACTCTAGAGAGGAGCGGATGGGCACACGGGTAGGCCATGACCTGGAATAGGACACATTTTATTCCTATATTCCCACGGGATCGAGACCTACGCGAGTGAAACCGCGGGGCACAGCTAGTTGTTTTAATGTTGGCAATAAGCTAAATGTTTCAGAAACTTTTAGAGAGGATTTATAGCATGGGTGTAGATAAATTAATATACTCATAGTTGAGAGGAAAGATAATACTCTTTTACACGAAATTTGAATAGAGAATCAGTTTTCAAATCACGAATGCTAGGCGGCAGTGAGTTCCACAATCTTACAGCATGGACAGAAAAGGAATAAGAATAATAGCTAGTTTTATGAGAATGAGATTTAAGGAGAGATCTGAGTTGTAATCTACACGGTGCGTCATTAGGACGAGTGTAAGAAAAACGCTCACTTAAGACGGATAAGACGGGTTGTGTAAGATGTTGAAAAGGAGACATAAAATCCGAGTGTTCCTGCGAAGGCGGATTGGGAGTCTCTTGAGTTCCTTACGAAGGTGAGAAACATGGTCATACCTACTTTCGAACCGAAAACAAAGCGAATGCACAAGTTTTATTAATTCTAATTACTTGCTTTGTTATTTTTGTGCATTAAGTAGATAATATTTTTTTATTAGATAATATAAAAAGAAAATCAGGTTTCTTTTCTTTTATTCATTGATATTAAAATTATCAATTAAGAAATAAAACTTGGTTGTTAGTAATCGTCTACCAAACGGACTGCGACAGTCATATTAATTGTATAAACGGACCCCCAATGAAAATAATTGCCGATCTAAGCCTTCTAGGTAAGTACGTTATTGTGGACAACTACTAGGTTTTAGAAATTATATAATTATTTTTAATAAGCGTAAAGTTATCTTATTCTAGCTTCCGCCCGCGATCGATAAAAAGTAGCCTATGTCCTTTCTCAGGCTCTAGACTATCTGTGTACCAAATTTCATTTAAATCGGTTCAGGAGTTTTGGCCTGAAAGCGCGACAGACAGACTTTCGCATTTATAATATAAGTAAGGATTATTAGTATTCTGTTATTTTACGTATTCAAAGAGATACTTTCCATTACATTCACGCTATTTTATGGACTCCCCATTAACTATGGATTTGATTCTCGGGTTAGGCAGAGATAATTGCTTGTCACCTGACGGAATTACGTGTTCACTTAGGTTACATCATAACGAGAATTGATTCAGTCGCTTCAACTTCCCTGGTACCTGGAACTGTGGGAGTAAATAGGTCGCTCGACAGTCCATACTCGCTGCAAGTACCTATAATATTGGCTAGTTAAAAGAGACACGTATTGCGACCGATGTACGTAAGCCAATAAATTGTCGAGACAAATGCCTTCAATCACTTAACTTAGTTTACAAACCTGTGTACCAACATGTATAGTTTAATAGTATGCGACTAATATTGGGTTCTTCTACGTCCACGCTGTGCGCACTGTGACACTTTATTACGTAGGCGTAGTAGATAGGTGTAAAATCTTATAGGTAAGATTGAACGCGGATAATTTGTCAGCTTTTGCCTGAAATTTTTTTGAGAGGACCTCAGATTCCGAAGTCTAATTACAACCTAATTCGAACGGATAACTTAGTAACTGAATGCTTAGCTCGGCGAGTAGAACGAAGCTTTGCCAAAGGACATTGACTGGGTTTTTGACCAAATGCTGCCCATACATGGGAGTACTTCGAAATGGTTCCTTGCATAAATTTATATTTATATAAATAAATAGAAAATCGGTCCCACGCTTAAAAATAGGTAATTTTATTTATTTAATAATAAAATAATCCAGGTTATAAACTATCACATCGGTGTGCCAAATTTCATCCAAATCAGTTCAGCCGTTTTGTGTGCGCCAATCCGTAATATAGGTACATCCACACAGATAGACAAATGGACAAAAATTCTTCGTTACTATTTTATAGTTTTATAGATGAAACCTGTAGTATTTACCCGTTGTATTTTGAAGCATTCGTTTCACAGTGACCTGCACTTTGGTTTATCGTCGAGTTCCTGGTATAAAGCCGGTGGACTGCACAAGGGCTGCGGTCCACAATCGGTGAATAGAATAAATACACTTCATACACATCATGGTATATGACATTATGGCATTTTAGTATGATGATAGGTAGTTATAATTTCATTACTTGTTTTGTCAATGCGAGATTTTTATTAAGTAATTAATTAGTTATAAGCTGTTATTTATGCGAGTACATATTTTTTTGTAAATTCTAAGTAAACATTGTCTTTACTATTCTTACAATGAGCTTGGTCAAGATATAAGTAGTGTTAGCATCCGTGCTTGGTAAAGTGATGTAACGCGTTGCTTAGTTAAAAAAGTCGTGGTCAAAGTCAAATAATTTATTTCAAGTAGACACATTAAAGGCACTTTTGAACGTCAAATACATAGAAATAGAACTGATTCTAGTTGCCCCTTCCAAAAGGTAGGTAGTTTTCGTATGGAGAAGAATGGGCAAGAAACTCCACCGTTACTCTTTTAAAAAAAAAATGTTTTACATTATTTGGTATAGGTACATCAATTATATAATTACATGTGAAGACGATGCACCGAGAATACAATTACAATAGGTAAAAAGAATTAAAAAAATGGAGCAATGACAAATAAATAAATTAAGTATGTGATAGGTACATGGTGCTCACATATTTACAAACATTAAAGTATACGTACGATAACACAATATTTCTACAAACTTGCAAAGTGGTAAGCGCGGCTGCCGTTGACGATGTGTGACGGGCTTGTGATAGCGGTGACGTCACTAAATTTCCACGCAATCACTCATCATGAGTGTCATAATGAGTTTGAAAACATGCTTTTATAGAAATGTTAACGGAAACATTGTGTGTTATGAAATGCCTAGGAAACGAATATTTTCTAATTTATTTACTTTTGTATAATAATTAATTAAGGTTAGGTAAAAAGCTAGGTTTTATATGTGTTTTAAAGTGAAGCGCTTTCAACACGCACGACATGTTTCAGATATAACTGCCGTGTAAATTTGGAGCGCGAAAGCAAAAACTCTTTGTAACAATGTGATCAATGTGATCACGGTTACTTATGCTGGGAACGCACGTCTGCGTCTATTGTGCGCTTTTATCATTTCCAATGTGACGATATCATTGTGGACGTCCACGTCTATAAAATGGATGGAAATACGTGAAGTGTGCACGTTATAACGTTATCGTGGACGGAAATTTAAAAGCCTCTTCATCTATTTCTATACATTTTATTTCCTGAGTTATCATGACGCCGTGGACGTCCACGATAATATCATCACGTTAGAAATTATAAAAGTGCACATTGGCACGAAGCAATACGAGCTGAAGCTTCGTATGTTTTGGTCGCTTCTCCGTTGTATTCCATTTATACCCGCTAAAAAGTTATCGTGCTAATTGACCGGTTGTTATTAGCAACTGGGACGCAGTCCTGACTTCCGCTACGAAAGTGGTTGATCACATCTGCGAGTATCGTGTTAAAGCACAAAGTTTTGGCGATAGATGGTGCGAGCCCAGCATAAAAAGAACAACAAGAGGAACAATTTATAGATAATATTTTTCGTATGTAGTGAACGTTTAATGGAGTTAAAAACTTTAAACTACAGATTTCTACCAGCTATGATCCTTAGTCCTTACATACTTCTTTTGCTTCGTTCACGTTCATACATACGGACGCCGGTTGCGTGCACTACGCACCTGGCCTTCTGAAGATTTATCATCAATAACTGTGTCACTTAGATATTGATATCATCATCATTACGAATGTGATAAAATGCTAATAACTAACTAGTAATAACTAACAAGTATAGTATACTTATAAACTCGTTTTAAAGTAAGTAGCGCCCTCCGAATGCACGACCTGTTCTACATAACAGTTGATGCAGAAAAGGACGCCACATTAAAACTCTTCATAAAACAATTTTGTTTTATAGCAAAATTGTCGCTAAGAGTTACATTTCACAAGGTCGATTCCGAGGCAGTCTTGTTTGGGATCTTTCATCAGGACTTTCTAGTAGCAGCCCGGAGTCCAGACTTGTGTCCGGTTGATGGCAAAAGGCTCAATTGGCATTTCATAGGACTGCTGCACTATATACCCTTTGAGGAATACAGGCGTGATTTTATGTGTGAATAAATTTATTGGCAATATTTTTCAGGACCCCCCCGCCATGGCGCAGCAGTACAGCTTGCGGTGGAACAACCACCAGCCCAATTTCATCTCGCAGTTCACCTCGCTCCTGAACACCCAGACGTTGGTCGATGTCACGCTGTCTGCTGACGGGGTGCAACTATTGGCACACAAGGTGGTCCTGTCCGCGTGCAGTACTTATTTCCAAGTGAGTAAATGTAACTATCTACGTTGTTTGTTGTGTAGAATAGTTTTTTCCGTATCTCTCCCATTAGATTCAAGAAAACGAGAAATTAAGGTTTAGTTGAGAGCAGCAGAACCAGCGCTGTTGTTTCTATAAGAATCGTCTATTATTAGGTATAAGCGCCAGAGATTTCATGACAAGTTTCAAGCATAACTTGGTACATGGCACACTGTCGCAAGAGTAAATACTTCTTTACTAGATTAATGCATTGCAGCTTTTGTATTATTTTCACAGAGGAGGAAGTTACAAAATATCGCAAAATAAAAGATTTTTTAATAACATGCTACTTTTATCAATACCTTGCTTACGTGCTGACGCTTCTCGTCTTTACGCACACATTTACAGCATATTTGTAGAATTGGTTACAAAAAAAAAAAAAGAACTCGTCGTGAGAAAAAAAAAGAGATTTTTGACGACTAATCCAATTAAATTGCAACTTCAAAAATTCGATATTTTTTTAAGTATGCCTTACTTTTTACTGGACCCCTATGAATTAATTAGTGGCATGTCATAAGGCTTTAAAAATTATATTGTGACACATTTTGATCAAAATTTTCATCATCACAGCAAAATTTTATCGTATTTTAGTTTTGTGCATGTTTTGTTCTAAATTGTAAGTTATACCATATTATTTGCCGACTTCTTAAAAAAAAGGAGGTTGTCAATTCGACACGTATAAGGTATGTAATTTTATTATTGGAACTACACATATTATGATAATCTATTAGGGTTTCCAAAAAAATAAACATAATTTGATAGGTGTATGTTTGTATTAAGAAAGAAAGAAAATACATTTATTTAGCACAGACAATGTATATATCTATGATTGTCCACGCATTTCTCCGGATCTCAATTGGATCGTGATCATTTGTATTGGATTACATTCACTTCAACTTAGGGAACAGTGCAAGTTTCATCAAAATCAGTTCAGTATTTTTCAAGATATGGACTAATACGTGTAAGTGAGACGGCCTGGCTTCTTATTGATACGAGGTACAGGTGTGGCGTCGAAGGGAACCATCCCAAAACCTTGGTTAACCACAACAAAACAGTGAAAAATAAAAAACTTTTTTCACATTTCAACTTTTCCCCATGTTTTAAAGCTTTCTACTGTTATATTCCAGACCCTGTTCGTCGATCATCCGGCATCACATCCTATTGTGATCCTGAAGGATGTCACCTACCCCGACCTACGCGCGCTGGTTGACTTTATGTACTGCGGCCAGATTAACGTGACTGAGGAGGAATTGCCGCAGGTAACTAATCTGATAGCCAGAAGGCTAAAAAAGCTAGGCAGATGGTGAGAAGGCTTCTAAGGATATATATCAGATGATGAGAACATCATCTGATATATATCCTTAGAAGCCTTCTCACCATCTGCCTAGCTTTTTCCCAACTATATTGGGGATTTGAAATGGACATGGCGTGACGCCTAATGCTTCTTACCTCCACAACCCAGTTATTTGGTAATACGATAGGTACCCATGGCAACGGATCGTGGAATGGCTAGGCAGATCGCGATATGGCCATTTCAACGATTGGAGCACGACATCACATATAATGTGTAAAAAAAAAAAATCTTTATTAAACGCGGTAATGCCAATCTTACACCTCGAAAAATGTTTGGTCAATCTGAGTGAAGTTATACTAGATGTCACTTTATTCCGCGTTTATTAATAAGAGGGTTTACATTAAAATACCGTTTCTTACCTTCCCCCTGTGTG
The DNA here is from genome assembly GCA_947363905.1 of Lithophane semibrunnea. Classification (NCBI taxonomy): domain Eukaryota; kingdom Metazoa; phylum Arthropoda; class Insecta; order Lepidoptera; family Noctuidae; genus Lithophane; species Lithophane semibrunnea. Next base: position 8,364,145 of record OX376186.1, read on the forward strand.
CTCAGGTGCTAGCCACCGCCAAGCTCTTGAAGATCAAAGGTCTGCACGAGATGCCGGACTCAACCTCCCTGTTGCGTTCTCATGGTGCGGTCTCCGAGTTTCAAAGCCAGGGGGACTCAGTCGATTCAGCGCGTGACTCGCCGGCAACGTCGCCTTCAAGTAGACGCAGGAGGTAACACTCATTTTTTTCTCCAGCCATTACTATCCCGGGAAGCATGCTAGCTAGACCCGACTTACCAGTTGTAGCTTGTGGAGTCGAAAACAGCCAGTTATTTTACTTTGTGTAATTTTTACGCATCAGTATGTTAATTATGTTTCTTTTTTACTATACAGATCTATTACAAGCCAAATCGAAATTCAAATAAAATCTTTATAAACTTACCCTGGTTGCCATGTGTCGAAGTAAAAAATTCGTTCCAATTTTAAATAACACGACATAATTATATGAGTTTTCATAGTAAATTATTCGGCCGTTAAACACGACAGATATGGATTTTCATAATAACATTGCCGGCGGCCTACTCGCATGTATTTGACAATTACGGAACATTTTCGATTTATCCCAGAAGAAGGTTGTCAAAATACTGCTCGAAATTCCAAGCATGTTTGAGAAAAATCTTGTTTTTGTTTATTTTCGGCCAGTCAATCCATCCAAATAAGGGTTCCGTTTTTTCATTCGGACGGAACCCTAAAAGTAGCTTGGAGCCTCATTTTCTAGAAGATTTTTGACTTTCCTAGTAATAAAACCTCAGTTGGTTTGATAGAGTTTTTTGATCCTTATAAGAAATAGGGTCGTTTGGAATCAACGAATGTTTTTGAAAACTGCAGATTTTCTTGATGACTGTATTTTTTTTTCAAAATCTGTGAAAGCAGAGCAAAACTTCTCGAAAAGTTAGGGACAATGACAATATCCTTAGACCATTTTCTTGTACCGATAACTGTTAAGGTACTTGCCTTTATATCCCCATCTCAAAAATCCACCTGTATAATAAGGTCACCCTACATACTCACTACACACATAATATCCTAGGGTGTCTCCTCCTGGCGTTTCTATTCACATCAGCATTGTGCCTTTTGTAAGATGTTGTAAAATCATGACAATTCTCTAGGCGCCGAAGAAGTTCAGCGGGCTCGACGCAACTGAACGTGCTCGAGAACGAACACGGCCGCTCCGACGTCAGCGCTCAGACCGTGGAGGCGATCACACTGAGCAGCGTGAGCAGCGTGCCGCAACAACGACGAGTACGCGAGTACCACGAGATCCGGACCATCGACAACTCGCAGCAGGTAGACGATGTTAGTACACACTCTTTTATTTTTGGTTTGCTTTTTTGTTTTAAGCTACCCGATCTCGCTTCACACGGCACAACATCCAAGTTTCTAGGCTCTCTCGTGTGTGCCCCGCATTGGTCTTTTTAACTAAACTATGCAACGGATTTTGATGCATGTACAATCCATTTCGATTTGTAACTAGGGATTCACTCTAGTACTTTCGGAGAAATTCAGTTCACCAAAAAAATACAGTAAAATACAATATTGTCTTTTTACTTTGTGAAATGTTTTCAGTAGTCTATCTAGATACAGGAATTATTGTAGATAGATTAGAGAATTCAATAGGGTTTCCTCTCAGACCAAATAAAAAACCAAGGCAGAGCGCTGCGAACAATACAGTGAAGCATGCCAAAACTACACCAACGCTCTGTGCGTACACGCTCAAACGCACACATTGACAACCATTACGTCACTGTTGACAGCGCTCTGTCTTGGTTTTTTTTTGTAGTCTGAGGGTTTCCTATGCATTTGATGTCATATTAGTTTCTTAATTTGTTTAAATGTGATTCACGCCTAATGGTACTGTGGTAAATAAACGTTCTTTGTTTATTTGGCACATTAGTTTAACTACTCATTTCTAAGAGTCATGGCGGGATGAGCTGGACTCTTTCTTATAGGATTAGCCCGCAATCGCAGTAGACGGGGAAAAGGGGAAAGAGGGAAGAGAGGCCTTTGCCCAGCAGTGGGAAAACGCAGCTTACGCAGTCTTATAATAATAATAACTCATCATATTTGTTTTTTTTTTTTCGTATTTGATTTTACATTTTGATGTAATGGAATGGTTGTCAAAATATCTACTTATTCAAAATCTTAATTGAATAAATACACTTGGAAACAGGAAGCGTTCTTAGCATTTTGATACATTCGTAGTCATCGGCAAGGTTAGGCAAGTGCTTCCTGAAGCAGTACGAAGACTATTATTTCTACGTCAAAAAACATCCTCCTTTAGTTGCGGTTGGACATAGCCGACGCCTGTTCACGAAGATACTGGGAGCCTCTATAGGTGCAGGATGTTAGCGCCGTCTCTGTATCTTAGCTTGACAACACTACGTATCCAACGATTACGTCTGCCGCACCGAAGATTTTCGCCGAGTTTTCAGTCTTCAGGAATGTTCGCAGTTTTCAGCGAACTTTCATGAAGACTGAAGACTTTGCAAAACTGAAGTCAACTATGAAGAATGCTGTTACAAGATCGCAAAGCAAGACACTTGAAACATGGATGGTAGAAGCGGGCAGAGAATATGTGCTACAGTCATCCGTTACCAGCTGCCTCCATGGTCGACATCCACCACTGAAGGGACCAAGCAGCCGCCGCCACGGCCCCTTGCTCCGCGGGGGCGGGGGGGGGTGAAGACGTACCTGCACTGGCGCAGTCTGCAGAGTTATCAAACCGAACAATTTCAACACTTGAAGAAAGACCTGCTCTTTCACAACGGCACACCAAAGATTCTCATCGGGTAACAACTGGAACCTTTTGGGTGCCAGTACGCACTAGAAAAGCAGAAATATTGAATCGATATACAACATAGTTAGCAGATGGCCGCCAAGAAACCTCCATAATCCTGAAGAATGAAAAAATAGAATCCAAATAGTAACGAGGCAGTTCTAAAGAAGCTCGTCTCAATAAAAGAGAAGCTGCACTGCAATCCTGCATTCGAAATAAGTAATAAAACAAATAGATTCTCTTAAACAAAACGTGGAAGAAATTGCGATGATGGTGAAAATCGTAATCCATTGTACAGTTGGAAGAACGAAAACGAAAAGCGACTTTAATTTATATTATGTATAGACTAGCCTTTACCTGCGGTTTCGCCCGCGTGGATGTTGGAAAATATTCTACATGAACGTTCTACCGGAATTAAAAAAAGTGAAGCGATGATCGCATACCTTATACCGAGAATAAGGTCATTGACGTGTTCCGCGTAATTTTGAATCTGTGATATCTTTAAAAGTATTCATTATATGAAATTATAACAAGGCATATTTAAATCGAATATCAATTGATCGACCACTATAAATCGAACGTCTAAATACTCGAACGACCATATTATAGTATGGTTAATAAATCGAAAATTCAATACATCGTACACTCAATACATCGAGTGTTCAAAATATCGAATGTTTGTTTGATCGACCGTTTAACGCACCACCTATTCATTCCATCGAAATATCAATTTATTGAATACTTTTTTTATAGAATACAAGAAAAACACAAAATTTACAAATAAAACACATTTTAATCTTTAATTATTATCTTTCTAAGTACTTACATTTCCCAATTTCTAACCTATTCCCAACTTTATTGGGGATAGCTTTCAGTCTAAGCCGGCTATCTATGGTCTAAGCGGATGCTGCTGAATACCAATATTTTACATGGAAAGACTGCCTATCTGACCTCCAGAACCCAGTTACTGGGTAATACGATAACCCGATATATATATAATACACGGACTTTGTGTCCAATTAGCAACCTAATTTTGTGACACACTCACATCACAACTGGTTTCATTTTGATAAGTCAACAATATTCGTTGTATTATTTATGTTTTCGTGCATACGACTTTTTCAATGAAGTAATGGACTTTGTTGTATTGTCAAAATATAGGAGACTAGCTGTGCCCCGCGGTTTCACCCGCGTAAGTCTCGATCCGGTGGGAATATCGGGATAAAAAGTATCCTATGTGTTAATCCAGGTTATAAACTATCTGTTTGCCAAATTACATCCAAATCCATTCAGCCGTTTTTGCGTGATTGAGTAACAAACATCCAAACACACAAACACACAAACTTTCGCATTTATAATATTAGTAGGATTGTGATTGCGAGTGAGATCACTGAAAAATCATTATTATTTACCTACATAATCATGTCATGTTTTCTTTGCTTTATTTTTATTTTTGTTATTTTCGATCGACAAAGGATTCTGAATGATTATATTCTTGAGAATAGTGCCTTTTTAGAATATAGATTTATTTTTGTAATTTCAGACTACAGAGCCAGAAAATATGAATGTGGAGCCCATCGGAATTGATAACACGACCCCGGTAGCCTTGCCCACAGGTAACCACTTTTCTTTAATAAATCATTGTGTGATGGCCTCAAACGAGTTGTGTTAACTACGAAAACGTAGGGGTATACTCTTCTTATCTCGTATTTAACATTTATGGGAGTACATTCTAGTGGCAAAAATATTACTCAGTCAGCAAGATAGTCGTGGGGCTGACTGCCCAGAGTCTTCCGAGTCTTATTCAATATATCTTCATTTGTCTAGCCTTTTCCCAAGTATGTTGGCGTCGACCCAGTCTAACCGGATCCAGCTGACAACCAGTATTATACACGGAGTGACTGCCTCTCTGATCTCTATGTAACACTACAGAAATTGGCTATTTAAAACCCAGTTAGGGACAAATGAAAACAACAAATAGGTTTTCTCAGATAATCTTTACTTTAATAGTACGTCATCTTTACCTTGCGTTTATTGTAAAAACTCTTAGCATTTACGGAGATTTTAATACCGCTAAAACTAGTAAGTATACCACACACTATTTAAAAGATAAAATTACAAACAATTATACCAATACATACAAGATACGCGCGAAAAACCTAACCCTTCCTTGGGAGTCGGGTAAAAATAAACAATACAAAAGATAGTCAATCACTTCCAGAAGATTTTTTCAAATCCGACTGTTAGTTCCAGGGAATAGTGCGTTCAAACTAACAAACAAACTCTTCAGCTTTATTATATTACTAGAAACCGAAACACAACTCAATTTTAAGGCTCACGCTGTCTCTGTCACTTAGAACTGCATTGTAGCGAACGAAAGACTTCGTCTTAAAGTTAAGTGTCGTTTGACGGGGGTCAGTCAATCATTAAAACACTGTTATGTTTATACCCTTTTAACAAGAGTTAGCGCCGTCACTTCAATTATTAAAAAAAAAATAAGCATTGTCATGTTTATGTTGTAAAGCTTCTCCTTCACACTAGATATCATAATTTATCTACAGTTTTTCAATAAAGTCCGTTTCAACGTTGTTTACCTCTGATTTTGCATAACTGTCAGAATCAATGATCTTAAAACTCGTTACAATCAGGTTGCTGCTGTCAGAGCATCTTTAATTAAGACGGTCTTTAACCCATTACAAAAATTGAATAAATGTAAATTATCTAACTGTGAAAGGACTGTAGGCAGAAATGGCCGAATCTACGCAAACATAGATTAGATACACACGTATTTATACGAAATAAGTATGCTTCAGAATCTAATTGCATACTAATTTAGTTGGTGCTGCCGCTTTGAGTTATCCGTCTGCATTTGTTTGTAAAAAAGAACAACCAGATTTTTTCGACAACTCAATCAACATAATGTGTATTTTCGAATTGTCATAACAAAAACGATACTTCTGCGTTATACATTTAGGGTGCAGGTTGGAGACACATCAAACGACAAAACACCCCTTTTAGATGCGGTTAGTCCTTAACTGAAAACATCAACGACAAAAAAAAAAACACAACACAAAAGTAATAAACATCATCTGTTTCTCATTCATCTCTAAAACGTAACAATCCCATCATCTGCATCTACTCTATGCTTCATGTATGCTGAGCATGTACCGTGCTATATGTAGATAGTTTTATTGCGTACTACGCGTGCTGGAACTTGTATACGATTAGCGTTACAAAAAAAATACCTAAGGGTACAGTACAATTACATAAAAAAACAAAAATTGCGTCTTGATATTAGCTCATGTTAAAATATTGGTGTAATTATAATACTCCACTTTTAATTTCAATCTTAAAAAACACAGCATGATTAAATCATCTCATATCACAGTATACTCGCGTTTTACAACCCCGTCGACGTTTTACTTTCCAGGGAAGGGAGATCAATGAGAAACCGTTTGTTTAAACTTTAACTCAAAAATATGATACTGTACCTAGAGAATTTGATTAAAATACGTACATTTATCTCTCTTCCCAGGAGGCCAGTGGACCATGATGGAGCACTCGTATCCACGGTACACGAATGCGTGCATAGGTGCCGGCGCACTACAGCAGGACCCCGGCATGTACATCAACAACGTCATCAACAACCCGCAAATGGACGCCGATCTCAACTACGCGCAGGGCCTGGGTGTGGCCGGCCCGTCGCCCGGGTCTTCCTGTGTCGACGTGCAGGCCTCCGCCGAGCAAAACCCGCCTCCAGCCCCCAAACGGCGCCGCACTACCAACCCGCAGTCCGAAGAGAACTTCCAGCGCGCGCTTGAGGCCGTGCGCTTCGGGGGCATCGGTTTCTGCAAGGCGGCGCGCATGTTCGGCGTTAACAACCGTACGCTCTGGCTGGAGTACAAGAAGAAGGGCTACCCCAACAACCGGCCAAGCATCAAGAGCAGGATCAAGCGTGAGCACACGACGCCGCCACCCGAGCACAAGGACGAAGCGGCGCAGCCCGAGCAGCAGATGGCGCTGCTGTGCCCGCAGCACCAGGTGCCGCCGGGCTTCCTGGAGCCCGGCGCGGCACACGGCTTCCCGCTGCAGAGCGTTGCACACAACTCGCCCCTCAACCTCCTCGGCGTTAACTTTAACTCGATGCAATAGAACGCGGCCTGCGGCGTGTCGGCTGACGAGTCCTACTCGTTGTGACAGGAGTGGCAAGGCGCCGACTACGGCCCGCAGCCCTACATGGCGCCTTCGCCCCCGCACGCCGCGCTCGTGCCCCCGCGGTACGATCATATATACATGCATGTCGCGTTGTAAATATTACTTGGAGCACGTAACGTATGTACTTATTATCGGTATCGGCTGTGGACTCCTGCTCTACACTTACAACTAATGTCTCAGGAGAGGATATTGATACAAGTTTAGTGATCAACATCATCTGTAACTCTGGTTTCACATAATTATATGATGTGACACATTTGTATGAATTTGTAAGTGTATTGCGCTGTGACTCGTATCGTCGTAATTTCATAGGCAATAAATAAATACATTTTTTTCCAGTTTTATAGCGATTGATTTTGATCAAATTATGAAGCAAATTATGTACCAGCAGTACAGCTTGTCGGGTCGTTTGGTAATAGTGTGAAGCTCATCACTTTGTAATTGGTCAAAACAAATGCAATAATTTTTAGAATATTATGTAAAACCTCTAATATTATAAAAAAGGAGACTGCGGCAACAACTTATTCATATAAAACTTGCCCAGTGTCTATGACATAGTAGTAAACATGGTAGAGTGTAATAATATTATCTGTAAGTAATGTTTATTGAATGAACTTCATTCAGTGTTTCTTCGACCCTGACTAGGTGACGTCCACAGCCGTAGTATTGCCATGAAAACAAAAACGTATTTTGTAGATCTCAATAGAACCGTAAGTTATGAACTGTTCGGTACACGTGTGTTTTTTTACATATTATAGGGTCGTGCACAACCGTAGTGCTATAGATCGTCGTGATAGCGAATTGTTTATGTGGTAGCTCCCGCTTTATTTGCATCATTGGGCACAGTTTCTGTAAGTTTGTCGTTGTCCTCGCAGTAATTATCATAAAATACAAGTTATTTTGAAGTTTGCGAAAATTCACAGACATAGTAGGTATTGATATCTATATCACACATAAACTCACGATTTGTAGAGATAAATCGCCTTTCATTCATCTTATCAACATGGTCAAACCAAAGCATTATAAAAATAAATAATATATTTTTCTAGTCAAATAAATAGATTTTTTACAAATATGCTTCATTTCCTTTGACAACTACCTAAAAAGTCACAATCACGTAGATAATAAATTTGTGTTATTCAAAAGTTTTGTGGTTAATAGAAACACCAATTCGTACATTAGAAAGAGAGAGTGTTTTAATGGTTACACTTTAATACTATCTTGTCTGTGCAGTTTCGACAAATAATTCAAATAATTATGTGCTTTGTTGTTTATCGTGGGGTCACTGTAGTATTATACGTACACGAAATAGTGACGTAAGTGGGAAGTTGTGAACATCTCTATGTTCGGGGGGCAATGACCAAACAAGTAACTGTGTGCAAATATTTAGCTTGTATATCTGAGTGACTGGTTTCACACAATTTTATTCATAACTACCTCTATTTATAAGTATTTTTATTGTTTATGACAGGACTTTTAGAAGAATTCTGTGTAATTTTTTTAGTATTCGGATTCGTTTAGTAGTCACCTAAATCAAAGTACCTATAGTATGTTTTTCATACTACATACTGCTATTAATTTGAAGTGATAATAGAATGCCAGTAATGATAATTATAAAAAAATAAACAAACTAAAGTATTCATTGTCCTCATGCATTTACGTTAGACTGATTAAAACCGCACATATCTTTTTTTTGGGCGTGAACACACGTCTTTGGTAGCTCGCGACGTGATAGCGCGTCAATTAGCTTGAACAGGAACAATATTACCAGAGATCTCTATCGTGTAAAGTAGTTAAGTAAGCGTGTAATTATGTCTCTGCATTTATAGTGTAAGATAAGGATAAGCGGTGCCCATGGCGGAATAGGACGTAGCTTTGTCTCGCGGGCGGCTGTCGCCAGTAGCGTGGGAGTGTTTATGTTATTTGAGTTATTGCATCGTGTTTTTTTTTTCTTTATTTTCTAAGTCCAAGATACACTCACCGGCAACATCGGCAGTAAATGTCGTCCAAGCCCTAAACGAATTTATGAACAAATTAAACATATCCTATGGGATTTTTTATGAGAATAAGTTCCAAGTAGCTTCTCTATTTGGTTTAAGTAAATAATTTCACATAAGGCCAGATTTAAATTGACTTGTGTAAAAAATTTAGGCAGAGCTGTTTTGAAATTTCCACAGGGACGTAACGTTAATTAAAAAAATCTTTTTACATTCAAGCTGTAAATTTTCTTTTACTAAAACTATTTGATGTGTCGATTTCGGTTCTGCAAAAATTTAGTTTGGCTATTAAAAACTAAAACTAAAGTTATTACTTTGTTTAAATAACAATTGTTTAATCGTGTAATATATAATTTGGATTAAAATAATTATTGAAATAGTAATGTCAAGGAAAAAAGACAAATGAAAAATAACTAAATTAAACAAATGGTTTATTATATTCTTAGTCATACCCACCCAGTTACAGCGTGAAAATAACAAGTCTTATTATGTTTATGTGGCTTGTTTTGAATTGAACGAACCTGAGTAATTTCAATCAAACTAATAAGATTACTTGATTCTAGGTAAATTATTAGAAGGTAATAAATTGATTGAAAATTTTATGATTGAGCCCAACGCAACAATCCCAAAAATAAACATGTTACCTGCTTGTTACTCGTCGAAAGGCGAAAGCTAAGCGTCAGGATGCTTTAATTTTCAATTTGAAAAAAAAAAGGAAAACAATGATTTAGAAATTTTAGCTATTTGGGTCATCAATTAAAAATCGTAAAACAGGAAGTTTCTTAACTTGAATTTAATTAAAGCATCTGGTCCAGTGTGTCCTGGTAGTTGATTATATAATAATCGCCCCATCTCATCCCGTGACTCGTTAAAGGCGACTGAGGGAACTACTCTGCGGTGGGATGCTACTACACGTTGTCGCAACATGTATAAATGAGTTCTTCCTTGCGCGTGGTTACTTAGGATGGCATATTAAGAATGTCTTAAATATACTGAGAAACACTATAGGAATATATACTGTATCTCCAAAAAAGCAAGCAGGTCGGTTTTGTCTTAACATCTATATTATTATAAATGAAAGTCGCTTTTCGTTTTTCTAACTAAAAATTATAATATAACTAAGAAATCTCCGCGTTCAAAAAACCCTGCGAAGCAGGAGCGGATCGCACGATTTTTACGACTTGACAAAACATCGAGATTTCTTAGTTTTATGTAACTTTAATAGTAACGTGTTGTTATAACCTTCCGGAATAAATTCTCTAAACGATGGTGAAAACCTCATCAAAATCTGTTGCGTGGATTAGAAGAACAACGAGGACAAATAGACAAACACGAAAAGCGACTTTTATTTTTAATATTTATAGATATAGATGAATACAGTGTTTTGTCAAAAGACGACTCACTCCCTTCCTATAAATGTAGTGTTTTGTCACTACAATCCCCAAAGAAAGCTAATTTGGCATGCATGTTAGAATACGACTGATGAATCATGGATGTCCGAACTTTGTGCGGAAGGCTGCGCAATACATTTTATTCGAAACCGAATGTTGACATAATATATCGAAATTGAGTGTTAACCTGCGTGAAAGTACGGAGAGCCTATATTCAGACCGGCCATGATCCATCGGCCAAACTGTGTTTTGGTTACTTTAACAATAGATTTTATCCAGTTCTCACGTCCAGTCCATTTTAGATCAAAATTACCTTCTTTGCGGCTACTTAGATACTAATCCAATTGTTAACATACCTAAGGTTAAAAAATATATCGAAGACTTAACCGACAAATTACAAAAAAAAATTCGCTATTCTGAAAACTGACAGTTTTTTAGATAGTATATTGTCATTGCACGACAGAGCTGGAAGACGAGCTCGTTTTCCTCTTATGTGGTAGGAACAACTCGCACCCAAGCTAAGGTTGCCGCGCCGAGAGCTGCATGGCTAGGGGGGAGTCTAGTCGCAAGCGTGTTTTTTGTCTGGGATGCGGCGCCAGCGTGTTTTTTGTCTGGGATGCGGCGCCACCAAGCACTAACAAGCCTTATCTCTGCATGGGGGGCTCTGTAAAGTTTGGACCGACTTTTCCTTCTCGTGGGAACTAAATAATATTCTTACACAAGCCAATTTGAAAGTAGCCTTTAATGTGAAATTAGTTGCGACATAGTTTACGTTTCATATTGTAAGCGTGTTTAAGCTGTCTCGAAACATTGAAAGCAGCTACAACAACAACAACACAAGCATTGATAGTGCATTGAAAGCTGTAATGGAAACTCAAACCGCCCGCGAGTACAATTTGTGATCTTGTCACTACCGTCATTTTAGAAGTATTACTTTAATTTTTTAAATAAACTAAGGAGTATTATATTTTTCTATTCGCCTAGACTTACAACGATAATAACCAGTTTCGTCGTTTGCGATCTCTGTAACTTTTTGTAATTTTGACTGATTTTTTAAAATAATTTAGAAGGTTTCTCTCGTTTAGGCTGGCAACATAGCTGCTACGTATTGGAGGTCACTCAAATTGTAAATATAATAATTATGTATATACAACCTACGGTAGGTAATTGAATAGGTTTCTCTCTTCCTCGATTTATTTTAAGAGTGTTTAATCGATTATTGATTTACAACTAGTTGAATTGTAACTAGATTTGAACCAGTACAACTACGACTGAGTCACATAGATCTGTCCTTTCGCATGTTTCTTCTTTCCTATATCTATTACTGCTTTTTGATTTAAATATTTAAATGCTACGAAGTAAATCTTTATTCGTTTCTAAGGCTATTTTTGATGCATCCAAGTTCCAGCCAACTGGTTGTTCCTCCAATAGCAACAATCTCTCAGCGGTTTCTCAGATATTTCTGAAGTCTTTTCTGAAGTTTCAACTCTGTCTATCTACTCAGTGCATCCACGTGTCCAATATTTTTCGCAGCTCGATACTTGATCTTATAGTTGTAACAAGTCAGCCATAGAGACCATCGCAGCATACGCGGAGATATTTGGTCCGGAATCGGTTTGCTTGGATTGAACAGACCTACTAATGGTTTGTGGTCTGTGATAATATAAAATTGACGGCCTGCCACAAATTCATGAAACTTCAGCAACCCAAACATTGGGTTGGGTTGCTGATCCTTATCGATTTGGCCATATCTCCTGGAGCTCCATGGAGCTGCAAAAGTTCTTTATGCCATCATCACCGGTTTCTCACTACCATCATCCATTACATTGGCAATTACTGCGCCCAGCCCATACCACCTGGCCACGGGCCAGGGCGGCGCGAATTGCGGTGCGGCGGGCAGTACATTTTTATTCATCACCTGTTTTAGTCGCGAAGCGTCTTCTTCGCCGTTCGCACCACGCGAAAATTCGCTGCAACGGAATGTCCCGTGGTAAGGCGGTTAGTCTGATGAGTCACAAATCAGCAGTAATTATCGTTCAATTTCATACCCAACTAATGTTAAATCTAAAGATAGAAGATCTTTTGCCTTCTCAAATGTAGTCTGCTCTGTCTCGCCCTAATACCAAGGTTTTCTTGTCTCCAAAAGGCGATATATAAGGGCTCCAGCAATGTTGCTTTATCAGTTAAAAACTTTTCATAAAAAAATATACAAGCCTACGAAGGCACGTAGAGCCTGCTTGTTTGTTGGTGCTGCCTTTTCCTTATTTTCTTTGACTTTAGTGGGTGATGGGTGTAGTCCCTCACCATCAATCTTATGTCCCAAAAAGTTAATACTGTTGGAAGCGAACACACATTATCTAATTTCAGTCTGAGGCCCATACCTATAATGTAGCTTTCGCAAGACTGCATGTATTGTGTTCCTCAATAATACTTCCAGTCACAGCAATATCATCTAATAGACAAGCAACCATAAGACAAGCGTCCATACCTGCCAGTGCGGATGAAATAACTGTCTGGAAAATTTCCGGTGCTGCATTAACACCAAATGCTTATCTATTGATCCTCATAAGTCTCAGAGGTGTATTTAAGCTTAACAACATCGCTGTATCACTATCCAGCTTCAATTGCTTATATGCTTGTTTCAAATCCAGTTTACTAAAGATACGCCCCCACTTTGTTTCACAAAACCTTCTGTTGCTGCTGGCAAGGGATATTTATCAACATCAATCGCTACATTCACTGTTGATCGGTAATCTCCACAAATTCACAAAGAACCATCATCTTTCTTAACTATCTAACCGGAGTTAATATTCCTGACTTAGTCATTTGGTTTAATTCCTCTTCAACATGTTTTTTCAAAGGAAATGGTACCGGGCGAGCCTTCAGAAACCTGGTACTGCATCCGCACGCACATGTAATGACACATCTGGTCCTTAATGTTCCAATAATTAAACATAACACGTACAGAAGATAAATTATTATTATTTAAATTAGCTGATACAGATCTAGTTACAATTCAACCTTAAGTATCTCAAAAGGCTGCTCAGTAATGGGGAACTGGATGTTTTCTGATATTTGTACAGCTGAACTCTATAATCTGAAATGTTGTCTTTTTAAAAACAATTTTACCAGTATTCGAAGTAACGAGTGAGCATATTGTTTAACATTACGCTTGCCAGTAGGTTGTAAAGCTGTCTTTTTTTGTAGTCATACGCGACGTTTTACCTAGTGCATGACTAGACCACTAGTGCTCCGATTATAGAGAAAGAACTGTTTTCACATTTATAATGTTGTAAACCCTGTCTTTTTTCTTGAATAAGTGCCATCCAAGGTGATTTCAAAGTATTATGTTGGTCATAAAGGAAATGGCCGTGAAATATCGATGTTACCAGATAACAAAAATGATTTAGTTACTGAATCTCGTGTGTGGGTAATGTTAGGTAGGTTATTATAACGGTTATAATGTATTAGCCGGTCGCCGACTGTGAAAGCCGAGGTCAAAATCTGTATAAAATAGAAACAACATCAGCCGTCGGCTCAGCCAGTCGGGGGCTGACGTTGTTTTTAACCGACATAAAAAAGGAGGAGGTTCTGTGTTCCTCTGTTTTCATTTTTTTTATACATTTCACTGAACGTAGCCGAGGCTGGGCCTAAAGGCATAATATTTGAATGATGAACAATAATAAACTCTAAGTATCGCTACCTCCAAACATTTCTAGATATTATTGTTTCTTACCATGATGCAATACTCACACACGAGAAAGTGATTTTTAAGTACCAGTGTTTGTCGAAATAGTATTAATCATGAAATTTTTATTATAATATTGCATGGGTTTGTAACTAAGGGGCGACAGTCGTGGTCATTATGAAATAATTAATACTTAAAACCAAAATAGATAATAATAATGAATAATTTTTAATAAATAATTTTGATTATTTTGTAATTAAAATCTTTTACTTTAACCTAATCCTATCCTTTAACAATAAATATTTATTTTTCTATCACAGTTATATTATAACAAGACGAAAATAAAATGATAACATGGCTGAACGGAAATATGAGTTTATCCCATACCGTGAGTGCTATACTGTATTATAAACAGGTACTTCGACATTTTGCAGCCACACACACACACACACATTAGACCTAGATATCCCGTTAATAATCTTCGTAGAAATTAAGTATTCATGGATAGGAGGTGTTATTCTCTAATCTTTTTGAGGCTGACTATCATTTGTAATACCCACCTAGTAATAGATCTATTAAAAGTCAACAGAAGGTACAGCGATTGACGAGTAATCAAATACACATTTACATCCAACAACAAAGCAAACAAAAACAAATGAAAACTTTTATTGTCCATTTTCTTTACATTTTTCAAATCTGGGTACAATAGTTAAAATGAAAGATTTATAGATGAACGAGTTACCTCGTACCTATTCGTTCGACAGATTAAGCAAGACAACTAACAGTTACTATACTTAATAGCCGACCAAATTGATTAGACAACAATCAGCTATCAGCTCGTGACACCATCCGCAAATATTTGACGGGTTTGAACGAAACTAAGATGAAAACGGGACCTGCACAGCTCAGGGTGCAACTGACCGCGGTCGGACGACGTCATCATGTGTTTTGCGACGTTTTGTGTCATAATAAAAATGTATAAGATTACATATACAGGGTGTTAGGGTAAACACCGTTATCCTTGCAACCAGTGGTTTGGTTTCATTTATAGAACGTAAAATCAATGGAAAATAACGACTTTAAAAAAAAAAAATTTAATTGTAGTTTTTGCCACAAGTGACGGAACTTCGTTGCTGCGCTAGGGCAACGAACTTGCGTCTCAACACAGGCAGGGGGTGCGGGGGATGACCTGACCGGCCGCGAGCGCGACCCCTCCCTCAGTTAATCAGCTGTTTCGCTAGCGAGCACGGTGTCGGATAGAAACTTTTTAAAATCTTTTAATGAATATAACGTTTTTTTTTTTGTTGTGTTCAGCCATTTATTTTTATATTTAAGTCAACTACCCATGGTTTGAATGACAAGAGTGTTTACCCTTACATGCTGTATTGAGGCGACTGTCGACGTGGATCAGCCGCGATCTGGTTGCGCCCTAAGCGGGTAGGTGGGCCGCATTCCACCCTGTTTTTATTGTCTACTATTATAAACAAAACACAATCAACTGTTTAGCTCCAGCAAACCCGAACTCTTCAGACGGCTGGCACCGGCGAACCAAACATTTCAAACGACAGTCGCGGGTGCCCGATGAACAAAATATCCGCAAGCAGACCTCCGAGCCCATCCCACCACCGCCTGCCGTGTCAAAGACGACGCCCACGCTACAGAAACATGAGTCCTACCCGCAGTACAGCACGACCAAGGTAATTATTAGCACAATACATGGCTGAATTTTAAAGTTATGTTTGCCAACGACACGCTACGATGAAACTCTTCCATACTAAATCCAAAATGTCCTGTCCTGGGCCCACTGTGGACATCTTAAAACAGGGAAATTGTTTATACACATTGCCTAATCTGGGAATCGAACTAGTACCTCCGACCACTACTAGAACAACGAAGCATCCCAATGACACTGGCTGACCATCGAACCTTTGACCCGATGCTTAGCAGTCGTGCTTCTGCACAAGATCATGGAAATTCAGGGTAATAAAACCACGAGTGGTGCAGAACGGGTTAGAGTCAAAAATATTGAGTAGGTGAGCTTATTATCGCCAAAGCTATTGTTTTGTACCGTTTTCACGAGTAGGTTTTGAGTTAACACTATGTTAAGTGTGACATTGTACACGCTTCAACTCGTTAACCTGGTTAAGGATTTCCCAGCAGGAATCACAGTTGCTTTCGGAAACGGGTATATGTTGCACAAGGTGCTCAGCCTCCCCTTTGACTTCCTCTTCAGGTGTTGCATTTTCTGCCCCTTAGAGAAGGAAGGGTTATTGTGAATAGCAGCAATGTATAGATCGAAGAGTGTTGGCCACTCAGAGAATACTGGTATTTCGATCTTTTGGAGCACTATCGCGTTGTTGGCCATCGGGAACTCTCGCTTTTTTCGCTCATATTTCTTCATACCTACCTAGAGAACTCAGCAACATTTTCGTCGGCAGCGACGTAAACTACAAGTTTACGTCGCTGCCGACGAAAATGTTGTCGAGCTGCGAGTGTACTTCACTTTCCATCGGGACAAGTTAACGAGTAATAATAAACCAACTTACATTTTAAACATTTTCTCCCATACATTTCGTACGGGAGAGCATGTTTTTCAACTACAATGTTAAGTTTGTTCTTGTGATAAATTCATTCCAACTACGGAACCTTTCATTGTGCGTGGACCGACATGCATTTGCCCGGTTTTCTTTTTTGATAGTACTTAAGGGCCTACCCAAACTCAAATTGCTTAGCACGATCCTCCGTTATACCGAAAACACTGCAGCATTTATTATGAAATAAATATAAATGTTAAAGTTGAGGATTGATGCTAGGTCCTATGTTTGACTAAAACACGATTACATAAAATTTTCTGTATAGAAAAAAAAAATCCAAAGTTGCTTCTAAACCGAACAATAAACCGCTGGTATTTAAAAAATACTTAAAATTAGATCACGAAACTTTGCATAATAACTGAACTTACTATAAAGCAAATCTTACATTTTTTTTTTTAATTACCATTATTTTCACCGTAAAAAGCATTTACCTAAACTATATTTACCCCACTCCGTCTCGCTCTGACTCAGGCCGCAAGTGGTGCGAGCGAGATAAAAAGTGAATTTGAGCTAAGGTAGTATAGGCCCTTAAGTATCATGTTTGTTTCCACTTGGGAGTAATCCATTTTTTATGCTCTTCCTAGCATCCAATTAAGCTGAAATTTGGCGTAGGTACGTATTTAATAAACCACATTTTGTTACATACATACACAAACATTCTTACTCATCACACATCCTTAAAAACACTCAAAATAACAGAAGTCAATCAAGTGTTGACATGTCCTTCTCGAATCAGAATCGCTACCTCAAAATAAAGAGCGAGCTAATCAAGCGACTTACCGCCTCACATGAGAAGAAAGTCCGTCAGCTACTACTACTACTACTACTACCAATGAGGAAGTGGGTGACAGGAAACCGACGCAGTTTCTGAGCCATCTGCGAGACCTGGCAGGGCCCAATGTACCAGAAGAGTTCTTTCAAATCATCTGGATTATTCGCCTTACACACAACATACACACCGTAGTGGCATCCCAGCCCTGTCTAACGCTGGAACAGGGCAACAATAATAAACTCATTTAAAAAAAATACGATGTAGAAAGAGAAAAGTCAGAAGTTTAGTGAGAAATTCCCAAAAAATATAAATAAACAGTCCGCTTCTAAACTATAAATAATCGCTGAACATAATATGGGGTGTTTCCAAGGGTTTGGAGCTCTCTTCAAGCCATTGGAAATACCCCCATGTATGTCAAAAATTTCAAGTCTTTTTACTTTTTAAATTCTTTGGACGTCGTTTCACGGTCTTTTATTAAATATCTCTTTGTATGATACAATCACAATGTAATTTGGACGTTTGGTCCAAGTTCACATCATGTCAAAAGCTGTAGTTTAGAAACAAAAGTGCAGTAAAATGTTAGAGAACTGGTTAATAGAAGGAAATCATTTGTTTGTTAGATACTTACTTGAAGATGGATGGAGCAAACGTATTTTATTCGTTGATATATTTTAGGTTCTATTTCCATCTGAAAAGGCATAATATATTTATACCTAGAATTAAAATTTTCACATTTTTCATCCTGGATATCGTTTCCAAGGTTTTCGAGGGTGCTAAATCCAATAGTGAAGTCTAAATGAAAACCCAAGACGGAGCCTACGATTTTTTTTAAATTGTTCGTAATTTTTTATCGTTATCATAGATTTCGAGGGTGCTAAAGCCGATAGTGAGGTCAACATGTAAATCCAAGATGGCGGCTGCAAAAATTTTCATTTTTTTTTTCTTGTTGTCAAAGTACTTAGCTCTTTTACCATTTCAATTTCCAGGCTATAGTAACCCGAAAGCCTCGACTGGAACAAGAAGTAGGCTCGCTGCTGATCCGGGCCGTGAGTACCGCCGAGCGGCAGAGCTCGACGAGTACGAGCGCGACGTTGACGTCGGCATCAGCGTCGTTCGAGTCGGCCGCGTCCGACGCGTCGCAGGCGACCCGCGCGAGCCACACGCCCGCTGTACGCTCCGGTCCGCCGCTAAGCTGCAACTTCTGCTGGAACACCGTGGACGAGTGCGGCCGCATCCTCCGCCGCAAGACGCAGTATCACTGCCCCGAGTGCCGCACCAACCTCTGCATCGTACCCTGCTTCCACGAGTACCACGACGGACCTGAAAGCGATTCCAATAACGCTAACGCTCGGTGAAGCTACTTCCTCGATGATGGCACGAGGCGTTTGTCAAAGAAATGGTGGAAGTTCAGCCTGAATCACGCCTGAATACGGAATGTAATGTGGGACAAGTGCAATGCTCACAAAAGTTTGTCTGCTTGCCGCAAGATTAAAGCCATTTTAGTAAGACAGCCCTCACCCTTTAAAATTGCAAATATAGTAGATCATTTTATCCATGTCACACTCTTTTAGACATTCTATTGGTACAAATATTGGAGCTTTGGAATTAAAATCTTTCTGGATTCTTCATATTACTATGAAGAGAAGATGACATTTAATAATATTGACTAATCTTGTAGTGGTAGTCTTTGTAGTGTTATGATTTCTTAAATGTTTTTCTAATATATATGCGTGTATTTATTCGTAGTAGGTGCGTGTTGGTGATATATTATCGTATTATTATTATCCTGGATCTCGAACATGGTAGAATAAACGTAAACTACGACCACACCATAGTAATAAGCTTATTTAACAATCAATGATACAATAAAATAACCTGGTTTATAGACATATTTACACTAAAATTACTGGGGAAAAAAAGTTCCTGTAAGGAAACTTCACATTTGAATTATTTGTATCTTCAATAAATAGTACTAGAGAGTTAGTCTCACGTATGATCTTCTTGTTCATCTGCTGTAAGGGTTCATGTTATAAGGCTTTATAGTAGACCATAACCTCTGTGATGAAACTCGTCCGGGTAAGTACTCCATGACTATTTCTGCCGCTAAGTACTGTTGTCGTACTCCGGTTTGTAGGTTATGGGAGCTGGTATATTATAAAAGTACTTGAGGCATTACAGCTTTGTTTCTAGGATGGCAACCGAATTTTCGATGCCATTGGTATTGCACATAGATAGGCCGTCGGCTTTTTTCTATCTAATAGTACGTACCTACTTATGAATACAAATAACCTTTCACATAGGTAGGTACTTAAACTAATGTAACGCTAAAGTTAGTTTCCAGCCAATATGTAAGTATAATTACTACGTAATCGACCTATTATATGATGACAATTTCTCTATAGGCTGGCCACCTTTTGTATTGACAAGCGTGACATGTTATTAAGAATTATAAGATTAATAATCCCGTAATAGTCAGCGTATACTTCTTGCCATTCATGATAACGTATTGTATTGCTTATGACACTGTCATAAGATTCTTTATAACTATTATTCTCGTGGGATAAAGTGACTACCTAAATATACATTTTTCTTTCAGTATAGTCTAGTCGAGGTTGCTTTCTGTCTAAAAAGCGACACTACTTAATATATAATATGATATGTATTAAACATATTAGTAAGAAAGCTCTCAGGTTAGTTATTTATACCTATATCATTAATCAGGGTGTATATAAATCACTCTTTCGTCGTATACAAGGCGAATTTTTTTGTTGAAACTTTACGGATACCGAAATTTGTAGAAATTTAACTCATCCTGTAAATAATATATAATATAGGTAATGTAGTTATTCACGTTACTATTACGATCAAAACAATAATTTTAGTGTTGTATGTTTGAGATCTATAGAGCGAACTTTTGACTTTATTTAACAAACTCGAATTTGTAAAGATTACGGTTTAGGTATTTTGCAATCACACACCATTTCTTTGGCAAATGTAGTTATTAATTTTAAAAGAATTTTATCATTTGTAAATAATATTTGTTAACTTAAATTTTAAATAGCGGTTGGACCGTTTCGTCGACATGTTGTTTTGAACACTTCTCTATTTTTATAGATATACTTTTAGTTTTACCGATGACATAGGTAAATCTTCGACGTAAATATGTGAGGGACTTTTAATGCATTTTTATTTATCTGTTGTTATCGGTAAACCTAAATAAATTAGTGTAAGTGTACATCGATGTTAATTATAAGTCTATGTGCGTGTCATACATAGGTATACATTATCAATTTTGTGACATATCGGTCCATTTGGATAGTATCGTAGATCAACCATTTGTATGTTTGCTGCGAGCAATTTCTATATTATAAATATTATATTGTATCGATTCTCATATTCGATGTAGCGTCTATTTAATAAACGTTGCCAATGTGGTAAATTTATCGATATGAAATAGAAAGGAGACTTTAGTCTACGAAGCAAATGACATGATATATTTTATGTATGCTCTTATTTAGAAGCGGTTGATGTTTCAAGTATCTAAGGGGAAAATTTTAAGTACCTTATAATATTTTTGGAAAGTGTTGGAAATTTAAGATTGTTGGTATTTAGTGGCAGCACTTGCCTTTTGTTGTATTGTAAAGTATCGTAGAAAAGTGAAATGTTAAGTTTAGGCCGCTGAAATATTCAGCTTCTTTGAATTGTTAGAAATTTCGAACGTTAAAGGATCTTATAAAACGACTTAGTTTAAGAAGTTTTGGGAAGTATTAAATGTTATCGATTTTGATAAGAACGAATTAGATTGTTAACCAAATTGATCTTTAGAAACGGACAAAGCGTCCTATATCGAAAGTGATAGGTCTTTCTTACGATGTGATCAACAGATTTGCAGGAAGTTTTGTAGCATACTTTTATACATAAGTATACCATATATATAACCATATTTAAAGATAATTATCAATTAATATTTAGAATGTCTTTTTGGAAACACTTTACTAATAGATAGAGTATTTGATCGATTTTCGAGTAGATAGGTACATTGCCCGTGCACTTGGTGGGGGGTTGCTCTGAGTACATTTCAAGATATTTTACAAAAGATTAGAACTGTAAGTATCGAAATTGCATCGTATAAATGTTCACGAATTTACAGATAACATGTTACCTCCGAACTAAGAATTGCTTAAAAAAATCTTATTTTATATCAGACCGATATATTTTGTCACGAAACTCTAGATAATGTTACAAAATAATTTTAAGATAATAGTATCACGTCGGTCTCTTAAGACCTCTCTACACACACAGCAGTGAATATTTTTCTAACACTTTTATAAGGAATTATCATCAAAGCGATACAATTATTGCAAGCATTGGTTTACTAACCACGACGTTATAATATCTATATTAGTACTAATAAATCTCTATTCTCTCTAAATTCAATCTTACTTCATAGATGACACACATCTTCTATTGATAAATTCTAGAAAAAAAAATACGTAAGTCATTTTGACATTAGGTAGGTAACTGTAAATGTTACACATTGTTATACCTACTAGGGTATGTCTACGTGTTTCAAAT
The DNA here is from genome assembly GCA_947363905.1 of Lithophane semibrunnea. NCBI lineage: Eukaryota > Metazoa > Arthropoda > Insecta > Lepidoptera > Noctuidae > Lithophane > Lithophane semibrunnea. The sequence continues at coordinate 8,386,153 of OX376186.1, forward strand.
GGATGCGAGATAAAATTATAATTAGCTATCGAAAGCTATTGCTATTGTAAAATTGATTTAGCATTTAAATAAGAGTAGAATAAATACCCATACATTAATGCTTTATAACACAACCCGATAAATATTTTTGTTAATATAATTTTAATTACCTACCTAAGGTCCAAGTAGTACCTATTACCCAAAAAATACCTATACTAGGTATGGGAAATATATATATATATATATATATATATATATATGTGAAATAATACGTGTGTAGAACATCGATATTTTATCATTCAAATAAATACACGTGGTTAAATTATCTATCACTTGTACCAGCACATAACATGTCATGTACCTATCGAATTGCAGTGAACTGTATGTATGTAGTTACACAATGTATTGTGTGGATAAAAACTTGTTCTTAGTAAAATACTATTAATTAAATTATTTAAAAGAAATCAGACGATAAAGATTTACTACCTATAGTAAATAGATACGTCCATTATTGAAAAATGACCTTGTAGAATGTATGTACACTGTGGTATATTCACAAAATTTGTAAATATTACGTTATGACTAATACTATGACCTCTATGACTTACTATGACATCATCTTATGCTTTACTTTAAATAATAATATGTATTGTCAATTTTGGTGGATATGCGTTTGAACAACCTTGTAATGCTATTCTGTAAAATACAAAATTATATTTCAATCACAAGTGGCCATGAACAATTTTTTAGCCTACTCAGTTAGTGTTGTAATTGACTAGTCTTTCACAAATTCACCTTTGTATTACTATGGTGATGTAACCAATGATGCTATCATTCTCATACTATATACTATATACTGTTTGGTTTTACTAAACTTTGACAGTGGAGATGGGTACAATCGTCGTCAACAGCCGGTCTATTCTGTAAAAATCTCACCGTGAAACCTTAGTCAATGCAAACGTAGTATGGTGATTACTCGTCTGTCTGACGGTGTACGTTCAAAACTAAAAATTACGTAAGTCTTGTCATTATCTAGCCCTGTATGGAAGCAGATTTGGGAAAACATTGGTTTGGAAGTTATGAGCGCCGAAACTTCCATATTTCAACACTAATTTTAGCTCACATTTGGGCGTAAATAAATAACTTATGTTGTATGAAAATGGCAAAATAGAAACCGTACACGGATAGATAATTTATTCAGTTCAAATAATTTTATTTTGAGTAGATATATCCAGCAGTTTCTTCCGTAATATCTATACGCCCAAAGGTCTGTTTATGAAATTTTACGCACTCGCTTTCGTTTAAATCATCGTCTATTTCACTAAAATAATATATAAATAACAAAAAAAAATAGATAAATAAATACTTAATAAATAAAGAGTTCGAGCTGTCGACTAGTGCAACTTGAAACGGGTGATAGACGTGCGAGCAAATCTGTGTACTTATGGCTCGGCGAGCTTACTCGCCCGTGTGTCATGCTAAGTACGCGGACTTAAAAACCGCCGAGTAAGTTAGTCGGCGATCCAACAGCTTTGAAATTGCTCGCAGCCCGCCTTAGCTCGTCGTCTGTCACCGCCGCGAGCCGCGTTGAAAATGAAATTCTGAAAAAACTTCACGTGTGTCACCGACGGCGAACCGAGTAAGGTCGCGAACTTAAAAACCGCGTACTTTAAGTAGGCACGTTTATCACCCACTTTAAAGTAAGTTATTGACAGCTCCCTTCACCTGAGTTTTCACGGTGAGATTTTCACAGAAAAAATCGGCAGAATACGGTAGGTGCACAGCTCGAGACTTTCGCTCAGTCAAATGTAACATTATCACTGAGAACACCGTTTAATGCACCCATGGAAGTGATATTACGGAATAGCACTCCAGCATTAGTCTACGTGTTTGCACATTATTAGTACCGTAGTACGTACATTATATTGGACCTTTAAGGCGAAAGCTTCAGGGTAAATTAAAATTTTCTTACATTTTTTGCAATTTCCAGGTTAGTATCAGATTGTATGTTGGTTAAAATATGTTTTGCGACCGTAACAAACATGAATTTATAGAATTATAAACATTAGAATCAGCAATACATCTCTCTAAGTTCATACATTTTCATTTAGATCAACATACAACCTGATACATAGGTACTGACCTACAAATTGCAAAAAAGTAAGAAAGTTTGAATTTCGCAGGCTAATCTGAAGAAAACCGAACTACGTAGTAGTATATTATTATTTTAATATACTATTTAGTATATTATTGATGTAACAGTAACAGTAACCTAACCTACTCGATGTCTCTTGATTCCTTACCCTATCAACTGTATTGAAATACATATTCTGGACTATTTACTGTTCAAATTAAACTGATTTTCCGTAGCATAAACCTTGTTTTATTGTTAAATATTTGGGAGTGCCTCCGCTGCCGGCGCCGGCTCCCAAAAATAACGCCATTGGGCAATGACATTACTGCCGGCAGCCGAGATTTAAAACATCGGCTGCCGGCACCGCTGGCTCCCATAAAGGACACCGGCGGCGTATAGAGAAACCCTTCCAGTATTCAGAACCCCAACTAATCTTCTGCATATTCTAGTCGTCACCGCTCCCTAGATTTCTCGAATTCTCCAGTATCCGATCATCAGATCCTGACCTGTGGGCCCATCGACTTAGATTAAGAGCTAGTGAGGTGAAAAAATTCTGTTTATCATTCGAAATCTGAGTGCATTTTATCCGCTAGCGTGGAAAGAGTTTTTAAAATTCGAACCTTTCTATTCAATAATTTTCTATGTCGCCGGTTCTACTGTTAATGTATTAATACTTATTCCATGTCAGTGCTCCAACCTTATTTTTAGAATAATCGCACTGGGCAGCACGAAAAATTCGCTCGACGCGCCTAAAAAAGTTTTCACTTCAAAAAAGTTTCTATAACTTTCTTCTGTATATCTATTAAATTCACTTTCCATCATTTTAGTTTTTTTAACAGAGCAGAGTTAGTGCAAGCGGTACATAATGGAGAATTGAGCTTTCTTCCGGAAAATTGGGCGAAAAGTGCATAAAAGCGTACAATATTTTTTCAATGCATTTGCCTAGCTGTAGTGAGGTGAAAACTTGTGTGTTTCGCTCGGCAGCAAAGTTATTCTGCGTCTTGTACCTTTGCAACGCTCAGGATTCTATATTTGAACCACTCGCTTCGCTTGCTCAGGTTCCAATACAAGTACTTTCGCCAAAAAACAACTTTGTAGCCTTACCTACATAACAAATTATTGCATTCAAATCAATCTATATACTATATTATAAAATAGCTTCCCCCGATAAAAAGTTACTTTGGAGACAAGACAGACAGACAGAGTTACTTTCGAATTTATATTTATTAGTATGGATTCCAAAGTTACTATGTCTGCCTGTTTGTCTGTCTGTATGTTACCTTTTGACGCCTAAACCACTGAATAGATTTCGACAAAATTTGGCAAAGAGATAGATGGCATCCTGGGCAAGAACATAGGGTAGGTACGTTTTCTCGACATACCACGCGGGCGGAACCTAGTCATTCATAGTTAAAGCTAAGAAAAGCTATGCGAACTTAAATGTAGGGAACAGCTGATTTATATGTGACGGAGTTAAACCCGAACATAAAAATATCTATTACTTACTATAATATTATAAAGCTGAAGAGTTTGTTTGGTTGGAATTGAAAAGTTATTTTTTGTTGGATAGTCCATTTATCAAATAAGATTAAAGGCTATATAACATCACGTTACGATCAGTATCAGGAGTGGAGCATAAAGGAAAAAGGTAGCAAAAACGGGAAAAATTATTCCTTTTTGAGAGCTTCCGTTGCGCGCGCTGCGTAAACGGTTTAAGTTACGCAAATATCATGTATGATGGAATTGTTCCTCTTTAAAAGTTATAAAAAAATGTCCGCGACAACATGTGACGATCTTTTAAGTTTGACTCACTATAACCTTTTTTTGGTAATTAAATTAGTTCGAAATTAATGCATTATTTGCGAAAAAGTTTTATCAACATAATTAATATCAATTCTTATTCAAATAAATAGTTTTAACATCAAGGGTATTTATGTAGCAGTAAAATACCTACTTTTTACTAATAATACCTACTTTTTATTTTTTTTCTTTTGGTTTTCTATTTCTGTTACACGTTTTATTTATTTTATTAGGTACTTGTTTTATTGATTTTGTAAGTTTTAATGTTTCTTTTTATTGATATATTTCCTGTGCGTGTCCCAAACAAAATATTTTTTTTTCTTTTTATTTCATTCGAATCGGACATTTAATTTCGAAGTTATTACGAGTATAAAAATGCAATACGCAAACCGTTCGAAGCCGGCGCCGCGACTTTCCCTACTCTAGAGAGGAGAGGATGGGCACACGGTAGACCATGACCTGGACGAGGACACAGGATACGTTTTATCTGTATATTCCCACGGGATCGAAACTTACGCGGGTGAAACCACGGGGCACAGCTAGTATATAATATAAACATCCGAATTGATAACCTCCTCCTTTAGAAGTAGGTTACTTTTTTTCTTTGATGACAGTTGAAATAGGGCATAGAGTAGGTATACATGTTTTTTATATAGGGGGCTATTATCAAAGATTATGCTCGGTACACATTATTCCAGTCCAGCGTTCCAGTCCAACGCTGGAATAGGCACTGGAATATACCCATTCCAGTGATCATTGGGTAAGTTACTTTTTTTCTTTGATGACAGTTGACATAGGGCACAAAGTAGGTGTACATGTTTTTTATATAGGGGGCTATTATCAAAGATTATGCTTGGTTCACAATATTCCAGTCCAGCGTTCCAGTCCAACGCTGGAATAGGCACTGGAATGTACCCATTCCAGTGATCATTGGAATGGGTACAATCCCAGTGCCGGTGCACATTATTCCAGTGGCTATTCTAGCGATGGACTGGAATGCTGGACTGGAATAATGTGAACCGGGCATTAGGTACATTTTTAAATGGTACATTTTGGAATTCATTCCCGTTCGTACTGTTGTGATACATAATCTAAGATTGCGGATAGCGGTACAACAAAAGTAATTTATTTAAAAATGAACCGATATTATGAGTTTCACGATTCATATTATTACCATACTTGCGTAGTTGTTCCCGAGAAGGATGTGTTGGACACAGACATAGTTGGCACCGGCTGCGTGACCCGCATCATACGATGGTGGCACGATTTGTTTCTACTGTCATACACATCTGAGAGGTCCAGAGGTTTCTACAATAGCTCCCATGCCATGAAGATTGAAAGATTCAGGCAGTTCCGCAAGTACAGGAAACGAATACATCCGATGAGCAAGTTCAGGTAATAATTGAAATATCACGCGATGGTAGCATGTTGATACAGTAAAACTCGCGAAATCATAAGCGTTCCTGACCAATGATGTACCATTTTAATGAAAGTGGCCTGTTTAGCCGGAATAGATCCCCCCCTGCTTTTGTAAGGGGCGATACCTTTCCGCCACAACTTTTTTCTAAAATACCCTTAATTATAGAATCTTCATCAACTTACGCTGCTGTCGATACACGATAGATACAGCACCGTCCAGGTCTCTGTGAGATACTTACTGCAAACCTAATTATTTTGCAGTGAATGTTGTCCACATTCACTGACGGACCACAATAATGTTATTATCATGTTTCAGAAACTTCTGGGACTTCCTAATACTGCACGTCTTCATCTTGAACAAGATTATATTCATGCTCACGTCCTCCTTCGTATTAGAGGCCTTACCAATATCTCTGTTTTTCTTAGGGGCTTTGTTCGAAGTAATTATCATCGCAGATCTATATGTCAACCTGAAGACTGGGTACGTTGAGGACGAGGCTAAAATAGTTGTTTTGGATACAGACAAGTCGCTTATAAACTACTGCTCCTGGTATCTGTTCATACATTTTGCATCGGCCATCCCGTTACATTGGTTGATGTTCATTAGATACAGATTAAATATACCATGTGGCTTGTGCAAGGCTAATAAGTTTATCTGCGTTCTGAAGATTATGAGTGTTTTTAGTCTGTTCAGGGTTGTTGAAATATCTGCTTATTGGACTAAGAGACGTCGTTCATCAAACAGAAACCACATATTCAAGTTCATAAGGATCGGGGTCATCGGTTTCGTTACCATGGGCCAGTTCTATGATTTAAGCGACGCCATAACTTTGCTTGTATTCATGGCTAGAGGCGTAGTAGTCCCCAATTCCATGTTAGGTGTCAGAGCGGGCCTCAAGTACGGTTACCAGGAACGAGAACTGCCTAACCATTTCTACCTGGTTTTAGATATAAACAGGATATTAAAATCTTTACAGCTACAAAACTTTGGCATTGCAGAGAGAATCTTCTATTTGGATAAAATGACCGCATTGACTGGTTATATTATTTGTAAAATATTTATCGTTTGGACTTTATTGGAGTGTTATGCCATTGTTAGACCACATGTATATCCTATAGATAAGTACATGCAGTTAAGGGAGAAGGCCTTTAATTTGTTATCGACTCGTCAGATATCTGACGACATGAATTTGAAGGTACAACAGTACTTTGACTTCAGACCGGTACGATATAAAGTATTGGAGCTGAATAACGAGTTGTATAGGATGCTGCCAAATGTATTAAAGAAGGAAGCCAAGCTGAGTTGCTTCTTGAAGCTAATAATGCGGATCCCGTACTTCACTGATCTGCCTATGCCGATTCTAGAGGAGATCGTCCTACTACTGAGGGAGGAAATATATTTGAGAAATGCAATCGTGGCAGAAGTGAGTATTTTACCATAATCCTTCTCCCTTAGCATAATGCGAATCTTCAAAGAATCCACTGCTCATGAGCTAAGTCCCTATTATTAACAATTTAAAAATATTTTGTACCAGTTTAACCCTATTACTGAAAAGTTAGCTTCTCAGTATTAGGGTTAAACTGGTACAATAATATAATAAATAGGGTACAATAATACAATAATATAATATAATAAATAAATAGGGTGCAGAGTCCTTTTAGAAGGAGCTCTTTCAGTACCTATCACAAATGATTAAAGTAAACTCTAACCTTACTAGGCGTGGGTGCAAGCACCGGGCCTGATGATTGTTGACAACGGAGTCCTAGCAGTATATTCCAAGAACCGTAAGGAACAGGGTCACCTGATCGACGGTGATTTTTTCGGAGGATTATCTCTGGTTACCGACCAAGAACTCTGCATGTCCTTTGTGGTGGCCATAACTACCTGCACTGTAAGTTGAACTATATTTTTGCATGGTTTTTGAACTGAAAGGGCACCATGATTTTTATTTTTAGTTTGCACAATTCTTAAGACACTTGTTAGCCTCAACGCGTCGTACCTATACTAATTCCATTTAATTTTCGTAAAACGTACGTAACGTTAAACCGCCTTTTTGCTCGGTGTACTGGTGGTAGGTTTAATATTTCTGACCGACAAAAACATGTTACTTAGGTTTCAAACGCTAAAAACTACAAGACTGTAGGTAATGGTTGAGCATTCAAATGATAGGATAGACAACATGAGTGAAAAAAATCCTGTCTGATCCGTGAGGGTAAGTATCGTACACGAACTTGTACATGTACAAAACGGGCATGTCTGGATGTCAGTCTTATGTGGTAATTTTCAGGAAAAAAGAAAAAAACACGGGTCGGCCGTCGTTTAACGGCGGGTGTCTGTTGTCCCCTGTTAAAAATTTGTTAATTTTTAATGGATGGTAATTTTGGTACATAAGTTTTAGGTACACACGACTACACATCAAGCTTTACATTTCCAATATAAGCTGACTTCGCATTTTACAGAAATCCTCTATAATGTGAGATCAGCATAAACTGGAAATGTATAGCTTGATGTGCCTTGTGTACGTAAATATATGGATTAACTTTTAGCATTAACTTTTTATTTTCAGCAATAAAATGTTTTTTTATTACTTTACTAGCTGTGCCCGCGACTTCGTTCGCATGGATGTCGGAAAACAATAATACGTCGCTTAGAAAACTTGTACCTTCATTTAAAAAGGGGGAATCTTTCGACCAGGCCTGGTGATTTTTCCTAGTAAGAAACTGCCAAAAAACTTGTGTATTATTTAGGAAAATGCTTCTCTATATACAATATTGGCGGTGGAACCACCTGGAGCGTACACAAAAAGGTTGCTAGGGTTGCTCACACGCGAAAGAGCTACATAAAGTTGGCCGTGGGAAAAGCAACCAATACTAAGATCCACCCCCGCAACGGATAATGTCTGGCCCTGAGCTTTATTAATGGTCATGGCGTAACATAGGCTGACAGGGAATTGCACACGCTTAAAACTAAACGGAAAATTATTGGGAATGAGAGGAATTCTTGGAATAAAAACAACATCACCGGCGCCGCAACCTGTTAAGATTTCGGCTTCGATGACGTTTTGTTGGAGATTGGTGACTATGAGCCGAGTGCCGTTGCAAAGTTTGGGAGGACTTAAATTTCTGAGAAGAATGATTGGCACTCCGACTTTTAAACAAATTTTGTGTGCTGGAAGACCGGGTGTGTTAAGGGATTCTAAGAACTCTACTGGATAGTGTGTGGCATCTTCTTCTTCGGTAACCGTATTTATCGATGTATATTGTTGACTTTCCCCAGAAACATGTGCCAATATTTGTGTATTTATTGCTGCCGCTTGGTCGTTGCGGGGGGTCAAAATAGCTCGTTGACACAGCCAAGCAGCAGCGTGGTTACCGATATCTGTGGGGTTCCCATAAACAGAAGAAATGAGTTCCCGCTGTGAAGCAACGGAACAACATAGGTTCTCCACCAAAATTACTTTGCCATCTTGTGTGGGATATGTGCCTTCACCAATTTTCAAGAGTAAATTTGAGAACTCTTGCGCATTTGGGTTCCCACCCAGATGTGCTCGCTTATTTAAACTCAAATGAGTTGATATGACATAGCGCCATAGAATGGAACTCTTAAGACAGGCACTAATTTCATCGGCTCTAGTTCCTCGGGGTATTATCGGGAGTGTCTGCCTAAAATCACCACATAAAAGTACCGTAATGCCTCCCATCGGCCGGTCATTTTGCCTTATGTCCCGCAAAGTTCGGTCTACTGCTTCAAGAGCCTTCCGGTTTGCCATCGTGCACTCATCCCAAATAATTATGGCACAGTCGCGTAAAACCCTAGCTTTATCGCTATTGCGCGAAACATTGCAAACTGGACTTTCTGTTCGTTCCAAGTCAATGGGGATTTTAAACATTGTATGTGCAGTTTTTCCTCCGGGCAACAATGTGGCTGCTATTCCTGAGGAGGCAACAGCGAGAGCAATCTTATTTTGGCTCCTTATCCGAGCCAAAATAACTTTGGTTAGAAAAGTTTTGCCTGTTCCACCGGGCGCGTCTAAAAACAGGATTTCTCCCAATGTGTTATTTACACTGCAGCATACTCTATCATATATTTGACGCTGTTCCGTTGTCAAAATTGAGCAGCCGTTTTGAACGGTTTCTGCTAATTCCACGGGATTGTAATTAATCTCTGAGGCGTACTCCCTATTTATACGTTCCCCATCGACTGTCGGTGTGGGCAAGCCGTATTGAGTGAGTGGGTTCCCTCCTATACTTGTTACTATATCTTGAATAGCCAACAACGATCTATTGTGACAATTTTCACGTACTTGGTCAGGAATTTCACCATCGCTATTGATGGTAATTTGGATGGTAATTTTGGTACATAAGTTTTAGGTACACACGACTACACATCAAGCTTTACATTTCCAATATAAGCTGACTTCGCATTTTACAGAAATCCTCTATAATGTGAGATCAGCATAAACTGGAAATGTATAGCTTGATGTGCCTTGTGTACGTAAATATATGGATTAACTTTTAGCATTAACTTTTTATTTTCAGCAATAAAATATTTTTTTATTACTTTATGGTAAATATGGTAATGTTAATGCAGTTATTATGTGCCCCTCACGGATCGGACATGGTTTTTTACAAATTGTATTTGTCACAACGCGGCGTATGCGCGCATCCCTCTATCTTTCACTATGAGTCTATGTTGTTATTCGTAAAGCGTAAAAACATGTTTAGCTTGAGCAGGGTTGAAAAATAATTGTATGCGCATTTCGAGGCCGCGCCGTTGGTTTTCGTGTAAACGTTTGGTCACAGCTGTAACCTAACCTAACCCAGTGAGAGGAGTTCCCTTAACAACCCTTAGTAGTAGTGCTAGCACTTTGCTAGCGACCCTCACCAAGCTTAGCATAATCAGCCTATAATGTTCCCACTGCTGGGACACAGGCCTCCTCTCTGTCAGAGGGAGTGGGCCGCAATCCACCGCGCGGGCCCAGTGCGGGTTGGTAGATGTCACATGTCTTGAACTTTTGGTTCTAGGACATGCCGGTTACCTCACGATGTTTCCTTCACCGTTTTGAGAGCAGTGGTGATGAAATTATTTACACAAAGTAAAGCGCACGCCAAGCTTACTCTATCCCAACTAATGAGACTTGGTCACGTTCCGGGCCATTCTTAAAACGAGCGAGCAAAGTATGTACAATATTTTGTACCACACGAGCCCACATACACCAAGACTCAGTTTTCACACGAGAAAAGTGAGCATTCTCCACAAGATAAGCGAGCCTTCTCCACAAGATAAGCGAGCCCACCATAGATATAAGAAAGAAGGAGGCCACCTACACCACGACTGAGCGGAGTAAACTGGCTTATGAGCGTAGTAGGCGACAGTCACGGGTGTCGAAAATGCGCTCGCATCGTTCGCTCGTCGTTAAAGTAGGCTCGCTAAACTATTTTTTCTTATGAGGGGGCTCGGTTCCCTCGCTCTTCACATGTGAAAGCACGCTCCGCTCACTCGTGTTGTAGGGGAGCTCGCTTCCTTCACTCTTTTTACGGTGTGCTACTTTTTACACAACACACAATGTTGTGTGCTTGCTTTGCTAGTTCATTGCTTTTTAAGCGTGCTCTGCTGAGTTGTGTTTTCTGAGGGCTCGTTTTGCTCGTTCGTTACGGAAGCACTGACTAAGGATTGTTTTGGGAACTTCTCTCACAGGGAGGTAGGTTAGGTTATAATAGCTGTGACAAACATTTTTGGAAAAACAAACGCGCGCGGCCTCGAACTGCGCCTACAATTTTTTTTTAATTTAACCTGAGTGATAAAGCCCGATGTCTAAACGCACACTTTGTTGCTCCACTTTGAGTCGAGTACCTACCTAATCGACTTAGTGTCGAGTCATATATGCAATAGCTTATCAGTTACTATAGTAATGAAATAATGTAATGTGTGTATTTTTTCTTTTTTTAATGTCATATATGCAATAGCTTATCAGTTACTATAGTAAGTAATGAAATAATGTAATGTGTGTATTTTTTCTTTTTTTAATGTATAGTCTGGTCATTTGGTGTAGGTACAATAAAGTTATTGGTAGGTAAATAAAAAAATATAGCTGAGCGTCAACCTAAACTACAACCTCAGCTACGCCCTTCCTTTTATTCTTCTTCGTCGCGTTGATGATTCCAATCATTTAAATTAACTTCGACCAGAACTCTACCACACCGACAGGGTTAGCAGTAGCTTTGGACAAGTCCCTCAAAGTGCAGTTGCAATCGCACAAAGAGCAGGACAGGAGGTGGTAAGTAGGTATATCGTTTGTGGTTATGGCTCGACTCTTCCTTTTGCATAATTTTCTACAAGCATTTTTCAAAGACGAATTTTCTGTTCTAGATCTTGATACTAGAAAAGCAACGTTTTAGAAACCTGATGAGGAATCACAGAAAGCTATTTCTAGACATGAAGATGCAGATGAGGAACAAATACAAAATTAATATTAATGATTTGGTTTCATCTCGCAGAACGTCCCAGTTGAGTCAACTGCCCCCTGGCAAATATTGGCTGAATAGAGAGGAGACATAATACTAATACCAGTTTTACATACATATTTATAATATAGTTTTATTAGATACCCCTCATATATATTATTTGTAATTTTAAGGTAGATAATAATGTAATTAAAAAAATGATTATGTCAAAAATTAAATCGTTCGGCCATCTGTAAGCGATTAGGTTCTAATTCGGAAAGCGCCAACATTAACTCGCATGGTGACATGGGTGGGTCATCTTCGAAACTTGGAATGTCAAGTTTCAAAGGCTAAATCCTAGAGCTAGAATTCTGTAAATCCATATTTGTTACGAGCGCTAATAATATTTAGATGAACATACAACCTGATACTGACCTGCAAATTGCAAAAATCGTAAGAAAATTTGAATTTCGCGGGCTACCCTAGCGCATCAACCTTCGCTTACAGAAAAGGGATTTTGTCTAGGCCCCCTTTCAAAATATGTACAGTCGCCAGCACATCAAGCTACTACAACCTGTCAAATTTCTTTAGTAAATTTTAAACCTTATCGCTAAAGCATTAGGTTCAAGGTTAATTGTGAAAGTTTGACAGTTTCGGGTAGCTTGATGTGCTGGCGTCTGTACTTAAACTAGGAATTGGTTTTATTACGTGGAATTAAAATAATAGGCTGCTCTCTGTGAGTGAAATGGATAAAACTTCAGAAACTATTTAAATTTATTCTCTTGACCGGAAGATGTTGCTAGTTGTTGCAAAAAAATAAAAAAGGTTGTTCCGTCTGACGTTATCTTCTGTCAGTGTCAAAATAAAAAATAATTAAATCAATGCAGAAACTTGGAACGTGAAAAATCTGTTTCTATGTTTTCAGTTTTTCAGTGCTTTATACTGTTTAGAAACTGATAATAGTGATTGTGGTAAAAACTTTGATTTACGAACTTTGCAATTCAGAAACGTTTTCGGGTATATTTCAAAATGTCAGATGAAGAGAGATGGAGTCGAGACAACCGCAACAAAGGTAAGTTCTGGATCAAATTTTTAAGATCTCTCTTTCTATTGTTTTTGTAAAAGGTCCATAACAACACCATTTGTATGCCCCGTTGTTTCTAAAAAGACATACGTATTAAAAAGTACTTAAACCGTGGCGTTCCGCCGTTGCCAATTTCTGGTGGTAAGAAAATCAATAATCTCACCATTGCATCTGCTTTTTGCATTGCGTCTTTTTCCTTTGCTTTGTTTGCTCGCAGGTTCCAGATCTGTCTGCCTTATGCCCTGAGTTTTTAATGTGGGGAGGGTGATTATCACTTGAACAGTGTTTGTTACCATTTGTCTGCTTAAAAAATAATACTTAAGTACTCAAAACAATATGAATACCTATATTGCCTCGGTCACAGGGTCATCTTACTCCTTGTTAATAACCTATAAAATCTTAACTAATGATCCACAAGTAATTATCTATTCTTTGTCACTCTTGAGAGTTGAAAGGTCTCGAAAGGATGGTTATTAATCTAAACTTTCTATTTGGTTGTGTGAGTGTCACCAACCCATACAAAATAACTATTTATTAGTGTTATCTGAACTTTTTTTATAGTGGAAGACAATGAAATGTATCTACTGAAGGTAAATATCAATAATGTTGACTGTTAAACCGTTAATTGTAGAAAATGGTATCTTTGAGCAACCAGCAATTGTTTGCTGCTATTCCGGTCCAGCATTGCGCCAGTGCATTTATATTACTCTTAGGAAGGAAACATATGGAAAACCTCATACATTATAGATGGGCTGCATGAAAGATTATATGGCTAGAAAGGAGGTGAAATAATGGCTAATATGGAAGAAAACCATTTGCTGCACAAATAAATTGCGATAAGTCAAGATAATGACGATAACAATGTGGTCAACTGCACTTCTGTCCATATTAACTATGATTGTGATAAGCCAAGGGGATGTATAAAGCCGGCTTCCTTCTATTTTATTGCGCCTTGCAACTGCTACAATACTCTGCAATCTTTTTTATTTTAATCGTTGGTCACGTTTGTTTGGACCCCTTTGATTCTAATTGGAATGGTCTATTATATCATATTGTCTTTATCAGCAACTGTGAAGATTCAGTATTTAAAATTGTCTGCTGCATCATTTCAAACAAAATAATGTTACAACGATCTGTGGAAATAACTTATGCCATGATTGGTTGCAATCTGCCATAATATGGCTTATAAGTTATTGTTATATACTAGCTATGTGCCCGTTAGGATTTGAGGATTTCTCATTGGCAAATTCTCAGAAGGCCTTAGGGGATGGGTTTCCAAAAAAATGTTGATTGATACAACTAGAAGTCTAAGTACCAACTTGCAGGTAAATTTTCAAAAATTGTTTGTTGTCTTAGGAAGTCTTGTGCTAAATTCCATGCTTCTAGACTGAGCGCATTAGGCTGTGCGTTGTCATTGAATAGATAAATTAATTTCAAATTTTTATAAGTAGATTTTTTAAACCCTTTAAAAACCTGCATACAAAAATACATATTATATACCAACTTTGATAAATGATATACAATACATTAAATAGTTTGTTTCAAAAATAGAATAGAGATATCATTAAATAAGCAAATAAGCCATTAAGTGTTTCCTAGACTGGGGTAGGTGTTGTTGAATGTTTTCTTCTGTGTGTGGCTAAATTAATGTTTTCCTTCAATGTTAAATGTTCTTTAGGATACAAGTTTTGAACAAGGACATCAATAAAACTTCTTCTTCCAGCATTGTTTTTCTTTGACTTTTGGTACTTTTGACTGCCTATAGCAATGGTATGACACTTGGTGCTTTTTGGACATTGTTGGACAAATTACAGTTCAGTAAAAAAGAGGAAAAGTGCTTATTATGTTAAATAGCAATTTTATATTTATTTTTTTGCCACATTGGTCTAGTGGTCGCAAGCACTACTGCTGACCCGGGAATCGAATTCAGGACCTCATGTCCTGGATTTGATTCCCGGGTTGGGCAACGTTATTGGGTTTTTCCACCTGGAATTTGTTAGTATAGATTTGTGCTTGGTTGATAGCAATAGGCTTGTCCCACCTTTCAGGGACTACTAGCATCATTTCATGTTATGTTTTGTCTTGTAAATATTAGATAGTAATGGCCCTTGCAGTCTTTATTAATTAAACAGTTTTATTTATGTTTTGTGTTCAAAACTTTATTTGCAATGCGAACAAACAGTTATGTAATAATAATTATGTATTTGTGTATTTTATATATTTCTGTAAATTAAATATATTTTGCGTGCCCGTGTTACGGGTAGCACATGGAGGAATAGGTATTATTTAAAAAAACATCTATGTACTAATAACCCATGTTTGCAAACTAAGAGATTTTATTTGGTATAGCCTACGTCAGAAAAGGAACCTATTGTCCAAATATTGAATTTCTATCGTAAGGTGTTTGCGCTGGGCGATAATTATTATGAATATGATGTGTCAGTCGAGATGGACACTTGCCTTCTATGTATGTACGAGTAAGATTGCATTTATTTTAGTCCAGCTACTGTATCTGCGTTGATAACGGAAGTAAAATCTGAACTCAGGGCTGGTATAGAGAATTTTCTAATGAAGAATCCCTTTAACACTTTCTGACCTGGGGTTTGTACCCAGGACTCCTGTCCACAATCGGCGGTTATGCGAGCGCTGAGTAACTCAACCAGGCAGTCAATTTTAATTTCTATAATTATTATGCCCAACAAATCAATTTGTAATCATAAGTTTGCTGCTACATTGACTATGTATGTTTTGCTCCTGCTACTGCATTATTACGCGTGCAAATAGTAATATATGCCTATAATTATCCCACAGCACGGCGAAGGCCTAATGGGAGGAGATGGAAAAGCATTAATCAGCGTTTTTAAATTATTTTACACTTTTATATGCAATGAACTTACTTTGCTTTTCTTTTTGGCGACCTTTTTCAAGCCTGGCTTTATTGTGATGTTTTTAGTCGCTGATTCAGTGGTGTTTGGGTCAGTAGTGTTTAGTTTCGATATAATTTCAGAGGTTCTGTAGTATAATTATAATTGTGCCAACATTATTTAATTTTATTCAACAACGCAACATGAGTTATTTACCGTGTACGTAATTAAAATGATGGTGATATACTTTTTAAAGCCTTCTTGGAAAACATTTCACTGTCTCAAGCTACAAAAATACGTAGGTACTTTACAAACAACAACTACAACAAAAGTATTTTTATCACACAATAAACTCACCCCTCAGTGGTTAGGAAATTTTCTAACTTACGTAAATCTTGGTAAGAATTCTTTTCTAAGGTATACGTAGGACGGAAAAATGTGTTTCACAAAATCGTGTTTCACAATTTCCCGTTAAAAGATTTTATAAATAAATCGAAATATTAACATGTTAATCAACGTAACGTTTTAAGAGTTTTTCCGGACTCATCGCTGTTCCAATTGATCACCGATTTTTCTTCACAAAAGAAATCCGATTTGTCACCAATAGAAAACTAGTGTTTTTTTATTTAATACTAGCTTCATCCAGCGGAAAACAAAAATACAAATCTTTTCTCCTTAATATTAGTGTAGATTGATATTCCCAATTCGTCATCGTTATAAAATTGCTTGTTGCAAAGTACAGTAGAAATATGAAAAAAATAGGTGAATGGTTGAGCTGCTAATTCCCATATAGACAGAATTTGGTTCTTTTGGGTATCTTTTGTTTATTTGGCTGAAATGTTGAGAATAACATAAAAAAGCCTTGTCAGATATCAAGTTAAAGGAAATTACATGCTAAAACAGGCTTATAATATTATTTAAAAAATAAACAACAAAATAGTGGTTGAAAAACTGAATGTCAAAGTCAAATCATCATAGGCTCGTACAGAATTCTTATTGAAAGTCGGCTTATTCTAGTCTGTTCTAATTTAGTTTTGCATGTGTCATGTGATCATTTTAGTAAAGACTGGTTCAGAGCTCATTTTATAAGTAGTTGATCTCCTATTTTTATCCTACCCCACTCTTCAGGGTTGGTTAGTTGGTTCATAGTTTTCCAACAAAGACTTTGAAAATGTACGCGGAGAAGATGATGATCAGCAGCATCTTCTGTACGTGGCAAGCTTGCAAAAATAAATTCACTATTAGCAGTTGTATTTTTTTTTTCCAGTAGATATTTTATTGCAGTAGGTTCAGATTCTCTGTCTTAGGATTTTCAACGTACAATGATACCAATGCTTTGGTGCCCATATGGTGATGTTCTTTCTGTGTGCATTTTCTGATCCAAACAAGAGTTGCGCAAATGCTAAATTCCTCACATTTCCAAAAATGACGATATGCTGCCAATTTACTTTGACCAAATAAGGAGCTTGTGGTTTGGTATTCAGTTAAAGAATGTGAAAAGAGAATAATTTTGCATCCCTTTTCGCCAAGCACATGTTGAATCGATTAAATATCACGTTTTTTATCACTGAACATAGATGACTGCTAACAAATATTTCGTGTTTTATGGTAAATCAAAAGTACATGTATATCGATGTCGTTAGCAACAACAGTTGCATGCTTTTCTTCTGCCAAGATCCGTGCTGTTTTTACAATAACAGTGTCAGCATCATCTGTTTGTTTTCATTCTTGGAAAGAAAGGGTCTTTTACCAATAAGAAGTAGAGAGCTCTCAGTAAAATTGACTGTTACTGATGATCATTTTGTGGATATCTGATGCTCTTCATCTTTTGTACTAAAGATAAATTGTATTTGCTGGCTACGCAGCCATCAAATACAATTTGTTGCAACTTTGGCGTCATGTTTGCCGCAAATAAACATATTTTCTTTCTTTCTTTCTTTTCTTTCTGTGTATTGTTTAGTAATATGACTGATGTGTAGATTTTCGGCATTAGAATCGTTCCCAGACCTCTTAGCAATTACTTTTTTAGGGCTCCGTACCTCAAAAAGAAAAAACGGAACCCTTATAGGATCACTCGTGTCGTTTTGTCTGTCAGTTTGTCCGTCAGTCACAGCCAATTTGCTCCGAATCCAATGGACCGATTTTGTTGAAATTTGGTACACTTAGGTATTTCTGTGACCCAACCACGGACGTGTAACGAAAATAAATGAATTTTGAATATGGGGGTCACTTACGGGGCAAACAAGAAAATTAAAAAATATGTGTTTTGCTAACTGTAGCGTGTGACATATCAAATGAAAGGTCTTGTTGCAAGGATCTCGAATATACTTTTTTATCATTTTAAAATAAATACTTTTAAAAATATAAAAAAAGATGTAAATTGACCACTTACATTACATGAAACACACACATTATGAAACAAGTTCCGCTCTTGTATGTTCTGTCTACTGAAATTGCCTATATCTAAATGAACGTTTACAAATCGGTCCTCAAATATTCCCTCCCTGACCTTAATGCACTTCTCCTGCCAGACATGTTCAAAGGTGTGGTTAGTCTTTATTTGATTCACCTCTATTTGTAAAGAATGAAAGAAAAAGTATCTTTTGGAGTTGCGAGACTGCTGCAGGAGCTTGATCGTGATCATTGCTGCATTTTTTATTGTTTCATCGTTTTTCGGAAATCACGCTAGAATCGAGTCTTGTATCAATATTTTGTATCATTAGATAAATTAGACATACAGTTCACAATGGCGACGTGGTTTTTTATTGGTTTGTCGTAATAATATTTGTTCTAAACGTTTGTCCCGATTTTGTAAGTATACATTTTTCGTACCGTCTTTCTCGGCGAGAGCTTTTATTAGTTCCATGAATTCAGATTGTTTAGCGTCAAACAATTTACGAACGC
This sequence comes from Lithophane semibrunnea, assembly GCA_947363905.1. Classification (NCBI taxonomy): domain Eukaryota; kingdom Metazoa; phylum Arthropoda; class Insecta; order Lepidoptera; family Noctuidae; genus Lithophane; species Lithophane semibrunnea. The sequence goes on from OX376186.1 coordinate 8,404,781, forward strand.
TGATTTTATGGGTTTAGGCAATGCTAAAGATTGTATGTAGGTACTTACTACAGAATTAAAGCCACAAGTATGTTTGATGACAAAGCCACGGCTCCAATTTTGATTGTTCCATCGTTTTTCGGAAATTACGCTAGAATAATCTTGTAACAATATTTTGTCTATATCATTAGATGCATTAGACATACAGTTCACAGTGGCGACGTGGTTTGTTATTGTTTTGTCGTAATAATATTTGTTCAAAATGATTGTCACGATTTTGTATACATTCTTCGTGCCATAAAAAAATATTTTGAATACTTTAGCAGTTAGGTACTTAACTGCTAGTCTTCAAAATAAAATTTTCAACTGATATGTTGTCAATCAAGCTATGGAACCAGTAAAATTTTCGGGATGTCTTGCTAATAGATCAGGATGGCATTTTAATTTAAAATCTGCTGTTTTTCCAAGTCTGCCGTTCTTGCGTTCTTGTAAATTGTCTTTCCATAACAGAAAACCTTGCTTGCTTTTGTCCATGTTATCAGAATATGCTCTATTCGGTCATATTACAGTTTCTTCCCATTTTGTCGGTATAAAGATGTCTTTCCCTTTACTTTGCCAAAGTTTACTTGCCATGCCAATTTTTTTTGGCGCAGAAGCTGTCGGGACGCCACGCTTGCACTCTTGAATAGCTACTTCCATAGTAGCTTCGGTATATAGTAACATCTGTATTTTACTGGCGGCATCGTGTTCAAACAAAAATCTGGAATCAAAAGAATTAATAGTTGACACCTAATTATACCCCAATAGTTGACAATGTTTTTTTTCTCTTTATTAACAAAAACGGTGTTGTCCACTCTACCGATGCAATTAGTCTCCCCTTTGTACACCCCCGAATTCAATACCAGCACTCGAAACGAGATTTTGGGGAGGCTGGGGAGAAATTAATAACCCTCCGCTTTGATTCCCGATCGCTATGCATCGTAGCGCCCCCTATGTGTCTGCACCAGGTATATTATTTACATCGTCCCCTCGCAGACAGGGGCGAATTAATGTCGTTTCAAGGTCATTGCCTCGTGTAAGCAAAATAATATAACCATCGTTTTGACCCCCTGGCTCTCATGTCATTATTTTGGAATTATAATAAGTCTAGCATGATAGGGATTTAATATTGTACGCATGTCAAAAGCTTTGATCATGTTATTGGAATCCGGAATAATTATGCAAATAAGGATGTCCTCTTTTGTTGCAAATTCTCTATACTTAGTTGTAATAATCGGGTACAGTACATCTGTCGTATTAAAATTACTTAGTAAAACGGGTCGTCAATTTTTTTGCGTTTGTTCGTTCAGTTGTGCTGGGTTAGTAGTATAGTATGACACAGAGAATGTGGTCAGGGTGGGTCAGATTAAAGAAAAGTGCTTTGAGGGTCTAACCTTATATTTACCACACATTACACAACAATTACGTGCGGGTCGTGGTAAGCCCTTGTCATAACGACGTTACTGACAGTCCGCCACAGAGCTCTGCTAGGACCGAGGAGTTTGTACACCGTGCACCGTCGCTATTATACTACATTAAGTTAAGTTTTCTTCTTGTCCTTCGATATTTTCGGTCACTAATCGGCGACACCTTCTTGTGGTGGGGTTTCCATTTCTTTACAAGATGATTAATTGAGTAGAACCTCTCGTTATGTCATTAACTATACTTCCGAGTGACAGATTTCGATTAGGTGTTTACGTCTTTAGAGATGACAAAATTGGGTTGGGTGTTATTGGGTTCTTCCATCAGGGATTTCTCAGTTGTAACAGACCGGACTCTGGATTTGTGTCTGGTTGATGGCAATAGGCTTGCCAACTATTAAATGGGGCTTATTAACTGGCAAAATGTGGGTGTCCAAAGGGACACTCCGGCCAACAAAAAATTAAAGGGGGTCTCTATGTCAAAAACGCTAAATTTTGACCGGCGGTACGGAACCCTTCGTGTGCGAGTCTGACTGGCACTTGGCCGTTTTTTGTGTATATTTTCTTATTTTTATTCCTTAAAACAACTTTCTGGTTATTAATGAATGGAAATACGTAAATATAAACTTACGTAGAAAATTTTCCATCCATAAAGTCTTCGAAAGAACTTCAATAGGTACCTTAAGAATGCATCGAGATCTCTGTTCTTCCTCACGGCCAAAGTTATATTGTGTTCCTGTTTTAAAACACCGGAATATGCGCATCTTAAATTTCCATTGTGGACAACTATCCCTACCTGTCAACGTCTCATGGATGTCAGTGAAGCCCCAGAACCCGAAGGCATGGCGTAATTACCTTCTCCCACTGACATTACGCAAAAAATATTTTAGGCTATTACAAAATATTTACGCACCATCAACATCTCAATAGAACTACAACTATCACACAAAACGCACTCTGGGACTGGGCCCATAACCAATTGTGGTATACTATTAGATTGTTGTTAAAAATATGGTTTTTAAGGCGCCAAACCTCAAAACAAAAAAAAAAGGAAGTGTTATGGGATCACTTTGTTTTCCGTCTGTTACGATCCTTTCTCTCAGGAAAGGTCCCTTTCCTTTCATGGCGTATAGAAAATGCAAGACATCCAGCTTCTCTGGCACCGCTTGTGAAGTCTTTACATAAAAATTGATCCAGATACCCAGCTCAATGTAGACTCGAGACAAGTCTCGAACATCTCGTCTGATTTCCGCCAACAGTTTCAACCTTTTCTCGGGATCGAGCAGCGGACACACCGTAGACGCGAGTCCTTTCTTTACGGTGTACACTTCGAGCTCCCCTTGGGATTCGTCTTAAATTTCGCTTCCGTATGGGAGGCAAGTATTTTTGACATTTTCGAGAAGTGACGCGAGAGTGGTCTGTGCCCCCACACGTCTTGCAGTTACAGGCCATCGTCATAGAATGTGGTCCTGCGGGGAGGTTATTATAGGTTCAAGGATTCGCATCGATACGGACGAGGCCAAAAAAAAACAATAAAGTTCAAATTTATTTATTAATTATGTACTTCCTATAGGACATTGGGTCTTACTAGGATACATACTGACCAATTTGTACATGCATAGACAATATAAACATTAGACTTTCAGACGACGTAATGACTGTACAAAACAAAAGAAATACTCCTTCCAGACCCAACAACTTAATCAAATTTTTCCACGTCAAGAGATAAAGTCCTTCCAAGCTAAATCACCCAAACGACCACTATTTTATAGTTTTAATAAACAATGAAACCAAGACTATCAAACGTTCTTGTGGGTCACAACCCGAATGAAGAAAAAATTTTTTACACCTTTAATTAAATCGTACAAGAGATAGGTAAAGTCCTTCTTATCTAGATCAACCAAACGACCACTATTTTATTTTATAGTTTTTTTTAAATAATTGTAATGAATAAATTCCAATTGCTTCTATTTATTAAGAATTGATTAACTGCGTGTTGTTATAATTTTATTTTGATAATTATTGTTTATATGGTTAGGGAGCGCAGCCGCAGTTTTGCTTTAATTAACAATTTAAACATATGTATGTACCTAGACAATAGGATATATATACATATTTGTAATGTGCTCGTCAAACCCTTTCATTTGATACCCAACACGGCATAATTTATAAGTTTTATTTTTTTAATTCATGACTTGATGACCTCTAGAGGGCGCCATATTCAATTTCATGTGACGTCACATAGTAGGCTATGTGACGTCCCATGAAATTGAATATTGCAGAAGGATGCGTTTGTCAAATTATGATCATTAGTATCGAAGTTATGAGGGAACAGATGAACATCCATACATACATACGTACTAAAAGGAGGGTTATGATTTTGACCGGTACGTACGTACCGGTCAAAATCTTTTTGCTTCGCGGTAGTCGGGTAAAAAGTGATAAAATTAAACGAATAACAAGCAACCAAAACAATTTTATACCCAAAACACAGACTTAATACCCTGATAACCCGATCCCCCAGTCTCGTCTAAAGTTTAATGCAGGCCCTTCAAATTCAAGACAAACCGCCTAACTTGCAAACATTTAGAATTCAACTTATGTGACTTAAACATACGTCTGAAAGTTAGGACGCTGGGATTTGAAATATTTTTATTTCGCTACACCAATTTGAGCCCTATGGTAGAGGGACTAACACTAAAGTCACTTCGCCGCCGTTCTAGAACTGCGCCCTTCCGACTGCGTCCTTGGTCCTAAAGCGCATGCGTAATTCGTATCGACCCCTTAGAAGTTTTACTGCGTCCAACTCAAGCTCCATCTCGCCCAGTTTCCGCCCGTCCCGCCAACTGATTGGTAGTCTGCGTGGAGACCGTGGTGGAATAATTTTCACTTTGATCTTAATTGAACCGCAGAGCCTAATAATGTATACACCGGATATATTTTTTCCCGATTGTAAGATGTGTGTGGCTCTTCGTAACTACGAACGTATGCTGGAAAAAGCAGAAGCAAAGAAACAAGATCCGGTCGATTACTGTCGAGATCTCTATTACAACAACTATTACGAGGGTTGTAACGAAGAAGAAGGTAAGATTGCTAGTTCTTTGTGTATGAGGTGGCACCAGATGATGTATGCAATTGTAGGTACCGACGGTCATATTCAGGAAGAAACTTAAGATGGCGGTAATTCCACCATGGTACTCATTCGATAGGTACGTAATTTCGCTTGTTGATCTTTAATTCGGAAAGCGGATACATACGTCGGGTTCTTTGTTTTATCTAGTTAATTAAAATGGTGACGACAACATAGATTTCAACGCGCACGCTTCATATCGATCTTCAAATGGTGGAGTTATTTTTAGACTGCCCCGTTCCTTCTGATTTCAGTAACCAGATAATTTTCATTATATGATGATGAAGATGTCTAAATACTTTGCGTGGACTGCTAAGATAAATAGAAATAGGTATAATAATACTTATATCTCGTTATTGTGCAAATAGGTTGAATAATCAAAATGGCGGCCGCAGGGAAACATGGCGGGCACAAAAAAGGGCAAGATGGCGTCGATGCAGCGCGCTTGGGCGATGTTAATCGCATGCATCTTTTGCAGCGACTTGTTGAGTTATCCCGCTCGCTTCCGTTGCGAAATTTCGGTTTCCCTTGTGTGTAGCGAGTTATTATATGTTTTTATGCGACTTACTGCCGCACTTAGATACGTTACTTAAAAATAAACAATAATCAACTTTAATGGCTACCCAATCCATGCGTAGAAATTAGACGATTTTGTTTTCGGCCAAGGTCCAAGGTAAATTATCACTCTCTCTATTTTCTTTATATTTGTGTGTTTTTATCCCCTTTATTCAACTAGAGACTTACATTTTATTAAAAAAATACCCCGCTGGTATTGGGAACAGGGACCAAACTACCGGCGCCGGGCGGTCATGGCTCCTATTTTTAGTAGTATAAGTTTCATTCGCAAATCGCACACTTACTATTAATTAGTGAATATTTTCAGACTACGTATTTTATTAATTTGATTTTACATTACGAGAAAGACCATAACCGTAGTTTTTTTATTTTTTTTTTTGTCTTTTCTTTCTTTGTTTTTCTTGAGGTTACTGACTAACCTGGTGTTAGAGTTTTTATGCCGCATTTGAGCCTCTATTGATTACGTCTTCAATTTTTGCCTGATGTATTTTATGATAAAACTTACCGTTTGGCTGAAAAATGCAAAAATCCTATTTTAGCGAACTTTGACCTTGAATAACTGAATTTGCACATGTGAGATCGATGGGGACTATTGACATTTGACTATTTTCGATGGGGAATATTTTATTTTCTTATGTTTTAGTCGCACAATTGTTTCAAAAGTAGTTACAATCAAGAGACCCGATTTCTTAGTGTACCGTATATGTGTCGAAAGTGTCGATAGATTATTTAATTCATGTTCTCGTCACCTTGCCATTACATACAATGCATCTCCATTACACGGATCTCTCCGCCTGTTAACTTTGAGCAATCAAGTTCTTCTATTTGGATAATTGCCCAGGAAGTCAATACCAATGTTCAGTAATGATTGTTATATTATTGTAATCGTCGCATTTTATAGTTTATAAATTAATAAGTTTCAGGAGTCAAGAACTTGCGAATACTGGTCAAAATCGGATTTATACGGCGGGGATTTTTCCCTTGTTTTAATAGTTATTCTGCCATTCTGGGCGGAGACAAATCCAACAAATCAAAGATCGTTAAAATCGGTTCAGCAGTTCTAGAGTTGTTATATATATATAAGTTATAAGTTCTAAGTTATAAGTTCTAGAGTTGTTTTATATATACCTATTAATGTTGCATCATCGTATAAAATATGAGCTGCAATAAATTTGTCTCGTTTTTATTGACATTTGTAATAATATTATTTGTCCTATGCATCTCACCATAAACACACTATAATTTTTGTACATCTGGTTTCATCCAAAACGTGAAGAAATATTTTTTAACTTCTTTAAAAGCATCGTTTTCCGGCATTTCCTTTTGTATATATTTCCAACCTTCTTCTATGTTATTTGGCGGGAGAAACGCTGCCATGCTTTATTGTAATAATGTACTCTTCTGTAGAATACCGTTGCTCAATTTCTGCTTCCACGTCCACGTCTGGTGTTAGCAATTCGATTTCGTTTTCTGTTTTCTTTTAGTTTTTGTTCGCAATTACTATTAGTAAGACTTGTCAGTCGTTAACCCACTTCGTAATCCGAAGGATTTTGTAGTTGTGCCAGTGTATGTTCGAATTTTGTAAGCTGGCCGCGTATAGTTAAGTCGCGCCAGTTTTGCCACCCTCGTCGCCAATATTATGTATTAAATGTTAATAATTTTTAATACTCATTTCATTTCAATACCTTTTGTCATGTTATGGTGACAGGCGAATGACATGTTAAAATATAGAAAGAAATAAATAAACAAAGAGGTCTCAGCCACATATATAGCACTTGCGAACGCAAATCCTTCAGTTTTAATAACTATCCCCGATAAAAAAAAAAACGATATTACAATAAACGACCGATATATGTCACTGGCTGTCTCATCAAGTATCGACATGTAAACATGTAAAATGTTTGCTGTTTCTATTCGATCACTATCACTACATACTATAATAAAACACATTAAAGTAAGAAAAAATAAATATTTGTTGATTATAAAATTATAATAAAACCTAAGTGTTTTTACCTCTAGTGTTTACACACCCTTAAAAAAATTACAATTGCTTAAAATAATAATGTGGAACTAGTGATAAAAAAATTCAACATTAGTTCCATTATTTTCAGATTCTTTAAAATGGGACTAGTGATTTAAAAAAAACATAATAGTTCCATCATGGAACTGTTAATGATACTAGTGGCAACGATAGAGATATTATCGCAAAAACTCTGTCCTACTTTGTATAACTTCGTTAAAAACTGGCCCTCAATTCTCATACACGTAAAAGTTTATTACGCAAATAAAATTAAAACCATTAACTTACAGCTACTGTTAAAAATCCTATATGCTACTAAATAAATTGTGAAAACTTGTGAAAGCAAGACAGGTCACCACTTTACCACGTTTCATTTTATGAAAATAAATTCACTTTTCTTTAAACTACGTACTAATGTTATCATTATTGCACAATTTTTTATTTAACCACAGAGGATGGACATGTGACATTGTTCTTTACCACAGAGAAGTTTAATATAAAAAGTATGCATTAGATCAAAAAGATACTGGCTGAAAATAAAAATTGGCTGAAAAATTAATTTATTATAATAGTTAATGCCAAGCATAACGTGAATATAAAAGAATACTCTAGTCTAAACTAACATCGCTTCTGAAGCGGCAATCAGATGCGTATATGAGTAAAAAGTCGAAAGTGCTCACAGCCCACGATATAGAAACATTTTTGAATGAAGCAGATGCTTCATTTTTTAATATTTATTGTCAGATGACAATAAATATTTAGCAACAAAGGTAAGTTTGAAGTATATTATTATAATCTAGAAGTTGACACATTATGGCCTAAGGCGGCTAAGTCGGCTAAGTAGAATAACTACTTGCGACATGTTACTTGCCATAAACAATGTATATACCGGCCATTAATATAATTCAATTCTTATAAATTATGTGTTAATTTGTGTGTAACGTCGAATTTGAATCTTTTTTAAAGGTCGCTTTCATTTTCGGTATAAACGGTGCTTGCAGAAGCTCTGAATTAATGAAAATCACAATTGACAACAGCGAAACACATAACCAGATGCTGCTAATTAAACTTATGAACACGAAAACAAAGAAAGAACGTCAATTTGTAATACGTGACGAATTTTTAATTGTAGTGCAGAAATATTATGCATGGCGCTGCGTCCAAGTTCTATACTGGTTTTTCTTAAATTACCAGAATGAAAAATGCACAAAACAAGCCATCAGCAGGAACAAATTTGGAAATTAAACTGGAAATGTATAGCTTGATGAGTAGCCGTGTGTACGGTCGGCCAAAAAACTGGTGTACCACCGTAAGGAGGAATGCCGTTTGTAGATTCATAGGCGATAAAGATTAGTTTCGCTTGCAGATCAATCTGACAACTCTTATTGCCATTTTTCTGAGTTTACAATTTGTTACGAGGCAGCTGTTCTTAGTTTGATGGAACCAATGACAATGGGAAAATGTTGAATAGTTTTCTTCAAAGCTTCAACATTTTTTTTTTTAATTCGTTTTAAAAATAGAAAGACAGAGACAGAGAGATATAAAAGGAAAAGGCACGATTAATATGGAAGTGGTCTTGTTAAATTCTAATCACTCGTAAATTTTCAATACCTGTTATCCACTAGCTGATGCCCGCAATTTCGTTCACGGAGCCTTTTTCTTTCTTTCCGTAAGAACCTTTCCTGCACTACAACGGATATGATAAAATGAACTATCGGAATCGGCCCAGCCGTTTTGCAACACTTTCGGAATTAATTTTTATTATATAGATTTGTCAGAAAGAAAAGCGAAAATAGATGTAAGTATCCTTTTATTAAATTGTCAATCACTATTAAAATAATATAAAAAACATAAAATCGTTATTTACTTTAGAAAACTAAAAATACTTATTAATGTGAATGTGACTTCACCCCGATTCACCTTCACCCAAAAACACAAAGAACAGGAGCTACCCTGGAACAGCAGCAACGACGCAGCAGTCATTTGGAATAATAAAAAAAATAGTAACGGGTGTAACCGTCATTGGCTTCTACCTTATTGACCCAAAAAGTCATGAGCAAACGTCGGTTCCTCACATTTCCTCCCAAATTAAATTACAGTGCATGCGTACACACTAGAGCATGTTTGGTTCTTTCGTTTTGATGCGACCATCTTTGGACCATAAGGCCCCAAAGATTTTCTATCGGGTTTAGATCCAGAGATCTTGATGGCCACGGTATTACCCTTACGTCAGTGTGTGAACGAAACCAGGCTCTTACGATCCTCGCATGAGTTGAATAATTATCTTGAACAAAATCAATTTGTGGCACTTCGTTCTCTGGGTAAACATTACGGACTGTCGGTAGCATTGCATTTTGAAGCACGTCGATATAATTTACAGCGTCTCTCGAGGAGGTAGAGAGCACAATTCTCCTACACCATCCGCACTCATCCAGCCCCAAATATTTACGGAAATTCGACTCGATTCTCTATTTGGGATTACATGATCATCTCTATACCGTGTTGAAACGCCTAAGGTGTAGACGTCCATGCTGACTAGATTTGGATGTTTTTTCATCACATATTGAAGATGATATATAATATGCAATTGAGTAAAAAATAACACGGAAAATATATTGATAAAATTCATTCAATTGTCAGTATTCTTTTTTAAATAGAATTGGTTGTCTATATAAATAGTTTTTATCACTTAATTTGAAAACATCTTTTTTAAATAGAATTGGTTGTCTATATAAATAGTTTTTATCACTTAATTTGAAAACATTTTTTTTTTTTGCAGAAAGTAATGTCTTATCCATTTGTAATAAAAGTTAAAATGTCATGCACTTATAAGTGACCTATGACGTATGAATTGCTTACCTACACTTATCATTTACGTTTATGTATGTTACCTAGTATGAACCATGACGAAATTTTCAATGACTAGGAAACTAAATCAAAACTGGTACACCACTTTCTTGGCCCACTGTACATGTTTAATATGGAGGTTCTGGGTTCGATTACCGAAGATTGTTATTTATTCTTTGACGTCGTTCGCTGCCACCATGTTTTATAATGATAACTCTATACTTAATAATTTCAATATTTATTGGGAAATCAATTACAAACCATGGCCATTCGCCATGTCCGACCTGGCGAGTCCACAGATCCACACGCACTTCCGGACTGCCACAGATAAAAGCAATAGTGCTGCCAACACGTTCTCCTTTCTTTAATAATAATGCATTAGAAAACATTTTCATTAATTAAGTTCAACATCAACAGAAATTGCTATGCTATACAATCAAAATAGAAATTGGTATGCTATACAAACAAAAATAGAAATTGCTATACAATCAACCAATCAGTTATCCCTGACTTTATCTCTATTCTTCACAATAATAATCACTTAAGTAACGAGGCTTTACTGTCTGTCTTTTTGGTCTGGGTGAATTCATATTTGAACATGGACTTTGCTGGAATTCATCCAGATCATTTTCGACATTTTCAATAGCGGTGTGGGCAAATGTTTGAGCCGGGCTAGAAGTCTCCATCTGTGTGAATAAATCATTATTTTGAGTCCCTATACCATCATTATACTTGGAAGCACATACCTGTTCATTTTGGGATAGCGAGTTAGATGTATTTGCTGCTTGTTGTTTTAGTGATGTTGCTGGTGCTGGGCTTGACAAAAAGCGAGATTCAGTATTCGCTGTAAGGGGCGGTGCCTCATCACCATCACTAGGTGTATACGGCCGAATGTGTACCAAATCCCGTCTATAGATAGAATAATTTACCTTGACTAAGTACGACCTATCGGTTAACACCTCTGTATGGAGCCAGGTGTCCAGTATTTGTTCACAGATGGCTGCAACTGCACCACCACTGGTTGTCCAATCTGCAGTGTTGCATCTTTTCTTGCCTTTTTATCATATTGATGTTTTACCCTCTCTTTATTTTTCATTATATCTTTACTTACATTTTGTATCACAGGTTTTAAAAGTAAAGGTAACATTGGTATGGTCCCACGAGTACGTTTTGAATATAACCTTTGTACAGGGCTGGTGTTTAGTTTGTTAGGTGTGTTTCGCAGACAGAGTAAACCCAACCAAGTGTCTTCTTTGGCTTCATTTGACTTTATTAACAGTTTCTTAGCTATCTTTACCGTCGCTTCAGCTTTTCCGTTCACTTGATGACAGAGGCGGCTTGTCATAAAGAGCGCTGGTGCAGTGCACTCCCACGAAAATAGCATAATCTATATTTCTTTATTATAATCCTATACATACATTCTTTCTACTATGCCCATGTATACAATAGCAGTTTACTAGAAAACCATTTCCTACGCGTACATTGGGCGTCAAGTTGTAACGTGTGGAGCGCCAGCGATTGCGCTCCTATGAAACAAAGTTCAGTACGATTTCTAGCACTGTATTCAATGAGTGCGAAAGAGAAATATCGACACAGTCCGACGCGTGAAACAAAAGATTTTGTATGAGAAATTAGCCTAATTTGGAGCGCCGCTCACGCGCGACGTTGCCAAACGGCGCAAGGCCGCCGCGCGCGGGAATACGATCTATGCCTTTGCGCTGTTGCCGATCTTATGTAAACAAACGGTCGGCTCAACTCGGCTGTCAGTAGATTCGCAGTGTTTATTCTAAATAATTATTAAAAATAGTTTGTGCGCGACATTTGTGTTAAAAATGGAACAATACAGTGTATCTTGTTGTATGATAAGCATTGAAAAGCGCTTAATTAATTCCATAACTGATTTTCACAAGAAAGTGATAGATGTCTTCGCTCGCCAAAAAGATCGCCGAATGGATTTTCTTTACAAATAAAATAAATGGTAAGCTCTAGTTCTACGTTTCTTTTTTAGTGAACCCCCACAAATAAATATCACGAGCCGCCTCTGCTTGATGATGATGTGACATGTTTGAAATTCCATTTACAGGAGAACTCAGCAAATTCCTGACAAACGAAATTAGTGCCACCATCTGTACAGACTACTTCTGGAATCCCATGACGTGCAAAATTCCTTTTACAGGTCTCTATGACCGACTTAGCTGACAGATCCTTTAATTTATCCAACTCAAAGAAATCTGAGTAGTGGTCTATGGTGACTAGGTATTTATTTTGTTTGCCATTTTCTGTCATAAAAAACACATCCATAGACACAATTTGAAATGGATATTCTGGGACAGCATGACTGCATTGGAAGTTTTTGTTGTGATGGTAAAAATTTAGCACATATGGAACAAGACATGATCAAATCTTTAATGTCTGCAGACATTGAGGGCCAAAATACGGCATCTCTAGCCAATTTCAGAGTATTTTCGACTCCAGAGTGAGCTCTGTGTAGTTTAGAGAGTATCTGAGACCGCATCTTTTCTGGAATAATGATAGCTTGACGCTTCAAAACTAGATTGTCATATAATGTCAATTCATCCCTGAAACTATAATAGTACTTAAGTGCATCTGGCATGTCTCTTAACTTTGTAGGCCATCCTTCCAAAATATATTGTCTCAAAGCTCTGTAGTAAAAAGAGCATTGACTGCAGACGTTTGGGTGCATGTAATAAAGGCTTCTTGAATATGTTTAATAAGGGTCTGTGATCAGTTTTGATAATTGTTTTCTTATTTCCTACAATGAGTTGGTCAAAACGAGTACAGGCAAATAATATAGCCAATAGTTCCTTTTCAATCTGAGCGTATCTACATTCTGCTGCTGTGAGGGTCCAGAGGCTATAGACAAAATCCCTTTTCTGTAAGCGTTAACGCCAACGGAAACATCAACTTGTATGGAGTTGACATTAGCTTTAGAGATGTCACGTGACTGCTGCTGTCAACTGCATACAATTTGATCTTTCCGTTGGCGTTAACGCTTACAGAAAAGGGATTTTGTCTAGGCCCCCTGGATGCATACGCCACTGGACGTCCATCTTGAAACATAGCCGCTCCCAGCGCCGCACATCTGGAATCACATTCAATGGTCAATGGTACATTCTTATCAAAATATTTAAGTGTTCTTATATCAGTGATTATAGATTTTAATTTACGGAATTTTTCATCTTCGCGTTTTGTCCATATCCATTCAGAGTTTTCATGGCAAAGATGTCTAAGGTTTGTTGAGTTAGCACTGAGATTTGGTATAAATCGACTCAAATAGGTAACGTATAAATCGACTCAAATAGGTAATGCCTAAGAGTCTTTGCAAGTGTTTTTTGTTCTCAGGTGTAGGTATATTTAATATATCTTCTACTTTGGAAGGATCTGCTTGAAGCCCATTGTTTGTGAATATATGGCCATAATATTTAACTGAAGTCTGTAGTAATTTCATTTTATCTCCATTGAGCTTGCAGTTGTGCTTAACAAGTCTTTGCATTAGATTTTCTAGTTTAATATTATGGTCAATAATGGCTTCCTCAATGGAATCCAATCCCCTACCCCATAAACCAGGATGTCATCAACTAGGATTTCTACTACTGAAAGGCCTTGAACTACTTCAGCCATTTTCATTTGAAAGTAACCATTTTCATTTGAAAGTAATCAGGAGAAGATGAGGTTCCAAATGGAAGGACCTTCCATCGGTACTTACCAAATGGAGTCCAAAACGTAGTCAACTTACTACTCTCATTTGAAAGATTTAAATGCCAAAAGCCTTTTTTCACATCAAAAGTTGAATAAAATTTAGCTTTACCTAGTTCGGCAAGAATCTCATCAACTGTGGTGTACTGGTAGTTGGGTCTTTTAATGGCTTTGTTAAGTGGAATAGGATCCAAACAAATTCTAAAGCTTTCCTCATTTTTTTCACATCAGAATGTTGCTTACCCAGTCTGTGTGAGTGTCTTCTCGTTGAATGATACCAAGTTCTTCAAGTCTCTTTAATTCGTTTTTTAGTGGATCCCGAAAAGCAACAGGAATCCTGCGAGCCTTCTGAATGACAGGAGTCACCTTGTTATCCACCTCCAAATCTATTTCCCCTGCAAATCTTCCTAAACCATTGAATATGGAGTCATACTTTTTTATAATCTCTGTGGTGTCATTAGATTCATATCTGACAGTTTTACAAAACTGTACCAAACCCATTAAAGTACGAACCCTGCATGACAGTAAAGGAATGTGTTCGATGTGTACAACTTGGAAAGTGATTTTGTACATTCTTGTTGGTTTGTTTGGTATTATTATTTTAAATTAGATGTCAAACTCACCACATATATCAATACTGTGCCCACCAAAACTATACAAGCGCTTATTTGATGGTCTTATTTTATTTTTAACATAGTCCGCATCAAACATTTGGTCCACATTTTTTAGACCTTTTAAACAATCATCAGCAGCTGTATCTAATAAACAGTTGATATCATGCCACTTGTTGTTATTTAAGTATTTCAAGGAACACTCTGCAAGATTTTTATTTTTAATTTATTGATTTTTATTTTATTAAGATCTTTTTTTTTTCACTACAGTCTTTACTTTGGTCTTGAAATATTTCCTGAATTTTTTTCTTCTTGCAGACCTTCGCCGAATGGTTTCGTCCTTCACAATTGGAGCAAGTTTTTCCCCACGCAGGACTTCTTCTTCTTGTTTTCTTCCACTTTTTGAATAGTGGCCCCTTCTGCGACATTTTTTTGGCACTCTGTCATAGTTTTCATCTGTATATCCATAGCTTCCGCAGCCTTACACATATTTACTGCTTGGGTCAAAGTGAATTTTTCTTTTTTTAGCATTTCTGTTTTTATTTTAGTGTCGAAGACGCCCATAACAATTCTGTCGCGCAGCATTTCGTCTTTTTCTTTGTAATCGCACTCGTCTATTAATGTCAAAATTGCGCTAAAAAATGACTCGAAGCTTTCGTTCTGGCTATTCTCTTGAGTTGAACAAAAATCTATTATAAATGACATTCCTTACTGGTACCAACTTTGCTTTAATTACTGCGGATAGTTGCTCGCAAGATGCAGGATTTACAGTGAAATTATTGTATTTTTTTAAAGCGTCTGTACCTATTGCCGTTAGTAAAATGCTGCGTTTACGGGGTTCTTCATCCCCTGGCCATGTGTCAATTTGCGACGCTCGTATATAGTTGTCCCAACCATTTTTAAAAAGGCGGAACGCTTCTTCTGGATCAATATTAGTATTAAGCGGTGCTGGCCATGGTACATTAACTGCCGGCGAAGATGGCGATGCACATGATGCCATTGAGGCAATTTGTTGTTGCATGAACCTGAGCATTTCGCTCTGTTGCCTCACAATTTCGGCTAATTGCTCCATTTTCGGTTTCACGCTTCCACCATGTTTTATAATGATAACTCTATACTTAATAGTTTCAATATTTATTAGGAAAATTACAAACCATGGCCATTCGCCATGTCCGACCTGGCGAGTCCACAGATCCACACGCACTTCCGGACTGCCACAGATAAAAGCAATAGTGCTGCATAAAGAAAGAAAATCGTTTTTTACTTTTCGCAGCTACCTTACAGTATTTTTTTATTTAATACTTGTTTCTGCAGGTACACAAGAGGTACCAAATCTACTTATACAGTGGACTTAGCTACATACATTTATATTGGTTAGCAGTACACCTTTTTTTTTTTTGGGTGGGAAATCATCAAATGACTTCTCCCGCTCTGGGTGGAGCGGAAGGGCGTGTCAGACTCTTACTGACTAAAACCCACCCGTGTTCCTTCAGTTGCCTGTTGCCAGGGTCCCTGTATCCCTTTCGGACTATTCCTCAACCCAGGCAGGCATCGGTCCTAACGGACCCCGTTAGGTGTGCTGACATCTCTTTGAGGCGCGCGTGGAACACGACGCGCCATCGACCCGGGCCTGGTCCTTATCGGACGGCGAGCTACCCATTGCTGGCCGTCCGCAAGCCCGCGCCTATGGTGGCCGGGAATCCGCCTGGGATTCCCGACGCCCAGCCTGCGGTTTTGACATCAGGATGGCGGTCGTACTTAATTTTTTAAATATCATTGTACGGGTGTAGGTACACAGATTTTCAGAAGAGGTACATAAAGGTACACAGAAGGTACCAAA
This sequence comes from Lithophane semibrunnea, assembly GCA_947363905.1. Taxonomy (NCBI): domain Eukaryota; kingdom Metazoa; phylum Arthropoda; class Insecta; order Lepidoptera; family Noctuidae; genus Lithophane; species Lithophane semibrunnea. The sequence continues at coordinate 8,420,961 of OX376186.1, forward strand.
TAACTGCAATAAATTTAGGAAAACCTGAAAAATACATTCGCGATTCTGATGCATACGTTAAAAATGGTTCACAGGAACTGTTTCAAGATAACTAGAAACATTGCTTTGGCAATCAACAATAATGACGAAGAAAAAAAGTTATCGACATTATGGTGTATGTATTCTATGCTACGGTGTACCTACTATAAAATCAAGGCATTACATTGACATAAAAACATACTCGAAGTTGCAAGCCTACCTTAAAAGTCTATCAGAAGACTATGAACCGACATTTTTCTTTATTAATTCCTTTTCTCGTAGTCATGGTATAATAAAGTATAGTATGCAACTCTTTAATAAAACGGATTTATATCGAGGGCCAGGAATCACTCACGTCGCTCAGGATTCTAATACTTGAATCACTCGCTACGCTCTTTATTCAATCATCATGAATCACTCCCTACGGTCGTGATTCAGTCGTTAGAATCCTTCACTTTCTCGTGATTCATCTATGGCCCTCGCTTTAAATCCATTCTTTATTCACTAATTGCATAATATACTATTATTCTTTACTGTCTGTTTCATAAAAACTTGTCTTAATTATAATAAACGCTGCACTATAATAAACTATTGTTTAGTAACTAAACTAAATATTACAACTATAGTGCATAAGTAAACAATAAAATTTATTGTGAGGTATGATTACTTTGCAACAGCAGAAAGAACTAAAACATCATTCAGAATTGTCACTAACAAAGTATATAAAATGAGGGTAAAAATAAATTATTGTCACCCTATTAAGATTTGTCGTTTTATCGTATTTTTTATTAGTAACAAATAACACCAATTTGTTGCACATTTTTTTTCAGTAAAAGGGACAATTTGTATTTGTCTTATCTATCATACGATAAGCGTAATATAACGAAAACAAAAAGAAATGGAGGACTGAGGGCCTGAATTTTATAGAGCTCAGTACTTTCAAACAACAAGGAGTGGTGACCTGTTCTTGCTTTTACGAATTTTCACAATTTATTTAGTAGCTAGGATTTCAAACAGTAGCTGTAAGTTAATGGTTTTATTTTATTTGTGAAATAAACTTTTACGTGTATGAGAATTGAGTGCCCATTTTGAACGAAGATATACAAAGTAGGACAGTGTTTTGCGATAATATCTTGTTTTCACAACGTTGTTCAGCATTAGCTTAGATTTTGTCATAAAGACTTTTTCTGTAGTGTTTATAGTTTATCAGGTACAGATGGGCCCTCAATCCTCTATGTGAGAACTGAGGGCGCAACTTTACAGTCCATAACTCGCTTATTAGACTTTCACAAAATCTGATTCCAACTTCCACAATTCTTTGGGAATGTTCACTAAATCATAAGCACATTTTCAAAGAGTTTAAAAAAACCTGCCTCACACCATACGCACATAAAAATATTAGTAAAAATCATTATATCATACATTGCTCGCCCCCTTAATAGGTAATTTTTCTAAAAGTTGCTTAAGTTTTGGGCGTGGTAGAGATTTAGTTAACATATCAGTTACCATTTCTTGTGAAGGCATATCTCTTGCCTCAACTGCCCCATTGACTATAGCTTCGCGAACGTATTGAAACCTAATATCGATGTGTTTAGTTCTGTTATGGTTGATCTTATTTTTCGCTATTTTATGTGATGATTGGTTGTCATTGTAAATGACTACCGGTTTGTCAGAAGCCGTTGTAACTTCTTAATTAAATATAGCTTCTTCCGATACTTGACTGAGGCCTGTACAAGTGTACATTCTGCCTCAGTCGAGGACAGCGCCACGCACCCTTGTTGTAAATTTCATTCGCCAAAGTCAAATTAACAAAGTTAATTGATTCAGGCGTGACTTTGCGGAAATCCATTATAAAATACAATAGACGCTGATATATTTAGTAACCTATTCCGCTTGACTATTCTTCAAGAGTCATAAAAACCCTGTAAGAAATCTTTCTTCCTTTAAGAAAGGATATTGACCAATTTGGACCAGATGCTGCCCAGCCATGGGAGTGCTCCCAAATGGTTCCTTGCATCAATTTATACATAAAAAAATTAAAAAATAAAAATCGGTCCCAGGGTTAAAAAGTTATTGCCTTTATACGGAGTCGTCAGGTATCCATAGGAACTCCTCAACCAAACAAGACAGCAACATCGAGTTTGGACTCGTTGAATATGCATTGACAAGTGCTTTACACTAGGCAGTGTCCAGGGTCTGATGATGGAGCCGAAAGGTGGCTATAGGAACTCCTCAACCAAACAAGATAGCACAATTGTATTTGAACTCGTTGGTTTTGTCTTGATAAGCACCTAGTATAGCCCAAGGTTGCATCCAGGGTCTGGTGATGGAGCTGGAAGGTACCGATAGGAACTCCTCAACCATACAAGACAGCACCGTCGGGTTTGGACTCGTTGAATATGCACTGACAAGTGCCTTATACCAGACAGTGTCCAGGGTCTAATGATGGAGCCGGAAGGTGGCTATAGGAACTCCTCAACCAAACAAGATAGCACAATCGTATTTGAACTCGTTGGTTTTGTCTTGATAAGTACCTTGTATAGTCCAAGGTAGTATCCAGAGTCTGGTGATGGAGCCGGAAAGTACCCATAAGAACTCCTCAACCAAATAAGACAGCACCATCGTGTTTGGACTCGTTGAATATGCATTGACAAGTGCAGTGTACATTGTAGTTTTACATTGTAGTGTAAAACTACAATGTAAATGATATGCATAAAAATGGAATAAGAATGTGTTGTTTAACATAATTACTGTCATTATTTAATAAAATGCGCCATTGGTTGGTTGGTGTTCATCAATAAAAAATACTCAACAAAAAATTGTTTTTCTCAAAACTCCGCAGATAAATTTTATTGAGCTTTGGTGTACAGACTAGTACAAGCCCAAGGATCATAATGCACTATGTGTCCATTCTGGGCAGAACTTGGCCCAGCTCCCATAAATGGATGGTCAGTAAAAAATATTTAACATGTAAATGATATGCATACAAATGTAATAATAATGTGTTTTTTAACATAATTACTGTCATTATTTTGAATAAAATGCGCCATCGATTGGTTGGTATTCATCAATAGAAAATACTCAACAAAATATAGATTTTTTCAAAACTCCTCGGATTGATTTTATTGAGCTTTGGTTTACTGACTAGTAGAAGCCCAAGGTACGTAACGCACTATGAGTCAATTCTGGGCAGCACTTGACCCAACTGCCATAAATGGATGGTCAGTAAAAATTATTTAAAATGAAAATTATACGCATAAAAATTAAATAAGAATGTGTTGTTTAACATAATTACTGCCATTATTTTTAATAAAATGCACCATAGGTTGGTTGATATTCATCAATAGAAAATACTCAACACAAAATAGTTTTTCTCAAAACTCCGCGGATAGATTTTATTGAGCTTTGGTGTACAGACTAGTACAAATCCAAGGAACATAATGCACTATGTGGCCATTCTGGGCAGCACTTGGCCCAGCTCCCGTATATGGATGGTCAGTAAAAAATATTTAACATGTAAATGATATGCATACAAATGAAATAATAATGTGTTGTTTAACATAATCACTGTCATTATTTTTAATTAAATGCGCCATCGTCGGTTGGTTGTTATTCAGTTAAAAAATACTCAACAAAAAATAGTTTTTCTCAAAACTCCGCGGATAGATTTTACTGAGCTTTGGTGTACAGACTAGTACAAGCCCAAGGTTCATAATGCACTATGTTTCCATTCTAGGCAGCACTTGGCCCAGCTCCCAAATATGGATGGTCAGTCAAAAATATTTAACATGTAAATGATATGCATACAAATGAAATAATAATGTGTTGTTTAACATAATTACTGTCATTATTCTTAATTAAATGCGCCATCGGTTGGTTGGTATTCATCAATAAAAAATACTCAACACAAAATAGTTTTTCTCAAAACTCCGCGGATAGATTTTATTGAGCTTTGGTGTACAGACTAGTACAAACCCAAGGAACATAATTCACTATGTGTCCATTCTGGGCAGCACTTGGCCCAGCTCCCATATATGGATGGTCAGTAAAAATATTTAACATGTAAATGATATGCATACAAATGAAATAAAAATGTGTTGTTTAACATAATTACTGTCATTATTTAATAAAATGCGCCATTGGTTGGTTGGTGTTCATCAATAAAAAATACTCAACAAAAAATTGTTTTTCTCAAAACTCCGCAGATAAATTTTATTGAGCTTTGGTGTACAGACTAGTACAAGCCCAAGGATCATAATGCACTATGTGTCCATTCTGGGCAGCACTTGGCCCAGCTCCCATAAATGGATGGTCAGTAAAAAATATTTAACATGTAAATGATATGCATACAAATGTAATAATAATGTGTTTTTTAACATAATTACTGTCATTATTTTGAATAAAATGCGCCATCGATTGGTTGGTATTCATCAATAGAAAATACTCAACAAAATATAGATTTTTTCAAAACTCCTCGGATTGATTTTATTGAGCTTTGGTTTACTGACTAGTAGAAGCCCAAGGTACGTAACGCACTATGAGTCAATTCTGGGCAGCACTTGACCCAACTGCCATAAATGGATGGTCAGTAAAAATTATTTAAAATGAAAATTATATGCATAAAAATTAAATAAGAATGTGTTGTTTAACATAATTACTGCCATTATTTTTAATAAAATGCACCATAGGTTGGTTGATATTCATCAATAGAAAATACTCAACACAAAATAGTTTTTCTCAAAACTCCGCGGATAGATTTTATTGAGCTTTGGTGTACAGACTAGTACAAATCCAAGGAACATAATGCACTATGTGGCCATTCTGGGCAGCACTTGGCCCAGCTCCCGTATATGGATGGTCAGTAAAAAATATTTAACATGTAAATGATATGCATACAAATGAAATAATAATGTGTTGTTTAACATAATCACTGTCATTATTTTTAATTAAATGCGCCATCGTCGGTTGGTTGTTATTCAGTTAAAAAATACTCAACAAAAAATAGTTTTTCTCAAAACTCCGCGGATAGATTTTACTGAGCTTTGGTGTACAGACTAGTACCAGCCCAAGGTTCATAATGCACTATGTTTCCATTCTAGGCAGCACTTGGCCCAGCTCCCAAATATGGATGGTCAGTCAAAAATATTTAACATGTAAATGATATGCATACAAATGAAATAATAATGTGTTGTTTAACATAATTACTGTCATTATTCTTAATTAAATGCGCCATCGGTTGGTTGGTATTCATCAATAAAAAATACTCAACACAAAATAGTTTTTCTCAAAACTCCGCGGATAGATTTTATTGAGCTTTGGTGTACAGACTAGTACAAACCCAAGGAACATAATTCACTATGTGTCCATTCTGGGCAGCACTTGGCCCAGCTCCCATATATGGATGGTCAGTAAAAATATTTAACATGTAAATGATATGCATACAAATGAAATAAAAATGTGTTGTTTAACATAATTACTGTCATTATTTAATAAAATGCGCCATTGGTTGGTTGGTATTCATCAATAAAAAATACTCAACACAAAATAGTTTTTCTCAAAACTCTGCGGATAGATTTTATTGAGCTTTGGTGTACAGACTAGTACAAACCCAAGGAACATAATTCACTATGTGTCCATTCTGGGCAGCACTTGGCCCAGCTCCCATATATGGATGGTCAGTAAAAATATTTAACATGTAAATGATATGCATACAAATGAAATAAAAATGTGTTTTTTTAACATAATTACTGTCATTATTTAATCAAATGCGCCACCGCACCGGTTGGTTGGTTTTCAGCAATAAAAAATGCTCAACCAAAAATTCGTTTTTCTCGAAACTCCGCGGATAGATTTTATTGAGCTTTAGTGTACAGACTAGTACAAGCCCAAGGTTCATAATGCACTATGTGTCCTTTCTGGGCAGCACTTGGCCCAGCTCCCATAAATAGATGGTCCGTAAAAAATATTTAACATGTAAATGATATGCATACAAATGAAATAATAAGGTGTTGTTTAACATAATTTCTGTCATTATTTAATATAATTTCTGTCATTATTTAATGAAATGAAATGAAATGAAATGAAATTGTTTATTCTGTAAATAGGATATTGGAATCACTTTTACACGTCATATTAAAAAGTTGTAAAAATAAGCTAGATGAGGTCGGCGTTTCCTATCTGACTACTCTGAGAAGAAAGGCCGAAACAAACTCAGAGGTCACCGTCTCCTTTAAAGTCCAGACATAATCTTGGTCAGGCCATATGAGGACCATGTAGATAAGAGTCTGAAATGGTCTTTTGAGGAAAGAACCACACAGATTTGAGTGGACCTGTCCAGTCAGTGCAAGCATTTGTCAGTAATAGTGGAGCTCAACTCAGAACTAAAGGAGCTCAACGACTCGACGAACAATACCAAAGAAAGGACGTTTGGGTAGGTCGCATAAAGTTCTCAAATTGCCAGACCTTCCCTAAAACTAACAGAACGAAAAATATATATCCACATAGTCCTCACATTCACAATAAAACAATACTTATAAGTAATCATCATGTCATTTTGTATACAATATTCAATAATGTCAATTTGTATATAAAACTGGTAGGTATATTTTTATGGCTTTCCATAATATTCAAAATGTCACAATGCTTAGCAGAGCGAGCAGCTCAATCCCATGCATTTTTGTCTTCTAAATAATCTGTGATTTTATAGTACCCTTTTTTACAAAGTTTGGTTTTAATACAGCTTTTAAATCGTTTAATGGGTAAGTTTCGAATGTCAATGGGAAGTTTGTTATAAAAGCGTATACATTGACCCATGAACGAGTTGCCTACTCTGTGGAGACGAGTGCGATGTACAGCAAGATTGTGTTTATTCCTGGTATTTAAACTATGAATATCGGACATTTTCTTAAACTTTGATATGTTTTTGTGTACATACAATAGGTTTTCAAATATATATTGTGAGGCTACAGTCAAAATATCTATTTCTTTGAATTTTTCTCGAAGGGAATCTCTTGGACCTAGGTTGTAAATGGCTCGAACAGCCCTTTTCTGTAAAACAAAGATAGCATTAATGTCCGCACAGGCTCCCCAGAGAAGAATCCCATAAGACAGAAGACTATGAAAATAACTAAAATAAACAATTCTGGCTGTATCTACGTCAGTTATCTGTCTAATTTAATAAAATGCGCCATTGGTTGGTTGGTGTTCATTTAAAAAATACTCAACAAAAAATAGTTTTTCTCAAAACTCCGCGGATAGATTTTACTGAGCTTTGGTGTACAGACTAGTACAAGCCCAAGGTTCATAATGCACTATGTGTCCATTCTGGGCAGCACTTGGCCCAGCTCCCAAATATGGATGGTCAGTCAAAAATATTTAACATGTAAATGATATGCATACAAATGAAATAATAATGTGTTGTTTAAAATAATTACTGTCATTATTCTTAATTAAATGCGCCATCGGTTGGTTGGTATTCATCAATAAAAAATACTCAACAGAAAATAGTTTTTCTCAAAACTCCGCGGATAGATTTTATTGAGCTTTGGTGTACAGACTAGTACAAACCCAAGGAACATAATTCACTATGTGTCCATTCTGGGCAGCACTTGGCCCAGCTCCCATATATGGATGGTCAGTAAAAATATTTTACATGTAAATGATATGCATACAAATGAAATAAAAATGTGTTTTTTTAACATAATTACTGTCATTATTTAATCAAATGCGCCACCGCACCGGTTGGTTGGTATTCATCAATAAAAAATGCTCAACCAAAAATTCGTTTTTCTCGAAACTCCGCGGATAGATTTTATTGAGCTTTGGTGTACAGACTAGTACAAGCCCAAGGTTCATAATGCACTATGTGTCCTTTCTGGGCAGCACTTGGTCCAGCTCCCATAAATAGATGGTCAGTAAAAAATATTTAACATGTAAATGATATGCATACAAATGAAATAATAATGTGTTGTTTAACATAATTACTGTCATTATTCTTAATTAAATGCGCCATCGGTTGGTTGGTATTCATCAATAAAAAATACTCAACACAAAATAGTTTTTCTCAAAACTCCGCGGATAGATTTTATTGAGCTTTGGTGTACAGACTAGTACAAACCCAAGGAACATAATTCACTATGTGTCCATTCTGGGCAGCACTTGGCCCAGCTCCCATATATGGATGGTCAGTAAAAATATTTAACATGTAAATGATATGCATACAAATGAAATAAAAATGTGTTGTTTAACATAATTACTGTCATTATTTAATAAAATGCGCCATTGGTTGGTTGGTGTTCATCAATAAAAAATACTCAACAAAAAATTGTTTTTCTCAAAACTCCGCAGATAAATTTTATTGAGCTTTGGTGTACAGACTAGTACAAGCCCAAGGATCATAATGCACTATGTGTCCATTCTGGGCAGCACTTGGCCCAGCTCCCATAAATGGATGGTCAGTAAAAAATATTTAACATGTAAATGATATGCATACAAATGTAATAATAATGTGTTTTTTAACATAATTACTGTCATTATTTTGAATAAAATGCGCCATCGATTGGTTGGTATTCATCAATAGAAAATACTCAACAAAATATAGATTTTTTCAAAACTCCTCGGATTGATTTTATTGAGCTTTGGTTTACTGACTAGTAGAAGCCCAAGGTACGTAACGCACTATGAGTCAATTCTGGGCAGCACTTGACCCAACTGCCATAAATGGATGGTCAGTAAAAATTATTTAAAATGAAAATTATATGCATAAAAATTAAATAAGAATGTGTTGTTTAACATAATTACTGCCATTATTTTTAATAAAATGCACCATAGGTTGGTTGATATTCATCAATAGAAAATACTCAACACAAAATAGTTTTTCTCAAAACTCCGCGGATAGATTTTATTGAGCTTTGGTGTACAGACTAGTACAAATCCAAGGAACATAATGCACTATGTGGCCATTCTGGGCAGCACTTGGCCCAGCTCCCGTATATGGATGGTCAGTAAAAAATATTTAACATGTAAATGATATGCATACAAATGAAATAATAATGTGTTGTTTAACATAATCACTGTCATTATTTTTAATTAAATGCGCCATCGTCGGTTGGTTGTTATTCAGTTAAAAAATACTCAACAAAAAATAGTTTTTCTCAAAACTCCGCGGATAGATTTTACTGAGCTTTGGTGTACAGACTAGTACAAGCCCAAGGTTCATAATGCACTATGTTTCCATTCTAGGCAGCACTTGGCCCAGCTCCCAAATATGGATGGTCAGTCAAAAATATTTAACATGTAAATGATATGCATACAAATGAAATAATAATGTGTTGTTTAACATAATTACTGTCATTATTCTTAATTAAATGCGCCATCGGTTGGTTGGTATTCATCAATAAAAAATACTCAACACAAAATAGTTTTTCTCAAAACTCCGCGGATAGATTTTATTGAGCTTTGGTGTACAGACTAGTACAAACCCAAGGAACATAATTCACTATGTGTCCATTCTGGGCAGCACTTGGCCCAGCTCCCATATATGGATGGTCAGTAAAAATATTTAACATGTAAATGATATGCATACAAATGAAATAAAAATGTGTTGTTTAAAATAATTACTGTCATTATTCTTAATTAAATGCGCCATCGGTTGGTTGGTATTCATCAATAAAAAATACTCAACAGAAAATAGTTTTTCTCAAAACTCCGCGGATAGATTTTATTGAGCTTTGGTGTACAGACTAGTACAAACCCAAGGAACATAATTCACTATGTGTCCATTCTGGGCAGCACTTGGCCCAGCTCCCATATATGGATGGTCAGTAAAAATATTTTACATGTAAATGATATGCATACAAATGAAATAAAAATGTGTTTTTTTAACATAATTACTGTCATTATTTAATCAAATGCGCCACCGCACCGGTTGGTTGGTATTCATCAATAAAAAATGCTCAACCAAAAATTCGTTTTTCTCGAAACTCCGCGGATAGATTTTATTGAGCTTTGGTGTACAGACTAGTACAAGCCCAAGGTTCATAATGCACTATGTGTCCTTTCTGGGCAGCACTTGGTCCAGCTCCCATAAATAGATGGTCAGTAAAAAATATTTAACATGTAAATGATATGCATACAAATGAAATAATAATGTGTTGTTTAACATAATTACTGTCATTATTCTTAATTAAATGCGCCATCGGTTGGTTGGTATTCATCAATAAAAAATACTCAACACAAAATAGTTTTTCTCAAAACTCCGCGGATAGATTTTATTGAGCTTTGGTGTACAGACTAGTACAAACCCAAGGAACATAATTCACTATGTGTCCATTCTGGGCAGCACTTGGCCCAGCTCCCATATATGGATGGTCAGTAAAAATATTTAACATGTAAATGATATGCATACAAATGAAATAAAAATGTGTTGTTTAACATAATTACTGTCATTATTTAATAAAATGCGCCATTGGTTGGTTGGTGTTCATCAATAAAAAATACTCAACAAAAAATTGTTTTTCTCAAAACTCCGCAGATAAATTTTATTGAGCTTTGGTGTACAGACTAGTACAAGCCCAAGGATCATAATGCACTATGTGTCCATTCTGGGCAGCACTTGGCCCAGCTCCCATAAATGGATGGTCAGTAAAAAATATTTAACATGTAAATGATATGCATACAAATGTAATAATAATGTGTTTTTTAACATAATTACTGTCATTATTTTGAATAAAATGCGCCATCGATTGGTTGGTATTCATCAATAGAAAATACTCAACAAAATATAGATTTTTTCAAAACTCCTCGGATTGATTTTATTGAGCTTTGGTTTACTGACTAGTAGAAGCCCAAGGTACGTAACGCACTATGAGTCAATTCTGGGCAGCACTTGACCCAACTGCCATAAATGGATGGTCAGTAAAAATTATTTAAAATGAAAATTATATGCATAAAAATTAAATAAGAATGTGTTGTTTAACATAATTACTGCCATTATTTTTAATAAAATGCACCATAGGTTGGTTGATATTCATCAATAGAAAATACTCAACACAAAATAGTTTTTCTCAAAACTCCGCGGATAGATTTTATTGAGCTTTGGTGTACAGACTAGTACAAATCCAAGGAACATAATGCACTATGTGGCCATTCTGGGCAGCACTTGGCCCAGCTCCCGTATATGGATGGTCAGTAAAAAATATTTAACATGTAAATGATATGCATACAAATGAAATAATAATGTGTTGTTTAACATAATCACTGTCATTATTTTTAATTAAATGCGCCATCGTCGGTTGGTTGTTATTCAGTTAAAAAATACTCAACAAAAAATAGTTTTTCTCAAAACTCCGCGGATAGATTTTACTGAGCTTTGGTGTACAGACTAGTACAAGCCCAAGGTTCATAATGCACTATGTTTCCATTCTAGGCAGCACTTGGCCCAGCTCCCAAATATGGATGGTCAGTCAAAAATATTTAACATGTAAATGATATGCATACAAATGAAATAATAATGTGTTGTTTAACATAATTACTGTCATTATTCTTAATTAAATGCGCCATCGGTTGGTTGGTATTCATCAATAAAAAATACTCAACACAAAATAGTTTTTCTCAAAACTCCGCGGATAGATTTTATTGAGCTTTGGTGTACAGACTAGTACAAACCCAAGGAACATAATTCACTATGTGTCCATTCTGGGCAGCACTTGGCCCAGCTCCCATATATGGATGGTCAGTAAAAATATTTAACATGTAAATGATATGCATACAAATGAAATAAAAATGTGTTGTTTAACATAATTACTGTCATTATTTAATAAAATGCGCCATTGGTTGGTTGGTATTCATCAATAAAAAATACTCAACACAAAATAGTTTTTCTCAAAACTCTGCGGATAGATTTTATTGAGCTTTGGTGTACAGACTAGTACAAACCCAAGGAACATAATTCACTATGTGTCCATTCTGGGCAGCACTTGGCCCAGCTCCCATATATGGATGGTCAGTAAAAATATTTAACATGTAAATGATATGCATACAAATGAAATAAAAATGTGTTTTTTTAACATAATTACTGTCATTATTTAATCAAATGCGCCACCGCACCGGTTGGTTGGTTTTCAGCAATAAAAAATGCTCAACCAAAAATTCGTTTTTCTCGAAACTCCGCGGATAGATTTTATTGAGCTTTAGTGTACAGACTAGTACAAGCCCAAGGTTCATAATGCACTATGTGTCCTTTCTGGGCAGCACTTGGCCCAGCTCCCATAAATAGATGGTCCGTAAAAAATATTTAACATGTAAATGATATGCATACAAATGAAATAATAAGGTGTTGTTTAACATAATTTCTGTCATTATTTAATATAATTTCTGTCATTATTTAATGAAATGAAATGAAATGAAATGAAATTGTTTATTCTGTAAATAGGATATTGGAATCACTTTTACACGTCATATTAAAAAGTTGTAAAAATAAGCTAGATGAGGTCGGCGTTTCCTATCTGACTACTCTGAGAAGAAAGGCCGAAACAAACTCAGAGGTCACCGTCTCCTTTAAAGTCCAGACATAATCTTGGTCAGGCCATATGAGGACCATGTAGATAAGAGTCTGAAATGGTCTTTTGAGGAAAGAACCACACAGATTTGAGTGGACCTGTCCAGTCAGTGCAAGCATTTGTCAGTAATAGTGGAGCTCAACTCAGAACTAAAGGAGCTCAACGACTCGACGAACAATACCAAAGAAAGGACGTTTGGGTAGGTCGCATAAAGTTCTCAAATTGCCAGACCTTCCCTAAAACTAACAGAACGAAAAATATATATCCACATAGTCCTCACATTCACAATAAAACAATACTTATAAGTAATCATCATGTCATTTTGTATACAATATTCAATAATGTCAATTTGTATATAAAACTGGTAGGTATATTTTTATGGCTTTCCATAATATTCAAAATGTCACAATGCTTAGCAGAGCGAGCAGCTCAATCCCATGCATTTTTGTCTTCTAAATAATCTGTGATTTTATAGTACCCTTTTTTACAAAGTTTGGTTTTAATACAGCTTTTAAATCGTTTAATGGGTAAGTTTCGAATGTCAATGGGAAGTTTGTTATAAAAGCGTATACATTGACCCATGAACGAGTTGCCTACTCTGTGGAGACGAGTGCGATGTACAGCAAGATTGTGTTTATTCCTGGTATTTAAACTATGAATATCGGACATTTTCTTAAACTTTGATATGTTTTTGTGTACATACAATAGGTTTTCAAATATATATTGTGAGGCTACAGTCAAAATATCTATTTCTTTGAATTTTTCTCGAAGGGAATCTCTTGGACCTAGGTTGTAAATGGCTCGAACAGCCCTTTTCTGTAAAACAAAGATAGCATTAATGTCCGCACAGGCTCCCCAGAGAAGAATCCCATAAGACAGAAGACTATGAAAATAACTAAAATAAACAATTCTGGCTGTATCTACGTCAGTTATCTGTCTAATTTAATAAAATGCGCCATTGGTTGGTTGGTGTTCATTTAAAAAATACTCAACAAAAAATAGTTTTTCTCAAAACTCCGCGGATAGATTTTACTGAGCTTTGGTGTACAGACTAGTACAAGCCCAAGGTTCATAATGCACTATGTGTCCATTCTGGGCAGCACTTGGCCCAGCTCCCAAATATGGATGGTCAGTCAAAAATATTTAACATGTAAATGATATGCATACAAATGAAATAATAATGTGTTGTTTAAAATAATTACTGTCATTATTCTTAATTAAATGCGCCATCGGTTGGTTGGTATTCATCAATAAAAAATACTCAACAGAAAATAGTTTTTCTCAAAACTCCGCGGATAGATTTTATTGAGCTTTGGTGTACAGACTAGTACAAACCCAAGGAACATAATTCACTATGTGTCCATTCTGGGCAGCACTTGGCCCAGCTCCCATATATGGATGGTCAGTAAAAATATTTTACATGTAAATGATATGCATACAAATGAAATAAAAATGTGTTTTTTTAACATAATTACTGTCATTATTTAATCAAATGCGCCACCGCACCGGTTGGTTGGTATTCATCAATAAAAAATGCTCAACCAAAAATTCGTTTTTCTCGAAACTCCGCGGATAGATTTTATTGAGCTTTGGTGTACAGACTAGTACAAGCCCAAGGTTCATAATGCACTATGTGTCCTTTCTGGGCAGCACTTGGTCCAGCTCCCATAAATAGATGGTCAGTAAAAAATATTTAACATGTAAATGATATGCATACAAATGAAATAATAATGTGTTGTTTAACATAATTACTGTCATTATTTTAATCAAATGCGCCACCGGTTGGTTGGTATTCATCAATAAAAATTTTGGCACAGAGTGGAAGGGGAGGGGGGTGTTAAGGTCCTTTTTTTTCAGATTTTCTTGAATAACTTTAAGACTGCAACCTACAGCAAAAAAATACTAAAATTAATCTTCACTAAATTCTCTACGAAAAAGTCATTTACACTTTTTCGTTGGGATCTGTAATTAAGAAGATAATATGGGGAAGGGAAATGGATAATTTAAAACAAAATTTTGTTTTTGTTAAATATGACACGTATATACCTAAAAATAAAATCAGCATTAAACCACAACATCTAAACTATCGACATCGTCGACGGTGTCCTCGATGGGGATTCCGTTAGTATACGAGCGGGAGCATACGCCGCAGACACTAGAGCGGAAGATGCCTGCTTTCCAGCACCCGTAGCGCACCCCATACCCAGTCGTGCATCGGCAAAATACGAGGCATGCCTTTAAAGTTTTGTCGTTTGAAGAAAAAAACACAAGTTGTGCATCGGCAAAATACGAGGCATGCCTTTTAAGTTTTGTCGTTTGAAGAAAAAAACACAACTAGAACCTTATAGTACTTTTTATTGTTTTTCAAAGTATTCACCACGTAGCTTAATACACTTTTCTATTCGCTCAAACCAGTTATTATAACATTTATTCCACTAAAGTGGGGGTGTTCAAAATGGCTGACTTGAAAGCGTCGACTGCTTCTTCACCGGACTGGAACCTTTGACCACGAAGACTTTTCTTAATTTTAGGAAATGTAAAGAAATCGTTAGGGCTTAGGTCAGGACTGTATGGAGGATGGTCAAGAATTTCCACTTTTTCCTGCTTCAAATACTCAATCGTTTGACGAGCGCTGTGTGAGCTTGCGTTGTCGTGGTGCAGGATGATGCGTCGCTTTGAGTTAGTATTTCGAAGATCGGCGATGACTTGTGGTAAACAAACTGTGGTATACCACTCTGCGTTAACCGTTCTACGATCTTCAAGTGCAATAGTCG
This sequence comes from Lithophane semibrunnea, assembly GCA_947363905.1. Lineage (NCBI taxonomy): Eukaryota > Metazoa > Arthropoda > Insecta > Lepidoptera > Noctuidae > Lithophane > Lithophane semibrunnea. The sequence goes on from OX376186.1 coordinate 8,436,310, forward strand.
CAACATGGCCGGTTTTTCCAACGAACGTGGCCACCATCTTCTTTGAAGTGCTTCGAGAACGAACAAAGTGCTTCGAGAACGAACAACTTTAGTCGGCTTTGGCTCGTCTTGAAAGACCCAGATTGTAGATTGTTGTTTGGAATCAGGATCGTAGACATAGATCCAAGATTCGTCACCACTGATGATATCGTAGACGTGATTTGACTGTCCTCGGTTGAACCTTTGCAGAGTTTTCTTACACCATCTGATGCGGGCCGCCTTGTGATCGTCGGAAAGCAGATGCGGTATCCAATGGCAAACTAGCTTTCTCACACCAAGCGCTTCATGCAAGATCTTCTGAATGGTTGTCCCTGAGATGCCTAATAGAGCCTCTATCTCTCGATACGTCACATGACGATCTTCGAGAATTAGTTGTCTCACAGCAATGATGTTATCTTCAGTGAAGGCATCTTCAGTGAAGGCGGATTTTGGGCGTCCTTCGCGAGATTTGTCACTAACACTAGTATGTCCACGCTGGAATTCTAAATACCAGCGTTCGACAGTCCGCAGACATGGGGCTTCATCACTGAACACAGATGTTAGCTCTTCAAAACACTGAAGCCGTGTCAGGCCTCTTCTAAAGTTGTAGAAAATTATTGCACGAACATTTTCCTTAGAAAGATTCATTTTCGTACGTAACCTGACAGATTCCAATCGACGCTGTGACTAAACAATAGCATTAATCGTAATACTATCAACTGTTTTGAGATTCCAAATTTAAACACATTCGAATATAGAACAGTTCCAAATTCAAAATTGCCGGGAAATATGGAAACGACAGAACTTAAAAGGCATGCCTCGTATGGTGTTGAGTATTTAATCAGGTGCCACGGGGTCGTTGGTCGTCACCGGCATTAGGTCTCCGTCAGGATGAACGGCGTATTTATCGTTGAATTTATGCCTAAGAATTGCTTCTCTATTGCTTCTATTTGCTTCCTATTCTCAAACAATTGCTTCCATCGTATTCAAGAAGAAAAAAAAAAACATTTTAAGGGTGACCGTTCATTCTGATGTCAGGACGGCCGGTCACAGAGTCGTAGTGTCCCTGATAAATAGAATTATTGAAATTCACGGTGGCCATTAATTACTTCCCGTATGCTTCTCTCAATTTTTACTAGGAGTGGGCGTTGCGACGACGAACCGTTTCCAAAGACCGTTTTATGTTCTGCGATGATGGAACCGTTTTACGTCCTGGGTTCAAACAGTCTTCGTTGCACAAACCAGTCTTCGAATTATTCAGTGCGATTCTTTATTTTACGTCTTTGAAAATACAGTCGAGAACGCAATGATAAATGATTCAACGAACGGAACAACACGAGTAGACGAGTCGTCGTCTTCGAACGACCGAACGGAACGCGACAAGTAGTAGACGGACGGACGACGAGTCACTCGTCGTTCGTCGCCGTCGTTTACAAAACAGTCCTTGCAATAAAAAGTGAACTTTATACCAATGATATAGAGTCGATAATATATTACGAGTTGTCAATGCGTCTCGTTCCGTTTGTTTGCAAAACAGTCCTTACAATAAAAAGTGAACTTTATATCACTGATATAAAGTTCACTTTTTACATACAGTCGATAATGCTATTTCTTGGAATTCGAGCCGATATGAACGTCTCGTCGCGTGGATGTTACCTATTTGTTTGTTTACATTTTTTTGGGCCAGTCAGTCAGTTGCTAACTTGCTAATAAGTTGTTAATTTGTTATTGAGCACGCGCAAAGAGAGCTTTATGTATTTGTTTTTTAAATTTTTTGTTGTTGTTAGTTTGTTTGCAAATAGGTGTTATTTCTGGAAATATATAAGTGAAGTGTACATATCGTGTTAGTTGTTGTTTAATTAGTAGGATATAAAATAATTTTAATTAACGCTAATAAAACCCGATCGTAATGTCGGCGGCGCGAAAAAACGCTAGTGTTTTATGGTCGCATTTCGAAAAAGACAATGAGAAGTTGAAACTAAGAAACTGCAACTATTTCACTCGACGAGAACGTCGGGAACGTCGAAAAGATGACAACGACGAGAACGTCGAAAAGACGGCAACGCAATTATTCTTCGTCTTCAAACCAGTTGCAACGACGACCGTTTCTTGCAACCGTTTTCGTCGTCTCGAAAACGGTTGCGTTTCGTCCGCGAAAAATTCGACAACGACCCACCACTAATTTTTACAACGATAATACTGTAACTAGCACGGCAATAATGATGGCAACAAAAGTGTTATTATCAATATTTTTAGCGTCGAAAAAAAATAAAGCAATACTCTTATTTAACATTGCAGTTATGCTTGAGTAGGCGTTAAATCTATCGTATTTAGGGACAAAAAATCATACAAATGTATTATTATACACCTTTAAATAATATTTAAATTCTAAAGGGAGTATCTGATGCAGCTTTATAACAATAAAGAGTAGAAAAAAAGAGGCTTCCGGCGACTGGGACCGCAATTAACTAGGACCGCGGTCCCAGTCGCCGGATCCGTAAAAAATAAATATTTTTCTTCCGGCGACTGGGACCACTCATAAATGATAACTGAAATCAAAAAATGTACAGTCAAACGAAAATTTTTTAGATGTAATAATTGAAGAAAAATCCTTTTTGATTTAAAAACATCATTTATTGATATAAAAAAACAGCCTCTGACTACAGTTCTGTTATTTAAAACTTTCATAATAAAAACATACACATAAATCATGCTAATAATAATAATCAAAAAATAACATAAATCGTGCTTATAATAATAATCAACAATTTTTAAACAATTAAAAATCAGAAAGTAATTATTTATCACAAAATCAGCCTTTAGGTAAGTGGTACCGTAAATATAATAAAAAAATAACATAAATCACAATAAAAATTATAAACGTAGGTACTATCTATGTCAATCACAATTAGTTTAAAATGGCCGTTATGGCTTCACCCAAAATCAGTCAAGTAAATAATTATCACATAAAATATAAAAATAATGTTATAAATTTAAAACACCCTTTGACCACTGTTCTGTTATTTAAAATATACTTAACAAAAAGATACACATAAATCATGCTTATAATAATAATCAACAATTTTCAAACAATTAACAATCAGTAAGTAATTATTTATCACAAAATCAGTCTTTAAGTAGTACCGTAAATAAAAAAAATAAAAAATAACATAAATCACAATTAGTTTAAAATGTATAATCTAATCAGTCAAATTATATAATAACTTAAAACCTACATATAGATCAATTTATACCCATATCCGGAGTCAATGTTTATCGTAATCTCTCCAAAAAATGGCCGATACTTATTTTACAATTAAGTAAGTCAGTAACAGAATTATATTTTTTTTTCATCTTTGCAATCGAAGAATGCTTCCTCTTCGATATTTGAATACCGTTAGGATTTTTTAATGCTCCAGAATAGTATTTCATATGTTTTATGAGGCCTTCCAGCAACTGGGCAATGTTTGGCTTTGGTTTGATGTACTTTCTAATGTGGCTATTCCATTGCTCGACAGCATTATTTGTTTTGTTTAATTCTCCATAAGTAATAAATGTACCTGCGAGTGTTGAATTTTCTAGCCATGTTTGTACAAAGTAGTCATTCAAGTTTGTAATTTCTGCACTAATTGGCGACTCTTCCATGACATACAACCAGCCATCGTCGACCATATCTAGTGGGAGATGAGAAAGCGCCGAACATAGCTGAACATCGTCTTTTCCTGGTTGAGTTTTGTCGACGCCCAATTCCTTCGCTTTACGCCACAAACTTTTTTTGAAGTGATAAAAGCAACCTACTATTTTCACACCAGGGAAAAAATGTTTGACCGCTTGTATTGATGAAACTTCGAAGTCCATGGTCATTACAGCCGGCTCCCATTCGGGTATCTGGCTTTGTATGAGTTCAAAAAGCAACTTATACATAGACTTCTTCTTATCAGGTAGAAGTGCGTAAACTACTGGAACAACATTTACGTAGTCTTCATTACTTCCAACATCTGCATGTATAGTATAGAGTTGATAAAATGACTTAATACAAATTTTAAATGTGCCATCAATATAGAAATGTTTGCACAATTTAAAATATTTTTTAATTTCTTCACTTGCAAACACAATTACGCGCTTTTTTTTGCCCGCTATAGTCAGCAAGCAGCATTTTTTGGTACTTTTTTGGTACTTCGACGTCGGCAGCTCTGTGAAAAGTTACTTTTTTTGCTCCAATACCATCGTTTCTTTTTTTGTAGAGTCGCTTTTCTATGTTGTGAAATTGTGGTAATTGTGTAACATACTGTATACCCTCGTCTTTAAGAACTTCCATATTAATTTCAAACACTTGCGCAACAGGGATATTTATATCCTTTTGAACATCTTCTACACATTTTTTGCATTTGGCGGTTCACTTTATCTTTCGCGAGATCAATAGGTTCATGACAATGAGCAGTTTCGTTCAAAATAGTCATCGCATCGACTCTGATTTTTACTGTCGCGTTGCAAACATTTTTTCTTGCACATCGCCATAGTTTTGAGCCATCTTTGTTTATTCTTTTAAGAATATATTCATAGCCAGCTCTTCGCAAAAGTTCACGTCCTCTTTGTGTGACATCAATATAAAACGACTGTTCACCACGTGAAGTTGAAGGACTTTTTTCATCCATTTTGATAATTCTAAAATCGAAAAAAAAAAAAAACTACAGATAATCTTAACAAATGACATTTTTTTTTGTGATAGTAAAAAGTCGCATCAAAGATGAGAAGCAATCTAAAGTAAAAATTTTTGTAACCACGTCGTTTAACCCCCTTATTAGCTTGTTTTGTTTATAAATAAGTTACTAAAAAATTGTTTTACATACCTGAAGAGTATTAAATTAAGTCACTATACACCACCACTTACATCACACAATTTGCAACAAATATTCAGCGCAGTATCTTACAATGTAGATCATATGACACTGTCTGATGCAAAACCTGACTTTCTTAAACTGATAAGCTTCTTGTTCGTGATTGGCCGAGCCAGTCATCGGGCAATGCAAAATTTCTCGTTTATAACAAAAGGGCTACCTGACCTTGAAATCGACAGGCAAAACGGACTCGAGTTAGAGTGTGATAGTATTATACAATGCTATGCCCTTTGTGTGTGTTTTACCTGCCTGTGTGAATTATGTAAAAACGGGCTAGCTTAATCTATTACTAAGCGCATAGGATAAAATCATGTCTAGAACGAGTCCAATGATATTCATATAAATAATTTAGAAATTTTTTCGTTTGACTGTACCGATTTTGGCTTGAATTATAGATTTTTTTAAGTTATCTATGAGTGGTCCCAGTCGCCGGAAGAAAAATATTTACTTTTTACGGATCCGGCGACTGGGACCGCGGTCCTAGTTAATTGCGGTCCCAGTCGCTGGAAGCCTCGAAAAAAATACGTATGTTTGTGACAACAGTTTCTTAATTCATTGTTTTAATATACATAATGCAATGTGGTACAACCTTTTTGTTACTCCTTACAACTCTCTTGCTTAGATAATCATAACATTCCCATATATTTTCACGCCTACAATGTGCTTTATAGTGACCCATCGTACCAATAGCACGCGAAACAAATTCAATGATTGAAAGCAGTTAATATTCATTATTATGTAAAACCAACCTTGGAGGCGCTTCATGTACAAACATCAGTTGATCCAGTACTTCAAAACTTATTAGATTCCTTAGCTTAAACGACATGATACCATCACATGAAAGTCGACGGCATCGAGTCATGTCCATATTGTTGATCAGTGAACTTACAGCTACAGAATTTGTGTCACTAAATATAATAGTCACTTCTTTTTAATAACTTACTTAGCTGTAGGCCACCGGTACAATACGATAGATTTAACGCCTACGCCAACTCAAGAATAACTGCAATGTTAAATAAGAGTATTGCTTATTTTTTTCTTACGGATGCAATATATAGATAATATATAGCCTATTTACTACAATGCGTGCGTGCATACATACATACATGCCCTCGAAAACATTACACTCCTTCTGGGGCAGTCGGGTAATGAGATAGTCTGGCTGTATGACCGTTTCCCTTTGGCAATTCCGAAGGCATATTAAACTAGATGCTAAAGAAATCTCTTTGCAAAAAGTGCCTTTAATGTGCCTATTTGAAATAAATTATTTGACTTTGACAACGCAACATTTACTTAGATCTAAAGAAAACATTTTTTTGAAATGTTCTTTTTGCATCCAAAAAAACCTGAGCCTGGCGTTGTACAAACTACTCTTAACTTGACGGAAATCTGGAAGAATGTCCAAAAACTCTTCATTTTCTTTAAAAGGTCACTGGGCATTTTTGACCCAGTGCCTCGAAGTACGCGTCCATTACCTACTGAAATGTGGTTTGTTTTGAAGGTTTAGGGTTAACATTTCACGGAATGTTTTTATTTTAATCCAAATGTATGGGGAAAAAAGTTATGGGCATTTTTGTCCCGGTGCCTCGAAGTACGCGTCCATTGCTGAAAGGTGGTTTGTTTTGAAGGTTTAGGGTTAACATTTCACGGAATGTTTTTATTTGAATCCAAATGTATGGAGAAAAAAAGTTATAGGCATTTTTGTCCCGGTGCCTCGAAGTACGCGTCCATTGCTGAAATGTGGTTTGTTTTGAAGGTGTAGGGTTAACATTTCACGGAATGTTTTTATTTTAATCCAAATGTATGGGGAAAAAAAGTTATGAGACTTATTGATTTTCAATCACTACTACTAACTGTGACACGCTCTCTGGCGCTCGTAAGGAGCAATCCACATTGCAGTACAGAGTTTAGAGGCCCTCTGTTTAACACAATAAGCCTAATACCTGTTTCAATGTGCGTTGGCTCGCCAGAGTCGATCAGCAGGCTTAGCACGAGCACCGTTTCGTCGACGGTAGAGTAGACAAAAATGACGTATCATCAGGCCCTGAACACCATCTAGTGTCAAAGCACTTGTCAATTCATAACCAATGAGTGCAAACACGATGTTACTATCTTGTTTGATTGAGGTTTTCTCATGGCCACCTTCCGGCTCCATCATCAGGCCCTGAACACCAGCTAGTGTCAAAGCACTTATCAATACATGACCAACGAGTGCAAACACGATGGTGCTATCTTGTTTGATTGAGGAGTTCCCAAGGCCACCTTCCGACTCCATCATCACGCCCTGAACACCACCTAGTGTCAAAGCACTTGTTAATACTTGACCAATGAGTCCATACACGATGGTGCTATCTTGTTTCATTGAGGAGTTCCTATGGCCAAATTCCGGCTCCATCATCATACCCCAGCAACATGGTCTCATTTTTTCAAAATGTCTCGGTAGTTGTATAAGTATGCCAAGTTTCAGCTTAAACAGATGCCAGGAAGTGCTTGAAAAATTGATGACAATTGGAGTAACTAGAAACACATATGGTCACCTTCCGGCTCTATCATCAGACCCTGAACACCACCTCGTGTCAAAGCACTTGTTAATACGTAACCAATGAGTCCAAACACGATGGTGCTATCTTGTTTGATTGAGGAGTTCCTATGGCCAACTTCTGGCTCCATCATCAGACCAGCTCCATGATATAATTTTTATGTAAAAATAAACATTATCTTACTTAACTCTCTAAAAATAATGTAGGTAGGTAACTATTTTCACGTTGGATCGGGGATTAGTCATAAACTAGTATTTTTTATAAATGAGTGCTTGTAATGACGCGGGAGAAACTGCGGGGAACAAGATAGAAAAGCTCCTAAACATTCTTGTACCTTTTTAGGAAGATCTTTGTGCATTTTTGTACCTACGCATTTTATATACACTTGGGAGCAAATAAATCGAGCCACTTCCTTTTTTCCAGCATTGTGGTTATTATTTTTAGTATTATGGAATGCATCGATTCGAAAGATATATCGCCTAAAAGGTTGTTTAATAACCTTTACAATGAGGGTAAATTATTGAATAATAACCTCATTGAATGATAAATTATTGGCTCTGAAAGAAAAATGGTAATGTTGATAGAAAATGTAGTAGGCTTAGAATAGTCTAGAAAAACAATTAAAAACGAAATTATTGCAAAAAAAATATTCTTAATAGCTGGTATTACCCCCCGTGCCCTGATGCATTCTTGTAGTCTTTAAGTTATCGATCTGATCAGCGTTACGATGACATATTGTGGTATGTTCTCCCACTCTTCAAGCACAGCGACTTTAAGCTTGGGAATGGATGAAACAGCGGGAACCTTGGTTCGGACTTAGCTCGTCCAATAGGTGTTAGATCGGGTTCAAATCCGGGCTTTGGGCTGGCCACAAAATTTGTTGAATCCCGGTCGCCGATAAGTACTCCGTAACCATCAGCGCGGTATGAGGTCCCGCATTGTCATGCATAAACAAATTTTCTTCGTTAAAACCAGCATACGGCATTACGTGGTCTTTGAGAATATCAGTTATGTATCGGTCAGCTGTTAATCCACGTCTATCACTTCCATCGTTGACGGGGTTGACGAAGACAAGTTCCGTTTTTCCGTCTAGAGAAATTCCTCCCCGCACCACACAAGAACCACTGCCAAAATTAACAGTTTCTCGAATGCAACATTGGGCAAATCTTTCACCAGATCGTCTATACACTCGGTTTCTCCCGTCATTGCTAAAAAGACAGATTCTCGACTTGTCAGAAAACAAAACTGACCTCCAGTCTTCTAAAGTCCAATTAATGTGTTGTCGAACAAACTCCAGGTGAGATCGGCGGTGAGCTACAGTTAATTTTGGGCCAGTTGCCGGTTTGTGTGATGTTAAATTTTGTTCCTTTAGGCTTTTTCTCACTGTTCACCTACTGATTTCGACACCTCGTACGTCACGTAACGCTAGCTGTAGCTGAACAGCATTAAGACCCCGGTAGCGCAACGAACTGGTTGCAATAAAGCGGTCGTCACGTTCTGTAGTTGCCCGTGGTCTGCCGGTTCCAGGTCGCCGAACAAAAGCACCAGTCTCCAGATACCTGCGGTATACCCGCTGTACCTTTGAACGACTCAAATGAAGTCTACGTGCCACTTCACATTGTCCGTGTCCAGCCTCAAGTAAAGCTACAACTTGGGCAGCTTCCGTCGGTGTAGTATCCATTTTATCAGGCTATTTGATTTCATAGACACAGATACAGTCAACAATAACACGTCAATATGGGTATAATTTACAAAAACCCCAATATAACCTTTTTTAATGGAGTACAATCAAAATGGCATAAGCAAATTAAATGCGATAATTTTATTCTACCCTTTAAACTTTAATTAAAAATGTAAATTTGAAAACTAACTACCCTCATTATAAAGGCTATTAAACAACCTTTTAGGCGATATATCTCTTGAATCGATGCGTTCCATAATACTAAAAATAATAACCACAATGCGTGAAAAAAGGAAGTGGCTCGATTTATTTGCTCCCAAGTGTATTTGGATACATAAGAAAATTCGTTTTTTTATATTAATTCTGTTTTAAAAATGCTTTCCCATACTTTTGAGGAATGCAAATCATCTCATTGGGTAGTATTCATGGTCTTTAACATACTCCGATTATTTTCGTTAGTGGTCGCTGGTGGGTCACAGGTCTGAACAAAATGCCCGTTTATCTTTGACATGCATTCTTCATACAAAGATAGAATGGGAGTCAAATTCTGGCAAACTTGTTGCTTACATTTAGCTAGAGCTAATTCAATTTCCATCTTTGAAAGTCTGGTTCACAGCAATGCGGCTTCTCTCTTCGAATAGTTTTTTGGTCGACATCTAAAGTAAGTGTTGCGTTGCACTCTTTACGCAACGCCATGAAATAGAATCGGCTTTGTTATTTTTCTTTGATACGTAGCGTAATTCGTTATATATTTCTATATGTATGTTGCCGCCAGTTTAACCATACAAAAAAAGCATTAAAAAATGTAGATAGCTCTATTTGCACATTTTATATTAATTTCTTCTTTTGTCCATTCTTGTGACTCGCATCCAGCCCAACATCTCTTCATCTCCGCTACATGCAATCTTCTCTCATCCCTCTTCTTCACGGCCCTAATAGATAAATATTTAAAAGTCGTTATAAACTTGATTTTTGGGTATAGCTTGTCCATGTCCACTCTGAAATGATGCGCCCCACTACCGTATTTCCGCACACTGATTATACCGGATTTCTATGGGTAAAGCGGTAGTGGGGCACGTCATTTCAGAGTGGACAAGCTATATCTTATATTTATGGCGGCCATCTCTGCAACAGTTCAATTTGCAATATCTGAAATGTTCGCGGGAGTAGTAGGTGCCCACGCCTCGGTTCCTGTGAATCAGTATGGCGGCCGTTGCGCGACTACAACGTGCATATCTCACATCGATTCCATTCATTTCGAAGCCCCCGCTTCTCACGTTTCACCCCCGAATCAAAGCCCGCTCATCAAATTCAAAACCTCAACAGCCCTTGCACCCCACCTCGCCCGTAAAACATCCCTTGCACCGTACCCCACACTTCAACAGCCCTTGCACTGAATCCCGCTCCTCATGCTTCCGTCCCGCGCCCAGCCGAACATTACCGTTCGATATTGTCGGGCGCGGTGTACACGAGGGGAAGATGCGGGTGCTCTTTGTTACTGCGTCGAGCAGTACCTATAAGTAATGCAAGATGGCGCCTTTGCAATGGCGCCGCGCGTGGGTAAAGTGCAAATACGCAGAGCGCATGCGTGAAATCGATTGCATTTGCTATGACCCAGCCGCGCCAATCTTCTACGGATCGGACTAGAGATCGGTCGTTCGGTATTTCATGCGTCGACGCATATATTTCAATGGTAGGAACGAATATTGACTATTAATCATAGTGAGTTTTGTTCTTAGTACGGAATGATTTGTGTATGATAAATTGATAATGCTAACACAGATTCTTTTTGATTATATTTTGTGAGGTGATCGATTATACTTCTAGTTCTTAGTGTGTATCCACTTTAAGAATTGAGGAATTAAGAATTTTATCCGTGAAAGAAGGTGATCACGCAGGCAATAACCCGGAGTTCAAAATGGCTGCCGATGCTGAAGAAGCGCATAGAAATAACGCAGTAGCAACGCGCATGCGTTTTAATTGACATCGACCCCAGTTAATTCTACGTAACTGTTTGGGACTGCGATTGACTAATTTTATCCGTTTCGAGCAAGTCGTGGGTCGATGTTTACCAGAGCAACTGCACAAAGGAATGTTTTGTCCACAAATGAAATGACCAAATGTGATGTGTTGTGTAAGTTGTGTATATTCATGATATAATTCTATGAGAATACTGCGAATTAAATCAACATTTTCTGGAACCCACCTAAAAACCAAGATGGCGGCCGATTAGCAGATAACGCAGATGAAGCATGCGCGCGCTACGTCGTCGTTCGCTTGAAACTTTTACAGCGGCCATTTGCAAACGCAGTTTTCTTCAGTTTGGCTAAGTGATTGGTGGTTTAGTACTTTACGTGTAGATGTTCAGAAGCAGAAATGGGTCAATTTCTAATAAGATTACTGTGGAGTGATAAGTGTGTGATATCGCACTAACAGTGATTCCTTTTTACGATAACATAATTTTTAGTATGGCGTGGTGTGGTGTGCGAGTTTATTTGCATTTTCAGTGAGTGTTTATTTTTATTAGAAGTCCTGTGTACTGTGTTTTGTTCATCATATGGAACGCTAATACGTCTTTAATCAATCGCATTAAAATGGCGGCCGAGCAGTACCTTAGTTTATAACTCACATTGTAAGTATTTCATAGAATAATTATAAATTGTTGATTTTCTGGTTTTGAATTGTCTGAATGGTCAATAGACAGTGGGACAATAGACAGTGTCGTGGGAGTCATTCAAGATGGCTGCCGATGACATTGCACTCTCCAGCTCTAGGATGCATAGACCGCGCATATTCGAACCAAACCATTTTACATAATTAACGTATAAGTTTCAAACTAGTTACCTAGGTCCTATCGACCTAGGTACCTAGTTTGAAACTTATAAGTTATTATCTACCATTATCATGAAGCACATTCTCTTCAAAAAGTTTTTTTTAATTATTTTTTTCGCACGTTGTCTCTTAACACATCTGACATTGGCAGAATTCTCGACAGCGGCACCATCGCCATAGACAAAAATAAATAAAGTAAAATACAATCATGAAACACATAATTATATGACAAATTGCGTCTAATATCTTATGAGTTCCAAGTCCTGGGAGTTACAAGATGGTGGCCAACGAGCGCGAGTCGCAGTTGCATCACGCATGCGTTGTATCGGTCGCTTTATAATTGTAAAGCGGCAATTTGTGATCGCTTGCTCACTGCTCAGTCCTTTCGGTGTCGTATTATTGATTGGTCGTTCGGTTATTAGTTCATAATCCGTCTGCGTTTTAATGGAAGAAATAAACGAAGACACTTTCCAATTAGATTATTGTGAAAATGTGGAATAATTTGTGTGTTATAAAGTGGCCGCAGCGCAGCTTTTACCTTTACAACTCACATTGTAAGTATTTCATAGAATTGTGATTTTTGTATTGTTTGATTGGTGAAAAAATGTTAAAAACACCAACTGCTAGTGTCTTTGGGTTGTCATTTAAGATGGCCGCCGCCGCCATTCCAACACGCCTTTCCAAAGAGCAGACCGCGCATGCGTCAGTGCTCAATAGAAAAGATTGAAACTACTAAGTTTCGAGAGTTCAAGATGGCGGCACAACTGCGCGTGACGCACTGACGCAGGTGCATCACGCTGGCGTGGCTGTCCATTTACAATCGCCCCACATTTCTTCCAGTCCTTTCCGGTTCGTACTACGAACTACAAAACAATTCGTTCGGTGGTTCAGAATCAGCCTCTGCGTTCCAATGGATGAAATGAACAATGACACTTTCCAATTAGATTATTGTGAAAATGTGGAATAGTTTTTGTGTTATAAAGTGGCTGCAGTGCAGCTTTTTCTTTAAGCTCATATTGTATTTCTAGAATAATTATACATTCTGGATTGTGGGCTTTGACACCAAGCCCACAATCCAGAATCCAGGAAATTTAAAAAGCACAAAGGATAGTGTCGGGAGGGAGGGTCATATAAGATGGCCGCTGTTGCCGAGGCAACGCGCCCCGCCCTTCAAAAGTGCAGGCCGTGTCAGTATTCTATTATGGGCGAATTTCACCAATGTTACTGAACGCGATCAGCACATCTTAACTGCGTTCAACAGCTGTCAGTGTCAATATTCCACAGAAAATAATGACACTGACCCTTAAACGTAGTTTATGTGCTGATCGCGTTCAGTTTCTTTGGTGCAATTCACCCTTAAACTTCTTTAAGTCGACTCCATCTAGTTTTATACAAGGTGGAGACGACAATACGACGAAAAATAAAACTCAGTGTTTAATAATGTTTATGACGTTCTCGGGCTACATACAAAAAATTTTTCAAATAAATCCAATAGATTAGTTACCATAGCTAGTCAAAGATCGGCAAACCGGCAAACATAGTCGGCCTATCACTACTATTTAGTTTGTTTGAAAAAATGACTTTTTAAATTTCGATGTTAGGATTTATTTGATAGTTCCAAAATACTCATAAACATTAGTATTGCCAGTGTTTTCATTTATTGTCGTTATTGATGTTGGAAACTGGAAATGAAAGGAAAAGGAAAAGGCGCTGGTTCTAGGTAGAAACAAAAGTATAATAAGTCAATCAAAGCAAGGAAAAATAGACAGATATAAAAGTAAAATATCATAAAAACGCTTGCACAGTTGTATTGTCGTCTCCACTTTGTATATGAAGTGTAAAAGTAATCCCGGTATCCTACTTACAGAAACAATTTCATTTATTATGATTTGGCTACTATTATAATTTGCATACTGAGTGTATGTATAATTTTAAAATATCAATTGGGACAAAATCTTGTGATCTTAGAACTCGCAAGTCCCGGTAGTTCAAGATGGCGGCCAAAGTGCACGCGTTGCAGCGTTTGCATGACGCATGCGTGATAACGATACCTTTTAAAATTTTACAGCGGCCATGTACAATCGCCTACCTCTCGCTCAGTAGTCCATTCCGGCCAGTCATAGTAGTGATCGGTCGTTCATAATCCTTCTCTACGTTTCAATGAAGGAAATAAATAGAAGCAATTTTCCCAATTAAATAAATGTGGAAGTGTGAAAAGATTTATGTGTGATATTGAATCTAGTGTATTGTTTTTTTTGTGTGAAAAAATTAGATTTGTCTACGTACGATGGTTCTTTGTGTTAAAAAAAATGTAGAATCATCATAATAAAACGCTCGTGGGTCAATCTATTAATCGCGTTAAAATGGCCGCAGGCCAGCACTTTCGGTTATGAAGCAAGTTGTAAGTATTTTATAGAATAATCTTAAGAACTGTATTGTATGGTTATTGGTGACAAATCGGTTTAAAACAACAAACTATCCTTTGTTGTTTTAAACCGATTTGTTGTAGTTGTAGGGTGGGGGTTATTTTAGATGGCGGCTGATTCGATGCTATCGCAACTGGCCTGTGCAAAAAGCACACCGTGCATGCGTTAAACTTCGTGCAAACTGGCGCGATATCGCAGGCACGACAGGCAGCGCCACTCTTGTCGCGCCCGCGATATCGCGTCTGAAATGAAATGAAATGAAATTGTTTATTCTGTAAATAGGATATTGGAATCACTTTTACACGTCATATTAAAAAGTTGTAAAAATAAGCTAGATGAGGTCGGCGTTTCCTATCTGACTACTCTGAGAAGAAAGGCCGAAACAAACTCAGAGGTCACCGTCTCCTTTAAAGTCCAGACATAATCTTGTTCAGGCCATATGAGGACCATGTAGATAAGAGTCTGAAATGGTCTTTTGAGGAAAGAACCACACAGATTTGAGTGGACCTGTCCAGTCAGTGCAAGCATTTGTCAGTAATAGTGGAGCTCAACTCAGAACTTAAGGAGCTCAACGTCTGTTTGTGGGAGCCTTAATGCTGGGACCACATAGTTCCGATACGACGAACTAACTTCGCGCGCTCTCCCTCGCAAACCGCTCGACGTCTTGCTGAGAAACAGAGAGCGCGTGAAGTATAGTTCGCATTATCGTGACAATGTAACCGTAGCATTATACATTGCGACCACATACCGGGGGTTCAAGATGGCTTCGAAGTGCGAGTGGCGCACTGACGCAGCTGCATCACGCAGGCGTGAGTGCCATTTGCAATCGGCTCCCTCTCGTCCAGTCTTTTCCGGTTCGTAGTAGTGATCGGGCGTTCAGTAGTTCATGTGCCTGCTAAATGCGTTTTGATGGAGAAAATTAATATAGATGACTCCCAATACTTAATGACTGTGGAAGTGTTAAATGATTTGTGAGTGATATTAATATAAGCGGTGTACGGCAGGTATTAATTTGTGAAATTTCAGTTATTCTGTGAGATGCCCGATTATAGTTCTGTGTGTATTTGCATATTCGTAATATTATATGTATCGTGATAAAATGACCGCTAATCAGTAGTTTTCATTAGGACTACCTAACAAAATTATGATAGATACAAGAAGAGGACCGCGAGTCGAAGTGGGGGGGTGGGAATAGTTAAATATGGCCGCCGCAGGTGCTGCACCACGCCCATCCAAAGAGCAGTGTTTAAACCGCGGAAGCGTCAGTGTCCGATCCGAATTTCTTATTCCTTATCTGACAATTTATAAATTGCAATAAATAAGATAAAAGTCACGTAAAGCTTATTGCGGCGAAATGGCTCTTATGCTAGGAGTTGGTGATTATAAGAGTACGATTTGAGCTGCCAATTTTCAAAAAGTCTCAAATCTCCGTGAGATTTTAGGAAAATAGTATAATAAAACAAATTATTTAAAAAACAAAAAACCCGCCTGCAAAAACGCATAACTTAAAAGAGAAAAACAAGCATTCTAATCTGTAGAATTTTGGTATCACAGGCGGGGAACAAACAAAAGTTACACCATATTTCAGGTTATTAGTTTGTTCCCCGCCTGTGATACCAAAATTCTACAGATTAGAATGCTTGTTTTTCTCTTTTAAGTTATGCGTTTTTGCAGGCGGGTTTTTTGTTTTTTAAATAATTTGTTTTATTTCAAGCTTTTTAGTTTTATTAATTTATATAGGTATTTGGAATTAACTCATTACTAGCTTTTATTTGATACCAATATTGTAATTTATTTAAAAAAAAAAACCTTCCCCTTCCTTTTTTTTTTGTTTCCAGATGGAATTAAAAAAAAAATATATAGCCTATGTCACTCGCACAATTAAGAGGAATCTAACGACACCTCAAATGTTAAAATCCATCAAGCCATTTAGGCTACAGAGCGTGCCAAAGAAATAGACATACATACATACATACATACATACATACATACATACATACTCTCGAAAAACATTACCCTCCTTCTGGGGCAGTCGGGTAAAAATACAGCAATTTTACAATCGGTTTACTAATGATAAGCATAAAATATTTATTGGCATAACGCAATTGAACATAATGATAATTACGCACAATATTATTAGGCATGCCTCGAATAATCGAACCCACATTGAATCTACCGGTAATATTGAAGTTAGCGATAGGACTTAGCACTTCGCGCCCACCCCATCTAACCCGGAGATATGCGATATGAACCCGTAGCCCGGAGATGCATCATTCAAACCCGGAGTCTCCGGGTCAATCCGGGAGGGTTGGCAGCCGTATATACGATATAATTAATAATTGACTAATAATCAAATGCTTTCTTGCACGTGCCGATGCGTTGTATGTACACCTTTGGGCTAATTTTTATTTGCACCATACGGCCAGTAATATGAATTGAAATGTATGAGCAGGATATTCGGGAAAAGAACGTATTTGAAAATTGCTGCTTAAAGCCTGTGTCGTTTGTACAATAATTGAAAAAGTTGTTTTATTTTGTTGTTATTACGACAAACTGAATTCTCCTGAATTCAGTTTATCGTAATAACAACAGACAACGTTTCTGAACAAAATCTTCAGAAACGTTGTCTGTTTTCACTGAATCTGTCGTTTTTGGTGTTGTATAAGATAATCATACCGTTGTATTGTTAACAGATATGTACGGATCGCCAACGCACTCGAGCTTCGAGGTCTTGGATCCCCATGATCCCACTCTGAGTCGTCTTGCTACGCTTCTCTTCAAGCGTACTAATGAGTACTTGCAAGGCGAAATCGCTTGTGGCGGGGTAAGCTTTTATTAATTTTCAATTTTTTATGAGCTCTTCTTTTACTGCTAATGCCACAAATTATTAAATTATCCAGTATTGCATCAGGAACCTAAAAATACATTTTTGACGTGGCCCCCGGTAATTAAACGTCTTTCACGCTTAATGAATAATTAATAATGTATTTAACATTATACGTGCAGAATGATTACCTCAATTTTGTGATTAGATCATTATAAATTGACAGACATTTACTGACAGCATCTCTTATCTTAAACTTACTGGAGCTTTTTAATCAGTTACGCAATCTCAGTCTTAATCTTTCATCATTTGCGAATAGTCGACAAATTTTTCGTTTCTTTGTTAGAAAATGCTTGTGACTGTCAATAATTTGGAAATTATTTTTTTTGTTTCTCCTACACACCTTTTGTCAGTCATGACTGAAATTCCGTGAGTTTTATCAGCTCCACAACAAATAAAGAAAAAATAAATTAGCTATGAATGACGTTTTCGAAAGTTCTGAGCTCTGCAACCACGAAGGAGTTCGTACACCGCCGCTATAGAAGACCTTCTAAAACGTCATTCATAGCTAATTTAATTTTGTCTTTATCTATTGTTAATGTTTTCCGAGCGCCTTCTCTCGTCATATAAATGGTGGATTTTTGAGATGGGGCAGTAAGGGCAGGTACCTAAAGCGTTGCAGCTACAGGGAAATGGTCCTATGAGACTTTTTGTGTTAGTTTGATCTGCGTTCACACACAGAGTTCTATTCGTGTACGAGTATCACAAAGGTCTGAAAATCATTTAAAGGTGCCTCTAGGTACCTACCTACAGCCTTTTTATAAAAACCTTGTGCCAAGTCTTCCCAAAATATTAACACTACAAAAATCTAAGTCTTTAAATATATGTTATAATTCTCATTTTTTTTGTCCTTAGGACCATTACATGTTACTGGAAGAGATAAATCGTACGGCTATTACTAAGTACACTGACTTGCGTAATCTAGCCGTTAACTTGAACAGGACGCTGACGGAATACAATGATATATGTAAGTAATAGTTCATTTTAAATTGTGTACCTACTCGCGAAACAAAACGACACTTTAGTTTTCTTCCGAAGAAACCATAGTTTTCTTTCCGCGAGTGTACGCCCACAGATTTATGTGGATGCATCCAAATGTGCTGCCATTTGACCACCTCCAATAGCATCAATGAATACTGTATTTTTACAAGCTTTTTTTAGTTGCTATGTATTGGTCAAATGTTCAATTGTTCAGTCTTGCAAGCTGAATAAAACCACTTCTTCTACTGAGTTTACATTTAACATTTTTATTTGCTCAAACAGATGGCAGCACCATCAGGCCGCTACTTGCGCAAGTAGACGACATAGACGTGATGGTGGCCAAACTTGAGGAGAACGCTTATCGCCTGGATAGCTACACTAAGCAGCTGAAGACCCGCGTAAAGGACATGTACGACACCAAATAAATGGTACCGTAACTTGCAGCTTAAAATGTACCAAATTCTGAACCCAGTTCCAATTAATGAATTTTTAAACGGTAGTTGAAGAGTTCGATATAATGTTGCTATGTAGACGACTTTCTGCCCCAGGCGCTTGCTTTCAGTGCGCGCCTGAGGGCTTTACTGATTGGATTGAAAGAATTATTACCATCGGAAAGGTGAACTTTAGTACCAAATTTTATAAAAAATCAAAAATTATTCCTCTTCTCTCGTGTCAACATGAGCGTATGCAAGAACAAAGTCTTTACGCCATGACAAAATGATTGCGGTTTAAATACTTCCCAAATTTGGCATCAGAGCTGGCTACTCCGCTCGACGGTACCTATTAAAGTATCGTCAACTTTGGAGGCGCTTTCCAAAAGCTAATTTCGAAAATCATATAAATTAATTTATTGGGCTACGTTCAGAATTTGACCTTGGATGTTTTTGAAGTAAAAGTAGATTAGGAGAGAACTTAGTTCTCTTATATTTATATAATATGTCTATTGAATAACAGCAACAGAAGGCAAGGCTCTAAGATTGAAAAGTTAGAAGAGAGGGTAAGACCCAGACTATGGAAAATTTCAAATATTGTATTCCTCGTCTTTTGAGTACCTTTTGATATTCGTAATAGTTTTGTACATTTTCAATACTTGGAATGCCGTAAACTTAACGCAGATGTAGGTTAGGACTATTCAACATCTCGACAGCTGCACGCAGCGTCGGAAGGCGCGATCTTAAAGACGTCGCATGTTGTTGGGCCTTGTACACTCGCAACTTCAGAAAAACACATCTGTCTCTTTGATTCTCGGATATTATATTTCCACGAGTTCATGTTCTCTGCGGAAATTTTCTTCTTAGCGTGTCAACAGCAACCTTAATGGACTCGGCCCAGAATTCGGCTACGTGTTTGACTCTGCGAAAATATATAAAGTAATGTTCTTGGTTTTTGTCTGTATTTATCTCAGTTAGTATCCACAGAAATGGGATTGCATTCTTGGGGCCTTATGTCTCATGTTGCTCGTCCTAATCTTAACGGTATTTAGCCACGTGTATCAATTCTATTGTGTAACCATTTAATGTTAAGCTGATATTACTTTGTGCAGCATTAGTAAGGACGTGTTACTTTTTCAATAATTGTTGTATTAATGTGCTTGATAACCATAAACATCAAAAGTATGTAAAGGTAAATAAAACTATGGGCTATGACGTTTCGTGTTTCCGGTTACAATTTCCCGATATATACCGCGTCCTATGCTGTAATCAATATTTCTGTATTTTAAAGGATCGAACGATATGAAAGCAATTAGAATAGGTGTCTTACATTTGAAATGTTTATGAAACGTATTCCATAGATGTTAAACAAAAAAAAAACATCATCTATCATATTACATTAAATTACTTCTCTGCGAAAACAACATTTTATTATAATTATTATCTATATAAATAAAAATGAATTGCTGTTCATTGGTAAGCGCATCACTGGAGAACGGCGGAACCGATTTGGCTATTTTTTGTTTTAAAATGTTCGTAATAGTCAGAGTTAGATTTTTTGGAAAGAAGAATTATTATTGTTAAAGTTTCCCGGAAAATGTTCAAATTCGAGGATGAACGTCCTTTTTTTCATGAAATTTTTGTATGAACTTAAGACCATATTCAAACGATAGTTAGGATATGCATAATTCTCATTTTGTATTATTTATGGTCATGGAGAAGCAATCAGAAAAAAAAACGGGAGAATATTGCGCAAAATAAATTCTGGAGAACGCTACTCCGCTATTAAATAAACAAACAATGTTTACCGAGGTAAAGTTTGATATTTAATTTATTGAAATTTTTATTGGTGGGACAGACGTCAGTCTGTCGGATCAGCTAGTTATATACAAGGTTATTGGTTATATGTTGGCAATCTACTAAGGAGATGTAGGAGAGGTCATTTTAAATCAAATGACTCCTTTTGACTCCTATTCAAATATCAAAAATTTTCGAGTTTTATATTTTTATTTCATACATTTTAAAATACAAAATGTCAAATTACGCGAAATTGGTTGACAATGGCATAGGGTTCATCAGGGGTTATTTGTTTGTAAATGACCTCTCCTACATCCCCATTACGGATTGCCGACACATAACTAATAACTATGTATAAATATATAAGAAAACCATATGCATGCACGTATATTAAAATTAATATAGGTTTTGAATAGGATAGTATGGCTCGCTTTTACCACAAATATCTAAATTCGTTTAGCGGTAAACGTATTAACTGATTTGTAGTGCAAGTGGGCATAAGGTTTTAAGGGAAAAATATGTAAATATAAAGAAACCGAACAAAGAATAACTTTTATTAGATATAATTAGGGCAAATATATTCGATTTATTTCGAAATATACCTAATTATGTAAGATGATAATAATATAAGAAATGGTCTGTCTTAAACCGTTATAATAATTATGGAATAATACATTTAAAAGCGTAGTAGAACGTAATCATACATTTAAAAGCGTAGTAGAGAATAATAACGGCGTCTAGTAGGTATATAATTAAATACATATAAATACAAGTATCAGATAATAAATTATTACGTACAATATAAGAACAGTATAATTCAACAAGTACAGTCTAATTCACTTTGAACCGATATCATTCACGTTTTCTATATTGATTCATAAATGAATATCTATAAAAATATCATCACAACCGTATAGTCTTATTAAACTCTTTGAGGAAGTTTATGAAATTCCGTTACATTTCACCGATATTATAGTGTTCTCGTATCGCCTGCTAGTGTAAAACGTCTATTTTAATTATTGATAGGTCTTGAAATTTCGAAAATAAAAAAGTTCATTGCAAACAGTACATGCAGCGATAGTACAATTTAGGTAAAGTACACAATTGGTAATATTAAATTAAGAATAATAAAAAATGAAGTATCTGTCGTTCTTCCTACATTATTTAGTAAGTTTACAGTTTCGCTCTTAGCACCGCGCACCGAGGTGTAAGAGCTCGATGAGAAACAATTTTCGCTGCAATCAGTAGTAATTAGTTGTAACACTTGATTACGTCATATGGTGGAGGTAAAGTTTAGTTGTGGATAGGTGTAGATGTAGCGGTGGGAGGTTTCATTACATTCAGTATTGTTCTTATTCTGGTATTTTAGGATTCACAAAGATGTCTGCACCTGTTGAAAATTTCCACTCTTTTGAAATATACAATTAGGCTCCCACAAAGAGGCGCGATATCGCGGCGCGACAAGGGTAGCGCTGCCTGTGCACTAGTCTTTATCCTGATTATAGCTGTCGTCAGTCGTCATTAAAAACTTTGCTACTCGGGAAGATCGTCAAACATTTCACTCGAGCTCTCCTTTTGCCTTGCAGCACAGCTTTGTTTATCTAGATATCGACGCCTTAGAGAGAAAACCTCGTAAGTGTAAAAGAAGTAACTTGTCAGGAGAAAGAAAACACTGCGTGCTGTTCAATTCTTGTACGGCGTCTTATATATTTTCTATTAATTTTAATATCTGCTATATTCATATTAATTCGTTTTTTCTTCCTCCTGACAAGTTACTTCTTTAACACTGACGAGGTTTTTTTCACTCTAAGGCGTCGATATAGAAAATTGTCGTTGGTAGATCTTGTGGTAGGGCTCTGCAGAGAGTCGCAGCTTGTCGCTGTCCTAGATCGAACCGGAAAGTACCATGCTCTCACAGACAACCGGCGTGACGTGGCGACATTGTATTGCTGCGACACGTTCGGTCAGTGACGAGTACCGGAACCCATTCCGCTCCTCGCATACATCCCTACTCCTGGTGAAGCAACCTATACAATTACTAATCCAACATTGTCCGCTTGACGACCCTTTTTCATACTAAATCCCATTATTCCTGCGCTGCTTATGTGTGAAAAGTAGAATACCGTTTTTCTATAGTTACCGGCTTCACATGGTGCATGATTTGAAAAGACAAAATATTTCATAAGCAAATATGTTTGTTCTTATAAAAGAAGAAGACAGCACATAATGTCGGATACGTGGCAAAATTTATTTTTGAGACCCACGTAGTCGTTTGGAAATAAAACCTCCGAAAATAAACAGACATTCCCCAAATCGACCATTCCTTCACCACCCTGATCATTTATTTCGATAATACCATATGCAATATGGAAAAAGAAATGGTCACCAGGTGAAGTTTAGATTGGCTTCCCAC
Organism: Lithophane semibrunnea; assembly: GCA_947363905.1. Taxonomy (NCBI): domain Eukaryota; kingdom Metazoa; phylum Arthropoda; class Insecta; order Lepidoptera; family Noctuidae; genus Lithophane; species Lithophane semibrunnea. The sequence goes on from OX376186.1 coordinate 8,459,211, forward strand.
CACTCACCCTTATTGTATTTAATGTTACGTATATTATAATAATAGTTTCCATTTTCTTAAGTAGAAAAGTATCTTAGCTGGATATCATATTCAACTGGCGAGATTTTGGAGTACTTACAGCTAAAGGTATATTAATATTATTTTGGCTGCAACTTCGATTTTTGATCTCCATGTTTTTATTGAGAGCCATGAAATTAAATATTTTAATATAATATTATTTTCAAAATGCTTTCGTATAACATTTAAGTGTGTAACGATGATCACTCTAGTGCGAAACACAATTTCCCTTGAGATAATATTCCCATCACCTAACGTGTAAAAAACTTGCAAAGGAATTTTAACAGCTCGGCCCTGGTTTGACATATTCGACATCATTATCATGGGGAGTCGCTGCTGAGTTTAGGCTTCTTCTGTTTGTCCCTGGGCAAACATCCCTGGTCTGTTAGTCTCAAGTTCTTATCAACCAACTTTTGCAGGCTATTTAAATCAAATCAAAACCCAGTTATTCAAATTAGACCCACAATCAGGAATTTGTTGAACGCCAAAATTACATAAGACATCCCCCCTAAACGTCCCGCCCTTTAGTCTGCCAACACTACTACAGCTTCACGCCAAGTAAGATACTTGTCCACCTCATCTAAGCCATTTCACGTTTCCAATTTCTTGAACTTAGATATTTGTCAGATCTCTGAATTACGGACTTTTCGATGGAAACACGTATTTTTATAAAATCTCCATTCAACGCTTTGTAGAAATTTACTGAAAATTCATTAGGTTAGTTCTGAAGTAATCCTTTTTGTTGAATAAAATGTATGTAGGTTCTAACCACGCTCCTTCACCCCATCCGGGTGAAGAGATGCTGGTCACAAAAAGTCGTCGCAATGATAGTAGTAATAGGCAGGTAGGCTAGACGCTAGACCCCCTGCGGTGTCGAGCAGCCTACCAATAAGATGTCAAATAAATTATGTAGCTAGGTTAGAGAAGTATGTAGTAGTAGTATAACAGTTTATCAACACGGACAATTTATTTAAGTAAGTATTTAACTAGTAGGTTTAGTATCGAATCGTTCGTTTTCGTCAGAATCGTGTCGTTGTTTAGGTTAAATTCTGGTTTATTTAATATGTGTCTTGATATATACATTTAAGTTAAATATTTTAAAGAAATCTATTTAGAATAAGATGTACGTATAAAGCATAAACATTAGCATAATCAGCCTCTAATGTCCCCACTGCTGGGACACAGGCCTTCTCTTTCGTATGTTCGCTGTAATCCAAATATTTACGTGTATGTTTATAATCGTTAATGAAATCTATTTAATATTATACGTCTATAATGTTGGTGTAGTGAAACATTAGTATATATATGTACGTTTATAACGTTGATGAAATCTAAAGTATGAAGTATTTACGTTTAAAATGTTTAGGAAGCACTTTGATTTTATAAAACCAACTTGCGGATACAATTCTATTTATTTAATATTTTACAAATAATAGAGAGCGTAAAGCAAAGTTAGTCTTTTATTGTGATAATTTATATTTAATTTAATATTCCATGTATGTATTTATGCTTCAATAGTTTAGGTAGGTAAATTAACTGTAATTGTATCTCTTAAATGTGCTTGCATTGTGTGTACATTCGTAAAAAATATAACGAAAATATATTTTTCTATTAGGAGATAGGTGCGTATAATTGCCTTGCTAGTTCATCCACTACGGGGTGAATATGTAGATGCTATCTATGCTCTATAACTATATAGTGCATTAGAGGGTAGGCTGAACGGTAGCCTGCTGGTAAGAACAATGTAAATTATTCAATAAAGAAGATGTCACGTGCGATAATAAAGTAGTGTTTGTAGGATAAACGATCTTCCGACAGCAAGTCGGAATCGATAAGAGTAAGCAACTTATTTGTGGATAAGTATTAGAGTAAAAAGTAACTAAGACATTATTAACGTCTGTATACTTATAAGCTGATAGTTCATTTTTTTTACTTTTATATCAAAAGAGTCCTTATTTTACGTTTGTAATGCATCGTCAATTTGCATTCTTACCAATTTTATAATACGTTAAAACCAACCAAAACAGAGCGGCTCTGTATGATTTTTTGGTTGACAACAGGTTGGGTCATATACATTGATGGTGCTTCTGCTCGTTGACAGTGAAACTTCAAATATTCAGTATTGTTTCGATAATAACGTTGGTGAAATCTAAAACAAATAAAAATATATTTTTTTAATTTAAGTTAAGTATGAATTGCTTCGTTTCACGTAAAATCATAAAGAAATAACTTCGTTTGTATGGTACTATCACCAAGATCTTGTATATTTAATTTATTATGTATAAACAATTAAAACAATTACTTTTTAAAAGTACTTTGATTTCACTATTTAAAACTACTCTTAATAATTTTTTGCGAGCAAAATAAAACAACGTAGAACTAGAAGTCGGTTAAAAATTATGGTATTGTCTTTTTATCTTAGGTATTTGTAGTTATTAAATCTTAATATTTTAAAATACTATAACGGAACGATATTTTTCGATTTATAACTAAGTAGTTATAGTCTTGCCATGCTCATTCATCCCTGCAGGGCTATTGCGTATCTCTGTTGACAGTTCATAGTGATGATCACTTGGCAAAGTGTCTATCGATTAGCTGTCAAACAGTTAGTTTCGTATTGGCTATCTTCAGTGACTAACTAGGATGACGTCATAAGCACTCACTATCGCTGATAGTCACCGTAACACATTTTGACAGATGTTAATGTATCGATACTTACAAAATTGCGATTGCCTAAGCTTAGTGGACATCAAATTGATAATCATTTAGGTAGTCGTGACTTTCGTGAAAGACACTACTCAAAGGTAGTGTTTTAGAGTTTCTAGTGATTATCACCGAAGCCGGTATTAATCGAAGCGTGTAAACAAACATTACGCCTTTTGTTGTTATATTGTGATTCTTGATCGTAGCAGAAGTATGGCACGTCTATTATTGCTGCGATTTGCTAAAGAAGAGCGAAAACAAAGTAGTCTGCAAATTGAGAGACGCCACCTTGCGGGACGTTAGGAACTCATTGCGGTTGCCAGAGAGAGTGCTATTGATAGTTGCTCACAATAATCTAAAACACTTATTTTCTTGTATGTTACCTATTTTTTATTATTTTATTTATTTAACCATTTATGCACACATATAAATACAGACAAGAAGAAAGGAACAGAAAAATTCGTACAAAGGCAATGCTTATTTCTAAAGAAATCTCTTCCAGCATACCTGCATACCTGTGTTATGTGAATAAAGTCCACAAATATGGGATGCTAGAGAAAAATAATTACCTATGTATTTTATAAACAGCAGGTACTCGTGTGTGTAGGTAATATTGGTCATAATTATCTAAAATGATTTTTCTTGTAAGTACCTAGGTACCTTAAAGTATTTTTTACCCTTAAAGTATTTAAGTAGGTACCTACTTGGTACCTACTTAAATACTTTAAAAAAAATCCGACCTACCTATTGATTAAAATAATACAACTACATTTGTCTTGTGAAACAATTTACAATATGATGTACCTACTTATAAAATAATAAGGTAATGTTTTATTTATTCTAATATTTACAATAATTTTTAAATAGCATTGCAAATTTACTATGTATGGTTTACCAAACGCTTCTATAAACAATATATATATATCTTATGTATAGTTACAATAGCCTTGGACAAGTGTTTATAAAGCGCTTAATATAAAATGGTCCCTAAAATTAAGAATTGTTACGCTCAAAAGGCGTTACTCAATTAAGTCGCATAATAGTCGATAAAAAATAGAGGCGTCAAGTGCTGGGACGAAGAGCACCGTTCCGTATTTGATAGTCACCGTAACATGATGTCCACTTACGGTAATACGCAATACCAATGTTATGAAATTCTCAGTTGTCATCAAAGTTCGGTGTACAACTGAAGCCAGTTAGTCACTGACAATGAAAAAGATAGCCAATAGCCCTGCTGGTGGACAGATGCTGGCCAATCCTGCGAAAAATAGTGCATTAGTAGGTAGGCTTAACGGTAGACCCACTGAGGTACTGAGCGGCCTACTGGTAAGGTATATGTAAATATATTACATAAAACGAATGGCTTAATTGTGCGATATAAGAGTAGTTTTAGTGTAGGTATTCAATAAAGAGTCTAGTACAAGTAAGATGTAAATATAACAAAAAAAGTTTACATTGTGCGATATAAAAGTAGTGTAGTGTAATGTATTCCGACCAAGAGTCGGAATCCGGCAGCAGCCGTTTTTAGAATAATCATCTTTACATTTATCTTCCTGATATATTGTTGAGTCCGAACGAATTTCGTTTTGGGTTTTCGGCGGAAATATCCAGTCTCGCCCATTTTCGTTTTCGGCCGAATTTTTACTAAGTATTATTTTTGGCTGTGGCCGAAAAAGTTAAGTTCTGGTAAATCAATAATAATAAATCATTTTATCTGAGAATATCATTAAAAAAATAATAACACATTAACTGAGAATTGGCAGTAACATACTTATTGCGTTTAACAGATCGTTTACAGAATTATAATTTGGAGAAAATTATTAAGGTTTTTTTTTTTCGTGTGATTAAAACAATTGTTTTTACCGTTTCGGTTTTCGGCCGAAATGCAAAAATAGATGAATTTTGTTTTCGTATTCGGCCGAATACCTAAAAAACATTTTCATTCCGACAAATAGGTATATTTCTTCATTATTAACTTATGTAGGTAGTAGTTATATAAAACTCTCAGTTACCTATTTATTTACCTACATTATACCTAAAGGCAATACGTGGTCTTTATCAGAAGAGGTCTGCGGGCTAGGAGATGTAATTAAATGGGAATGAACAATAATGTAAACGACGTTCCACCGAGTACGTGAGGTGCGAACGCAGATCAATCAACTCACTGCCCTGATGCCACCATGATCACTTATACCACAGTCGCCATGAATGCTTGCCGGTTTCCCGGTTTCGATTCCTCTCCACGATCTTCCAATATTTTTGGTGGGGGGTACTCGGGTGTACTCCTGAGTACTCGGGGTTACGTCATGTTGACAGCTGTCACAATCGTTCGAAAATCAACTCCGTAAGTTTGGCGTCGTATTATCTTTAGACGCGCCGTCATACCTATTTGTCGGAATGAAAATGTTTTTTATGTATTCGGCCGAATGTATCCAAATCGTTAAAATAGGTCGTTATTTTCCATTTAAGTTTCGGGGTTACGTTATTTGGCCTACGTTTACGTTTCTGTCAAATCGTTTACGTTTATAAAGAATCGATTGTTTACGTTTATTAAAACGTTTTTAACAGTTTGTTTAGGTTCAAGTTTACAACAATACTAGCGACCTGACCATGCTTCGCACGGTTACACGGTCGCCCCTCCAGAACCTTTCCGCCCAAATCGGCCATCTATTATGCGAGCATTGTAAGTAGGTCCCTGCTCACTGCCCGTTCGGCGATTGTTTGGGCTATGTCGACGGTCTTGAATTTACCCTGCGGGATCGCTTCATCTCTGATGGGATCACGCAGGGGAACTTAAGATGACTATCTTAAGTTCCCCTGCGTGATACAATCCATTAAGAGGACTCTCTTAATGGATTGTATTAGCACTGTATTGCCCTTTGGTGGTGGGTAGTTTCTATTTATTTTATTGTCAGTAGGTATTATATATAGTGTAAGTAAATGTTTTTAAATCATATAAATGTATACCAGAAACGCTCATTCATCCCTAGAGGGATGAAAAGAAGTGGGTATAGGTCGTAGATATGACATAAGTAAGTAAGCTTGAATAGACCCCGGGAGGAGTACCTACCTTACCTTACTTGTAAGAAAGGAATATATTTTTAATTAATTAGTAATTTGGTATCGATAACTTAGGTCACGAAGGTAGAAGTAGGTTCTTAGCTTATCAGTAACATTACGCTCTAAATAAGTAGTTAATCCGTTTTAATTTTTTTTATTTAGTTGTTGTTTTGCATGTACTAGTCCGCTAAGGTTTTCACTTAGGGGTTTTAAGGCTTTTCTATTTTATTCTCTTGTGGAAGTAAGCAGTGTTTTTTATATAAAAAATTTTGGGTGCGATCTTGTATGCGTAAACTGAACACTGTCAAACGAAGAAGTTATAACAAACACTTGATTGATATTCAATTCTGCCGTCGTCGTAATGAAGAATGTAGGATGATTTTAACAAATTGGTGATTACAAGAAATATGGAAATTCGTATATGCGTATTTCAAGAAGAGTAGTATAGCACTATACGGTGGAGCTCGTCCGGGGAAGTACTACCACAATACCTATTTCTGCTGCCAAGCGTTGCTGGGTTCCGCTTTGAACGGTGTGAGTGCCATTGTTATTACGGGCACACGAGACATTCAGTTTTGTCTCTGGGAGTGCATCGCACCCGCGGCAACTCTTGCTGTCCATAGGTGGCGGTAACCACTTGACATCTGGTTGATCATCGTCTTGTTTGCCATTCAATAACTAACATTAAAATATCTGCTATTTTACTAACTTTTCGGTAGAATTGAGCTGTTATTGTGTTTTTTAATTAATTCCTGTTAGTAGTGCCGTTTCTTTCTCAAGTCAGTTAATTCCATTCGGTTTATATATGATATGTATGTTTATTTGGCACCTGCACTCGAAGAACAGCCGGATATTGCTACATAAAAAATGCAATATTAGGTGTAACGGATATGTAACAGTAGGTCTTGCCCGCGATTTCGCATTAAAAATTTCCAGCCCCTATATCAGCCCTTTAACGCTTCATTTTTAAAAACTATACATGTTTTACAATTAATTGTTTACATGGCTTCAAAATAAGTACATTTTTTTATTAAAAAGACACACATGTCTGAAATACTTAATTTTGAACCGACAAGGGTAATATCATTTTTAACGGATTCCACTTAAAACGTAACGGATTTGTATAATTATATACCTACAATCCCTCCACTATTTAGGATTACCTACTAGGGGCTGACTTACCAAAAAATTTTCATTAGTTGACTTTTATAGATAATAATCCTTTTGTCGAAATTTCCCCAGATTTAAATCGTTCTTTGTTATGTCTGTGAGTTTCTTCTTCTTTAGGTACCTAATAATATAGGAAAAAAGATATATTTTTATAAATTGGTGGTTTTGTAAAGTATATACATAAAAGAGTTAAATACTTTATTAGTTGGTAAGGTAGATAGATCATTATTAGGAATAAGTGGTGATCTTGTTAATTTACAATGAAGATTGGGGCAACCGAGAAAACCTATAAGAATAGTTATCGTAAGTAGTCTGGTGCCAGGCAAATTTAGTTCGTTGAATGTTTTTTAAGAATTTAGTTATTCATTCTGCATAGGTTCTTTTAATAGTTTGGTAACATAGAGTTACAGTTAAACGATTTCGATTAATACCTTTTTTAAATGCTCTATTTTTGTTTTGTTACTGTATTTATGAGCATTGTTCTTTCCGCGACATCACTCGTCTGTGGACGGAAGAAAGATTCAATGTAGGTAGGTACGGTTTCGTTTGCAAAATCGTCAGTTAGCAATATTCGGTCAAAGTAATTTTCATTCTTTTAAAAACTGTATTTTTCTCATTAACTATTTACCTATCTATATATTCAATATAATATATTAATAAGCTAACTTGTAAGTTGTATATTTGCGACCACTAGGAATGCGAAAATAGTCTTTCTAATATAATAGGTCTGGTCTCGTGAATAGCTCTTACATAAAGATTAACAATTTTGTTATTAATTCCGAATAGGTTTTTTTAACATTCGAAATCGCTCATCGGTGGACGTAATTATAAGATTCAATTTAGGTACAATACCGTTTGGTTTGCAAAATTGTAAGTTAGTAATACTCGATTAAAGTATGTTCCATTCTTTTAATAACTATTAATATATTCAATATGATATATTTGTAAGCTAACTTGTAAGTTGTACATTTGTGACCACGAGGAATACGAAAGCGAAAATAACGTCTTTATAATATAAAAGGTAATAATAGTTATTCTCACATAAATAATATATATTAGGGCAATAGGAATAGGAAAAAATAGCTATATTAAAATGTATGTATTGAAGTGAAATTAGCCAATCAAATGATAAATTATAACATCAATAACCGTACTAAGGTACATGAAACCTACATTCAAAATCAGTCATACCATCGGCAGAACAACGAATTAATTTTTATCAAATATTTTTTTTTTTTAATTATCATCTAGTTTCATTTCAATGTATGTAATAATAATATTAGGTCCTTATTTAAGAAATTGGCGTTTTATATGGAAAAACCAAAACAAAAAATAATTACATTATATATTTAATCAATCAAAGTATATACTATTGTTATCCATGCACATTTGTCATTTTATAGGTAGTTCATTGATTCCATTGCTGAAAAAATGTCGGAGCGAGAATCGATAAAATCCTTGAAGGCGGATTTGACAGCCTCATCAAAATTGAATTTTTCCTACCAAGAAATTGCTCAAGGTGTGGTGGGTGTCGGAGACATTCAAATCGCAGCTCCTCTAATTTAGCAACCTTCTGTTGTGCACTGTGTGGTCTAGCGTTGTCCTGAAGCATCAGTGGGCTAGAGCAATTGACCAGTCTAGGTTGTTTAACGGCTAGCTTTTCCATCATGGTTTGCAATTGTTGACAATACAGATCTGCCGTAATCGTGTGGCCAGATCTTAGTGTCTGATTTGTAGTGGATGACACCAAAACTGACCACCACCAGACAGTTACCAGTACCTTTTTCTGAGTCAAATTTCGTTTGGGGCAGGATTTGGCCGGTTCTCCTGGGTTCAACCATTGCGATAAGCGTTTCCGAGTATCCTACAGGATCCATTTTTCATCCCAAGTAACGATGCGATTCAAAGTTCCCTCGTTATTGTGACGGTTGAATAATGCAACGCAGCACTCGACACGTGTTTGTTGGTTTTGCATCACTCAATTCATGCGGTACCCATTTTTCGAGCTTTTCACTTTTCCAATTTGTTTCAAGTGAATTAAAATTGTTTTATCACTCACATCAAAGCCTGCGGCTAACTCTGACGTGGTTTGCGAAGGATCCGCTTCCACAATCACTTTTAATTCTTCATTGTTAAATAGGGTCTCCGGCCGTCCACGGGGTTTGTTTTTTAGGTCAAAATTTCCAGAACGAAAACGTTGTAACCAAAAAATACCGTGTTTTCTTTTACAGAAGCTTACATATACACATCATTAATCCTTCGAGCTGTTTCTGCAGCGCTTGTGCCACGGTGGAACTCGTATTTGTAAATAACGCGATATTTTAGGTTTTCCATAATGTGAACAGAAAGATGTCAAAGAAAAGTCAAATGGCGCGAAAACAAATGAATCACTAAATGCGAAACAAATACATAAGCCTAAAATTTGAAATAAATTTGAATTTGGAATTCCCAATCAAACGCCAATTATTGGAGATCAAAGTGGCCAGTTCGACAAAACGCCAATTTCATATGTAAGGACCTAATATATTAGTTGTAAGTTGTACATTATGCGCAGATTGGCCATCGTTTGGTTATTACTTAGGTAAAAAGCTTCAATAAGCTGTAGAATAAGTACTTGCTTCAGAATATATGGTCGTCTTATATATATATCTTGGGAGGTTCTATGTTCTTCTCATGAATAGATAAATCGTAAAACAAGTATATCAATATTTAGATATTCGGAGACGCGGATGTTTTCCTCGAAAATATATCTGATTATAAGTATATCGGGCATTAAATAATTATATTCAGAGACGTAGATATTCTCCTAACCTGTATGTATATGTTGTAAGACAAGTAAACATTAATACACCTACCGTGTCACGTGGTAATACTGTACTCCGTTACTGTACTACATTAAATAGTTATATTGAGAGACGTAGATATTCTCCTCGAAAATATTGTATCGGATCATAATGTGTGATTCTATGTAAAGACGTTTTAAGCCCGTAAATCCGTAAAAAAAAACATACTAAGGACTAGAAAAGTATATAAATGTTAAAAATCCCATTGAATTTGTAGTAATTTTTCGAGATATATTTGCCTTTTTCGGATAAATGGTTGCAAGGGATTGTTTGTTATCAAAACCACATAATACATAATAATATTAATTTATTTTTATATTCACATAGGATCGACATTCTTATAATTTTATTGCTTCAGTTTCGAGCAAAAATAAACTAAAATTTAAAACAGCACTTCTGAAATATCATAAACAAAAAAAAATAGGAACTTATATTGAAAACTAGTGTAGCTTACAGTTAAAATTTTAAACTTAGTACGTTTTGGTAAGTAATTATAAGTACACTTTCTATCTTACATTTAATATTATAAGGCACGTAAAATCACAGGAGGTAGGTACCATAACAATAAAATATTACTTTACATACATATGCTGTTGGCGTACCTATTTTAAATAAATAAAAATCGCTAACGCTCTAAAAAATCGACTAATCCTGGGAATTGATAAAATATTCTCTTTCCCTTGTTTTATATCAGGATTATTCAGCTTGTATTTGGTCAATCAAAAGACAAATCTGAAATGTCACTTACTATTCTAAAGGTCCGTACTTTGGCAACACAAATCTGCAATAACATAACTCTCAAATCTTCATCTCAACTTCATCAATTTCGTTAATCTCAGCAGCATATCGATACTCTACATTTTTTGTTGGGAATCTCACCAGAACGTAGTCACCGGGTTTATAATATGATTTCTGTTGGCCACTGGGTCCAGCTTCAGCACAAATTTCTTTCATTGCTCCAGTTAGCATGTTTGCCATAACTTCAGATAAAGAAAGATTGTCTTCATATTCTGACTCGGTAAACACCACAACAGCTACATTCCATCTGGGTTTTGGGTCATAGGTAAAATTGCCTGTTTTGAAATACTCACAAGTATTGTTGTTACAAAAGCAACTGAGACTTCTCATTGTTAAAATTTTACCGAGGATAGTGTTTGTAAATACACCTGCGACTTGATGCACATTCAAGGTGATGGTTTATTAAAAGGAAAATAAGAACATTATGAAGATAACGAAAGTTTTAATAACTCACAGAGCGAATACAGTTTGTACTAGAACACGGCTAAGCTAAAAAGGGACGAATTGACAAGTGTCTATGACAGCGAACACAAGCAGTACCACAGACATGACATGTCGTTTATTACACATTTAGAATAAAAATCTTATCCAAATAACAAACAAACATAAGTGTTTCCATATAACACTATTTAAACAAACCTAAACCTTTCACGAACAAATGTTTTTCCTTCGTCAAGGGTTTCGTTAGCATATCAGCTATCATTACATCAGTTGACAAATACTCAATTTTTATGTCTTTATCAACAATTTCTCTTATGAAATGCCTTGCCTTATGTCTGTTTTTTGTCTTACATATAATTAGAACCTTTGAGCAGATTGGTTATCATTATAAATCATTGCAAAAATGTCTAATGAACAAGCCTCTTTACAGGCATCTGATAAGGCCATAATATATTCAGCCTCTGTGCTAGAAAGAGCCACTGTTTTTTGCTTTATACTTTATTGTCCTACTACCAAGTTTGAAAACAAAACCAGTGTAAGATTTAAGATCGTTTTTGTCACTTTAATCTTTAGTGCCTTTGAGATAGCGCAACACGCTTAGCTGGTTTCCAATGAGATACGTTTATCACGACGTTGAGATTCTTATAGCAACTTTGCTTTTACTACATCACTGGATAGCTTGACGTTTTCTAGAGCCATTATTAGAGAATCATAGTCTGCTGTCAATCCGCTTAACATAATTACTGCCACAAAATCATATCCTGAGTATCCATATCGAGTTTATATCCTGTAATTGTTGTGATATTTCAACTATCATACTGAGGTAGTGTCCATATCATCACCGCCGAGTTTTGTACTAGACATCATTCTTAGTAATGATAATCTTAAAAACACAGCCCTCTATCCTCAAAAGCCTTTTCAACGTTAGACCACGCTTCTTGCGCCTTCTTACAATAGCGAATTTGTGGAAATATATTCGAATTAAAGGACAAACTTATTCTCGCTAGTGCATAATGTGATTTCTTTTCGTCGCACTCTTTTGCATTCTCGTTGCACTCCCACAAATCTTCCTGGATCAAAATCATTTTCATTAGGAATTTCATGTTCCATAATTCTCTATTCCACGTAATTTCTCGTGTACATTTTGAATAAGAGAAGATGAACCTGTTGAAGACGCCATATTGTGGATTACACCGGGCACACCGGCCGGCCTATTTTCACTCCCAGCGAATTGCGCAGGTTCGGAAAAAATAATTACATTTATTTGCCTAATACTGTCCCGGGCCCATAACCTAATGGTTCTTATTTTCCTTCCAATAAGGAAGGAAAATAAGAACATTATGAAGATGACGAAAGATTTTATAACTCACAGAGCGAATACAGTACTAGAACACGGCTATGCTAAAAAGGGACGAATTGACAAGTGTCTATGACAGCGAACACAAGCGTTTAAAACCTTCAACACAAAGTACCCCTTGAAACTCTTCTATTTTGTCTGCTCCTTTACAATAGTGTCGATCATTTTCTGGATGACTTGGGTGTCAGTTAAGATGCATGTAATGCTAGGGCATCGTTCTTGGATGGATTTTACGAAATGTTCGATATCATTCATGTGTTTACAACAAAATCTGCCGTTCTTTTGCATGTTGCTCCGACACCGTCTGGAGCACCCTTACCATATCCACTTTCTGTATAATTTCGTGTAAATGCCTCTACGCCAAGAATTTAAAAGAAAATAAAAAGGTAAATGTACCCATGAAAGCGGGTGAATGGTTCTTAGAGACCGCGAGAGACAGCGTATGCTATGTTGGGACGTGAGTTTACCGCCAAAAACATCAAGCTTCCTATAAGGGTCTGATAAGGGTAAGACTCACCAACCTGATAATCAGTTCTTCGTTCCATATTCTTTTTAACTAAAGGAGTATGCACTGTCTTGCAGTTTTTTATATTAAACTTATCTTGTAAGGACAGTATGTAATTTTTCTGATTAATTCTAATAATAACGCCATCAGATTCTATTTGCAATCCCAAATAACTTCTTAATAATCCAAGATCTTTTAGTGAAAAATATTTCGAAAATTCGTTCTTGACAAGCTACAACGTCCTCGCCTTCTCTGTAATAAATAGAACGGTGAGTACGCTCGGTCACTCCCACTTGCTGAGGGCTGTACGGTGTCGTCATTTGGTGTTCGATACCTTTTGAAGCAAAATAATCGACAAACTCCTTACTCACGAACTCCTTACTCACCACCATCAGTGCTAACAGTCTTAACTTTGCTATCGAATTGATTTTCAGCAAGAGTTTGAAAAATAGAAAAAATATTTTTAACCTGTGTTTTGGAAGAGATAAAATAAGCAAATACTTTTCTTGTATAATCGTCTACTATGGTTAACATATTACCTGTAAAAGAGGTTGTAGACACAGGTCCCAATAAATCCACTTGGATCAGCTCCAACGAGGAACTAGCTCTATTAAAAGCTACCTTCTTGAAAGGTTTCCTTGCTTGTTTACCTTCCACACAAGCAATACAACTACTTTTATCTACCGTTATAAACATTACGCCTACCTCGTGATCCTTCAGTTGATTCATGCCTATGCGAAAAAGTGTCCCAACCTCTTATGCCAGTTTAAAACTATCCTGACAGCCAGTGTTCATCTTGTGTCAAATAATTGTTTGCTGCTTTGCTAGGAATATTAACAGTACCATCTAAAACGTACAGACCACCACAGGGCGACGCATGAAGAACAGAGTCACCTGTAAAACGAAAAGTATCAGACCTATAAAAATACATACATTGATATCAAAAATACATACAAAATCTTTATCAACAGCTTTTTTAACAGATATTAATTTTGCTTTTAAATCAGGTACAAATACAACATCACTAATCTTGCTGACCAAGTTTTCTGGTGTATTGATCGAAATATCTCCAATTCCGCAGCATTTTATTTGCTTTCGGTTTGCGACTGTAACACTACTATGATTCAAAAGGGTTATATCCTGAAACCAATCACATCTAGAAGTCATGTGTCTAGTACAGCCCGAATCTATGAAGAAGAGGTCTCTATTTGACGTACCAAAAGTATTAAGGGCTGTACATGTAGTGTCCTTTACTTCCACAGCATCCGCTCTCTGGTGCTTCTGACTTAGTGGACAGTCTGGTCTGGCCCACGCACTTTACACTCGTAACATACTATCTCCTTTTTCTTCTGTTTAAGTTTCTTTTTCGCATACAATACGGAATCTACTGGGGTCTTTGACATTTCATTAAGCAGTATTGTCTTTACTAAATCTGTAGTGACTTCGACATTCAGTTTTCTAACGCCATAATAAGAGGCTCATATTTTGGAGTGAGTCCTCCTAAAAGTATAGCATCAATCGACGAGTCCTCTATGACTTTATGTATATCCACCAGATCCTGTGCGGTTGCTTGAGTTCTGAAATGTTTTAATTTATGATACGTAATAGTTTTTGAAAAAGGTGGTTTGGACTACCATTTAATGTGTTTACAGAGAATCGCCCAAATATTTATATATTCGTAGACGCGGATATTCTCCTTAAAAATATTATATCGGATAGTAAATAGGTATATGAGGAATAATGATTAAAAATCTTCGGAAATTCTATTTTCTCATGAATGTATTATATAATAAGTATATAAGGCATTTAATATTAATATATTCGGAGTGGCGATGTTCTAGTAAATGTATCGTATAATAAGTATATAAGGCAAACTTATATATTATATCTTCGTGGATGGTATGTTTTTCTTATGAGTTTATCGTGTAATAAGTATATAAGGTATTTCATATTTGTATATCCGGAGATGCGATTTTCTTCTAGTAAATGTATCGTAGAGTGTAAAACGTTTTGTTGTATTAATTCAGACGTTTTATGATTTTTTTTCTTCGAAGAATGTGCGTAGGCATGTAATGTGTGTTAGGTATTTTATATAATGGATATATATCTACAGCTACGTAGTTTCATGTTGGGTAAGGTACGGAGTTACGGAGCTCGGTAATGGATATCAATTTTCGCGTTCTTTTAGTGTTTTAGGGGAGCCCATGGGTAAATTATACATTAATGATTCAAAATTGGAGTCTGGTTATCAAGCATATAATGCAAGTTGTTTCGTAACTTTTTTCATAATATTGATGTATATGATATAACCACGGTAGTAAAATATTGGGAAATATGTAACACGATAGAAGAGATAATTCAAATTTTATTGTAATTACAAAACATCTTGATGTACTAAGTGTTTTAAAAATGTATCTTATAGAGGTTTTAAGTACTTACATGTTGTATTCATATGTATAACTTCACTTTCACTGGATAAACGTGTTATCTCGTAATAACTCATTGTAGCCGAGTTTTAAGTAGTCAAAATAATATCTACGTGACTTCTTAAAAAAAATCTTTCTCGTAGAGGTGACGTCATCTCTCTATATTTATATATAATATGAACAGTATGTGTATTGTATCTAACTACATATCCCATAGTAAAAATGTGCACAAAACTTGATGTGACATCTTTAGATTGCGAATGCCTACAAAAATAAACTTCTGGCGTTGTCAAATCTTAGAGACAAAAAATCTCATTCTATGAAAAAATTGTAAAATCATACAATTATAAATCTTGCCTGAAAAAACGTGTTAAAAAATAAGTATCCTCTTGAGGTGAAACGTTCATAATGTGAACAAACAACCTATTTATCGGAAAAAAATAATGTAAAACATTGTTACCGAAGTTAGGCGTTAAAAACGTAATCAACATCTTTTGATAGAAATAAAGTCAACAAGTAATACCGAAGTCTGATCAACATTTTCCCTGTGAGATGTCAACAACTTAAAAATATGTCAACAAGTTATAATCAGCGGGCTCAAAAATGTGTTTCTTGCTCTCCAGATGTGATTTTTGATCAGACTAGGGATAATGTCTTGGAAAAGTTTCATATTACAAATGTGAACAATGTCTGAAAATGATGTTAAAAAATACTTTTGTATATTAGTGTAAGCCCTTCCTTTCTGAGGATGTCTATGGACTGCGTTATATTTAAATTCCCTTAAAAGGGATAAACTTTATATGTATGCTACTCTGTCGTGTATTGTACACAGTATGTGTATTGAAAATTATCTATTTCTGAAATAAACTACATAATATATTGGTGTAAAAAACGTTTTTTTTTAACTTCTACTAAAAGCTCCCTAACTAGGTTGTTTGCCCTCTGACAAACATTTAAAAACATACACACATCACCACTCATCCATACTAATATTATAAATGCGAAAGTAACTGTCTGTCTGTCTGTCGCGCTTTCACGCCAAAACTACTGAACAGATTTAAATGAAATTTGGTACACAGACAGTCTAGAGCCTGAGAAAGGACATAGGCTACTTTTTATCGACATACTATGTGGGCGAAGCCGCGGGCGACAGCTAGTTTAAATATACATAGATACCTGCATTCATTAATGTTTATTAATATGCTAGCATGCGCAAATGGTCAAATCAGAATAAGCACCCAATGAATGTCTATTGTCTCCGGCACATTAAACTTTCCTCAACATTAATATAATTTACACAACGTTCTCCTATTGTACTTACTTTTTTAAACGCCATAACCGTGTTTTTAATATTCACAGTCTTTATAGATTTAACTGTGTTGGGAGCAAAAACATACTCATATCAGAACTATATTAAAAATGATCTATCTTAACATTTCCAATGTGTATCCTACTGATATTTCGTCAATAATTAATTTCATTAGTGTCGGATATGAATGCATCATTTTCGATTGCTGATTTTTTTTCTGGTTCCAACAGGATTATTCTTTTTATTTTTCGATAATTTGACCAAAACGTTCAGGAGACGCATTATGTTTGTGTAATTTTATTAAATTTAATTTTGCTATGCATAGTCTCCAACACATTATAGGTACGGTGCCTTTCTCCGAAGACACTGACAGTTTTAACAATATCGTTATTCAGCCAAAAAAGTTGCATGGCATTTTAAAATTTCTGGATTTTAATATTTTTGGTGTTGCACCGTGATTTAACATATATCTCAGCCTTCCAAAAGTCGTTCTCTTGGTAATAATGGCAATACTGAACACAGTGGCACAACATTGGCTTGTGGTTTACTTTTTATAATGCCGAATATCTTTTTTTTTGCCCATCCTTCACATAGCTTGCTGCCAGTGAGTTTTTAACCGAAAACGCTATCACTCCCTAAACCTTCGGGGATATATTTAGGTAGTTGGTACACACGGCTACACATCAAGCTATGCATTTCCAGTTTAAGCTGACCTCGCATTGTACGGAAATCCTATACAATGCGAGATCAGCATAAACTGGAAATTTATAGCTTGATGTGTAGCCGTGCGTTCCTATAAAAGTGCATATATATTATAAAAAATACTAAAAAAAGAGTAAGAAAACTCCATTCACTGCGGTATCTTCTTTGCCGAGTTCGACGAGGTAGAGGAACCTCGGTTGTTGTAGCATCGGTAAAGGTTGGGCTTGGTGCTGTCGCACGAGCTTGGCTAGGACTTGGGAATGCAGTTTCAACAAGGGGCTCAACACCGACAGAGCTCCTACTTTAATTTTTGAGCAAATCCGTAGTCGCAATCGCCACTACCTCTCTAAAATAGGTACACAGAACAAATTTAATTATTTTAAAGTCACACAGGTCACTTATTTAAGTGATAATCAGGAAAAAAATTCTCACTGTACTTGTTCTGATGTGCGTGCGGTGTGAGGGCCCGTTTTTTAAAACTTTTTGAAAATGTTCTCAGGATTTAGTGAACATTCCAGGGGTAGGTACCACAACTAAAAAGTGAAAAATATGGTATTTGAATTTAGAACACAAATATATTCGACCTGCATCTCAATGCTATAAAACCTTGCGAAAAAATACTAGATACAAACTCCTTGTGCAAAGAATACTCGTTATACAAACTCCTTGTGCAAATAACTCCTCGAGATTTGATCGGTCGACATTTTCGACAAAGAGTTTATCATTAGAATAAAAACTGTTTCGTGTTCTTTGCTGTTATTAGTAAATTGGCCCTTTCACAAATTTTCACAAATTATTTAGTAGCATATAGGATTTCAAACAGTAGCTGTAAGTTAGTGGTTTCATTTTATTTGCGTAATAAACTTTTATTACGTGTGTGAGAATTGAGGGCCCATTTTGAACGAAGATATACAAAGATGGACAGTGTTTTGCGATATCTTGTTTTCACAAATTTTGTTTGGCATTGGCTTAAATTTTGGCATAAAGAGTTGTTCTGTAGTGTCCATAGTTTATCAGGTACAGGTGGGCCCTCAATCCTCTATGTGAGAACTGAGGGCCCAACTTTACAGTCCATATCTCGCTTATTAGACTTTCACAAAATGTTATTCCAACTTTCACAATTCTTTTGGAATGTTCAAATCCTGAGCACATTTTCAACGGGCCCTCACACCACACGCACATTTGTTCTGCACTAAAATCTTGTCTGCCGATGCATGCCCGCTGCAGTTGACTGACCGCCATAAAAAAATATATGTAGTATTTATAATACTTTATTTGTTAGCCAGAATATTGCAAGATCTTAATGTTATTTCAAAATATTAGCATATTTGGTAAAGGGTCAACGGCTAAACGGGTAAAGGCTACTCAGAGACCTGCTGTTCTGTACGGGTCAGAATGTTGAGCGACCTACAAACTACAACTAAACAGAACATATATGCGCATGTTACATGCCAGCGAGTCATCATAATGCCTATGGTGGATGGCGTGAGCGCCACAAGCCTGACTCCCATTATCCCACAGCAGTATTAGGGTCACCTAGTCGTCGGTAGGTCAGATCATAATATAATAATATTTTGGCTATAACATAACTTGTTTGGCGAATTTCAGGAAATCCGTATTTTTTTTAAGTCTTGGGTCGAGTAGGATTCTTAGGGATCATGTCTTCGATTCTCTTGAATCTTTCTTGTGATTGGTCATTTACTTTTTGAGCCATATTTTTAACAGAAAAAGGTACAGGTGGATCGTGAATCTCTTTTAGAATCGTTTTTTTATTTCAAGTATCGTTGGAACATGTCGTATGTTGAATTCCAATGAGTGACTACGTCCTGTTTTATTTTGAGCACCTGTTCGCCTAAGCGAATTTGCATCGCTTTAAGGTTATCTGCAGCTAATGGGCTCATTCGAAAGAGATCCACAGTAGGTTTGATTCCTCGTTTCTTCAATTTCCAACAGAACTACCTGGACACGTAAATTTATATTGTGGGCAAAGCACGGTACTTGCTTCCAACCCACCGCCGCCGCGATTGCAAATTGAGCGTTGGCCGAGGTATCCGTGGTGACTGCCTGAATTTTTTCTACCACTGCCCCCTTTTCACACGAGTCTTATTCTTTATCGAATTTCTCGCTGATAATGCACTGAAGTAAGTGAGACTGTATAGTGGTATTTTTATTAACGTAATGTACAGCTATGGTTATATATTATGATTCTTGAACAATTGAGGGGGTGGTAATAGCAACATACTTTGCAGTCTTTAGGTTTTATTTTATTTCTGCACATTTGATATTGTAATCTTTCTGAAAAAAGCATTTGAAAGCGTTTTTTCTCGACGGATTTGGATAGGCGGGATTTTATATATTTATATTTTGTATAAGATTCGGTTTCCAAGACGCTGAACAGCAAATAAAAATCCAGTTTTTGGAAACCATTTTCATCACTGAAGCTTCGTTTAAATCATCGATTTGTTTTACGGACATTGGTCTTTGTAGGTATTGCCTAACGGAAGTTGTATTTTTTTTGGCTGGAGTGTAATTGATGGCTGAAGTAAGAAAACTAATGACACTGATATTATTTTATTTTTCAATAATTATAACATGTTTTCATTTTATCGAGATATCTCTCCAGGACTGTGAAATGTTTGATTACAATGATTAGATTTAAACATTAAATAACTCAAAACATTTATTTGACACTATGAATACGTGTAATAACAACAAACATTCACTGCCAGTAGGAAATATTATCAATGGGGTAGGGATGAATGGTTGCCATGTTAATTTTGATAAAGAATAGAATAGAATACTCTTTATTATGTACACCATAAAAAATACAGATACAAAGTTTCAGTTCTAACCCTTCTTTCCCCTGTTGCGAAGGTCGCATAATATAAAACCTGGACATTAAGGTCTGTATTGTTGAATCGGGACATTATATTGTCATAAGGTCTAGGTACAGTCGCGTAATGAAAAGGTTAACCACCTTAAGATCAGTTTTTGCTTGCTCAGTATAAGTTATCAGTATCTACTTTATCGACTGAGTATGACACATTTCGTCATAATGAATGTCATTTCACTACATGGCCCACAGATACGTTCACTATGAGAATTGACCTCTTTGCATTTTAAAGATTTGGAAAGGCGAGTTAAAATTAAAAAGAAAACTATTTATCTCATTCATTATTCAGTTATTTCAGGAAGCAGAAAAGTTTTGCGAGCAGAAAATTGAAAATCATATTATGTGTAATGTAAAATCTAAATCGAATATCATTTATGTGTAGATTTCAATCTAATCTTTAATGTTAAGATTATATATATATAGCTTGTAACCTATTTCCATAGGTTCGTTCCTCTCATTTCTTCCCAGATCATTTGGCAGTGGTTTTCTATGGCTTCTTAAGTCCTTTCGTTTCTGTTCTCCCAACGCTGCACCATTAAACCCCATAGGTTCTCTATTGGATTCATATCTGCAGACTTGCTGGCTAGTTTATTTTGTTTATATCACAGTGCCGGTCGAAGGTCACCGATAACATCTAATATCCTCGTCGCCAATGTTCAAATAAGAGGCGGGCTTCCATTAAACATTTATTGTGAACTGACAGCTACTACAAGTTGTTGCCATATACCACAACCTTCTTCAACATAAATCTTCGAATCCAGAATCTCACAGTATACCTGGTTAAATTTAGGTTTCGCGATATTTTGCTGATATTGTAGCCAAATTCGTGTTGATTAATAATAGCTGCTTTTTCTTGAATATTTAAATTTCTCGGAATTGTAAAATATTAATATAAAATAAAATAAATAAATACAATGTTTTGGTAATACTAAAAAATAGACTATTTTATTTATATGTCGGAGATACGTCAGGATTTATTCCATTAGAATCATCAGAAAGCATCATGTGGGCAGAAGGTGGGTTTCGTGCAATGAAAACACACTGAGCGCGATACACGGCGTTTATTAGAATTACAATTTGACACTATAACCTCAAATTACAATTAATCACAATAACTTAAAACCAAACGAAACGTAGGACAGTTCCTAGACTAGACTGGAGGTTCTGTTCTCCAGGACGGTCAGCAGGCAAGAGAGCTCGCCCTGGCGCCCCTCCAACAGCTAGGCTCCGTCGTAGCACGAAGTTAGCCGCGTGTCAGTGTTGCCACCACTCGCGTCACGTGCCGCGCTTCGTTTAGCGATCGTACTGATGACCGTCTCCGACATATATATATGACAAAAATTCAAATTAAAACACTACTAACATTATAATACCTTTGTAAATTATTTCTAAGATTTTATGTTAATATTTTACCAATTTTATACTGAATAAATATATTCTATATTCTATTCTATTCTATTACTGTATCCTGGCAACCGATGTACCATAAATATGTCCTGGTCTGCGATAGATAGTAGATACTTCACATCTTCGGAACTTTTTAAAAGAATATTATAGTAATATATTCTTTAATCCTAATGCTGAACTTAAATTATGCAGCCTAGGACCGAACAGTGGTTTGGTTAACATATTACCCTACTGCTGCTCCGAAGAAACATGCGTTACGTCGAAGTCGTTGCTAACACATTCTGATATGTTTGGTGCGATTGTGATATTCATACTTTGGGTTGTGCGCATTTTTACAGCCGATTCATTTTCCAGGTTCAGTACTGGTATCTCAATTTTAATCAAGTTGTTAATAAGTCGATTTAGCCATAGAATCTCTTGTGCAGATTTACTTGCTGCTATAATCACCGCTTCAGTCGAGGAGATGGAGACTGTCGTTTGCTTCTGGCTTTTCCAGCTAATAGCAGCTCCAGAGAATAAGCATACCATTCCAGATGTCGACCTTCCAGTAGTTTGGTCTCCTGCATCATCTGCGTCGCTGTAGCAGACTATGCGTGGAGGCGACTTT
This sequence comes from Lithophane semibrunnea, assembly GCA_947363905.1. NCBI lineage: Eukaryota > Metazoa > Arthropoda > Insecta > Lepidoptera > Noctuidae > Lithophane > Lithophane semibrunnea. The sequence goes on from OX376186.1 coordinate 8,481,489, forward strand.
TCCGTATAACTTAGCCCATTCTGTTGGGTCCCTTTCAACCGGAAGATGCGTTTTACCAGCATGATATCTTTCTTAGTAGGTGCTCCGAGGTTTCGTGATGCGACACCCAGAGCATATGAAATATCAGGCCTTGTGCCTACTGATAAATATGCCAAAGCACCCTTGGCTTGTCTATATGGGAAACTAGATTTGAGATTGACATTGACATCCTCTTCCGCTGCCGTCTCATTTGCTTTGATGATTGACGTTTGTGCTGGTTTGCAATTTGACATTCTTTATTTTTCTAACAGTTTCTTCGTGTAGGCCTTTTGACATATTGAAATGGTCTTGTCCAATGGTGTTGCGGACATTAATTTCCATTCCAAGGAAGTATGACGCAGGTTTCGTAGTTATCATAAACCTTGTCTTCAATTCCTTGATACATTCGTTTCCTGCTCTGGTTGTATTATATGTTACAAGTCCGTCGTCAACATAAAGACCAATAAAGACTTCATAGATTGTCCTCTGATTCTAACATAATCATGGATCCGCATGAATTTCTTAAGCATTTGGCAATCCAGGTGTTCCAGCAGCGCGGTGCTTGTTTTAGCCAATAGAGACTGCGTTTCAGCTTGCAGACTCGTTTGGTGCCATTCTGATAGCCATGGCTGTTTCATATAAACTTCTTTTACTGTGCCGTTTAGAAATGCGGTTGAAACATCGAACTGATGTAGTTTTAGATTTTCTCGAGCAGCTCGGCAAGCAATGCTCGTTTGGTGCTCAGACGAACCACTGGACTGAATGTTTTATCATAATCAACTCCAGCTTGTTGGGAGTAACCTTTGATAACCCAGTCCGGCTTTATACCTATCGACGGTACCATCAGGATTCATTTTTACTTTTACACCCAGATGGGTGGGACAAAAAGGCTATGTGAAAATTGGTTGGAGGAGGATAAGATTTGTACCTGCGGCCTACAGCTAAAATGTGTTCAAAGTAAGTTTTGTTTTGAAAACAACTCAATATCTCATATGCTTGCTTCTATTCCTTAGATTGTTTTGAAAGAATTGGTCTGTGAGAGGGTCTCCTTAATAGAAACCGCCAGACGTTTTCCGGAGCGTTTTTGTGTCCAAAAAAAAAATCCCAAGAAAATAAAGACTCACTACACACAACTCGCAATTACAATACACGAAATATATCAGTTAAATTGAAATACCGGTCAGTTATAAATGAAAACCTCAACATTCTGAAGAGAAATAATGTATTTATTACATTCATTTTGTATTTCAAGTTAGAAGGACTAGTGAGGATGGCGCTGTACTACAAATAGGTAGCAGAAACTGAAAGGTCCTGCAGGAAAGAATTACATGAGGATGACGCACAGATGGCAAACGCAAAACAAATGAGAAAATTTTGTTCTAAAAGAACAAGTTTTAAAAACCATAATAGAGTATTATAAAAATAAAATAAATGAAACTGATACTTTTTATACAAGCTTTTTATTAATTAACTACTAGCCAAAATGTCTCCTTGGGTTGGGCACTTGTATGATTTTCATTGATATTGCCACCCTCTAACTGCATGTTTCCACGGTCAACTGCAATGTTGTGTAGTTCTGCTAGAACCATTTAATGGCTGTGTCTCCTTTCTTGGGTTGGGCACTTGTATGATTTTCATTGATATTGTTACTCTCTAACTGCATGTCTCCATGGTTAACTGCAATGTTGTGAAGTTCTGCTAGAACCATTTAATGGTTGTTTTCACAATATCTAGTTTGCAGGTCATGCCATTCAAAATACATTGAAGCGGGCGATTTTCAAGAAGTAGAACTCCTTAATAGGATCCAATCCAAGCTTTGTATAGCTTGCATTAGGTACAGTCACGGACTTTAATTGATGAGCCACCTGGCACTGTTCGTATTTTAGCCGTGTAATGCAAATCGGGTGTGTTCGGTTCCCGACACGCAAAGTCATATGTCTTCGTATTAGAAGAAGAAAATTATATTTCATATCTTTACCGGTTGGCTAACCTGAGAGCCATAACTACAAACTTGACACCAGAGTGACTGCCCAAAGTCAACCAATTGCAGGTCTAGCAAATCGTTGCTAGGTTACTGTTGCGATAGTAACGTTAGCGTACGGAGAAATAATAAAAGTCATTTCGACAAGTTCGAAAGTAACGTCTCTGACATTTATATTTCAACTGTCACTGTCTTCAGTTAAGTTTTCAGAAATAACGAGTTAATGAGCTATGATTCAAAGGAGGTCGGTATCAAATAGATTTGACAATCTTAATGCAACATTGTATTTATTTTTAATTTTTTATCATTCAGAACTTATTAGTCAACTTCTATGGATAGCACTATTTCTGATGAAAAGTAATTTATTTGTCATCTTGTTTACGAGCGTGCGATTTGTTGTTCGTTCGTTCCGCCGAAGCGCCGCGCATTTTGCGCGCCAAAAAATCCTTAGCGTCTCGCGCCGCGCGGCTTAATTTGACCCGGGCTGACCCCGCTCACAAAAAACGCTGTAGCTCCGGTTGTATTGCTTAGATTTACATTCTGTAAACAGATTCGAGTTCTTGAACAATGGGGCCACACTTGATAACACCGACACTCATAATAGTACCTTAGTATTATAAACATCGTAATGAAAACAGAGAACAGGGCGAAAGCCGACTTGTTGCTGTAATAAGTTGATTTCTGGCAAAGTAATGGATCAATTTGCACAAAATTTTGGAAATATTATCATGAATAGACAAATAATCGAATTAGATTTTCTTCCTACAAGTCTTACATACAATATTTCCATAATATAACTGAAACTTCATAGTGCGCGGTTCTGTCATTTTGCACCATTTACCTACACATGTAAATGCTTTGAAATATCTTTGAAAATTGGATAAAAATGAATGAATACTGTTCGAATGCATGAAATAATTCATAAGAATTCGTTTTAGCATAGTTATTCACCGTCTGAAGAGATAAATCCATTGAAAAACAGTCAACAAACAGATAGAAAATGGCGAGTCACAAAATTGAAATTACGTAAAGTTTTATTGGCTCGAAGATAATTTTTACTATATTATTCCACGCAAACGATTATCTAAAAGGCTGCACTATACACTAATAAATGATTATTCGTTTACTTACCAACGTTCCAATTGGAGAATCCTTCACACTACAATAATTTCTAATACAACACCAGAACTGTGAAACGGAACTGATCCACAGAATAAAATGATGCGTTCTTATTTTTTTTTACAGTGTTGGTAACGAGAATTTTGGCATGTTTTGTTTTTTATGGATTACAAATATTATTGCCAGTTTATTAAAAAAATCGGAATCGATTTAGACCATTATTTTAGCCAAAAAAAATAGTTTTGCAGGGGTGGCGCTGCTGGCACCTCGCGGTTCCAGTTAGATCTGACGCCATCGCGCGGAAATTGGCTCTCTGGAATGACTGCCAGACTTGTGTAATCTCGTGAATGTATGAAACTGCAAAATTGAAAAGTTTGAAGGTGGCTCGTCGATTAAAGTCTACTGTACTGTGACTGTACATAATAATATAATAATAACAAAAGTGCAAAATAAATTAAATACAACTGCAGCCCCTTGAAGTACAATTGTTTACAAAACTGACATTTTGTAGGCTGATGACACACAAGGAACTTGACACAAGACATGTTACATTTGTGGGTCAAATGTCATTTTCTTATTAATCAGCTGATATCGTAGACAGAGAAAGTCGGCCATTTTTTCCGTATAGTACTGTTAAAGTGGGGTTCTGGCTTTGATAGATTTATAGTAGGTTTATGGAGCGTTTTTGTGCTAAAATGCGTTTATGAATAACACTATTTGACAATCAGACATTAGCAAGGTTTTAGATGCTCTTTATCTTTTTATGAATAAGACCGTTAATCTTTGAGCCTAGATATTAATTTATTCATAGTGTTTGTACCTTACTAGTTATAAGGTACAAATCAGAATGAATAAATTAAGAAATTTTATAGTTGAAAAAGTTTAGGATATTAATCTCCTCAATTGTCCTCATATGGCCAAGATTATGTCTGGAAAAGAGACTATGACCTCTGACTTTCTTTCCGTCTTTCGCTCAGAGTGGTCAGTCAGGAAACACCGAACTCATCAAGTTATTATTGACGTGTAAAAGTATTTTTTGAACCAACTTACAGAAATATTAATCATTTAGGTACGTCAAATTATTATTAGGTAAATCAAACACAAGACCACAGATAAATCAACAGCTTAGGTGAATCGTCCGTTAGTTTAATCAACTTTAGGTTGGCGGAGGCCTATGTGCAGCAGTGGAAGTCTTTCGGCTGAAATGATGACGATGATGACTGTTAGACAACATGCCGAATACAAAGACGAACATTGAAAGGTCCTTTGTTATTCGCGAGGAACATGTAAATATAATTGAGAAATATATGGCATTACTCCCTGCTAATACGAAATGAATCGATTTTTGTTGCAGTATCATTATGATAAGTGCTCGAGCGAGACAGCGTAGTCAACAAAATGGGCGGGACGCCGAGAGAAATAGCTGCTTTTCTAAAAATACAGGAACCTCAGCTTTACACTGGACATTGCTTTCGGCGAACTTCGGCCACGCTTTTGGTTAATTCAGCAGCGGATGGAGCACGGCGGATGGAGGTCGAATACGGTCGGGGAAGAATGTATTGAGGATTCGATACAAAATAAATCTAAAATCTGTAAGCGTATAATAGAGACCGTAAGCTTGGAACAGACAGATTCTTGGTCTCGCCCGTCTACTTCCAGAATCACGAATACCACCGCTGATTAACCTAGTTTCACTTTCTTTCCGTCACAATCGACAAGTATGAAAGCCGAAACCATAAGCTTGAAACAGACCTCACATTCTTGATCTCGTCCGTTTACTTTCAGAGTCACGAATACCGCCACTGAATCAACTACTTTCACTATCCTCCCGTCACAATCCAGAAGTAAGGAAGCCAAATCCTCAGCGAATACTCAAACAACAATAACAATATTGTTTAAAAAAAAAACTGTTATTTTTATTTTACAAAACTGCAATAATTTTACTTTTACATTTTTATTTTTTTATTTTGTTTTACAAAATATAATATGGTTTAATTTTTACCATGTTGTATTTTTTTACCTATAAGTAATATGTTCTCGCTGCTGAGGTGAAAAATTGTACGTGTTACACAAGACTAAAGTGACAAGACAAAATGCAAATAGCATTTCATGTCTTTGAATCCCTCGCTGTGCTCAGGATTCTAAACTAGAATCACTCGCGTCAAATAACTATTATTTAATTTATTTATTGAATACGTGTGTCTTAAAAAAAACTTCTCGTTAGAGTTTATAAACAAGTCACTTATACACTCACATATGTTACTTATTATCTTTAAGATAATTAGAGGGAAGATACAAAATGCGGATAAATTGCGAGTTGGCCGTTAGACAGTACCAACCCATTTTCCGAGAGGAATATTGTTTATATCATAAATACGTCAGCTAAGATGTCAGATGTTACACATGATAATAATATGCGACTACTGGAGTTTGACGCAGAATGCACACTTCGCAAAATGTGCACGTCGCAAAATATGCACTTCGCAAAATGTGAAATTCTCAAAATGGTACTTCTCAAAATGAGTTATTATCCCAATGGTCTCAAAATAAAAACTGTTTTCTCACACTATGCTTTTTTATTATTTAGTTCTAACACAGGATTGTAAAAAACTTTAAAATAACAACGCGTAAATTAATCATAGTACATACTTAAAACAGCTTATCAGAGGCATAGGACACAAACGCCCTAGAAGGCTGGCATCGCCGCATCAATGCTCGAATACCTAAAAACCCGAGCTTGTAAAGTTTGTACACAAATTAAAAAAAGAAAGCATGTATTGGGACCATCATGTAAGTGATAGTTTGTTTCAAAATGTTAGGCAAAACCGTAAACAAAAAGATATCCAATTTGATAAAAAAAATATAACAAACTTTAACAGTGCCAATGTTCATGAAAAAGATTATTTTCTTACAATTCTGTACCGACCAGTAAAAAGTTCAAAATATATAAATAGGATAGTGCTGAATTAGTTTTAAATTACTATTATAGGTAGACTTAAAACTATTTACGAAGTAAATACTTAATTGCCATTTTTTATATTTTTGTGACAGTTTTTATTTTTAATTGCTACATTTGCTAGGATAGTATTTGCTGGTGGATGATAATCAGTTGTTTAAATCTTTATACGCTATTTCTGATAATATACAGTAGGACATTTTCGAAGGTTATCATTACTGGCCTGCCTATTTATGTTACCTAGTTATGCCATTTTTTTTTTTTTAGAAAGTAGAGAATGATACTATATATTCATATATTTATAATAAATATACAGCAAATATAAATATAGCATTTAATCAAACATGTCCTGCATGTGATAAGTTTTTCTAAGATACTACTGTACTGTTATCGTGCTAAAAATCGATCAAAATAATAATAAAAAAATTTTAAGCAAACGGTTTTATTTTGACCCATTGTGATAAAATTCACACTCATTTTGAGAAGTGCTCTTTTGAGAAGAAGAAGAAGAAGTGGCATTTTGCGAAGTGCACATTCGAGTCAAACCCGACTACTGTATGGCTCGCTCGTTTTGTTTTTCCTAGTACTTTCTACCGTTTTCTACCTTTTTGGTTCTCGTAGAGATAGACAACAATATTATTAAGTATAGGTACTGCATATATTCATCTACCTATTAAAATAATGACAAACCCAAGAAAATCCGTCTGGGGCTGCCATTCCCTGCCCCGAAATGAACAAAAATTTGGCAATTTTATGAGTTTGTAACCAATTGAATTTGCATTCGGTACGTAAATAAATGTAGTCTCTAATTGATATAAATTGCTGCATCTCTACGAGACGAGGTTTTCTATACTGCTATATTTAAAAATATATTTTATATGTACTATTCTAATATTTAAAAATATATTTTATATGTACTATTCTAATATTTAAAAATATATTTTATATGTACTATTCTAATATTTAAAAATATAATTTATATGTACTCAAATTGAAATAAAGAAAAATAATTTTAATACAACTTGTTTTAAAGTTTTAAATAAATGTGCTTTGGCAAGACTAATTTCAGTGAGTTAACTCTTTTGTTGACCCGACATCAATGCTGCCCTTACAACAACGGTCTTTAAGGCTCACCTTGAATGAACAGGTAATATTTTTATTGAAAACCTGTCCAACTGTGCAGGATATTAAAATTTGGCAGACACAGGGGTTCACCCATTCATATGAATGCGTGAGAACCAAAACATAGTTGTAAGATTGCCATTCGATCGGTACTTATTGAGCTCGCCCCAAGTTTCACAAGGGAAGCTTGCCTTTGACCTTGAATCTGTCACGGCTGCTGCTTGCCAACCCTGACCTTGAAAAACACGTTATACCTTTATCGTGCGATATATTTATTGCAAGAAGAGGGTCAGGTGTAACGGTTAAGGTGGTGCCTTTGGACAACATGATGAATGCACATGACAATTGGCATGACCTTTTGTGTGAATTTGTTTTTTTACTGTTGTGTACTTTGACTATTTTTCCTACCATTTTTTTTGGTTGCGGATGTCCCTCCGTCTGGAGATCCTCCGGAGTGGAGTCCCTCCGCCTGGAGATAACGGAGGGTTACTGTTTCTTCTACTACAATGAATCGGCGACCCGGGAGATACTTGTTCATTCGCCGCCTTAATGATGAAGTTGTTACTGATGCTTACTGAAGAGCCTTGACCCCTTGAGTCTTGGCGTCATCGCTTTTTCACTTTCAATAAAAATATCATTTATTGATACGACCGTCTATAACGGCCATTGCCACTTGTTGTCTTGTGACAATGACGACCCCAATTCATTTTGTAGTTGTTCTACTGGGGTTAACTGACATAAATTAAACAGAATAATACTTATGTAGCACCCTTGCTAGTACACACGGCTACACATCAAGCTATACATTTCCAGTATAAGCTGACCTCGCATTGTACGGAAATCTATAATGCGAGACCAGCATAAACTGGAAATGTATAGCTTGATGTGTAGCCGTGTGTACCTACAGATTTACGCCTGAAATTAATAATTATAATTAAACCTTATACTGATATATTGTACTTGCAGTATTATTTTATTCAGTGTCACATGCGCTGATTGCTCGTTTGCATAAAAGTCTCAACTAAGCGGGCTCACCCCTCTTGTTACAAACAAAGGTAATCCTTGGCCCCCTTCAGTGTATTGTGTTTTCCTCACTGCAGCTGCGTGATATCTGTCAAATCAAGTCTTCTTTACATCTTATCCGTAACCAAAAAGAAAAAATTAAAAAAGAGCGTTTAAAATGTAATGACGTTCCAGTGCCGCCAAAGTTTTGATTTCTTAAGGCAGTTTACTATTTTGCAGGAAGATATTTAATTTTTGCCTGTTATGAAGCTAAACACTTAATGACTATTCTTCACCATTTCTTTGTTGGTATGGTACATTCAAATCGTGTCCTAAGCCATTTCAGCAAATATTTAGCGTACATGGTGACTTAGGAAGTGCGGATGCGTGCATAGGGATGCAGACTAAGATGTATCCTCTAATATAGGATTTTATGAAAACTCATATCTGTCGTGTTATTTAATTAAAAATGAAACACATGGCAACCAAGGAGGTCACATAACAAAGATTTTATTAAAATTTCGATTTGGCTTGCAAATAGAGCTAGAATTTAAAGACGCTGAACTGGACTGCACAGGGTATCAACGTGAACGGCGAGTACATCTATCTACCTTCGCTTCGCCGATGATATCGTCATAATGGCAGAGACGCTCAAATAGGCCAGATGTTGCACAGCCTAAATGGAGCCTCTGAACGGGGATGACTTTGGGCAAGACGAAAGATATGTACAATTCACACGTCTTGCCGAGACCAATCTACATCGAAGGGTCGTTCCTCGAAGTTGTGAAGGAGTATGTTTAACAAGGGGATATCATCCACCTCGGTATACACAACTTTGTGAAAGACACCGACGCGGCAACGACGGAAGGATCCAGATGTGTGGCGCAGCATTTGAAAAACTTTGTCAAGTCTCCTCGTCGTCTATCCCGCAATGTTTGAATACTAGGTAAGGTCTTCAGGTTGGTGTGTAACCGGCGTTATATATTCGAATGTCTTTGAAATAGTTTTTAGGACAGAGGTTGCTTTACAAATTAAAGAAGGATATTTTTATTGCGGAAATTTTTATTGCGCGTCTTTTGCTCTGATCTTATAGGTGACCGATAATCATTTGTATTTTTTTTTTATTCAAACCCGTTATTTTACCAAGGAACCATATTATAACAGCGTGGCTTTTGTCTAAGACTGTTCCTGCTACAAGCTTGCTACAAGGTTATTTAACCTATAATATAATTTTTCGGTCCGTGATCGGTCCGTGACTAAGTTATAAAATAGCATAAAATGGAGTCCGCAGCCGATTGCAGCAGTAAAAGTGATATCAGTTACGGATCCAGCAGAAAAAGAAAAAAGTACAGAAAATTTAGGGTATACAGAAGCAGTCACTCTTTTTGGCGGTGCTTGTCTCAACCGTATAAAGGGTACTTGACAATGGATACCAATACCAAAGAAAAGATAGAGACCAAGCACACGTGCCCACAAAAATTAATACCCAAGATCTTCAAGAAGTCTAAGACAACCTTAAACATTAAATAACGACTACCGACTAGCGAATACCAAAGATTTATAAAAACGTTTTTAATAATTTAAGATCAGGGTCTCCACATGGCTGTCCATTACCCAAATGATAGTATAAGATCTGGGGCCTACCACAACCTTTTACAAAACAATCTTATTTCCTTAATCGTTTTGTTTCAAGCTTAAAGTAACATTACTCATATTCGAACCATGAGCTTCATCTTTCAATATTGTCGTATTCCTGCTTAGTGCTGGGAAAGAACGAATGATTGTCTATTGTCTGCTAGAATAGAAAAGAAACATCGAAATTTTGGTTTCAAGTGGTTGAACTTATTCTAACTTATTTGCTTAACTGCTACAAAGTCGACATGGAATCAAGGTAATCAGTGAGTAAGTTTAAAACAAAGAAATATTTTTCAAGATAGTTCAAAACCATGGTTAGACTCGGTGATTAGTGTTTTGTTATTAATTTTGCAGCCGACGAGTTAATCGGGTTTCCGGGAGGCAGCTGGAGGTACTCTGGGAATGTTTAATTACAAACAGGAGTATGGCTACTGCCCACAATCGGTCTTTACAAGCCAAAAAGTACTCACGAAGATAGTGGAGATATTGAACTCACAAGGTGATGGTCATAAAGATTGGACAGGCTGGAATAAAGTAAGTACCTATAACTTTTTATTTTGTCAAATTAAGTATGTATATATAATAATTAAATCAATATTAATTAAACAATATTTTTTTCAGTACTGGGTATCTACCCAGCACTGAAGATGTCGGCCAGGGTTTGTCAGGTGTTCAGGTGGAACTGGTAAGGAAACATTATTTATAATATTAACCACATAGCTCTTATGTTATGTCTTTGTAGTCTCCATAGATTGGCGATGCCACATCAGATGTGGAAGAGTCCCCTGATTCTGAATTCATTTTACAAAATGTCTCTCTCCTATATGCAACAATCCTTTATCCTACACAAAATATACCCCTTGAACCCATCTTAGAACCTCATCCTATGATCGCTCTATCACCTCCGGGACTATTGATCCAAGATCCACCGGCTCACTACCCCCCCCCCCCCCCCTAGAAATCCTACCCCGCGTCTTGCTACATCTGCATCTACAGCCCGCTCCCCGCTGAGTTGTTGTTGTGCTAGGCTTGGCTGACTACAAGGATGGAAGACACCGAATACTTTTGTTTGCCACGGATAAAAGCAGGGAAGAACTTGCAAAAACACGCCATATTTACTGTGACGAGTCCTTCAAGTTTCTCCAATTTTACAGTTTGCACGGCGAAATTGATGGCATCGTGAAGCCATTAGCGTATGCTCTGCTACTCAATAAAAAAAGCTACGTTCGAAACACCCTTCCGGTTACTGAAATCCACATTTCCAGCCATGCATCTAGATTTCTTCACGAGTGATTTTGAAGATACTGCCGTCAGAGGCTTCTTTACTGTATTTCCAAATACAAGCGTCAAAGGGTGCTTCTTACACTACAAGAAGGCGTTAAAAAAGAAGGGGAAGGAACTAGGCCTAAAAGAGAATAACAATTTTATTATATGTATTAGTATTGGACCAATTGCATCTAAAATCGGTATCCAGTTCTCCAAATACGAATTACTTTTTAGACTTTTTATAGTTTTATCCGACTGCGCGACAGCAAAGACAGGGTTATGTTTTTCACGCGTATCTTTGTATTTATGTCACGTAGTGCTACAACCAAATATAATTAATCAAGTACTCTTTGTTCTCCAGTCTAGAACTCCTGATATCAGACAATAAAAAATTAGTTTTGTATTTTCTTATTCCGTCATCACCATTGTAGTACTCTTACAAAATCGTAATAATTGTAAAGAGTTTGGAACCTACCAAGCAGCAACATAGTCTATGACATTTTGGTTCATGCTGACATGACTGACTGGTGACAAACGGACGACGACGGTTTCAGTTTGTCTATAGTCCTTTTTTTTGCATCACTGTCCATACTCGTTCTACCATTCGTTTCTCAATAGGCAGCTTGTATGCTTCGAAATCTAATCTAACACAATTTGTGTACGATCCACTGTGCGACCGTTAAATTTTGTCACGATTTCCTCGTCTGGACTCTCACCTATGAGATACAACCATGCATCATCCAGGGTGTCGGGTGGCAGAAGGGGAAGGAAAGAGTATAAACCCACGTGCTTTCTGACACGCGATGTCTTTTTCTAGGTCTATTCCATAGCTCCATAGCTTTGTGCTCAAGATATTATAGCAATTGTCTGCCGTGCCTCTACCTTGAATCCTCGCCAATCCTAAGTTTCAGAAACCAGTGTCATGAAGTTTAGGAGAATGAATGTTCACATTAACATATCTACGGTTTCGGATAGATCGTCCATTCGTCTAGTGTGACAGAAAATCTGTTCCCATCAGATTTGATCATCTGCAACTCTTTTTTGAGGACACCTTTTAATAGGTTACTTTTCTTCAACACAATATTTCGAAATGTAGTTGAAGATTGCGGTAGATTATTATGACCACTCTTTCTAAACAGTTTTCGTATAGTTTCAGATGCACTAATAACTGTGGATCGTAGCCCATCTTCAGCTGCCAGTTTTGTTACCATTGTCGGCTTGGAAGGTGTTTGTTTATCAGGCACAGACATAGCTTCTAGTTTTTTTAATTCAATTGAATGAACCATTTTCACATGATTACGCATAGTTGTGGTTGTCCCTGAAGTTTTTAATATCTTGTTACACAACTTACATTGAGCTCTTGAACCATCAGTTGATCTTAAGAAATACTTCCATACAGAAGATCTATCTTGGGAACATCTTGAATATTCTTTAAAATCCATTGTAGGTATCTGAAATTAAATTATTATTGTAAGCACTAAAGCCATCACCACACCACCACCATTAATTACCATTTTGCATTCGAAAGTGCACAGGAACAGAATATACAGTTATCTAGCAAATACTATTACTATAAGTTTTATACGTAAATCTTTGAATAAGTTTATGTCATCGTCAAACACACACACACACACAAGCTGCATTACCATGGTAGGTACATATTCATTATGCATTACACCTACAGAAAACAAAACAAGGCATTTTAGTAGTCGTGTTGAAGGCAAAGGTATCGCGCAAATATAGCAAACAAAGGCAACGCTTATTATTATTTACTTAATAGAAACAAATTCGTGAAGCGCACCATAGAGACTAAACAAATTGCAATAGTAATGAAATAAGTACTTATATACTCATTTAATCCTTTAAAACATTCATCCTTTTCAACTTTGCTTTATAAATTGGTGATAAATTAAACTCAAAACAAAACTTAGCTCCGCACAATAACAAAACACAGAAAAGTAATGAAAGAATGAATGAATGAATGTTGCTCGCACGCTTCCGCAACCTGTCGCACACTTGACACTACATCGTGAACGTTTCTTTTCACGCAGTTTAAGGTGCGTTCATTTCAGGAGTAAAAAATTACAAGTTAAATATTAGTATTCGAAATATTCGAATACTTGTGTCTGTCTTACTCGAATATTAAAACAGGCGAATATTCGAGTAATAATCCCTACATATAACAACATATAAGGTGAAACTCTAGTGCTTGATTTTTTACTGGAATTATATGCATAACATACTAAAGGAAAATAACAACACAATTACGCTGGTCTGCTGGTCTGAGGATACATACATGGAAATCATTTGCGTTAGCGTCCTATTAAATCTTTCAATCAGCCCATTCGACGCGGGATGAAAAACTGTAGTGAAACGCGATTAGGCCCCGAAAAAAATATTGTTTCATTAACCAAGCGAGATGTAAATACCGACCCTCTATCAGACACTACCTCCTTATTCCACCTTACCGACAGAAAACATCTTCAATCAAAAACTCGCTGACTTTCTCCCGTGACTTGCAGCAATTCGCCCGAAATTGACTTCACAAAATGTTTCACCTTGTCGTTGGTATAACTAAGTTCGAGATCTAGCATTAATCGCTCTGATATGCACGAAATTGATGCTCCTGTGTCTATCAGAGCTGTGCAGGCTTGTTTAGCTATTAAAACATTAATAAAAGGACTAAATTGACTTTGTTTGTCGTTTTCTGATGGGAGCTGTATATTCTTGGACACAGCCTGCACCTCCCGGTCATCATTTAGCGTCTGTGTCCTTGGTAGTTTGGGTGGCTTGGCGGAGTTGGGCTCCTTGTGCTGGGGGCAAAGGGGGAACGGTAATTCCTGTTTGTGACCTGGTATCTTGGGCGTAAATTGTACCTTGGGGTATGGAAAGTATCCGCATCTCTATGATCGCCAGCAGAACGTGGAGGAGTTACTGCAGATCGTGAAGGCGCAAGACTTGAGGGTTTTGAGCGCAAGACTTGAGGGTTTTGATGTCAATGGAGACCTTTGGTTGTCCACGGACAAAGGATGTTCCATCCTTACTTTGGTCAAGATACCTTTGGGGGGTTGTAAAGGTAGGTTTACAATCTCGTGTCTAGCCTCCCCAAAAATTTCTTTCATTTGTTCAAGAGTGGCCCTGAGCTCCGCCCTAGATGCATATATTTTTTAACCCAATTTCAATTTAAAATCTGGGGTAACCCCTTTTAGAAAAGGCTTTATAAAGTTTGTCTCATCTTTTATCCCTGCTTTAAGAGCAAATGCCGCTAATGTATGGAAGAACGCCGATACATCCTCATCGGCTCTTTGCAGCGCGTAATAAAACTTTTCCACATAGTCCACCCTGGACTGGAATTCGGATTTAAATAATTCACAAACCCCCTTGAAGTCATATGTCTTTAATTCATATGTATAAATCAATTTAAATTTATAAATATGAATTAGACTTCAAGTTCTAAGCAAGAGCAGGGCACTTAACTTCTGCTGATATGTCCTCGGCCCACATTTTCACGATCTTCGTTTCAATGGCATTTCTTGCCTGAAATTGAACTGACAGGGCTTCATGTAATGAAATTCGTTTCTCATTTCGTATTGGTACCGATGCACATACTCGTGAAAGTGCGTCAGCAACATTATTCTGTTTTCCTGGGCGGTACACAACGTCATTCTTGAACTGTGCTAAGTCCAAGTGCCACCGCTGTATTTTCTCATTCTTTATTTTACTTGTCAGTTTATTATCAAACATAAACGATACAGATCGTTGGTCAGTAATGAGACGAAATGGTTTTCCAATAAGAAAATGACGCCATTTCCTTAGCGATTCCACTATAGAAGTTCGCTAGAAAGAAAAATGCAACCGGTCGATCAGATTGAGACAAAGTTGCTGCAATGGAATGATTAGATGCATCCGTTTCTACGGTGAACGGTGCATTGATGTCGATAACGTGATTAACAGATTTCGCAATCTCAGATTTCAGACTTTCAAAACTTTGTACTAGTTCAACGTTATTGGAAATAATTGTGTATGAGCGAGACCATGAACTCTGAGAAATTTGAAATCCATTTACTGTAATGCGCGAATATTCCTATTGCCCTTCTTAATGATGGCAAATCACATGGTGGTAGTAAACTCAGTAGTGGCTGTAAGCGTTCCTCAAATACTGCCTTTTACTTACTGAACATATTTTTTTTTGCCTTTTTTGGGATTTGATTAAGTAATGCATAAACCGTCGTGGTGCGAGGCCCCTCGGACCGCGAGGCCGTAGGCGGTCGCCCCCATCGCCCACGCCTTCCGCCGCCTCTGCCTGGTGACCTGGTAAATCCGTTGGAATCATCGGTATACGCGGGATCAGACATCCTTTCCTTTGTATTTTCCCGTACTAATATATGATTCTCAACTATTAAGCGGTACTTACTTGAAGAGTAGGAGGTTGATGATTATTGATGATCCCCCTGCCCTTACCTTCATATACTTATACCAATCTATGTACACTCCAATGGCGCATCTTGTACCTACTCACATACAATAGCTCCGCCCTATTCATAGAAAAAAGCCCTGAGCTGTGATTGGCTGGGAGATGCATGACGCATTTCCATTTTTGGTACAGCAGTCCGTCCCAGCGAACCCCCCATCATCCCTTTCCCCCCAGATAATGCGTGGGGACGGGCCATAATCACGGAATTCGCGGAAACAGGTATCTGTATTATTTGAAGTACAAAAGAACAATACATAACAAACTTTTAATCGTAAGGGAGGTTTAACATTGTCTAAAAGGTTACTATACAATAGTACTAAATATGGAATAGCAAATGTAATAAATCATCTGTTCTACTAAGTATCTACTGTGCTCCGACCATTGCATGGAAAGAATATATGTATATGACAAAAGGGACGAGGACGGCAACAAAACGTCCCATTCAATTATTATCCGTGGCGAATATGCGAATAAGGGGATGAAAGCAAGCTTTATTCGCAAAACCTTAATTCTCAAAATATTAGATTCGCTATATATTAAAATCTCAATTTAGCCGAAATTAGGGTTCCCTACTTGCAATTGAATGACGAAAGATCGAATAACACTTGCTCGAAAACGTTAACTCAATAGTAGGTACTCGAAATAGATAAATTATGAGCGCGACAGCTATAAAGAATAACTATAAAGCTTGAATCCTCGGTAGCACGAAGGCCCTTCAAGGTTCTTACATACTGGCGCGATACGCCGCGCGACGCGACGCCGCCGCATTGTTCGCCGTGAAGTTTTCTCAAAAATTGTTTTGTTAAAATTCGCGTCGTGCGGCGAATCGCGCCAATATGTAAGAGCCTTTATCTTGAAACAGAATTTCTCGAACGTCCATCTAATCGATTTACAGAATAGGTTTAAGGATTTTTATTTTAGTACAATATAATGAAATAATATATGCGTCGAAATATAAATCAACTATAATCTTGAAAAATAATGATGGTACCATTACAAATAGTTACCGAGCTATTTACCAAATAGGTAGGAAGTAAACTTAGGTATATTATAAACAAAATATGGAATAATAAACGTCATAAGTATTTAAAAAAAAAACAATTAAATTTTTATAAGTTTCAATTTCAAGAAATTTGGAATATTAGTGCATGATTTTAACATGGAGTCAAATTCCTCTGTGGGGCCTCCAGTATCAGATAAATTAAAAATCAAATAAACAAACCTTCTTCACTCCGGTTTTAAGTATATTTTTTTAATGAAAAATAAGTCTGGAACCACAAACTGGAACTGGCGTTGTTGCAACTTGCAACCAACAAGATTGCCGAACATCAATCAAACCCAGCACTAACATCAATCGCGCGTAGGAAAAGATAAAAAAAATGGAGTTTGCTAACAATGCTTTTGGAGTGTTTATTGGATGCCCAATACTACTGGGTCATGTACCCGTATTTAAAAGAAAATGTGTGCAACATATTCCAACTATTAGACGATCATTAATGAACTAGCAACCCGCACGGCTTCCCACGGGTGCGATCTACTACTCTGTGGAGTCGATGAAGCCGTTCACTATCCAACAGAATTTTGTTGTCTGTTCGTCGTTGTGTGCACAATGTTCGGCGCACCGGGAATCCAGCGGTTAATTCACTACAAGCTTTTGGATTTCCACAATAATTACAGAATTGACATTTATTTTTCAAATCCTTGTTGTTTATTTTTTTTTTTTCAATTTTGTGTTTGACATTTGCTCCTGTCAAATTACTATCTTGGATTAAAAAACAAACTTTAGTAAGAATAAGTTTGTAGATTTATTCATATTCATTAATATTGTGTTTTTTTTTTACGTCATTTTAAGTTACATAGTTATGTAAAACTAATACTGGCTACGCCTATCTCAGCTTCACATCTTTAGTGCAGAATGCTTCACTGTAGAATGCTATGCTATTTATTGTGCACTGCAGCATGCAGCAATATTCTTGTAAATAATATTTCGATAGTTAGACTCCAGTGTTTTGTCTGCTCTTACATATTGTAAATATTTATTTTAAGTTAAATTATATTATGTATAATATCAGACTTAAGTAGAATTAGTATATATTGAAGCCTTCACTCAGTAGCATTCGTGGAAATGAAGTAGCTGCCGCTGCGGCCCGTTCAGACCATGACGAGGATCGATCCGAGTTGCTCAAGGTTCCATTCACTGATTACTACAGCGTTTTTAAAGAACTTAATAGACAATTATAGAAGGAGTGTTGGGACATAACCCTGGATACGAAAGGAACATGGTATGCTGAAATACAATATAAATTACCGATTAAACCTTGGTATCATAACTTCGAAAACATCACAAGACGATTTATGACTATTATGTCACGCATAAAATTGGGGCATTGCTTAAAGGCTCTTACATACTGGCGCGATTAGTCGCGCGACGCGATGCCGCCGCATTGTTCGCCGTGAAGTTTTCTCAGAAATTGTTCTGTTAAAATTCACGTCGCGAGACGAATCGCGCCAGTATGTAAGAGCCTTAACACCAGCTCACCTGAATAGGGTTCGCGTAATTAACAATAGCTGATGTCATCATTGTGGAGCAGAGGATACTGATTTAGATCATGTTATCTTACAGGGTTAAAGTTTTAACATTCAACGTTTGATTTTGGTCCGTGAATTGAGTTAATTAAATGACAATGATATTGAAAGTGAACATAAAAATGATTTTTAAGGAAATAAGAAATATTTTAATGTGTTGTTGTAGAAATATACCTATTTGTTATACGGTAGAAAATAAATCTTTTTGTAATCAATTAATCATACATTTCTAAAAGTTAAATGGTCATGAACAAAAAAAACAAAAGTGAGCCTAAAGTAGGATTCACGATCTTTAAATGACGTAAAACAATGCAATGCAATGTAACTCTTACCTCGATAAGATAAGGTATAAATTAGATGAATAAAGAAGTATGGAAGGAAGGGACATGTTGCACCGACCCCAAATAAATTGGGATAAGGGCAGGAGAAAGGTGATGCATAGTGCATAAAAATAAGAACAGCAATAAAGGCTTTTTATTTTATTTACTAGATATAAAGTGAAAATAACAATAGATTCCCCGAAAATATCAAAAACGCAATCGGCTAGAGTCGAATACTACGTTTAAAATGTCTAACGGCCAGTTTCTTCATCAAAAGTAACAGCCAAAGTAACAACTGTTCCTTTGCACTGTTACTTTGGCTGTTACTTTTGATGAAGAAACTGGCCGTTAATCGTTTATTAAACAAATCACAGTTCGTAAAACTAACGCCACGTATCTGATACTCTATCTAATTTATTGTCGGGAGTACGTTGTCTATACACAGGTTGTTAATTAATTTGTTTAAGATCTAAATGGTGGTAATGGTCTTCAAAGTCATTGATTTTATTGATAATTCTACCATAAACAACATCAACTGCTTCTGAGGCGTAAACATAATCTAGATGAGTAAAGTCGTCTAAGAATATTGATTCATTCACATTTGGAAGATTTCGCCGTAGTATTTCTACATCCTTGATGTCCGCCAACCAGTCTTTAGAACTATAAAATAACACCACTGGTACTGTCACATACCTTAAATCATAATCAGGCGGCATTATATCTCCATATTTGATTTTATTCTTTTCTTCACCATAGTCGTACCGACAGAACCGATGTGACTGGACTAACTGTCCGTAATGAACGAACTGCAACGTAGATGAACCAGTGGGCGAGTGTCCTAATATAACAGATAAAAAAGTCTCATTTATTTTAGTTTCATATCCTGTTAATGAGAACAAAATATTATCACATTTTCCTGACATAACACTACACATAAATGCTGAAATTTTATTAAAGAAATCGATTCCTGCTGAATACGCGTTAAAGTCCTTCAGTATGAGTCCCAGTATATCGTGAGAGGGTGAAAACATTCTGACTATCGGGCTTTTAACGTGACCCATCCAGGCCTCCGGTGCTAGCGAAAACATAATTTTGATTTTGTAATTGTATTCAGGCTGCATCGAGCACAAGACGTAACCGACTGTAGTGCCTTGTGAATGTCCTATGTAGTATAAACTATCGATTTCTGTTTGGTCCAGAATGTAGTCGATCATGGCGGGCAGGTCGTACAGCGCAATCTCTTCCCACGTAAAATCCCAGTATTCTGTCATGCTGGAGTTCAGAGTCGTGTGCATTTGAGCGTGTTTGTTACCCCTAGAGTTGCCCATCCAAACATCGAAACCTTGGTCCGCCAGCACATACCCGAGCGCTTCGTCGGGTCCCATTAACACCCAAGTATCTGAACTTTCTAAGATACCATGCATTAGAAACACGACCGGCCTTGTTCTTTTTTGACGGTTTGGTATTCTATGAAAATTCAATATGTATCCATCTTCTGTCGTCACCTTGTGTTGTTCTAGAGGATATCCATATTTTCGCGCCAGTTGTTTGATGTTTAGACGTGCGTCCACAGGAACGAATGTCTCATGTGTAATATCCATTATATTCTCCAGTAAACCCCATAAACTCCGATTGTCGAGGGCCGCAGTTAAACTGCTGATCAACAATAGTTTAAGATACATTATATTAATTCTCGGCGAAGTGTGCGGCGACTACACCGTCTGTACTTACGTGAAATTATGCGGTCTTCGATACCGAAATACATTGTTCTAAATCCTGTGTTATTAAACTTTACACCATTGTTAATTGCTATTAGTCCTGACACGGTTTTATTAAGACTTGTGGTTCCTGTCAGCTCACTTAACAAATTCTCGGTATATGCGTTTGGATTAGTTTCAAGGACAGTCTTCTAAGTCTTTATAACATTCTCAATATTTTTTACTATTTTTCTTTCCACATACAGAAAATTAAACATGGATTTCCTAAATGGGGGATTAGAAACGGTTATCCAAAAACATGGGTGTAATTCTTATAAACGAAATTCATGTGGAAAAGTGCGATTTCAAATCAAATCAAATTTATATTTGCAGAAAACACTGGTTGATTAATTTTATAGAGTCGACATTTACAATCGGCGGTCGCGGAACCTCTTTTAAAGGTTTGAATTTTTTCCCTTCGCCATATTGTTTTGTAGGAAACTAACTGATTGTTTATTATAAATAATGAACAAGGAACTTGGAATTAAATAATATTCGTACAGAGTTCATTGGTGCAATACAACGACAGACAAAGTCAAGATGACAGGTTTTGGTTGCGTTCCATTTCAACACCCTCTCCAGAACGCAGACAGAGCTCTTGAACAAGTGTTCTGTGTGTCACCAGTGCTCACATCAATCTGTCCACTTAACAACACCTCACGAAAGAATTGGTAGTAATAAGGGTCTTTAATAAACCAACTTTTCTGGTACGTCCAGAATCGCTGTAGGCCTTTTCTAAATTGTACCATACTTGCTGTGCTGTTTTGCAATCCTATATGTGGACATAATTGATTGGTTCCACCAGTAAGATTAATTTTGATTTGTCCTTCTTTGGGTCCCCGTTCATTCCTTCGACACATAAGTTTGTACACACGGCTACACATCAAGCTATACATTTCCAGTTTATGCTGATCTCGCATTGTATAGGATTTCCGTACAATGCGAGGTCAGCTTATATTGGAAATGTATAGCTTGATGTGTAGCCGTGTGTACTGTAAATTAGTTGGCCGGGAAAATTGGAGTGGAGGACGTTGAGTAATTTTCCCGGCAAACTAATTTGTCAATGTTTAATGAACAATGTGTTGAATTGGAAGTCATGATTTAATTTTTCAAAAGTAATGGCGTCTCATGGAATTCGAGCTGGCCGGCAGGTTTTATTTAGATCCAAATTTATTTTGCCAAGCCTGGTTATTTCCTGCAAAATAATAGCGCAACCACGTTCTGCTACCATGTAGGAAACTGATTGTTTATTATAAATAATGAATAAGGAACTTGGAATTAAATAATATATTAAGAACATTCCTCAGACCAACAAAAACCATGCTCATTGGATTGGGGATTTCGGGATTTACTCGAACGCGGCAGAATAACATAAGGGGGGCAACCTTATACCTTGTGAAGTACCATACCTTTTTTTTTTTTTTTGAGTGTGGGAACTCATCCAATGACTTCTCCCGCTCTGGGCGGAGCGGAAGAGCGTGTTTTTACTGACTAAAACCCACCCGTGTTCCTTCAGTTGTCTGTTGCCAAGGTCCCGGTATCCCTTTCGGACTAACCCGCAACCCTGGCAGGCATCGGTCCTAGCGGACCCCGCCAATTGTGCTGACATTTCTATGAGGCGCGCGTGGAACACAACGCGCCATCGACCCGGGCCTGGTCCTAATCGGACGGCGAGCTACCCTTTGCTCGCTGTCCGCAAGCCAGCGCCTATGGTGGCCGGGAATCCGCCCGTCACCCAGATCGTCTCCAACGGCGGCGGTTAGGGGCGTGAAGGCGCAAACTTTGCCTCTTTGAAGTACCATACCTGAGCCCTGTACAAACAGCACCAGATTTAACTGCCCCATAATTATACACCGTTTTATCTGACATATCGCAGGAAAGATACTAATATTTGACGTTGACAATTATGAGCCCTAGCCTGCAGGCATATCATGAGCACCGTTTTGTCGACGGAAGAGTAGACAAAAATAAAAACTTTTTACAAAAAAAAAACAACCGACTTCAAAAAAAACACTAAAAAAGTGAAAAATAACTTTAATTTCGGAAGTCGGTGTCTTTGCTTTTTAATTTTCGTTTTTTGCCACCGACTTCCCGACCGACCGACCGCACACAAGTCACTACCTGCTATGTAAATAACAGTGAAGGAGTTTTGTCACCGACTTCCGAAATTAAAGTTATTTTTCACTTTTTTAGTGTTTTTTTTGAAGTCGGTTGTTTTTTTTTTGTAAAAAGTTTTTATTTTTCACTTTTTAGTGGTGGTACCTACCCCACACAAGTCACTACCTGCTATGTAAATAACAGTGAAGGAGTTTTGCCACCGACTTCCGAAATTAAAGTTATTTTTCACTTTTTTAGTGTTTTTTTTGAAGTCGGTTGTTTTTTTTTTGTAAAAAGTTTTTATTTTTCACTTTTTAGTGGTGGTACCTACCCCACACAAGTCACTACCTGCTATGTAAATAACAGTGAAGGAGTCTAATAATTATATCGTCTACATAGACTGTGGGAAAAATACGTAATATTGAAGCTAGCTCAAAAACTACGCAAGCAAACTTAATAAAATGTATATGGGACCATCTCGGGAGTATACCCTTTCGAACTAAAAAAAAATTTTTAAAATCGGTTCACAAACGGCGGAGTAATCGGTGAACATACATAAAAAAAAAAAAAAAAAAGAAACAATCATCCGAACGTAGTACCTCCTCCTTTTTTGAAGTCGGTAATGACGTTTCCTGCAGGCGTAACATGGCGCTTTCTATCTCTACGAAGAATAGACATAGCTTTTTCTATACAAAGTGACAGCTCGTTTCTTCATTTTTGACATCCACCGTAGAAATCTTTCAACAATCTGTCATTTTGTCTTTCATTTCTATCGATCTTTGTCTAGGTCTTTTTGTAGGTAGACTATTTCGGAAGAAAGTTTTCAATCCTTACTGTCAAAATCACACTGACAACCGATAAATCCTATGATAAAACAAAGAATTCTGAGTCGAATTATGTAAAAGAGTGAATTTCATAAAAAGTGCAGTTGACTCTTTCTACTTTGCTGCCGTCTCGTACGGTCTACTGTCTACAGGAAACGTCATTTTTGTCTACTCTTCCGTCGATAAAACGGTGCTCATTCTACGCCTGCTATAGACAGTACGACGGCAGCAAAGTAGAGAGAGTCAACGGCACTTTTTACGAAAATCACTCTTTTACATAATTCGACTCAGAATTCTTTGTTTTGTCGGTTTTGTCATAGGATTTATCGGTTGTCAGTGTGATTTTGACAGTTAGGATAGAAAACTATCTTCCAAAATAGTCTACCTACAAAAAGACCTAGACAAAGATCGTTAGAAATGAAAGACAAAATGACAGATTGTAGAAGGATTTCTATGGTGCGATGTCAAAAATTAAGAAACGAACTGTCACTTTGTATAGAAAAAGCTATGTCTATTCTTCGTAGAGATAGAAAGCGCCATGCTATGCCTGCAGTAGTGGCTGAATAACATAACTTAATTAATTTCGTCGGATAATTATCAAATCGGGCCAAATCGGCAAGAGCCGTTATGCGACGACATTTAGAAATCATATTTCTTACTATTATAGTCTATACTAATAATAAAGCAGAAGAGTTTGTTTGTTTGTTTGAACGCGCTAATCTCCGAAACTACCAGTCGGATTTAACCCTATTCTTGTCTATTTACCATCACGCTACGACACTTTGGAGCCGAGCAAAAAGAAAAAGTCAGAAATACTGCGGACGATGCGATGCGACGTGGTGGGACGAGGGAACAAGTAATTTACCGCAAACAACTAGTGATATTAATAATTTGTTACTGTTCATCATTTTAGGAATTCAACATTACGGGTCTAAAGGATTTTATCGACTATCCACAAACACTTTAACTAAAACGATTATTTGTTATTATTATTTTATTCAAATTTTTTATTCTGCGCACTTATTTTAACTTGCTTGGTCAGCACATATAAACTCCAACTCATAAATAACTTTAGTTTCGTAAGACATTGGTATCATCTGAAAATCGTCATTACTAAGCGGAGTGAAGCGTGTCTGGCGACTATGGCGGCGTCTTCAGCTTCTGTTGTGACCTCCTCTTCGAGCACCACGAGGAAGGTCGCGTAGGGCTTTATCGCCGCCTTCCTCGTGACGTCGTAGCCACGGGTATAGCGACCGTTTCTAAAATCAAAATTAGTGCTGTTAAGGAAACCTCAACCGAACTTAGGACGGGTTGTTTCACATCCACTTTACGCACGGGTAAACGTCAAAAATTGCGCTAACTATTGTCAAATCAAAAACAAGCGTTGTTTCACGAAATAATGGAATAATTTTGACACAACGCTTTGTATTAAATGAACGTTAAATTTGACGTACGTATGTTACGTTAACCAACCGTTTGAAACAACCGGCCCTTATACTTAATATGGTGTAAAACTTACGTGCACATTTAGTTGTCGCGATATTTCGGCACCTCTCATCCTCATTTCTTTTAAAATTACGATGCGGATTATTTCCGCAGCGGTGAGCCGTGCAGGCATTTCATCAAATTATGTTAACAGATTAAATTATTGAATTTATTGTAATTTTGAATATTATTTTAAAAGATCTTGTCAAGTAGACATAATTGAGTAAGACATCCAAGATTTTTCTTTCCATAATCCATGCAGTTTTTATTTGGAATAAACTTTCAAGTAAATGTCAATTTGAGTGAAGATTTGCATTTATTTGGAATAAACTTTCAAATAAATGACAATTTGAGTGAAGATTTGCAATACGACCGAATTAAGAATTATTACCTTAACCGTTTTCTGGAAAACTTGACATCTTGACAAACAAACATCTATCCCTTTCGAACAATCATAATTTCTCTAAGTTGCGTCTAAAGGTCACTTCTGGTGATTCATGGTAAAACAAAATTTTAGAAAGCTTTCCTGATGTCACCCGACCCGCCGGTACACTACGCACTACACCATATAACACTGTACTTCATATCCGCACGACCCCAGGCCCTCCAGTATCTTCTTCATTTCGGCGATTAGCGCCGGACAAAATAAAAATAGCTCAGCAGGAGGTCCATTTGATGTTGGCCAACGGAACTGCCAGACTCTCGGAGAGTCCTTGGTCATCTCCACTCCACCTCGCCCCGCTCCACTCCACCTCGCCCCGAAAATTGACAACAGTTGGCGACCTTGCGGAGATTACCGTATGCTCAATGCTCGAAACGTTCCTGACAGGTCGATCACGTAATTTTTGGTGACATCATTCGTCACCCCTGCATTCCCAAACTACGCTTCTATTTGCGCGAACCATATGTTCAGTACATGAATATTTAAATGATAAATTTAATAAATAAACAATAATAAAAACGCAATAATAATTTATTTATAATTACCAATGATAATAATAATATATGTATAATTTAAATAAATATTAATGTTTAAATCCAATATATGAGTGGTAAAAATGATATGTACACAATTAGTTATCAGCCTACCTACCTACCTACACAAAACGAAAGAGTAGATTAATATTAAAATTGTTAAAAAAATATCTATAATAGCCCTCCTCCTAATTTTTATGTTGTTATGCCCGACAGGGCCCACAATGCTCCAAAACGATGTATGTCTTTATGTACCTATCACCTAAGTTAACATTGTGGAATGCAATAAACGTATTGAGTATTGAGTCAGTTCGTCTGGCCAAAACGGTGGCAGCTTTAATGAAACGCGGTAAATATCGTGCACAGTGACGCGCTTTTCTTGGTGCGATCTCTGCTTAACATGTTTCGTCGGCTGTGACGACGGTGTGCTCGGACTCACTATCACTAATTTTTAATAGTGTTCTAGTCGGGGTCACCAGTATGGTATTGGATATACTTGTTCCGAAGGAGAATAAAGCACACTCAGTTGTAGGTTTACGAATATAAAAATTAAACAGAAAAACTAAAAGACGACAAGACATAATAATTGACATGACATCAATTTTTTGATAACTATTTCTTTTTATTGTCTGATATGGGATACTTATGCATGGAGGAATGTACACCACACGTCTTTAAAGGGCAGTTAAGTGTGTTGCTGTTTTTACATAGGGTGAAACGTCAAGCGCAGCCGATCAGATAAGTAAAATAAAATCGATCTATTAGAAAAACTCGAGCGCGTCAGATTAAGGTAAGGTAAGTTAGTAGTAGAAAAGTGTGACAACGAAATGGAAGAGTCACTAAGTTGCAAAAAAGCCGCCACCAGAAAATTTTCAAACGTGGTTATTTTTTTTTTTAATGAAGTTAGTCACGAATCACGGAAATAATAATAATCTACCGATTTGCACAAGCCGAAGCAGCTAAAATCATTAATAAAGTGTGGTGCATGCAGTCGCTGAGAACTATGTATTTCCCACTTCGCGCCGCTCTGCCCTTCTCACTCTTTCTCTATCTCTCACCCTCTCGCGCCGTCCCCATAGTATGTTCCGCCGCCATGATGCCATCATAGACTACTATATATATGCTATCACAGCTGATCACAACAACGCGTGCATGTATGTGCAACGAACGTTTTCGTTTTTTATTGTTTTAAAAAACGTTTATTGAATTCAGTGCAGTAAGTTTGGTAGGTATTTATGTTACAACAATGAGTGACAATAGTTCGAATTGGTTGGATGTGGTGAAAAAACATTTTTTTTTTAATAATGTAATAAATAAATGAAGTGATAGAAACGGGCTGAAAGAATTCGCCAGCTATCCTTAGGGGGTTCACCTAATACCATTTCTGATCCTAAAATAACCGCGAATATTAGTGATTTTCCATGAATGCTAATAAAAGAATTCGCCTTTTCATGTCTAATCTTACTATATAATATTATAAACGCGAAAGTTTGTAAGTATGGATGGATGGATGGATGTTTGCTTGTTACTCTTTCACGCAAAAACTACTGAACCGATTTGGATGAAATTTGGCACACAGATAGTTTATAACCTGGATTAACACAAAGGATACTTTTTATCCTGATATTCCCACGGGACTTATGCGGGTGAAACCGCGGGGCGCTGCTAGTCACAAATAATTCTATTTAAATTATTATTCCCTTTCTCACAAGTAATGAACAAAATTGATCGGCCCCTTATGGTCTGGATCTTGATTTCCAGATAAAAATACCTTGCGCAGAAACCTTAAGAACACGATTTCGCTCTTAACAAAACTGCACTTGGCTTCATTGACAAAAAAACATGGCATGTTAATAATGGATTTTCATAAGTATCCTACTTTTACCCGCTCAGCACGATCAATGAGTTTTCATACACTTTTTCGACCCGAATGCCAATCTGTTAATTTAATTCCATTCCCTTTTTTGTCAATGGTATCTATTCTTTACTGTACTTCAGTAGGCCACATATATTGAATGGCATTCGTTTACCAGTGCGTTGCCCTTCGTTGAGAAACTAAGAGGGACCATCCATAATGACTAATTTTAAGTAGAACAATCTCACATCGTAATCAAACAAAATTCCGTAACTAATACCTACATGCTTACCATAATCTCGCATTATAAAACCATGTCTAATTACATTCGAACGTAGACGTATAACATTATTAAAAACATGCCTAATATGTGTTAAAACAGATGCTTTGAGTTATGGTTTCCGATTATAATTTTTCAATTGCTTGTAGGCATAATTTGTCAGCCGCTGTGCGTTTCAGGAGTACGTTAACTTAGGGAAACGAATTGTTAAGCAAATTGACTACCAACTTAAAATTCTACGTATATTCAAATCGCAACTGTCATTCTTTGACAGTTGTATGAAATGGCTATAACACGGCAAAGGAGACCATTCACGTTTGGCCCAAATACAACGTTGGGCCAAAAGTGCAAAGTCCACAAAAAAAAGTTTTTAATCTGTTTAGGACATAATTTTAAGCATTTGATACTGCTATGGCACCAAAACTGTGGGACGATTATTGTAGCGGCTATATAAGTTCGAACATTGACGTAAAAATATTAAAATATTTAGATCAGATCATTACTTAGGGCAAAACTGCACTAGCGGCCAGGTCGCAGAGGCCAGGGCGCAGCGGCCAGGTCGATTTCGTTGTCGATCGCACCTTGCCGCGTGCGGCTAGCTGCACGTGTTCCATAGCGATTTCATACTAATGTATCTTTCTCACCGCTGTGGGCGCTAGTGCATTATTGGCCTTATCGTCATTCCTTCATTCCAACCACCATACTGTCAGTATTAATGATATTAGTTGAATGTAATGTTATTATAACTGATAGTCTCTGGCCCGCTATTGTGTCGCTTTACTGCACAAAAATGGACCAAATAGTGTGAATTCAGTGTCGTAAACCTGTAGGGGATCGGCGGGGATGTACTTGGGCTTCGCGAGAGAGCCAGTATAATGACTTTGCACAAATTGTTATTCCAGAAATAATGGATGATGATTTAACTCATTTATAATAATGTAACAATTCTTATTTACTAAAAAAAAAACAATTGCGAGATTTGTTTGCTTGTTCAGTCGTTAATTGAGTTTCTCTAGGATGCTTTATTCCAGGCATTTGCACCGTGAAGCCATGCGATTCCATGTTATGGGCAGCATCTTTGAATCTACTGTCTACAATAATAACATCGCCACTATTGCAGAGCCAACTGAACATCCCATCACCACCACCATCTTCGTCTTCATTTTCTAAGATACTGTTCATTATTTATTTATTTGGTTCACCAACAATTGTTTACACTAACAACTTGACAAATAAATAAAAAACATGTCTTTAAAAACTTTGCACAGTGTAACAATTACTTAAAGGTAAACACCACATTTACTAAATTAAACTAAATTTTGTTAATTGTAAGCCTAAGCACATGTACAGTTTACAGCCAACATTAAACAAAAGAACAAATGTGTATGCGTATTATATAACATAAAATGATGCATAAATAAATACCTCACAACACATTAGCTAAAGAACTCGAGATTTTATATTTTAGCTTAATCAGAGAATCAAAGTTGACATCGAGTAGATCGCTACAACTATTCAGAACCGTACAGAACCTAGCACATGGTGAGTTAGATCCCAACACCGTTCTTCTCTGTGGAGGACGAAGTGGAGTTATGGGTTTACGTGGAATTCTTGCAGGAGCACGAAAGTTCATAAGTGCGAGCAGCGGTGGCGAGTCAATATTTCCTTTCAAGATTTTACAGGCAAACATTGCGTCATTTAAACGTCTACGCTCTTGCAAGGTGTGCATGTCGAAGACTTTTAATCTGTCCTTGTAAGAGGGTATTTTTTTAGCTAACCCGACAGAAAACGCCAAATGCCAAGCGAAGCGTTTTTGGACGCGTTCAAGACGCAAACTATGAGTAGCATAGTGCGGCCGCCACACCACACTACAATACTCTAATATGCTGCGTACCAAGCTATAGTAAAGTAAAACTTTCGTTTTAATATGACGAAAACCTTTACATTGTCTTATGACAAATCCCATGAAGCACATTATTAATTATATTGTAGCACATTAATAATGTAACCGTCGCGTCGCAACAAAAGATTGGCTTTACCAAGTTCCTATATTTGTGGTTGCGATATGATTCTCTTTGAAAAAATGTGGGAACTTTTTTGAATGTAAATGTAAGTTCAATCAATAATTGTTATTAGCTTTCTCTCATGAGTGGACTTTCTGGATTACCAAAAAGACCCTCGGGTACAGAAAAGTTTCTTTGTACTGCTTCTTCATGTGTCATATTGTAACCCAAGTGCAATGGTACAAAGTCTTGAAGGAAGCAATTGAGTCCATCTTTTAACATTCTCCAGAAAGTAATCTTACTGGTCTTGAATAAAACTGCAAGTCGCACGTTTGATTCGCCTGTGCGCAATTTAACTAACGGCTGCCAGTATTTTTTTTAAATTTGTGTTTTTATTGAGGCTTGTGGTATTTTCAAGAATGTCTCTAAACTACGCGTGCGTTCGTCCGGTCCAAGTGTAGAATTCTCTTTCATCAAGAGTCTCATACTCATTGAAGTTTAAACAATCAATACTAATATTTGTTCTCATGACAGACATAGCCTGAACTACGTGATTAGCAGAGAATTCTTGACTAAGGTTTTCTTGCACTGCAACCTCATGCCATACGTTCTGGTCAAGCGACAGGCACGATTTTCTTCGCATAGTAGTAAGTTGTATCTAATGAGGCATCGAAGAACAATAGCATCTGATATTCGATGTCTGGATGTGTTTTCACAATTTTGAAAAACACAAGTACCTACGTCCAGTGTTCGGGGTGCAAACATAACCAGGCAGAATTATAGTCGATGGCGGCGGAGCAATAGAAGGATTATTCTCGTTTTCTGGAAAATTCGTCGATATAATCTTTCCGCTCTTTGCCAACAAGGGCGACAAATAAATTCCGTGTGGTGGTATCTGTAAACGAAAAAAGATTGACTTATTTTATCAAGCTTTAAACATTCGTCTTCCTTTAACGTTACTTTCAATATTTCTAATTCTTTTAAGCTTATATTGAATTGACCCACTAAATTATCGGCTTCTTTTAATTTCTTCAATACAATTTCGCCTTTACGTCTACTTGGTCCTAGTTTTACTAAATATGTTCTTATCTTGTTAAGCTTTGTTTTTAATTCTAATAATTGTTCATACATTACCGTCTAGTATTACATAGGATAGGATTGATATTTGCACGCACTCACGGATACACATTCACGCACTTTTAGATAGCCGTATACGTCGTCGTTGATATGTTTGTCCTATTCTTCACTTTGCTTGATTATTGATTATCCTTGGTTGAATCACTAGCTCGACAGTTGCAGTCTCCACATGCAACTGCAGGATCGCGCCAATTTCTGGTGCGATTAGATGAACGCCTTAGAACATGCCTCGTTAGCTGCTCTCTCATCCAAGTTTGATGACATCTTTTGTACACCCGGTAGAAAATATAGATGGTCCCAAGAAACAATATCATGCATATGATCATTAGCACAATGCTTATTGCTGATAAATGAAATTTGAATTCCTCCACAGTGGCTGAATTTTTACCTCCACTGGCACTATTCTGGTTTACAAAGAATTCTTCGTTCTGTACTTTTGATTGGCACATGATGATATTTTTTGCAAATAGTGTGCGAATTGATACTCATCAATTCGCGCAGAGCACAGTCCAAACTAAACGCGAACATGATTTGATTCCCCGCTGGAATGGCAGGGTCGCCATATAAGGACGGGATTTAAAGACAATGAAACATCTCGAATGCTGGTTAGACACTGCGTATATTTGGTCCATCCATTGACAATACAAACACACACTCTCTTACTATAACATAATTACATACTACACCACAAAATAATAGTGCTTTTTGTTTCATTCATTGTTTTTTTTAAGTAAATAAGAATTGTAACATTATTATAAAACACCTAGGTACATGTACATACCTCATGATGCATTTTTTCTTGAATAACAATTTGTGCAATCTCAATATACCGGTTCTCTCGCGAAGCCCAAGTATATCCCCGCCGATTCCCTACAAGTTCACGACACCGAATACACATCATTTGGTCCATTTTCGTGCAGTAAAGCGACTCAATAGCGGACCAGACATTACTTGAATGTAATGTCATTATTACTGACTGATAAAATGATGTCCCAAACAGACTAAAAACTTTTTTGTTTTACTGCTTTCGATTTTGGGCGCATTAAGAATGGTCTCCTTTATGTAATGTGTCAATTTGGTTATTCGCTGACTGTATACATGTGTCAAGATTTTATTCTTAGACTGGAATGGATCGTCAAAAGTACTAAATTGATTTATTATTCGCAATCTGTTTCAGCTGTATTATTATTTCCTTTATTTCATTATTTACATTCAAATTACATTTTTCAATATTTGATTTACAATAAATA
This sequence comes from Lithophane semibrunnea, assembly GCA_947363905.1. Taxonomy (NCBI): domain Eukaryota; kingdom Metazoa; phylum Arthropoda; class Insecta; order Lepidoptera; family Noctuidae; genus Lithophane; species Lithophane semibrunnea. The sequence goes on from OX376186.1 coordinate 8,513,631, forward strand.
TAAAAACATGTAAAAATATACAAAATTGTAGCCAACTCGTATTGGTGACAGGGTCCAATCAGCTGTAATATTATTACTCAGATCTAAATCACCCTGACAATGCACATATAGTACATAGTTAAGGAAAGGCATTCTTCTCAGCCTCACAGAAGGATTGACACCTGACTTTCAGTATTGCAAAGTAAAGCTTGTCAAGATAAGGCGTATTACGCGCACCCTCTATCTACTAGACCCTAGAAGCCAATATATCCAGATCCTAGAATAATTGATCATTTCAAGATGTGATTGACCATTTCATGAAATGGTTTTGTTTCATGAAATGGCCAGCTAAAACAACGTGTAGGCGACAATCGATGAAAACACTGATAATACTAATGCATAGGATTATTTTGAAACTAACCAGTGATTTTTTCGAATAAACTAAATAGTAGTGACGGTCCGTTAAATGGGTTTTTTCCAATCTTTAACTAGCTGTAGTAACTAAACTTTAATCGATAAAGCTGCAGACTGGAAACGTTATTAAGATAAAAGAAGTTTAATTTATTATGGTATAGTCGTCCCCACCTTGTATACCCAGTCATATCAACAGCGCTACCAGGGGCCTCGCAAAAGTCTTTTTATAGTAGAAGTTATCGCACTTTTTGTGCAAAGAGCAGGACAGGAGGCGAGGCATCGTATATGTTCGCCATGAGGTGATCCCATAAAAAACGAAGGCATTTACTACACCAATTTATTTAAGTTAAAAATTACAAATAGTCCGTAATATCATAATATTCGGTAATTATGTCCAATACATTCTTAGACAATTAGGTTGTAGGACTAAAGCTTACTTCTCTATTTTTTTTAATATTATGACACTAATGTAAGTATAAGTAAATAAATAAAAAAATATTTTTTTATGTGATTTTGTGCACCCACTTGTTGGTAATCTGGTCTGAGTTTCCGAATAAAAGTTACATACATATATCAGATTTTTTGTAACAATTGAGAAATTCCATAGTTATTAGATTGAAGAATTTTTTATAAAATTCTGTTGTTTAAATCGGTTTGCAATGATAAGGGCGTTTGCCCACTTTTCCGTATCCGGTTCGTATTCGATTCGTGTTCGTTTCTGATCAGGTTTGGCCATCCTAGTAATTGTATGGACGTGCACTCATGCGTATACTGTTCGTACAATTAGGATGGCACAACCGGATCAGAAACGAACACGAATCGAACGAACCGAACCGCATACGGATAAATGGGCAAACGCCCTAATACTAAAAATCTAAATTAGAATCTAAATTAGGTCAATGTTTTTTCGTAGAAGTATTTTAAGATTATATTAAAATAGAGTTCGTCCTTTTCGAAGGACGTCAGTCATAGACCCTGCTAAGTCCCTTTTAAGGGACGGGCGCTTATCCTAACACTACAATATAGGTTTTGTGTTGAAGTTCGATGACAATCATCAAAGACTGACTGTTTTTGTCTTCAGAAGGAAAACAGAAGTAATAAAAAATGAAAAAATGCTTTTACCTACAAACAGAACACGGTGACCTACCATGACCTGTGCTTAGAACCAGGGGTTCCATGAAAGACTCCATCGTGTGGCTTCCTCTCTGCTATAACTACATTACATCTTACCAAAAAATTACATAAATCCTAAATTATTCAATATTGGCATGGAAAGTAATTGATAAAACTGGTCAAAAATCTAGTCAATCAGATTAATTATTCAATGAATTATTTATCAATCTAAAACACTATGATCTAAAAGTCCTTTAAATATGGTGAGCTGAACATTGATATAAAATGACAGTTTACCTCTACATGGATAAATATTGATTGGCTAACTAATTCAAGCAATGAGACACAAGGCCTTCTGAATACCATTAGATTACAGACACTACGATGGGACACCTATTAGAAATGCGCTTCTGCGCCTACCAAACTATAACCTAAATAAATTCAATCCATCATCATCTGCCTAGCCTTTTCCCAACCAACTTGGGGTCGGCTTCCAGTCTAACCGGATACAGCTGAATACCAGTATTTTACATGGAGCGACTGCCTATCTGACCTCCACAACCCTGTAACTGGGTAATATGATACCTTGGCAAGACTGGTTGTCAGAGTTTCGGGCTTCTGACGACCCGTAACGACCGTCAATCCAAAAGTATTTAAAGTGGATAAAATTACTGAAAATACATATTTAAAAAAGTAGGTATCCAATTCCTCCCTAATCCTAATCAGGGTCTAAATCTGACTAACTTAAATTCTTGCTACTGTCTAAACATATGAGCGAACTCATTTATTTTAAAACTAATCATTGCTATTTTTGTTGAATGCGCGTAGTTAATTTTCTGATGTTTCTTTTATTACTAAAGAAAGCTGCGTTGACTTTGCCGCCTCTTAAACCTATAGAGGTGTTTTATAGCCACACGTTTTACCTGTACTAGTTTTATTCATAACGAGAGAAAAAGAATTACCTGAACACACTAATGAAATTCAATGTGCTCCGAAGTGAAGTTATTGTATTTCTCTCCCTCTCCAAAATATCAGGAATTGACGAATAAAGAACAATAAGATGAAAACAAACTACGACAAAGATTTTTTGATGAATTATTGAATTAAAAAATGAGATGATGAATAAAACTAGCAAGTGTATATTTGTTGAAGTAAAATATTGCACAGTGGTGATCCGCCATCGCTTCTTGGAAACCTTGCTCCAGTTTTTATTCCAGACCGTTCTTCTTAATCAGGTTCTCAATCTGACGTTGTTTCATTTCCAGTTCCTTTCGGCCTGGCGGCGATTTCTTCAGCAAATCCTTCAGTTTTTCAAAGTACGTATCCAGGATACGTTCATTGTCCAAGTACTTCTCCATCATTTCATCCACCATCTCTTGTTCGTCTTCAGGGCAGGGCTGAGCGATCTTTTCACCTGAAACCAAAATGATATAAAAAATATTAGACTAGAATGGGCTGGTCTAGAATGAAATATTTTTTTTTACATAGGGTGACACTATACGCGGTCTTATCGCTAAAGGCGATCTTAAGATCTTTTAAAGGCAATATTTGGGCGATTTAAAACAAGACCCGGCACACACAAGGCCCGGGCTACTATGGCGTGGTTCAACATGCACCGTGACATTCGTCTCATTCAATGGCCTGCTCGTTCAGCAGATATGCACCCGATTGAAAATCTGTGGGGCATAATGGTTCAACCCTGGGACTGTCAGAACGAAAGAAACTCTTAGATCACATTGTGCACGGGTATGGGATGATATCAGGGGGACAGATTTATGCGCGCGGCTTGTCTCATCTATGAGAGATAGACTACGTGCCGTCATAGCTGCTGATGGAGGCTATACTAGTTATTAAAACTATAAATTACTGATAATTTCCATAAAAAAATAAAAATGTTTACTATAAAATTGTCTATTTTTGCATTTTTTGTAAGAATTTCAACCTCGCTTGGTTAAAAAAGATTTGTTTGAGAAAAAATATTAAATGATAAATGATTTATTTCTGTAAGTAGGTTTGTACAAACACTTTTAAACGTCAATCACATTTTTAAAACTAAATGAGGTCGGCGTTTAATATCTGACTACTCTGAGAAGAAAGGCCGAAATCACTATATTGTCATCGACCTTGTGACATAGTTGTGTGCATGCAATTATAAACCTTAAGGTGGTAAACATTCTCAGACCGCGACCGTACATACATTCAGTGAGAGCAAGATTTACGCGAAATAAAACATACATTAGAATACTAACCCAAAGCATTATATTCGGTGAGCGTGATACGAATAATTTCGTTCATCAGTTGCTGAAAAAAGGAAAATAAAACATTGAATAACAGCTGATACCTTCATCCTAACATAATATAATAATTATTATTATAGAACGAAGTGTAGGTATCTGTCTGATCGTTAGTAATTGCAAATTTATGGCTTTTATTGTTAGTCGTTGAGAATTTATGGCTTTTATTGCCAAGACTCGCAGCTCAAACCGCTAAAGGTAGAAATTTGAATTTTGGACAGTAGTTGTAGTTTAGTACACACCTTCGTTTTTAACTACAACTACTGTAATAAATATAAAAATTCTTATTAATTGGGCAATTAATTTTCCAAAACCACTCTTCAAAAGGGTTGGAGGAGGTGTTGAAGTTCGTAGGGGAAAAGACGATATCCGCGCGGACGAATTTCTAGCTATGCACAGCTACGGTTGCATTGTCTTTTCAGTTTATAATTTCGATCGCCTTTTTTCCTTTACTCCGCAAATAGGTTAATCTTCCTTCGCTTTCTTCTTCACAATTATGTTTCCATTACATCGCAGACTGGCTAATTGGCGCTAGCTTACGGTTCATTACTCAAAAGTATACCTAAGAGTAGGAGTCGCATTCCCAACAATACTACTTAATAACTAAAATAATTATACGAAATAATCAAAAAGTAAAAAAAATAATGAATGATTGAAATAAGTACTTACAGTGGCATTAGCAGTCTCAAAATCGAAGTTGACCATCTTTTCTCTGTAGGACACGCGTGTGTATCTGAAAAAACAAAAATAGGTTATTATTATAATAGTTTATTATTATTATTAGTTGGGGGATGAATAAAAAAATACACTTCTTTAGTGCTAACATTCGTTGCATAAGAAACTCTTGTGCATGCATGTGCATTCATGCTTCTAGACCCATCGGTTTAGGCTATGCGTTGTCTGTCAGTGAGTAGGTAAAAAGATTTTTAATAAATAGAATATTTAATGACACTAACTTATAAAAATTGTCCTTCCTAAAAAAAACATTATCAACAACCCTATTTTTATTTAAAATTATTCTGTCAAAACTAATTTTGTAGCACTTTGTCTCTCATATCTAATTATAGTGTGCATTTATAGAATCCCGGATTCTGATGAGTTCATATTTTTTAAAAATCTTGAATTACTGTTACGCAATATAACCCATAAAGTTAAAAAAAATATTATTATGTGTGGAGATTGGAATATAGACATATTAAAAGACAATAAATACTCAAAAGAACTAATATCCGTATTGAACATTTTTAATATTTCACCACATGTTAGAATGCCTACTAGGAAAAATACTAGTATAGACCAAATAGCCAGTAATGTTCCCGCACTTGAATTGAAATGCAGTACACATAATTTGGCTCTCTCCGATCATGATACAGGACAATCATTAACATTTTACCTTCAAGAGACGAATAATAAATCAAAACCTTTAAAATTCTGGTACGATAAGAAGAGGGATTATAATAAGGACAACATACAAAAATTTTTAAATTGCTTAGCACCATTAAGTTTTACTGACATTTACGAAGTGACATACTGCAATGAGGCTCTCAATACATTCCATGACCTATTCGTGCTCTTCTATAAATTATGTTTTCCTGAAATCCTCGTTAAAAAGAGCAATAAACCCATAAAAAACAAATGGCTTAGTAGGGGTTTAAAAATATCATGCATTAAAAAGAGAACTTTATATTACGAATATCAACATGATGCTATAAGTAAAGGTTATCACAAAAAAAAAATACCTCAATTATACCAAGATCTTAAAAAAAAGCATCTCAAAATCACAACAGATAAACAACAACAATTTTTTAAATAATTCTAAAAATAAATGTAAAGCTACATGGGCAATCATAAAAAATAATTTAAATAAACCTAATAATAGCAATTATATAAAAGAATTAATAATCCTTGACAAAAAAATCAATAATCCAAATGACATATGTAACCAATTTAACAATTATTTCATTGAGCTGACACAAAAAACCAACAATAATAATCCTGACGTACACAACATTAACATTGACAATAATATAAATACTTTATTTCTGACTCCAGTCTATGAAATTGACGTTATTAAAATAATTAATTCATTAAATAATACAAATGCTACCGGATATGACGAAGTAACCACTACAATAATCAAATTAAGCGCGAAAATTATAGCACCCCCACTTAGCTACCTAATAAACCTCTCTTTTGAAGAAGGTGTTTTCCCATCTAGACTAAAAGAGTCTATAATTAAACCACTATTCAAAAAGGGCAAATGTACTGATATGGGCAATTATAGGCCCATTACACTGATCCCAATCTTTTGCAAAAAAAATTGAAAAGGCAATGCATGACAAAATAAATAACTTTGTAACTAAATACAATTTAACTGTGGAGAGTCAGTTTGGTTTTAGGAAAAACAGCTCAACGACTCTGGCCTGTTTTTCTTTAGTGAAACTTATTACTGAAGCTCTTAATAAAAAAATGTCTACTTTGTCGGTATTCTTAGATATGAGCAAAGCATTCGATTTCGTATCACACGAACGACTACTCTACAAGCTAGAGAAATATGGCATAAGAGGCAAAGCGCATGATTGGCTTAAAAGTTACTTATCTAATCGCCAACAGAGAACTGTTATCTCTAAGATAGAAAATGATACTAGGACGACATATTGCTCAGAGCTAAGAATAAATGGTTCTGGCGTCCCGCAGGGAAGTGTACTGGGTCCGCCACTATTTATATTATATATTAATGACCTCAAAAAATGTTTAAAATATGAATGTATACAATTTGCTGACGATACTACTTTGACGATAAAATGTTCCAACAAAACTGACATAGAAATTGATACTAATAATGAATTAATTAATGTAATAAAATGGCTGGGGGATAATAATCTTCATGTTAATATTGAAAAGACTAAAATAGTTCAATTTCAAACAAGTAACTTGTCAGTAATACCAACAGCAATTAGACATAATAATGCAATTCTGCAACCAGGACCATCGTCTTTATTTTTAGGTATAGTCATTGATAACAAATTGAACTGGAAGGAACATGTAGAAAGAGTATGCAGTAAGCTTGATAAGTTTGTATATGCTCTTCGCAAGTTAAGACTAGTATCCAGTAAAACAGCAGTCCTAAATGCTTATCATGGGTATGTTTCATCAGTATTGCGTTACGGCCTAGTGATATGGGGTAACTCAGTGGATGTGGAAAGGGCATTCATAGTGCAAAAAAAATGTATCAGAGCCATGAGTGGAGCGGAATATTTGGACCATTGCAGGCCATTATTTAAGGAATTAAGAATTCTCCCACTCCCATCTCTCTATATTTTTGAAGTTTGTCTATTTGTTAAAAAATACCCTCATTTATTTTTATTAAATGAACAAGTCTCTGAAAGACTGAACAAAAAAAATGCCGGGAAATTACTAGTTCCTGCTCAGAGATTGCAATTATACAGTAGAAATGCCAGTTGTATGACAATTAAAATTTATAATAAATTACCACCTGGCTTGAGAATGTTACCAATCAATAAGTTTAAATGTAAAATGTTTGATTGGCTCTTAGACATGTGTTTTTATTCCGTCAATGAATTTTTAAACCATACTTTTTGATAATGTAATTAAAAATCTTAATAATGACATTAGTACTTTGACAATATTATGAGTTCTCGGACATTGTAATTTTTTTTTTTTTTTTGACATTATAATTTATATTTTGACATTATGGTTTATTCTTTGACATTATGATTTATATTTTCGACATTATGATTTATATTTTTAATTTAGCTATTGATATTATGACATTATATATAATGCATTTTTTGATGAAACATAAAAATTAATACAGGATTTCATAATTTTATATAATATTCTTCTAATGTACCTAGTTCTGACTTGCATGTACCTACTTAAATTATTAGCTTATTATTTAATATTTCTACACCAGCAATGGTAGTATGTGTGAAACAGTGTTTAATGTAAGATCTCAATGTACCATATAGGTACTCAGAAATAAATAACATTCATTCATTCATTCATAAAATCGTCTGTCGAAATCAATCCGCTATCGAGCCAATCACTGCAAAGTTGAATGTCCGGTAAAACTGCACACGCGTATTGCAATGCAATGGTCATCGGCGTCCATCTTGCACTGACCACGCCTTCAAATGCCAATAGTGCGATGTAGCCGATGTCTATGTAAATTAACGACATTTGTATCAGGATACCATTTACAAAAGATTACAGTAGGTACGACACAACTTAGATGTAGCATCGGCAAAATTCGTAAAACCGATCACCATCCGAACTGAGTGCGCCTTCAAAATATCCAATCTTAATTACTTCTTTAGGTGAAAATTATCTTTACGCAAACGCTAGAACTTGTTAAGTCAAAAACCAAATACATTCATAAAACTGAAATTAAATCATGCAAATTTTCAAATTTATGGTACATCTAAGTTGTGTCGTACTGTACCACCTCTCGTCGGTGTAAATTCAGGGGAGAATATTCGTTGGACAAATAAAGGATGGTAACAAAACTGTTTTGGGATATTTCGGTTTACACTTCGGATATTTTACACCAGACCTTAAAAAACTTTGTTTGACGATAAATTTAACTAATTGTCAATCAGATCTCTCTCGTAAATTAAAGTTGAATACGAAAAGAGGGAATATTTTTTTATAAAACTCTTCCATTCACATTTATAAATCACTCAAACTTATCTTACTTGTTTGAATCTCTGAGAGGATTATCAATTGGTTGTCAATCAGGCGACCCAACACTTATCACAACACTAGAGAACTGTGCTGGGCTGCTGCCGCTGCTGGGCGAGACGCGGCCTGGTAGGAGGTCGATGAAATGACGCATGCGCTTTGACGGGCAGAAACGTTAAGGCTTGACGCTCAAAGCCTCGAAGTTGCTGCAAAACAACTTTCGGTTGCTCGTTAGTAGTCCTTAGATACAGAAACACGTGGTCGCCATTTGTGACATACCAGAGTCTAATGTTTTTATTTTAATGTTTTGAAATTCTGTATACACGTTTAAAGTTCATACATACATTCATGTTTAAAGTTCAATTGGCTACCCGCTACGGTTAAAAAGATACAGCTATGTCACATAGACTGTCGGAGAGACAGACGGCGTACCTAGGGTCAGTACCCAATAGGGTCTCGTTGTCTACTTTTCACCCTTTGGGTACGAAACCCTAAAAAGAGACAAAAAGTAGTTTTATTCTTTTGACATTAAATGCTTGTCACTATTTTCAGGGAGATGAACAACATTAATTTGCACTGTTTATTATTAACTGTAAAATAATCCAACATGCCGCATGCTTATTCCTCTAAAGTCCAGATTCTAGATCTAACAAAAACAGAAGTCCAATAAATCTACACAACCACAGTTACTCGCAAGTTTGTAGTCTAATATACGACAAGTTTTATAATTATAACATAGATTTTGTAACATAGATGTTGTGTTTATGTTATTACATAAACAAAACCAGGAAAAACCAAACTATATCTCAACAGATTTGATTTGCGGACATTGTTCTAAAGCGATCATAAAAAGTTTGATCACTTATTTTCCATATTATCTATCAAGACATTGGAGCAATGTTTTGATGATTTTATTTTCTCTGGATCCGCCCTTGATAGCAACAATATTTGAACACTTGTTTGACACGTGTGAAGCACGGGTGTTTGGGTATTTGATCAAAGTTTTATTTCAACTTTTCCATTCGGTGTCGTTTTTCGAGCGCACATTAAAGCGTTAAAAGTTTAAATGTGTGCATAGCACATAATATTAAAGCGTTCAAAATGTGTGCGTAGTGCGTAGCCTGCAAGTCCAGTGTCTCGTAAATAACTGTCGCTGTTGCAACGGTCGCTTTGCTCAATCACAAGATGAAATGTAGCAACGAGAGTGTCCTTGAATTTGGTAAATGACGCCTGGATCAGGATAAATGATAAAGTCTCAGTATATTGCTCTATCGAGGTATTAAAATAGAAGAGAAACACTTTATTGAAGCAAAAAGGGAATGTTTTAAAAAAAAAAGCAGTCTACTAGAACAAAATCTGGCTGAAGAAATTTACAGACCATCATGGTTTGCATTCGATGCGATGCACAATTACATGGGTACTGTTTATGATTATCGTTCGACAGTATCTACCGTGACTCAGATAATTAAAGCAATTCCGACAAAAATCTCTAAAATTTTAAGTTTGACAATCGCGACGCCACTTGGTACTTGCCGGAGGCCCGCAGTGAGGGCAACCTCGACGTGTTTTATATGGAATTTTACACTTCTGTATGCAAAATATGAAAAAAAAATTAGGTACCTACATGTTGAGTATCCCATAAACCCCTCTTTTTTTTTTTTTTTTTGTGGGTTGTAAATCATCCAATGACTTCTCCCGCTCTGGGCGGAGCGGAAGGGGGTGTCAGACTTTTACTGACTAAAACCCACCCGTGTTCCTTCAGTTGCCTGTTGCCAAGGTCCCGGTATCCCTTTCGGACTAAACCGCAACACTGGCAGGCATCAGTCCTAGCGGACCCCGCCAATTGTGCTGACATCTCTATGAGGCGCGCGTGGAACACGACGCGCCATCGACCCGGGTCTGGTCCTAATCGGACGGCGAGCTACCCATTGCTCGCCGTCCGCAAGCCCGCGCCTATGATGGCCGGGAATGCGCCTGGGATTCCCGACGCCCAGGGCGTCTCCAACGGCGGCGGTTAGGGGCGTGAGGGCGCAAACTTTGCCTCTCCCTCACGCGTTCCGCCTCCTCCTTCGCGAGCATTACTGCTTCGCAGAAGGAGGTGACTGCTTCCCATGCCCTCTCGCTCCGTACCATGGCCTGGACCAGAGCCGGACGCGAGAGGTCACCGCCGCCAATCGCCTCCAAGAGGACACGGCGGGGCTCCGCCCAAGCAGGGCAGACCTCCACCGTATGCTCCACCGTGTCCTCCGGACGATCCACACAGTGGTGACACCCGGGCGTTTCCTCCCGCCTTATCCGAAACAGGAACCTCCCGAAGCAACCGTGTCCGGTGAGGACCTGCGTCAGGCGGAAGGTGAGGACGCCGTGGCGCCTCTCTAGCCACTCCTCAAAGAGGGGACTTATCGCCGCAATTGTGGCGTGCCCAGTACTGGGTTGCGACAATCGCACTCTCCATGCCGCCATGAGATCCTGCCGGAGCTCTGTCCGCTGAGCCGCGATTTCTCGCGGCAGCGGAGTTACGCCCCGGCGCTTCATCTCCTCGCGCCACTCCCAGATGTGCGCGAGGACCTTCGCCTCCAGATCCCATGGCGGTTATCCGGCAAGGGGGCTCGCCGCCTCACGAGAGACCGTGCGGTATCCCCGGGCCAGCCGAATGGCCATGACCCTTTGGGACGCGTTCAACCGGCGGGCTGGCCGCAGCCTAATGGAACGCGCCCACACCGGTGCCCCGTAAAGGGCCATGGACCGCACGACCCCCGCGTAGAGTTTGGCCCCCAAGATTGGGCAGGAGCCGCCCCAAGGCGACCCCGGCCCGGTCCAGCCTGGGAGCCAAACGACGGAAGTGCTCCACGAAGTTCCACCGGCTGTCGAGGACGAGTCCTAGATACGAGTCCCAAGACTAAGACGAGTCCCATAAACCCCTAGGTGTATGGGTTTCTTTTCTTTAATGGGGGTCAAAATTTTCATTATTTTTGCGATAGGACACACCACTTTCGAGATATAAGCCAAAGAAAATAAAAAAGATACAGTACAGTTTTGCAACTGAAGTCGAGATGTTGGTTCGAATTTTAGTTCATGACATTCCACAAAGGAGAATGGGCAACAACACATGGGATTTGCCCTAAAGCCCAATAGCCATAAGATATATACCAATAGAAAGAGCTTTTCAAGGGGAACCTTTCCTTCTTACACGACTTTTGCAAATTTTTAGTCAGTTCGGAGTTAATTACCTAAATAAGTGTAACTACTTGAGCATCGAAGTTAAGGAATTTTCTCAGCCCAATAGCCATACAATATATACCAATAGAAAGAGCTTTTCAAGAGGAACATTTCCTACCCACAAAACCTTTTCCAATTATTAGTCAGTTCGGAGTTAATACCTAAACAAGTGTGACAACTTCGGCGCCGAAGTTAAGGAATTCTTGGCGTCCAATAGCCATAAGGTGTATACCAATGAAAAAAGTATTAAAGAGAACCGTCCTATCACAAAATATTAGCCTTGAAGAGGTCTTTCCATTGGCATATAGCTCAACTCTATTGGTGTACGCGTCAGGCTTAACGATACGTCCGGTCGACCGACTCTTAAAAACATTGTTCCTAAAACGCCATCTATTGGAGACCAATGTTTTAAAATGTTCGCTTATAGGCTTGAAAGATGATGTTTGCAGGGCACTGAATTTACTATTTAATTGACGAAATACCAGAATTACAATAATATTTAATCACTCAAATTTAAAGCTCTGTCCCTCACATTTAAAGCTCTGTAGCTCCTTTCGTACTAACGATCGAGAGAAGTCTTCTTCTTGATGAGATCTTTCCATTGGTATATATCTTAACTCTATTGGGCTCCAGGGCAGAAAGGCCCAATCTCCTTTTTAATCGCGATTAAAAAATAGTCAATTAAGTTAGAGGATTTTAGTTAAAGGAAATTTTAGTTAAAATTAGCACATTTCACTAAATTATTATTATTAACTCAGTGCCATCTTAGTGCTGTCAAACCAAAATATAGTTAAGTTGGGTCACTATAGTCTAAATCAGAATGGAAAATCGGTTAGTACTATAGTTTTTAATTTGTCTAATTTTAAATACAAAGGGTTAAATCTCATTTCAAAATTTTCAATTTGCTGTTTTTATCACCCAATAATAATTGATTTTCCTAAAAAGATCTTGCCAGTAAAAACACACTTACCCCGTTTTCACTGTACTGAACATAGACCTTCGTATGCATTCTCCCCTACATCGGTGGCATGATGTATCCATTCCAGAATTCGGTATGTAAAGTAAAAATTAACCTATGCCGATTCCAAAACCATTTAGTTAGTCAGCCTTACTTTTTTATTTTTAGGTCTTAAAGTTCGTATTTATTTTCACAAAAATACTTACAATCATTATCTAAATGACGTCCTAACGTACTCTTTATAGGAAACTTTCAGTGCCTCTTGTAATTAAATAATTAAGTTGTTTTGTACGTGTTAACCGTCAGTGTCAACGTCAAGATGAATTGAGTTTCGTTACTTTCGTTGGGCGTACCGTGTCTTAATTTTTTGATAAGTTTAGCTAATTCTTTTCATGATAACCCTTGCTTCCCCTAGGACGTCGATACTTACTGCTACATTGACCATTTACTTGTTATGAGGAACTACTTGCCTACCGTTTGGATTTGTTTTAAACATCATCATCATCATGTGATGGAACATCAGATGAGATGGCTGCACATCAGATACAGAATCCACTGCTACACACAATAAAGATCTACCAGAACACAATACCAGAAACCAAATGTTTATGCCTCGAAGAAGCCAACAAAAGAAGAAGTTATGCAAACAAAAATTGTGGCAAGTTTAAGGGTGCACATAGAGTTAGTTTCTTAAACCTCATTCAGTAGTCAGCCACAAACATGTTGGTTATCTCGATCATGTAGAACACTACTACTATTAAACCACACGCAAACAACAGTTTGCGTGTGGTTTAATTTACAAAATGAAATAATAAAAAGTGATTATAATAAATCGTTTTATTTATTGTCTTAGCACAAGTGTATGCTTGCATCCACCGGCAGAAGCAGCGCAGCCATCACAAGTTGACTGTAGTATTACTGCATCCTTTTCGTCGATTATAACATCGACAATTATACTGCTTAGAAGAAACTCGGTGATCTGGAACAACTTTTGTGTCGGCTATGGTTCCAACGGATTAGTTCGTCTCCGATGGTTAGGTACACAACACACGAGAATTTTGTTTGCCAAAGAATATAATTTTTCACTAGACACACACTGACATTTAATTGTTTTCCTAACGACTACGAAACGGACTAGACGTCTGATCATAATCCTGTCCCTTTCTATTATTGTAACCTTTGACGACAAGACCAGCTTTATATTTTTCGACAGTTGACGACAAGACGAGCTTTATATTTTTCGACAGAGCCATCTGGATTCCGTTTAATGCGTAGATCCCATTTGCAGGGACGAGCTTTCTTTCCTTTAGGAAAATTACACGGTGTCTAGACATTGAGGTCCTTTAGATATTTCAAATCACTATCCATAGCCTTTTGCCACTCTGTACAATCATCTCGCTTCAATGTAGCCGTGAAGTTTGACGGATAAGTTTCTGTGACATATACGTAGTCATCAAATCTTTTTGGACGTCGAATTTGATTACGGTCACGGAGATTGTATCGCAGCAGCGACTCTTCTACAGCGTCATGAAATTCTTCAGAGTTCTGATCATCGTGATCTTCTTGTAGACTATGTTCATGGACAAAGTCTTCCACTTGGAAGTCTTCCAGGTTGTCTCCCTCAAGACTTTGTTCTTGATCAACGGAGGCTAAAGGTTCTTACATAACATGGTCTCCCTCGTGTTGAATTGTATCTTGATGTATTTCTAACGAAACCGGTTCCTCACTGTCGTTAGTACTATTAATCGGCAGCTTAAAGGAATAATCCCTCGAACTAGAGACGATTTCTTCATGTTCGTTGATGAGAAGTGGTTGTTCGCAAAAAGTAACATCTCGTGAACGGACTAAAATGTTTTTCTTTCCGCCCGTTATCCAAATTCGGTAGCGATCTTCGTCATATCCGATGAGTCTCCCTTTGATAGCTTTCTTATCGAATTTCTTCCGCTTTTGCTTTGGAATGTGGACGTAAGCTGGGCATCCTATAATTCGGAGGTGTTTTAGGCGGGTCCGGTTGAAAACCAGCGTCAGGCACTAGTTGTCTGGCATTTTGCTGAACTGGGCCTTTTTGGCGCAGCCGTGAGGCACACTCCCTTGTTAATGTCCTACCTACATCGTGTTTTTACACTCATTATTTGTTTTTTTATTTATGTTTTTTAATTTTATTTTATCTGATGTGCCTCTTAATCTGTGCTGAATAAATGCATTTTATTTTATTATAGGCTTCTTTCCACACCAAAGTTCATACAGAAGTATGCTGCAGTATTCATAAGTTCTGCCAACAGTTTCTGAGGCATTACTTCGTGTGCATACATCATGGATCTTGCAGTTTCAACTAACGTTCTGTTTTCTCGTTCACTTACTCCATTCTGTTCCGGTGTGTACGGTGTGACGAGTGTTTGTTGGATTCCATTGGAGTCAAGTATACTTCGAATAAACTTACTTTATAGTATGTCCGACTGTTTTAGCCTGAGCGAGCATCAAGGCGTGTTTATCCTTGACCTCAGTGTCTCATCATTTGATCGTCTCTTGATCGTCAGAATAAGAAGAGAATTCGCGTCGTGTTTTACGTGGTGACGGCGGCATCTCCAGCTCCGGCGGCTGGAGGTTGAGGGTTTCTGGGACGTGCCCTCAACTATCTCCAGCGCCTTCGGTACGATGCAGGGTGCGTAGAAGACTATACAATTTTTCCTGTGAATGTTTCCATCTTGCGGGCCAGCCCTTACTTAACCTTTTAATGTAAAACACTTACGTTTCTTACGTTTAGCAGAACGTGGAAAGGTTCCGAGTGATCAGTTCGTCTCCGATGGTTAGATACACAACACAGTTATTTACACGAGAATTTTGTTTGCCAAAGAATATAATTTTTCACAAAACACACTGAGACTTCATTTTTTTCTTGTTTTTTATAGTTCTGTCTTTGAATACCTACTGAGGTATAAAAACTCTAACAGTTGTGATGTTTTTACATGACGGTATGAAGCATTTAGCACAAGTAGTCTTTGATCGATTCATATTTAATAAGCTTTATCAAGGTACGTAGGTATAGTGTAAACATAAAAATCGTTAAAAATATTATCAAAAATTAAACAAAAATACCAAACCAGAAAATATTCCAAATAACTGTCAAATTTGTCAGTTTGACTAACTTTTTCTGCATGGAATTAAACGTACTCTTTTATGGCACCGCGCACCGCCGCGGTTTGCGGTGAAGCGGATCTCATGTCGCATTTGCCTCTATTAAATCAGCTGATGCCTACACCGCCCGACCGCGTGGTCGAATTGTTAGAGACCGCGGCGGTGCGCGGTGCCGTGTGTGAACCGCCTAAGCCATTCTGCCTACTTTAGACGTCAGCACGAAAAAAACTTAAAAAAAATATAAAAAAATAACTACAGCTTGGAAAAACGAAATGTTGAAGTTTTACATTCCATACGTGCACAGCTACACATTGTACACCACATGAAAGAATGTTTATGCACGCATACCATGCGATCTACGAATAGAGGTTCTATACCCACTTGGTTGACATAATTGGAACATGTGCTTATGCGATTTAACCGCACTAATACATAATATCAACCAGTCGTTATGTTCGTCTAGCAGACGGACGAGAATCAACTCTCAATCTCAAACCGACACCTAGCACCATTGGGTCAAGATAGTGAGATAATTCAGGAAACGCCTGAGATACATAACGGAGATTATTATAAGGAGATATTTTGTGATTTCGTACACCAAAAAATATTTTCTAAATGTGAGACTATTATATATCTGATTTCCATTGCTATTTTTAATATATTAGGTCTTTACCTATGAAATTGCCGTTTTGTATGAAAAAATTTAAACGATTTTTTTTCATGTATTTTTTATTTGTATTAATCGAAGTAATCACCCATGCAATCAATGCATCTTTGCCAACGCAGTGGCAGTTTATTGATGCCCTTCTTAAAGAAATCAGCTGGACGGGAGGCAACAAATTCTTCAATGGCATTTTGTACTGCCTTCGGGTATTGAATTTTTTTCCCGCCAAGAAGTTATCCAAATTCTGGAAAAAGTAGTAGTCTGTAGGCGCAAGGTCTGGTGATTAGGGCGGATGACGGAGAGCTTCCAACCCCAGTTCTTGCAACTTGGAGACCGTCTGCTGTGCAGTATGAGGTCGCGCGTTGTCGTGCAGGAGCAGCGGAGATGAGCGATTGACCAATGCTGGTTGGAGATGTGCCAGCTTCTCCATCATTGTGTTCAGTTCTTCACAGTACACATCTGCAGTAATGCTCACCCCGTTTGGTAAGAAGCTGTGATGAATCACACCGGCGCTAGACCACCAAACAGTGACCATCACCTTTCTAGGGGTAAGTTTTCGTTTAGAGCATTGTTTAGGTACTGAACCAGGATCCAACCAACTTTCTGAGCGCTTGCGGTTATCAAACAGAATTCATTTTTCATCGCAGGTAACAATGCGGTTCAAAATTCATTCATTTGTGTGTCTGTTGAGCAGTGCAAGGCACGCCTCGACGCGTACTTCGCGTTGGCGATCATTGAAAATCGAAAGCTGCTGCTAATTCAGCCGTAGATTGTGTATCATCAGCTTCCACAATCGCCTTTAATTCGTCATTGTCGACCAAAGTCTTCGGACGACCGCGAGGTTCATTTTTCAGGTCGAAATTTCCAGAACGGAAGCGAGCAAACCAATAACAGGTGGTGCGTTGGTTTGTAGTGTTAGCTCCGTAAACGTCGTTGATGTTGCGTGCCGCTTGTGCCGCGTTGCTGCCACGACGGTACTCATATTCCATAATTACTCGAATTTTTAACGTATCCATGATGACGAAAAAGATTGAAATGCGATGAAAATGAAACACTAATCATTAAACAAATGACTTCTTTTGAAAAAAGAATTCCATGTTTTTAAAATAAAATTAATTTGAAATTAGAATTCTTAGCCAAACAAAAATTATTTTGATTTGAAATGGCCAGTACTGCAGAACGGCAATTTCATAGGTAAAGACCTATTATAACTGATATGTGAAGAGTAAGCTTCTTTTGTTTTAATGCAAAAATGTATAGTATTTGGTAATATATATTTTCCTGTTTTGTTGGTTTTGCTTTGTTGTGGTATGCATGCGGTTGGTTATTTTGTTGTAGAAATGGCACAAAATAATAACAGAGATGGTGAGATTGAATTTTGGTTGCGGCAGCTTGAAGATGGCGCCATTTCCGATTTGGAGTCAGATGGCGATGATTTTGATTTTTATCCCACCCAACAAGATTTAATATTAATAGATGCTTTGAAAAATGATGCCGATATTGACGGTGAGGCTATTGATAATAATCTAAACGAAATAATTCCTGATCCTCCCTTAGTTGTTGAAGATGCTCTTCCCTCAAGCAGCACCAGTACCATTATTAGATATTCAGAGGTTGATATGGAAAAATCAGAGGAACTTTTAGCATAAATAATTAGTGAAACAAACAAATATGCTGTATAAAAGAAACCTGATCCACCTGAACTTATAAAATTAGGAGAACTGAGGAAGTATATGGGAATCTTGATTTATATGAGCAGATGCTCATATAAATCAAGATTCCCACTATCCGAGTGTACGTGAGTACTGGACGAACAAGCATGGGCAATAACAAAAGCGATGCCTGTCAATAAATTTGAAAAAATAAGAAGTATCCTCCACTTCAACGATAATGATAATCATTTACCAACAGATCATCCCCAGCGTGACCAACTTCACAAACTTCGCTCAGTAATTGACCATCTGAATGAAAAATTCTCCAGCGTTCCACTTCGTCGTTCATATTGCAATTTGTTCAATGCCAAAAATTTCATTTTGTTTTTATTTCTGAATTATGCTTTGATTTTAATTTTGAACGTGCCCATAAAAATGTTCAATGTCATCTACCAATAGGAAAGCAGCGTTTGAAACTTGCAATATCGACTCGGCAGTAAATCTTGTATGGCAAATTGTTCTATGTCAAAGTTTGAGCGGCAACGGATTTTTGCTCTGAGAAAAAACAAGTGGAAATTATAAATTCAATCAATCAATCAATCTTTATTTGTGGACACAGGTATTACATAATAGGTCTTATGTATACATTTTAGTCGAGCTCTATGTCCTACCAATGAAATTGGTGTACAAATATATTAGTTTAAAAAAAAAAATAAGTTATAAATTGTGCTTTGCTTCTGAGGTAAGTTGATAATTATCATAAATTGTATCGACTGAACGAAGCTACTGGCCAGTTGTATGAAGATGAAACTCTGCAGCAGTGTGACACGTCTAGTGATGAGGTCTTGTTCGAAGAAGGGTCGTCTTCTGACTCAGACTATGTGCCAAAAGAAAGTAGTGTTGGCTCGTACTTTCTTCTAATGCATTAGAAATATCGAATGCATATAGAAGAAAGTACGAGCTCCAACGAAGAGGTCCTTGATGAGGAGACAGGAGTGCTCATTCGTAAGGATACTCACAAAAGGAAACGCAGTCGTAAGGGTCAAGCAGATCTAACAAAATGGAAGATATTAAGGCTATGTGACAAGGTAAAAAGTATGTAGGTTTTGAGAAGGATAGGAATGGCAAATACAAAAAAGTAATGTTAAGACCAGCTAAAGGCTAACAGGAAAGATATGGTGGGCATACCGAAGTGAAACACCAGGGGGCCTACCATGAACTTTTAAAATACTTGCCAAGTACATGACAGGTCAACTTAGCAGGCTAACCTGACAGGTTTTCTATTTGTACCATGAGCATTTCCGTCTGACCTGCAATGTATGGGGGCTTACCATGAACTCTTATAGCAGGTCAATTTTCGACGTAAAGTGAACTGTCGGGCTATTTTGTACCGTGAACATGTCAAATAACAGGCAAGCCAGCGATCACGTGACTAAAGCCGGTCAGTGGTCACGTGACAACATTTCACTGGTCTGACCTGCGTTAAGCTGTACCATCAAGTCATTTTTGACATGTAAACACTCGACTGCTGAACTGCCATGCAGTCATATTAAGCAGGCGTGTAAAACTTACTTTTAGTGAACTGTTTTCTTTAATTTAAAATAAAATACGTAAGTACATGTTCATTTGTGAATATGTACTCTGATAATGATCTCTAGATTACAGTGGTAGTAATGATTATAGTTCGTCTAACGAGGTTACTGAGAAATACGATCATAACTTAAAAAATTGTTTAGTGAGTAGGCCAACCTACACTTCATCGGTATTGTAGTTTAGTAAAATAGTGCACTGTTCCGTAATGTTTAGTAGGAACCTAGGAACGTGGGAATGTATGAACGTAGGAATGTATAGTAGGAACGTAGGGTGTTTTAAACGGTTATTGAAAGCAAAAATCACATTATGTAAACAAAGCATTTTTATTACTGTAAGTATCAATTTCAACGTCGGACGACTTAGAAGTAGATAATATTTCATCTAATAAAGATGCAGGTTGCTCCATCAGGCTCTAACTCTCATCTTTATACGACGTGCATTTGATACAAAAGCGTTCACCGCACATCTGTAGCTTCGGACTATGTCTTCGCACATTGCGTTGGAATCTCACAGAAGAAATAACACAACATCCATCTGGAGTAAATGCTGTACCATCTTGAAGATTCCATACTAATTATAATCCTTCAATAACACACAGGAAAAAAAGAAATATATGAAATTGATGCAATTCGAAAGAAACTGAAAAAATTAAATAATGAAGTGTTGTTGTCCCTTGACTTGACTTGTCTTTCTGACAGTGTCAGATAGTGATGCGGCTAAATTTTGTTTAACTCGATACTGTACCTATTGTATAAAATAAAAACTCGATTTCATTTTCTCTCAAGGTACCAAAATACTATGTTGTGTAGAGTCAAAGAGTTTTAATAAGATGAGTGAAAGTATATGTACTGTGGGTAAATGATTTTGATGATGATGAATGATGTTGATAACTTGTAATTTGTCATTAAAATCATCATCGTATCATCATTGATTATCAGATTGAGAGTGGAATGTGGAGAAAGCGCTTTTTACAAAGTCGAACAAAGCCGAAAAATCTTACCCGAATGTCACTGACTTAAACCCCAATATACCAATATGGAACGGTTGCTGTATTTTGGATCGGGCTATGATTCTTTTCTCTGTTTTTTTGTGTGCGTTTCAAACATGCGAAGCTGTTGGAAACCTTCCTCTAGTAACTACCTTAGATTCAACTTGAATTGAGTACTTGAATTACATAATCGGAATCGAGTGCCTGACCGTTAGTAACTTAGTAACATCACTAGAGTCAAACTGACAAGCAATCAAAAACTATATTTTTTTTATACTTAATGGCTAGGATAGTCGTTCGAAAATAGCAATAACTTTGGTAACTTTTAAGATTATTTTCATAAGTATCTAAAAGGGTATCCAATGTCGTATTCGTGTTAAATAAGATATTTTGTTACGAAACATAGTTTTTGTAAAAATTCTGTTGATCATTATAAACTGTTATTAAATTAATTTAATCTAGTTCTTTAAAACCGTAAAACCGATAACATTGCGAAAAAGTATTTCCGAACGTTTGTTTATAATATGGCGTACCGGTCAACGGTCACGTAGCAGGTCTGAAGTTGATACATTGCAGGTCAGACGGAAATGCTCATGGTACAAATAGAAAACCTGTCAGGTTAGCCTGCTAAGTTGACCTGTCATGTACTTGGCAAGTATTTTAAAAGTTGATCGTTTATCGTTGACCGGCACGCCTTCATATAAACAAACGTTCGGAAATACTTCTTCGGAATGTTACCGGTTTTACGGTTTTAATAAACTATATAAAATTCATATAGTAACAGTTTAAAATGATGAAGAGAATTAAAAAAAAACTATTTTTCGTACCAACAAACGTTGGAGGCTCTTTTAGATAGCTAAGAAAGGTGAAAAACTTAATGCGATCTCCTTGAAAAACTTAATGCTATTTTCGAACGACTAACTATTATGTTATCAATTATTTATGTCAAAACCACAAAATATTACGAGCGTGTTTCGAATTTTATAAATTCAAGTCGTATTTTGTAATAATGACTTCTAGGAGAGTTTCATTTGAACAATTGGAAATATTGTGGGATTTTTTAAATCATCACAAGGGCATTGCAATGGGCTACAATAAAAGCCCTCAAGCTCGAGAAATTTCCCGCCGATTTTGGACGGAGGTGGCGGAAAATTTGAATTCCATTGTTGGTGGTGCTATTAAAGATTATAAAGGCTGGTCAACTGTAAGTTGGTTTTATATTACTACGTTATCTTGGATAAAACATCTAAACATTCATGTTTATCATTGATTTATATTTCAATGTATGTACATACATAATATTATCACGGCTATAATCCCCGAAGGAGTAGGCAGAGGTGTTCACCTTATACAGGAGTTTGTACACCTACGTTTCGCCTAACGCCTTTGGTAATATGCCTGTGTATTATGTGTGCAGTGCAAGGCTAGTGCTATTTATTCATCGGTCACAGACGGGGTTCTTACGACTCGCTTTCCTGGCGTCGAAGAGGAGCTATACTCTTTTAACCCGTCCCTATATGGGAAAAGTTTAAATAATATGGTGTAAATCTATTTATTTTATATTTAATAATTTGTTCTCCAATTTCAAAATTTCAGTACTGGATAGATTACAAGGGGAAGTTAAAACGAAAATGTGCAGCTATTAAATCAGCACAATCACGGACTGGTGGAGGACCAGCAGAAGCGACAGTCCTAACGGATATTGAAAAAAAAATTATCTCCATCCTTGGTGAAAATTATGGTTTGGGTTTGCCAGAAGTGCAAGTAGACCCATTTGATATGGAAATAACACTTGTAAGTACAATTTTTGCCTCATTGGTCTAGGTATAAGTCGCAAGCGCGACTACCGAGCATGTTTCCCAGGTCAAGCAAAGTGTTATTGAGTTTTTTAATTTATATTAATTATATATATATATATTTTTTTTCTGTATTTTGTAGGAACCAATAATTTCAAATAATTCTGCACTGTCACAGACTTCACAGTCAATATTAAATATGCCTGGAACTTTAGAAGCGGTTGAAGAAATTATATATGCTGGCCCGGCTCTTCCAATATTTTCTGTACCAGCCGCAGAGGCACAACTATCCACCACAGCGCCACCAATTCAGCCACCCATTCAGCCTCAACCAATGACTTCTACGCAGCCTCCGAGGCGACGGCTTAGGTCTGCACCTATGTCTCAAGAAACGGCAAGAAGAGCTCTTGTTGAGTCTAGTCGTATGCGAGCCGAGGCAACACAAGAGGGCAGCACAACCTTAAAAGGAATAATGAATGAACTTTCCCGTATTGCAACTGTATTAGAAAGTATAAACAATAGGTATGTAATTAAAATATTTGTATACAATTTATATTCTATAACTAGCAGATGCCCGTAACTTCGCCCGCGTGGATGTCGGTTATTATATACTAAAACCTTACTCGAGAACCACATGAAAATCAGTGCAGTAGTTTTTGAGTTTATCGCGTAGGTACAGGACGACAGACAGACCGACGAGGTGGAGGACTTTGTTTTATAATATGTAAGGATACAAAAAAAAATACAGATATAATGAAAAAATATCATATTTACTATCTACTGAAATATCAAATTACTTATTATTGTAACTTATAACTTTCAAAATGTCTCAGTAGTTGTATAAGTATTCCAAGTTACAGCACAATCAGATGCCAGGAAGTTTTAGAAAAATTGATGGCAATTGGAGTAACTAGAAACACATATGGCCACCTTCCGGCTTCATCATCAGACCTTGAACACCGCCCAGTGTTAAAGTACTTGTTAACACGTAACCAACGAGTCCAAACACGATGGTGCTATCTTGTTTGATTGAGGAGTTCCTATGGCCAACTTCCAGCTCCATCATCAGACCAGCTCCATAATATCAATTTTTCAAAATGTCTCGGTAGTCTAAGTATGCCAAGTTTCAGCTCAATCGGATTTTTTATTTTTTATGTTCTATTTCTAGATTGGCCGTCTTGCCCACAAATGAGTGACAAGCAGTCTTCTTGTTGCAACTCCATGTTGCAGTTCAACATTCCGAGTACTGGAAGAATTCCCCTCGTTGTCTTCTACATGGTTAGTTGGTTGCAGTTGTGCTTCTCGCAACACGTCTTCAGATGTCATATCTTGCACAGGGATATTGGCTCTAATGCAAATGTTGTGTAAAATTACACAAGCATTTACAATAGATGCTGCTACCCGAGGTTCATAGTGTAGAACTCTGTGTGCAAGAAGACATCTAAAGCGTGCTTTGAGAAGCCCAATGGTCCGTTCTATGATGTTCCTGGTTTTGACGTGCATTCCAGTGTAATATGCCTCAGGGGAATCTAGAGTAGCATTTAAAATTGGGGTCATCATAGATTTTCTAAGCGCATACCCAGAATCACCTAAAAGAAATGATTATACTTACTATTAAGGATCATAATAGAATCATATTGTTTCTAATAAATACAATGCAGATAATGTCCAAAATTCATGTACAAGGTACCTAGCTAGTTTGATTCCACTAATCATATCATCACTGCAACTTTTGTAAGCGAAAAAATAATAAGTATATACCAACCTAAAACCACATATTATTTAAATGCTCCATATGAGCTTTTAGTGGGTGATTAGCCCATATGAAGGAATCATGAGTGGCTCCTCCATTGCTGGCATCCACACTATTAACTTCCATGTCTGAATTGCATATCTAAAATTTTAAAAATAAGTTTATCTTGTGCAATATTTTTCCTTTCAGGTACCCAGGAACATCTTTTAGTAATCAAAAGAAGAAGAGATTTATACTTGCACCACCACCTAGTTGGACCTAATTTAATTTACCTCCAGCTATGTATCTAAAAATAATTTGTCCAGCAATTGGACACTTAGGCCCGTATTACAGAACCTCACTCAAAACTCAAGCATTACTTAAAACTCGTTTAAAGCCTTTTGATTGGTTGAAACTAGTTTTAGGTAATGCTTGAGTCATGAGTGAGGTTCTGTAATACGGGCCTTAGGCTCGATTGTTTTTTCATAAAATGTAGAATGCTTTTTACCAATTGTACGTTCAGAGAATGATATTGTTTTCTGCAATAATATCTTTCTTCATTTTCTACTGGTCGTTTTATTGCCACGTGAGTTCCGTCAATACACCCTAAAACCCCAGGTATACCAAATTTCTTATAAAATCTGAAAAAAATAATACCTGTTACAAGATGTAGTTTAAAACAAAAGAATCTTATAATGCTTAAGTACTTACCCAACTATATTGGCTCTCCGTTCATTATCGCTATGTGGGAATTTAATATATTTTCGCCGAAAATATCGGTCATTTAAGCACTGAGTTACCTGCGCTATAACTTCTGATACAGTTTGTTGTGCAACGGAATGTGCAGCAATGTCACCAGTTGGTCTTTGGTATGAACCATGCGCAAAAAATGACAAAGCTATTAAAACCTGAAACGAGGGGCAATCGTGATTAAATTGTACTTAATTGTGCATATGATAATGAGTGCGATAAATAGATTTCTTGATTTAGTACAAACCTTAATCTCTATCGACAAATCTGTTGATTTCGTGGGGCATGGCATGAAAGCTCGTAGCTCATTGCAAAGCTCAAGTACGAGCTCTTTAGTAAGCCTATACCGCTTGATAAACATGTGATCCTGCAAGTCAAAAGGGTCTATCGTGCTTCTCAACACTTTCCTTTCGATTTTAGCGTTTTGTTTAACACAGTTTCTATCAACATCTTCCTCAAGAAACTCAAAAATTTCATCTTCGTCACACATCTAAAATAAACGGCAAGAAGATTGTTTTTTTTGTTGGCTATAATATTAAATAACGCCACGATAGTATTATATTTACAAATGAACATGTACTTACGTTTTTTAATTTAAATTAAAGAAAACAGTTCAATAAATGTTATTTTTACACGCCTGCTTAATATGACTGCAGGGCAGTTCAGTTGTCGAGTGTTTACATGTCAAAAACGACTTGATGGTACAGCTTAACGCAGGTCAGACTCAGTGAAATGTTGTCACATGACCACTGACCGGCTTTAGTCACGTGATCGCTGACTCGCCTGTTATTTGACATGTTCACGGTACAAAATAGCCCGACAGTTCACTTTCCGTCGAAAATTGACCTGCTATAAGAGTTCATGGTAGGCCCCCTGTTCTTAAAACCTTGAGGCTTATTTCATAGTTTAGTGTTAGAAGGACATTAACGCCTCAAGCTTTTAAGAAAATATTAAAGTTCTATGTTTACGTAAGTTTTACTTAGTACTTATTAGTTTATTAAAAGCTTGTTTTTAAAAAGATTTTTACTTATATTTTATTTTCTACTTTTTAGCATTAGGATTTGTTTAAATATCTGTTCTAATACAAATCCAACGAATTATATTTGCCCATGGCTACCTTCCGGCTCCATCATCAGGCCCTGAACACCACCAAACAATTGTTAATACATAACCAATGAGTCCAAACACGATGGTGCTGTCGTGTTTGATAAAGGTTTTCCCATGGCCACCTTCCGGCTCCATCATCAGACCAGCAAAATGGTATAATTTTTTCAGAATGTCTCGGTAGTTGTATAAGTATGCCAAGTTTCAGCACAATCAGATGCCAGGAAGTGCTTGATGAATGGATGACAATTGGAGTTACTAGAAACACATGTGGCCACCTTCCGGCTCCATCATCAGACCTTGAACACCACCTAGTGTCAAAGCACTTGTTAATGCATAACCAACGAGTCCAAACACGATGATGCTATCTTGTTTGATTGAGGAGTTCCTATGCCTAACTTCCGGCTCCATCATCAGACCAGCTCCATGGTATCATTTTTTTCAAAATATCTTGGTAGTTGTATGAGTATACTAATTTTCAGCTCAATCAGATGCCAGGAAGTGCTTGAAAAATTGATGACAAAAAGAGTAACCGGAAACACATACGAACAGAGCAAGCTAATATAAAGCATTTTAAAAGGATTGGAACCGAAAAACTCAAGAATCTGCGAGAATTCAGGACAGAGCTTGCTGACGTTTTGTGCACCTATGGCTCTATGAACCAGCCTACAAGAGGGCGTCCAACCCACAGCAGCATCAATTCTATGGAACCAAAAACAAAAAGAAGGAAAGGGTGCCAAGTTTTACCAGCTTCTGACATCCGTTATGACAACATTGGTTATAGCCAAATTAAAACAGACCAAAGCATGAGATGCATTAGACATTGCTGTAAATTACAGTTTCATCAAATGTATAAAATGTAATGTATTCCTTTGTGCAAAGAAAGGAAACGATTGTTTTAATTTGATCCACAAACCTTGAATTGTTCGTGCTTACCTATTTTGCATGCTGTCCCAAAAATGTTTTATTTTTATTAAAAACTATAAAAATATTTATTTTTATTTTTTTCCCTGTTTTTACGGCTTCCAAAGAATATATATTGTTATTTTTCCCCTTTTTACAGCTTCCAAAGAATAGAAACCAACATAAAAAATAAAAAAATCATGCATTAAGGGTTAAAATAATGAGAATAATATGTACATGTATGTAGGTATATAAAAAAAAACCGGCCCTTGGTCACGCCATCACGCGTGAACGGCTAGACCGATTTCGCTAATTCTTTTTCTGTTGTGTTTGTTATTGTCAGAAGAAGGTTCTTATGAAAGAAAAAATAAGAAAAATGCGCGGAAAATTATAAAATTTAAGAATAATTAACCACCATATAAAATTATTTCAAATCTAACCTTAGCGCTTTGACGATATAAACTTTTTTAATGTAACCTTATGACGTGCTGCAAATACCGTCAAAGAGGATCTATAAAAAACTGAATATCGTTTAAAATAGATGCTTCGTTCGGAGTTGTTGTATTGATAAAACACATGCCAAATAATTAATTTATCATTTCTTAACAAAAAGGATGTAAGAAAACTGAATTTCTCAGTGGACATCACGGTTAGTTTAGATCCACCACGCGTTATATTAAAAGTTCAATTTAATGAGTTTTGGTAAGTTTGGATACACCTTACTTAGTGAGGCTCAAATTAAATATGAACATGCGAGTCGAATTGCAGAACGACCAATCTGGAGAAGTTTTTTCCAAGTAATTGCTCGATATTGATAGTGGCAAAATACCTGTTGACGCATCGTCTGGATACATCATATTTCCTACCAATTTTTGTCACTTTACTGAAACTAAAACTGAATTCATCGAGGTTTTCCCAAACATTGCTCAAAATTACAAAGATCATGTATGGTTGAGCGAAAGAGTTATATTGACTGCAAAAAACGATGATGTCAACGAAATGAATTTTCAGATTCAAAATAAGATAGCTGACGAATTAATGAGATACAAATCGATAGATTCCGTTACTAACCAAGATGATGTTGTCAACTATCCAACGGAGTTTTTAAATTCGCTGGAATTGCCTGGATTACCACCTCACAATCTGCAATTAAAAATCGGATCGGTAATCATTATGTTGCGGAATATAAACCAGCCACGTCTTTGTAATGGCACCCGACTTGCGGTGAAGAAATGAATGAACAACGTCATCGAAGCCACAATTTTGAAAGGGAAGTACAAAGACGAAGATGTTTTGATTCCACGGATTCCTTTGATTCCGAACGACATGCCGTTTGACTTTAAACGGCTTTAAACGGGAATTTCCAGTGCGGCTAGCATTTGCAATGTCGATAAATAAATCTCAAGGTCAGTCGGCAAGTGTTTATGGCATCAATCTTGAAAATCCATGTTTTTAACATGGCCAGTTATATGTCGCCTGTTCACGTGTCGGAATACCAACAAAACTATTTTTGTCAAACATGCTTGGAAATTCGAGCATTATTTTGACAACCTTCTTCGAGATAAATCGAAATTGCTGTACTGGTCAAAAACAAATGACGATGCGGCCGGCAAAGTAAGTATGAAATTCCATATCTGTCGTGTTTAGCGGCCAAATAAATTACTATGAAAACTCATATCTGTTGTGTTATTTAAAAATGGAACAAACTTCTTACTTCGACTCATGGCAACCAAGGAGGTAACTTATCAAAGATTTTATTTAAATTTCGAACTGGCTTAGCAAATAGAGCTGTTTAATTGTAAAAAGAAACAAATGAACACATTGGCGCGTTAAAAAAATATTTTTGTTCGTCATTGATTCTGAAATTAATATCTACCTATTTGTTGATTCAATTTGCCAAAATGAGCTCAAGCGACGAAAATGAATCAAGTGATGAAAATGTGTTAACGCCACCTGAAATTCAAGAGGCGGCAAGAGCCGTAATAGAAAACTTGTTGCCACCAAAATCTAAAGAAAAATATTTGAAAACCTATGAAAATTTTGTTCAATGGTAGAATGAAAGAAAATCGAAATCCCTATCCGAAAACGTTTTTCTAGCATATTTCGGCGAACTCGCCAAGAAAATTAAACCGACAACGCTTTGGGTCATTATTCTATGCTGAAATGCACAGTTTTAATGAAACATAACATGAACTTAAATCCGTATGCAAACCTGACTTCAATGCTCAAAAGACAGTCGGATGGATACAAATGTAAATAAGTCAAAAGTTTTCACCACATCAAACGTAAAAATGTTCTTGTCTGAAGCACCAGACAGTGTATATCTGGACCACAAAGTAAGTTTTACTCTTGATACCTACTATTAGTTTTGAAAAATTACCTGACATCATTTGAGTAAGAATGTTGTAAGCTAACATCACAATTTTAAACGTAGTTTGTTTATGTTGCAGGTTATTCTTATTTTCGGCATTTTTGGTGCATGCCGATGTAACGAGATAACAAATATTGCTGTAAAAGACGTAGAAAATCACGACGGTGTGGTAATTGTAACTCTACGTGATACTAAAACGAAGACCGATCGCACATTTGTTATTCGAGATGAACCAGCTGAAATCGTCCAGAAGTACATAGCACTTCGTCCCAAAGATGTAAAATCGGACCGTTTTCGGATCTAAATTACAAAAATAACAAATGTACGAAGCAAGTAATTGGAAGACACAAAATCGCCACAATACCAAAAGCAATAGCTACCAATTTGAACTTGCCAAATCCAGAATATTATAGGTACTGGGCATTGCTTTCGTCGATCTTCAGCGACTCAAAGACATGGCGGATGGAAGTCTGACCGAGTAGCTGAAAGTTACATAGAAGAATCGATTGAAAATAAAAGCAGCATTACTCGTCAAATTAACGAAAGTATTCAATCTCAACCATCGACCTCCCATCTCAGCATTAAAACACAGAATCACACTGAATAATATACAACAAACTTCGACGTCGTTAGAATTATCCCAAACCAACATAAGTCCCAGAAAGTACATCCTAAAATTCAAAAATTGTACATTCAACAATGTATTTTCAAATAAAATGTTCTACACTGGTACTACTTAGTTTGAATTTCCGCGCATTATTTGAGAAAAGTACCAGAGACCCTTGGCCGCAATTAGACATTGATGGACTCACGTATGTGTGACTCGGCTTTGCCTCGGCCCACATTTTGACGATCGTCCATCAATGTCATTATTGCTTGCCGCGACAGTAATGTACTATACATATGCGCAAGAAAAAAAACTAAGAATGTTGTATAACATATAGCATTAGAATAATGAACACTTTTTTTAAAATATTTTTTTAATTAATTATACCAATTCGAATTCAATATTCATAATTAAGACAGGACAACGTCTATCGGGTCAGCTAGTTATCTAAAAAAACGGCAAAAAATCACGTTTGTTGTATGGGAGTTGGGAGCCCCCTTAAATATTTATTTTAATCTGTTTTTTAGTATTTTTGATAAAGCGGCAAGAGAAATACATCTTCAATGAAAATTTCAACTGTCTATCACGGTTCATGAGGCATTAGAATAATGAACACGTTTAAAAAAAAAAAAATTTTTATTGATTATACCAATTCGAATTCAATATTCATAATTAAGACAGGACAACGTCTATCGGGTCAGCTAGTTATCTATAAAAACGGCAAAAAATCAAGTTTGTTGTATGGGAGCTGGGAGCCCCCTTAAATATTTATTTTAATCTGTTTTTTAGTATTTTTTGATAAAGCGGCAAGAGAAATACATCATTTGTGAAAATTTCAACTGTCTATCACGGTTCATGAGATACAGCCAGGTGACAGACAAACAGACAGGAGGACGGACAGCGGAGTCTTAGTAATAGGGTCTCATTTTACCCTTTGGGTACGGAACCCTAAAAAGTAGGGGAAAGAATCATAAGATATCAAAAATTCATCCGCAATATGCTAAGGAAAAGTACTAATTCTTTTGCCAAAAAGTTGGCTCTGGTCATGTGAAAAGCCCACTTAATATGTTCAATTATATGTATTAATAATTATTCTCTTAACCCTAATGATTAACCCTATTGATTTTAGTTGATACCTATACCTTACAAATTGTATTTTGATCCATTAGTATAATAACTTTAAAAAAAACAGTACACATTGAATTTATTTAGATTAGTAACTGAAAATACTGTAAATACATAAAAATTATATATAACATAATAAAGCATCATTTTTATTTATATTAGCTGTAGATGAAATCTTATCCTGTACACCCGACTTTGAAATAATAGAAGATTTACAAATAAAGAGTTTTGAAAGAAACCGTGTCACCAAGCAACAGTACCTAAATTTTTAGAAATACTCCTTTTATTATGCCAAAGATCGCCTACATGACTTAAGACTGCTGGAGCCTGTCAACCAGTCCTGTTGGGAGTGGAGTGGTTCTGTTACAGGCAGGCCCTCATATCAACCACTGTTGACTCATACTGATATTGTTTCACATATTGGGGTTTATTTTAAAAACCTGTAGTCAAAATTATTACTGGAGCTTCACAAAGGCTCGTATTCCAGAAACTCACTCCAGGATTTGTCCATTTTTAAGTAATGCTTGAGTTTTGAGTAAGGTTCTGTAATACGGGCCTAACATTACAAGGCATGTAGAAAAGAATAAACTAAGAGAATGCACATTCCTTAAACTCATAATTTTTCATTGTTTATCTATTGTTGAAACAGCAACTTGAGTCACCATGTTTATTCCTTATATGATCCTGCCCATGGGAAGAAAGTGTGAGTGTGTGTACGACAAACATAACACTCAATAACCACCAGCTGGACAAAACAATTATCTTACCCAATTAGAAGAAAACCAACAGCAACCAATGGTCAGTGGGTCGTCTTAGGGGCGGAGTTTTAGGAGTTGGAGTATACGCTACAAACACACCTAAAAACAATCAATTTACGAGATTACACCTAAAAACAATCAATTTACGAGTCTTCTGAGAGTCACAAGAAGTTATGAAAGTGAAGGTCAGGCTTTCAACTCGGATTAGGTAACTTTGTAGAGAGGGAGAGATGACACTCTGCTCCAACGGTTAGATTAGAGGGTTACGCTTTCAGAACACTAACTTAATTTTTTAGTAATTCCTTGCAATAAATATCTCATCTAATTATTATTTTTTTGTTAACCGCTAACCTGGTCATTCATGTAAGTAGCTACGAAATATAACTTCTAGTAGTTAAGTACACCAGTACAAAACAAGAACAAATAAATACCAAAACCTACGAAGGAACCCGACAGAGGATCCCTGACCCAAATCATTTCAATAACACCGAGATGCTGGAACCTTTCGAACACAGACTTCCAAGACTCTTGCGTGATACCGTTGATAAATGTATAAGTAGCAGAAGTAGAAAACACAAAAAGGCGCGGAAGCAGGCTGGCTAGCAATGAAAAGGGAAGAAAAGGAAGGTAAAAACGTCAATCAATCGCAAAAGACATTTCTTAAATAATAATTTACAAATCAAAACGAAGTTATCGAGACAACCGGAACCGGAACTTGATGGAAATTGGAAACACTTTTCCACAGACTACAATTTATATACTTTTCCTAGTTTCGACAGACTGCGAAAGTACGCACCAGTGAGAACACAACGACTATACTATAAAGCCGATTACACACGTTTGGTACTTAAGGCAAACTACAGACGTCACAAATTGCAGGATCAACAGATTGGATAAAACCATTTACCCGCCTTGTTTGATTAGTCCCCTCTGTCAAGTTATTGGATTGGACACGACTAAGAAAACTGTTTTGGAATCGTTTTCTATCGTCTATGGTACAATCTTATATTTTTCCCTAAAATTGTGAGATTGTTCCTCGAGTGCCTTTATTTCGGAAAATAGAACAAATCGTTATTTTCAAGAAAATAAAACAAAACTAACTAACGCCTCTTATTAGCTTGTTTTGGGAACTAGCTACGACGACGGCGACATTTTGACAGTTGCCTTCCCCATTGACCGTCTCGTCTCGGAGGCTTTAAACGAAAGCTGATCACGAATTATTATCTGTTGAATATTTTACTTCACTTCTAAATACAATAAAACATGTCTAATTATTGTAAGTATCGCATAATATGTCTTGAATAATAAATAGTATCGATTCTGTTTAATGGGTTGACAGCTTTTGATTTTTTAAATTGCCGCCATTTTTCTTATACAGCTTTCGTTGGACACACTCTACAGAGTTTTCTTGTCTTTTTACTTTTAATTATTTTCATGTCTTTTTTTCGTCACAAAGCCAGATACGGCATGGCGCCACTGCTGTCAAAGGATATTGACCAATTTGGACCAAATGCTGCCCAGCCATGGGAGTGCTTCCAAATGGTTCCTTGCATCAATTTATACATACAAAAATTTAAAAAAAAAAATCGGTCCCAGGGTTAAAAAGTTATTGCCTTTATACGGAGCCGGCAGGTATCCATAGGAACTCCTCAACCAAACAAGACAGCACCATCGAGTTCGGACTCGTTGAATATGCATTGACAAGTGCTTTACACTAGGCAGTGTCCAGGGTCTGGTGATGGAGCCGGAAGGTACCGATAGGAACTCCTCAACCATACAAGACAGCACCGTCGGGTTTGGACTCGTTGAATATGCACTGACAATTACCTTATACTAGGCAGTGTCCAGGGTCTGATGATGAAGCTGGAAGGTGGCTATAGGAACTCCTCAACCAAACAAGATAGCACCATCGTGTTTGAACTCGTTGGCTTTGTCTCGATAATTACGTAGTATAGCCCAAGGTTGCATCGAGGGTCTGGTGATGGAGCCGGAAGGTACCGATAGGAACTCCTCAACCAAATAAGACAGCACCGTCGTGTTTGGACTCGTTGAATATGCATTGACAAGTGCTTTACACTACAATGTAAATGATATGCATAAAAATGGAATAAGAATGTGTTGTTTAACATAACTACTGACATTATTTTTAATAAAATGCGACATCGGTTGGTTGGTATTCATCAATAGAAAATACTCAACTAAAAATTGTTTTTCTCAAAACTCCTCGGATTGATTTTATTGAGCTTTGGTTTACTGACTAGTATAAGCCCAAGGTACGTAACGCACTATGTGTCCATTCTGGGCAGCACTTGACCCAGCTGCCATAAATGGATGGTCAGTAAAAAATATTTAACATGTAAATGATATGCATACAAATGAAATAAGAATGTGTCGTTTAACATAATTAGTGCCATTATTTTTAATAAAATGCACCATCGGTTAGTTGATATTCATCAATAAAAAACACTAAACAAAAAATAGTTTTTCTCAAAACTCCGCGGATAGATTTTATTGAGCTTTGGTGTACAGACTAGTACAAGCCCAAGGAACGTAATGCACTATGTTTCCATTCTGGGCAGCACTTGGTCCAACTCCCATTTATGGATGGTCAGTAAATAATATTTAACATGTAAATGATATGATTAAAAATGAAATAAAAATGTGTTGTTTAACATAATTATTGTCATTATTTTTAATAAAATGCGCCACCGGTTGGTTCATCAATAAAAAATACTCAACAAAAAATAGTTTTTCTCAAAATTCCGCGGATAGATTTTATTGAGCTTTGGTGTACAGACTAGTACAAACCCAAGAAATATAATGCACTATGTGTCTATTCTGGGCAGCACTTGGCCCAGCTTCCATAAATGGATGGTCAGTAAAAAATATTTAACATGTAAATGATATGCATACAAATGAAATAATAATGTGTTTTTTAACATAATTACTGTCATTATTTAATCAAATGCGCCATCAGTTGGTTGGTATTCATCAATAAAAAATACTCAACATAAAATAGTTTTTCTCAAAACTCCGCGGATAGATTTTATTGAGCTTTGGTGTACAGACTAGTACAAACCCAAGAAACATAATGCACTATGTGTCTATTCTGGGCAGCACTTGGCCCAACTTCCATAAATGGATGGTCAGTAAAAAATATTTAACATGTAAATGATATGCATACAAATGAAATAATAATGTGTTTTTTAACATAATTACTGTCATTATTTAATCAAATGCGCCACCGGTTGATTGGTATTCATCAATTAAAAATGCTCAACAAAAATTCGTTTTTCTCGAAACTCCTCGGATAGATTTTATTGAGCTTTGGTGTACAGACTAGTATAAGCCCAAGGAACATAATGCACTATGTGTCCATTCTGGGCAGCACTTGGTCCAACTCCCATATATGGATGGTCAATGTCCTTTATGACATCTACACACAAAAAAGATCGGTTGTCGTTTTTATTTCACCTAACTCCCTAAATGTATTAATTGTTTAGTGAAACTGCAAAAAAAGAGTATGTTTTGTCTTAAGACAAAAATTATTGCAGAATTTCCGTCAGGCAGCAAAAGCCGTATCTGGCTTTGTGACGCCCAAGAGGGTACTTACTAACTCAATGGTTAATTTAATATAAAAAAGTACTGGTAGTTTTCTCGGGTAATTTTATGATTTCCTAGAAGAGCATGCACGTCTGTCACCGATGCGACGGCGAGTCGAGTAAGGTCGCAAACTTAAAAACTTTAAGTAGGTACGCACGTCTATCATCCACTTTACTGTATTTTGGAATGATTTATTGAATGCACAGACGTTAAGTGTTTGCTTATTTATTATGTAGGGCCAATATTGTATTCAATCACAGGCCCACAAGCACATCCAAGGTCTTAGTCCCGGTACGCCTCACGTCTTTGTAGACGTGAACAAAAACGTTAAACAAAATCCAAATATAATTAAACAAAATTCAAAAGACGATGACCATTTATGCCCTAATCAATTCCACCCAATTCATATTTGTAAGTATCCATCATTTATTCAAACTAGATTTAAGATAATAATCTTAGAGTCAATCAAGGCCAATGTTTAAAATTGAATAAAAATAAATATTAGTTGTATTTCCGGTTACATTTTCGATTAATGGCGACGATATGTGAAAGATTACAGTTCATTTCGTTCATTCGGTCAATGTGATCAGATTAGTGGTAGGAGTATACCTTATTTTTGAGGGTCCAGGAGATAAACATGGAGGCCACCTTATTACTTATTTATTTATATAGCACTTCAATGACTAACTCACTAAAACATACACAAATAAAAATCAAATACAGTTTTAGGTATTGTGAATTCGTCAGTTACAGAAGTGCACCACTTTAAACAACAACATGTATGATATAGTCAATAGACATTATTATAGGATGTGTATAACTGGATGATGTTACCAAGATGTTATCATAGGTACTTATATTTTGATTAATAACTTCTTTTGTAGGTAATATATATATGTAGTATTTTTTCCGAAGCAGATACTTGAAAAGTTTTTGGGTAAAAAATTATGAACCATCTGGAAACACTGATTGTAGTTGTCACTCGATCATGCAATCACTTGTCACTCGTCACCATAGAAACCTACTGTTACGTTCAAACCAGTCCAAAGTTGTGCTTTGTGCGTGTGTCATTGTTTATTTGCTTATTTATTGTTTATTTATACACTTAACGTAACTTTTCTGCGCATTTTAGCTCGATATACATATTCTTGAAAGCGATATCTCATTGTGGATTTGGTTTTCCTATTGTAATAACGATACGTGTCAGTTTATCGGTGAAATGTAATTGGATACGATATTGCGGTGCTGAGTTGATCGGAATCATGCATCAATGTTTCGGTGCATCAAATGTGTTTTGCGCGTGCAACGTATTTAGAGACTTGCAGTCAGTGAATTATCTTCCGTCTCTTCACTGCCATGGCTTATATTTATTTAGGTTTTGAAATAATTTGTTTATTTCAATAAAAAAGGGGTACGTTGTTTTTGAGAGATTTGTTTTATTTCCCGTTTCTCCGGTTTACACTGTTCTGAGTCTCACCACCTTACTAGGTACCTTACTAATATGTGGAATTCTCCCATAAGTTATAAACATCCGGTAGGTCCACGCTTGATTTTTATAACTATTCTAAAGAGGAGAGATGGATAGTGTCCAATAGGATCGATTGATCGAAAAGGGTTAAAATGAAACAAAGTACATTATAGTTTCGTAGCTTAGCTTCTCCACTTAGTTACCTCACTCATCTCTGATGGCAAAGCTGCCTAATTCTCAGGTTTTAAAAATATACTTATTTCTCACCACAGCACAGTCTGGGTGCATTATAAGCTGGTTCCTAGTTATTTATGTTGCAAAATCTAGCAAACCCTACTAGGTCACGAGGTGAGTATATATGTTTCTGGCGCTAATTGGAATTCGATAGTGAATCAGAAAAACTCGTGAAAATGTATAAAAACGCCTAACACAAAATGATTCGCAATCAATAGTTTTTTTAAGTGTAACGGATCAAAAGTGCTAGGAAAAAGATTTTTTTATTACTAAATATACAAAAAACTGTTGCCTTATCTGAGACAGGAGGAATTCTTTCAAAATAAAGGTCAAAAAGTGCTTTTAAATGCACCATTTGCAGCTTTGGAAAGTGATCGTTTTAGTAAGGGTATGCATGTATAGGACTCTGAACATGGTCCTTTATGAATAACGAAATAAAGCCTGCGTACTTTAAATACGCACGTCTATCACCCACTTTAAAGTACGCGGTTTCACGGTTCGCCGGTCTCTCCGAGCCATAATTACGCGGACTTGCTTGCACGTCTATCACCCCTTATCAACCACTTAAGGGGGATGCGCTAGGGTGGCCCGCGAAATTCAAATTTTCTTACGTTTTTTTCAATTTGCAGGTCAGTATCAGGTTGCATGTTGATTTAAATATTATTAGCGCTCGTAACAAATATGGATTTACAGAATTATAAACATTAAAATCAGCAATATAACTCTCTAAGTTCATGAAAGTGCCAAATGTCATGATTTCATGAAATAGTCAAATTCAATGCACTTACATGAGCTTAGAGAATAGGTAGGTTAGAAAGTAGGTACTAAATAGTGCTCTGTGCACTAAAACTTACTTATCAAGTACTAAATAAATAGTGCTCTGTGCACAGACTGCAAATAAATCACGTGGATGTGATGTCGCAGATGTCGGATCAACTCTGTTTAATCTGTGGATCAACCTCTTGCTTGAGTATATTCTGTGGGATCACCTATAGGCAGGCATCATAAACATAAATACACATTTTTTTTTGTTTTTAATAATTTATGCTTCGTTTTTTAACCTTTGAAAGTGAAAGTCAAGAGAAAAATAGTATCGGGAGTCACTAGCTACGACAAGGCTATTCTGACTGTGTGGTTTTGTGAGTATGGCTCGGTCGAAGTACAGTTTTGTTGTGGGGTTCTCTTATACTGAATCAGGGTTTTATATTTGTTTTATTTTGTCTATAACGTTTAATTTCTGCAGGCGTAGCATGGCGCTTTCTATCTCTACGAAGAATAGACATAGCTTTTTCTATACAAAGTGACAGTTCGTTTCTTCATTTTTGATATCCACCGTAGAAATCTTTCTACAATCTGTCATTCTGCCTTTCATTTCTAACGAACCTTGTCTAGGTCTTTTTATATGTAGACTATTTCGGAAGAAAGTTTTCTATCCTTACTGTCAAAATCACACTGACAACCGATAAATCCTATAAAACAAAGAATTCTGAGTCGAATTATGTAAAAGAGTGAATTTCGTAAAAAGTGCAGTTGACTCTTTCTATTTTGCTACCGTCTCGTACTGTCTACTGTCTACAGGAAACGTCATTTTTGTCTACTCTTCCGTCGACAAAACGGTGCTCATGCTACGCCTGCTGGTTTAGGACTTTGCCTCCTTGGTCGTGTCGATGTTAGTATTATATCTGGGCTATTGATTTATTCCTACAATTATTTGTATCTCGCCATCCGAACGTTGGACTGTGGCTAACAAATTATCATCATTTACAATAATTACATTAAATTTTATCTGTACGTCGTTTATAGGATAACAGCCCAGAGGCTATAGACAAAATCCTTTTTCTGTAAGCGTTAACGACAACGGAAAGATCAAATTGTATGGAGTTGACATTAGCTTTAGAGATGTC
Source organism: Lithophane semibrunnea (assembly GCA_947363905.1). Taxonomy (NCBI): domain Eukaryota; kingdom Metazoa; phylum Arthropoda; class Insecta; order Lepidoptera; family Noctuidae; genus Lithophane; species Lithophane semibrunnea. The sequence continues at coordinate 8,552,699 of OX376186.1, forward strand.
ACGTGACTGCTGCTGTCAACTACATACAATTTGATCTTTCCGTTGGCGTTAACGCTTACAGAAAAGGGATTTGTCTAGGCACCCTGGGCGTCCACGTGAGACATTGATTTTCCTGGTTTATTCAATACTAAAGTTAAACTCCTGCATTTGCTCCCACTATCGAGCTACCCGAGGACTCATGTACCGGTATCGCCCTTAGTGACTTCATTGGTAGATTCTTTATCATTTTGCTTATTTTTATTTTCTATTGGGACCGAACTAGAGGCATATACGTATTCTGGCCCGTCTCAATATAATCTTAATTACTCGGGTAACTTTTTTTAAAACTTGTGAAGAATCCAGTGGATGTGTCTCTGTTTTTCTGAAACCTGCAATAATATTATCATGGCCATTTTCCTTTAAATTGTCCATTAATTTAGACGATAGTTTGAGAAAACAACCTTTCGGAATTGACGTTCTTTCCGAAGGTACCTACACTCGTAGCGTAGAAGTAGTCGTTTTTTAGCCACTTCATATAACCGTGGATAGGCACTCTTCTTCCCCTCCCACCATATTAATGGATCTTTCATTCTGTGTAAAAGCGGTTCTTGTAGACATTTTGTCCACTTCTATTATACCGGCTGCTGTTGGGTTAGTATTTCTCATTATTTCGGCCTCTTTATCAAAATCGTCCCAAATACTACGCTTCTTTTGTGGAGGCAATGTCTCGCCTACTTCCACTTCTGCATCATTTTCAGCCTGGCCCCGGTCCGGTCTCACATTCACATTAGCAATGAATCATTTTAAGGATGAACTTATACATGATAATAATATTGTCGTCGTCACTGGTTCCTATCTTCAAGAAAACCACCTTATCGGGACGAACAATTTAATGACACTAATAAACATCAATAAAAAAAACAAGCATCTATCAAACTTTGATTTTTTAATGTTTTTTTTTGTTTTTTTGATGTTTTTTTTATGATTAGAATTGAAGTTTGATAATCAAACTTCAATTCTAAACATAAAAAAATTATAATAAGCCTAATGGGCCAGCATTGCCAACAGCAGTGTCCAGCCACTTTTCTAAATCAGAGACGGCCTTCTCCGTATATGAACCTGTAAGTGTGGCAGATACCAGGTCCTACCCTCTGTTTGAGATTAATGTGCTGGATTGATTCCCCTGGACGGTGGCATGCTGCGTACATGTTCACTGTTATAACTAGGCGCGACTTTTATTTGATGTGCCTACAGCGACAAGAGTCAATTCTTCAGTTGTCAATATTGGAAATGCGGTAACATTATTCTGCTCGACAGTAATATTTTCGAAATTGGCTCTGTTTCGGTTTAATCTTGTTTCGTCGATATAATCTGCTAATTTATTGGCAACATTTAGTCGCTCTCCAGCTATGTTTATTTTATCCTTTCAAGTGTTGCCGTTATTTTGGCGAAAAATCGCGTGCATGGGGACTGTCTATTATATCAATGTGAAAGGCATTCGTTAAAGATGCAGTGATTTTGAGGTCTGTATAAATTAGGGCTTTCAACCTCGCGGCATTTCAGAATCCTGGGAGAAATAATCGAGACTCGATTCGGTCTCGAAATTCCCGGGAAAAACGAGAGTGGATTTACAAATAAAACTTGTAATGCAGCTAATGATTTGTAATGTCAGTTTAACAGTTTTAAATAGGTAAGTACTTTCGAAGAAATAATAGGTACGGATTACAGAGCAACGCGTGGCACTGCCAACGCGCAATAGAAAAAATGTTGAGTTCAGTGGCGCGGTGTGTCGCTACATTCAGACCGTACTGGCGCTCGCTTCGATTGCGGCGCGCTGAGTTGACATGGAATTACACAGGATTAGAATCAAGAAACTCACCAACATTGGTCTCCTTGTGATTCACATGTACATTCAGTGGTGTCTTCAGGATCGTTATTGGTCGAAAAAACCGTTTAGGCGCAGAATGTCCAATTCGCAAAATGTCCAGCGGTCGCAAAATGTCCAATTCGCAAAATGTCCAGTTCGCAAAATGTCCAATTCGCAAAATGTCCAATTCGCAAAAATGTCCAATATTTGTCGTTGTTACCCCATCAATCACTAATTGCATTAAGTGTTGGGTTTTAATGAGTAGTCAAGTTATTCCTTAAAATACGTTTTATTTTTGTGACATTTCTTATAATACTAGGTACATAAACGGCAAAAGAAACATAAATAAAAATAAACACACCTTCCATAAACATATATTTTTTTAAACCATACCAATAAACATATGTTTTATTTTTGTGAAAAAATAAACACACCTTGATAAACATATTTTTTTTCAAACCACTAGAGTTTTATTTTTGTGACATTTCTTATAATACTAGGTACATATACGGCAAAAGAAACAAATAAAAATTATCTCACCTTCCATAAACATATTTTTTTTTAAACCACAATAGTTTTATTTTTGTGACATTTCTTATACCATATTTTTGTCGTAATAGATTATTACACAAAAAATGTAACCAACAATAATGGGAGCACGCAATGGAGATGCGTAAATAGGAAAGATTGCAGTGCATCAGTTACAATAGATGAAACAAGAAAAAATCATTTTAAGGGATTCTACGATACATACTTGCCAAAGTGACCAGGAAAAAGCACATTAAATGCATGGAAACGGTCATTAAAACAAGCTGTATGTAAAAACTTACAAAAAAAAACTGTATTAAGGATTTTTTTCGCGCTCTTTACAACGTATCTTTAATAGTATTAAACTCAGGTACACAATCGGAACCTATTTCTTGAACTTTCCTTTCATATATCTTTTGTATGTGACAAACAACATTTAAATAAATGCAAGTCTCGCAACGCAGGTCTTCTACCGCAAAAATATATGAGATTTAATGTAAAACCAAGTCTGATATTTTAGTCAAATGACAAATAGATGTACTATTTGTCATCTTTATTTCTTTACTAAATAGAATAACAGTAACAAACAAAAACAACTTGGCAATTGCACACGGCAATAGCATAGAACTACCGTGCTCCCAGATAAATAATATTTTTTTGCCATGACATGAAATCGTAATCGCTGAGCTACGCTTCTGCAAACTACCAAAATAAAAACTGTTCGTAAGCCAACCGGATCCCAGGTGAGATATGTATATCTCACCTGGGATCCGGTTGGCTGGTAGTAACGGAATTAACGCGCACATTCTCGTGACATTTCGGCCTTTTTTTGTGGTATTTAGTTGGATTTTCTTGGAATATTTCCATATCGCATCATTAAAGTGGTGAAAACAGCCACTTATTGTTGCATCAGGAAAACCTGCCGCAACAGCATTCATCTACGCTGTTTCGTAGTCACTTTTGAAATATTGCATATTAACACCTAAGTTTTCTTTCAGCAGGAAGAACAGACGAGTATAAGTATGTTCTGATTTATCCGGTAAAAGGACGTAAATAGCGGGTACAATGTTTGTAGCTTTTTTATTTGAAGATAAGTCTAAATGAAGGACATATAATTGGTAAAACGGCTTCGGGGCCGCTTTGAATGTGCCATCTGCAAAGAATGATCGACGTTTCCTTACCATTTTACAGGCATCGTGGGGGACAAAAATCAGAATTTTTTTATCGGTCCCGTCTTCATATCTTAAAAAATTATTTGCTAGTGCTTCAGGTATGTGTATATTTTCAGTAGTACTATAATTTAAAAAATCTGTATTAAGGATTTTTTTCGCGCTCTGTACAACGTATCTTTAATAGTATTAAACTCAGGTACACAATCGGAACCTATTTCTTGAACTTTCCTTTGATATATCTTTTGTATGGGACCTAAGTTTTCACATACAGCTTGTTTTAATGACCGTTTCCATGCATTTAATGTGCTTTTTTCCTGGTCTCTTTGGCAAGTATGTATCGTAGAATCCCTTAAAATATTTTTTCTTGTTTCATCTATTGTAACTGATGCACTGCAATCTTTCCTATTTACGCATCTCCATTGCGTGCTCCCATTATTGTTGGTTACATTTTTTGTGTAATAAAATCCATTACGACTTAGTGCACGTTTATTTTTTTGATTTGTTATGAACTCAAACGGTTCGTTCATTTTACAAATGATAAAAACACCGTATTAACCACTGCAAATTATGACTTTTAAATGTGCAATGGGTTCACGGGCTGTTTGTATTAAGCGACATTTTTGAAAGTTTACAAGCAAATTTTTATTTTTAGAAAAAAGAAACATTTTATAAAATGTATTAATATTTTCACAAAAAAGTGGTCTATGTTGTCTTATTTTTTTAAAGCTGCTATTACCAGAAATAAATGTCGCTTCATACAAAATTATCACAAATCTCTTTTATTTAGAAACAGGCTAAATGATTCAAGCGCCATAAACTGTAAATTAAAGGTTCAGGAAAAAGGATTTAAGTAACACTCGGTGTTGTTTTAGTATAAAGCTAAAAGTATTAAGAACCATCGGGATAATAAAATATAATCGGGCTATTGAGCATATGCAGCTGGAGTATCATAAAGTAGTTGCAGATCAAAATGATTCATGTAGCACTTTACATTAAAAGTGAATGTACAGTGCAACTGGTGCAGGCTCAATGTTTTAAGCGACCGAATGTATGAATTTCAGGTGCAGGCTAAATGTTTTAAACGATTCAAATGCCTTATGTTACGAAATTTATCTCAGGACAAACAGCTTAAGTCAAAATCATATTTTGTCTGTATGAAGTCTATCTTTAGTAAAATTTTACAAAATTTGTGTCGCATCAATCAAATCAGAATGGAACTAGACCTAAATTTACTGATGTTTCAAGCGATAAAAAAGTGCTCAGACCACCACGAAAAATCTGGCGATTCCGAATATGTATATAACTCAATATCGGCCAGGTTGTCGCTTAATACAAATAGCCCGTGAACCCGCGATATAATTCTATATCGGCCAGGTTGTCGCTTAATACAAATAGCCCGTGAACCCTCGATAGCATAATTATGACATTCAATAAATGTCAATAAATCAATAACCATGACGTGGAATTTGAAGTTTCCAGCCAGTATGTACTTAGTTACAAAGGAGTATACAGCGCGTCCCACGGATATGCCACATGGAGGGAAAATACCTTGAATATTGTAGATGGAACATTTTACTGAAAGAAGATATTATTTGAATTTTAAAAACAATTTAAACTGCATTCATAGATATTTAAATAATTACATGGTTGAACTGGGAATCGAACTTCCTTTTATTTGTGACTCTATGTTATTTAGCAAAAAATAATCCTTATGATGAAGCCTTTCGATCGGTATGATAAATCTATAGGGTGATTATTTTTCTCAGGTAACGGGTTCGATTCCCGGTTCAAACATGTAATTATTTAAATATCTATGAATGCAGTTTAAATTGTTTTTAAAATTCAAATAATGTCTTCTTTCAGTAAAATGTTCCATCTACAATATTCAAGGTATTTTCCTCCATGTGGCATATCCGTGGGACGCCCTGTATAATATCTTCAGTAGTACTTAAAAACTCAAACATGGATGTTATTATAATTATTACTTGGGAAATGAGTAATAAACAACTGTTTTATACAGCCATACAAACTATAAATAATTCCTTCTCACGTAGGAATCCGTAGGCCGCGATTTTGGATTTGGATTTTCATTTTAAATGTCACTATTGGCTTAAGCACCCTCGAAAACTATGAAAACAACAACCCCTACAAAAAAATTAAAAAAATTTACAGCCACAAATGGATATTCATTTTGACCAAATTCACGCTTTCTATTCTTAAAATTTACTAACGCCGATGTGTAAAATTTTATTCCATGACACTGTTATCACTTTTCTCTTTTCTTTTGTGTTTTTCTGACGGCGTTCGCATCTCCATTGTGAGAATCAATAATGGGAGCACCATTATTGTTGGTTACATTTTTTGTGTAATAATTTTATTACCATTACGACAAAAATATGTTGTATTATAAGAAATGTCACAAAAATAAAACTCTTGTTGTTTTAAAAAAATGTATGGGAAGGTGTGTTTATTTTTATTTCTTTTGCCGTTTATGTCCTATTATAAAAAATGACACAAAAATAAAACGGATTTTAAGGAATAACTTGACTACTCATTAAAACCCAACACTTAATGCAATTAGTGATTGATGGGGTAACAACGATGAATATTGGACATTTTTGCGAATTGGACATTTTGCGAATTGGACATTTTGCGAATTGGACATTTTGCGAACTGGACATTTTGCGGATTGGACATTTTGCGAATTGGACATTTTGCGACCGCTGGACATTTTGCGAATTGGACATTCTGCGCCTAAACGGAAAAAACGAAACAAATCACATGTAACTAAGTATTCCGTTGCTCGCCGTATTTTTTTCGGACGGACCCGCTCTATTCGACCATGTTTGTAAGAAAATGTACGCTTCAACTCCACAGTGATAATGTTATCATCATTCATTGACCGAGGCAGAGCTCTTCCCATATTATTAATTTTTACAGGTATATTTATAACATTCCCTGATAGAACATGCTGATATCCTAATCCTTGACCTTTACGAATTATTTTCAAAAATACGTGGCGGGGACTAACCAATCTTTCCTCCATTGGGGTCAATTCTTTCAGAACATCCGGGATGTCTGGAAACTTTAATCCGTTTGCTATTGCTAGTCGCGGTATTCGCCCTTTAGAAATATATTTAGCGCATGTAGAACAAAACTGCATAATGAACTGAAGGATTCAAATAAAATACATTTGACACAAAACCTTCATTATACATATTTGGATGAAATGGCATGTTTTGTTAGTCTTCTTAAAGAATTTTTGTGCCATAATCTACCCCGCAACATGAACAAGGGTTATTGTATCCTTCTCTTACGATAGTGAAATATTTGGGTTGTTCCACTATTCCCCACTTACAATCCCTATCAATGGGGATTTGTGAACAATTATTGATTCAAAATTGAAACAGTCAAAACATAAGTTACCCACGCAACGATGATATGCAAGGCAGACCTACAACTGTTACATAGTCAGTAATGTGACAATATAAAAGTTGTTGAATCAACCTAAGTTTTTACAATCAATGCCCAATCGTAATTTCGCCAAAGTTCCATTTGGACTTTCATGTATACAAGGTGTCTTTTTGCATCCTCGTCAAATTTCAGGAGGCTGATAAGAAATACATAAATAATCAATTAAAATATCGATACCTGCTCAATAATTAATACATACTTGTTTTTTTAGTCCTTTAAGTTTGACAGTATTTCAGAATACACCACTTTCAAAGAACAGAATCGCCCCATTGCGTATGCGGTAGGCACTGTCGCACGACTATGTCGTTGTGTGCGTGCGGGTCGACGAACGGCAGGCCTCGCCTACCTACCTAACAGCGCAGCGGCGTGCGGCTAGCAATAGCCTAGTTCGAGTTTGAAAATCTCCTACATGATATAAACTCTTGATAATTACCTAGATCATATTTTAAAGCTTAATTAGAAGGGAATATTAGTAACAAATTACTCGCTATGCGCCACGGAAAGGTCCAAAGTCAACCTAATGTAAATACGTAGGCAGGGCTATCTACATTACTTCATGTACTTGCCTAAACTCTGTGCCTAAATCTACCTACTGAGCGGCCGGGCGGGCGGCGCGGCGTTAGATCTTTTCCGATCTAAAGTTATTGGGCATCGCAGAGCTGCAAGGCCACGCAGCTGCGAAACAATAATAAAACTATGGTCGAGCGTTTTAGTTGTGCCTAAAACGTTTAGCGTTTATCGTTTAGCACGCAGCGGTCGCCGACGACATGATGAACGCTATTATCGCAGTTAGGTATTTAGGTGTGATGTATCTGTTACAACTTAAGTGGTCAGGCATCATCTGTGACGTCAGCTGATTAACAAAATTTTAGTTTTGCTTATAATTTTTTTCATTCCTGCTAATCGGACAGTAAATGATCCTAGAATTGTAAATTTATCTTAGTAATAAAAACGTGTAGGTACGAAATACAAACGTATGGCGCGCGCGCGGCGCGCCGCGCTTTCTTTAGTTAAGTATGTAGGTAATAATAAAATCCTGTATTAATCAGCTGATGACTACGTACCTACTGGTACGTAGTCATCAGCTGATTAATAAAATGTGTTTTGCATTACCGTATACCAGTGGTTCTCAAACTTTTTAAATGACGGAACCCTTTTGGGAAGCAAAATACTTGATGGAACCTTACAATAAAACAATTGTTTTTATAAGTGTATTTTTTATTAATCAGCATAATAAAAGTACAATGTAACAGTTACTAATTATTATTTACTTCACCACTTGGCAAGGACAACAATAGAAAACATTAAAAAAGAAAAAATCTAACTAGTGGGAGGTATGAAACTGTTTTTTATTTTTCATCAATTGGTTGATATCAGGTTTGATGGAAGAAAGTTGGAGTCTCATATCAGCTTCGGCGTCCAGTCTATTGCGATATTTTGTTTTCGTGGCTGCGTAGGTAGAGAATCCTGTTTCGCACAAATATGTAGTTGGGAACGGGAGCAGAATATCCAGAGCCATTTGGCCAAGCATTGCATATTCATCTTGGATTCTGCACCAAAAATCATTGAGAGGCGTCGTTTTGAACAGTGACTCCATACTTGTGTCTGATGACATTTCTAAAAGAGATTCATATATCTCGTTTGACATGTTTTCAGGCTTTTCCAAGTTGGGTAAAAAAGGATTATGAATCCATGAATTCACTTTAATTTTTGTATTGTGTTCTTCGGGAAAATACTTTTCAAAAGATGCGCGCATCGAACTGAGATATTGGACCAATTCAAACACATCATCTTCAAACATTACTGAGTCGTTTTCGCTAACAAACTCACTGAGTAACGTAAAGCTTTCTATTTCTTTCTTACCAATGCAAATGTAACAAACATTTGTAACTCGGCTCTAAGTTCAAATAGCCTTGTTAAAGTTTTACCCCGAGACAGCCATCGCACTTCTGTATGGAGCAGCAGTGTTTTATGTTTGCTGCCATAATCTTCACACAATAATGAGAACAATCGGGATTGTAGTGGTCGTGATTTGATAAAAATTTTTACCGCTTCATCCATAACTAATTTTAGATTTGACGGCATTTGCTTCATCGCAAGTGCTTGTCTATGCAGAATACAATGACTGGAACTACAATTACGCGCTTTATTTTTAATTCGTGACACTGCTCCTGCTGTTTTACCTGTCATCGCCTTGGCCCCATCTGTACAAATGTCAATGCAATTGTTCCAACTGAGATTATTTTCTTCAAAAAATATATTTATTTTATTAAAAATTTCTTCCCCGGTAGTGTTTGTAAGCAGCGATGAACACATAAGCATGTCTTCTTCAAAAGAACTTTTATATGGATATCTCACAATAACCAGCAGGATAGCCAAACCAGCGACATCAGTCGACTCGTCCATTTGCAAGGCGAATCGTGTATTTTGTAGACGTGTAACTAGTCCTTGTTTGACGTAGCTTGCCAGATCATGGATTCGTCGTGAAACAGTATCGTTTGATAGCGGAACAGTAGAAAGATGCTTTGCAGATTTTTCATCGAGCATACATGTTGTTATGTCTAATACACATGGTTTTATTAATTTCTCAGCGATAGTATGCGCTTCACCTGCTTGTGCAATGCGATAGCTAACTAAATATGATGCCTCCGTGGCCTTTTCGTTGATAGTTTGTGTTACATGCATCATATTTTTTTGACTTTCTAATAACTGATCTTTTTTGCGAACAAAAAATTCTTTATTCTTGTCTTTAGACTCGGGGTGTACAGTTTCTAAATGTCGGCGCAATTTGGCAGGTGCCATGGAACTATTAGGAAGCAGTTTACTACAGAGCATGCAGAGAGGTGAGCCGTTGGAATCAACAAATCCGAAACTGATATAAGATTCATCATACTTCCTTCTTTTCGTCTTTGAAACCGTCGAGCTTGACGTCGTGGCATCATCTTCTGAATCGGTGATTGCTATATTCTCCGCGCGCACTGCTTTTGAACATTCAGCGTCATTAGAAGATGTTGTTGCAACACGTTTAACACCTTTAAGCCAACGTTTCATTCTTCTTTATGTATAATGTTACACGTCAGGATAGTGGGGTTTAAATAATCCACAATCGTTACTGCGTATAAGAGACTAAATTTAGTACCTACGGTGAAGAAATGTACAAAACTGAGACAACAGAATACAGCAGGCAGTAAAACAATGAACACTAGTTTCTCGCTAGCGAGCTTGTAAGTAGGCAGTAACTTATCGCTCCGAACGCTAATCGTCAACTGACGACTGGCGACGCTTTTATACTTAGTCCTAGACTCGATCTCAAATATTCTAGAAAATACTCGAGTCGGCACCTTTGATAAATAAAAAGCAAAAATAAAAACAGAAATTTAAAAATTGCGTTGTAAACAATATCGACTTTATCCTTTGAAGTTAGAGTCGAAAGTCGCTTGTTGACAACTATAGCGTCTAATTCAGAGGCGGCTTTTATCAAAGAGACTACGCGCTCACAAGTATACTACCCGCTCGTTTTAGGTTTGCCGCTGGCGATAGGTATGACGTTCGAAAAGTAGCGTCAGCAAAACATAATATAAAAATATTTTTTATTTAATTGTAACAATAAAAATTGTAATATTTGGGTAAAACTATGACATATTATAAGTTTTGTTGTCACGTGGGGGAGGGTACGCGCATTCCACAGAACGGCAAACTTAGAGCGAACGGGTTGTACAAGTATAAAATTGTTGATACCAAACTTATGAGATATTGTACCAGCTATTGTAACACATGTTTCTACAAATACAAATAAATAAATAAATAATGTTCATAGCGTTTTGTCTCCGCGCGGCCGCGGAGTCCGCGCAGCCGCGGAGCGACCAGAGAGAGGTGTTTTGATTTTTTTTTCTAAATTCTTACGGAACCCCGACAGAGGTATCACGGAAGGTACCTACACGTTTTTATTACTAAGAAATAAGATTTACAATTTCATTATTTACTGCCCGTTCATCAAAAATAAAACAAATTGTATACGGCAGCTATACTCTAAGTGTGTTCCGCGGAACCCCGGTTCCGCGGAACACACTTAGAGTATAGCTGCCGTATACAATTTATTTTATTTATTACTCTAAGTGTGTTCCGCGGAACCGGGGTTCCGCGGAACACACTTGGAGTATAGCTGCCGTATACAATTTATTTTATTTTTGATGAACGGGCAGTAAATAATGAAATTGTAAATCTTATTTCTTAGTAATAAAAACGTGTAGGTACCTTCAAAAACTAACGCCTGGCGCCCTCGGCGCGCGATATTTTGAAACGTAATAAAAGTAAGTAGGTAGGTACTTTATAAAAATCAGAGGCTGTTATCAGGTAGTGGGAAGTGCTAGGTAATTTTGGCTAAAGCCCTACCGTGCCCACCTGGGTAGGCAAAATTAATTAATTATTTATTTACAAATTATTATGTAAGTACAAATAAATAAATTACCTAAGCTAGCTGGAGGTATTGCTCGAAGTGTCCACCTTCACGTTCTAGACACAGTCTAGCTCGACGTCGCTGGTTTTCTTTTAGTTTTCGCATCACAAACACATTCGTTTTTACAGTGTCGAAAGCACTAACCACTTTTTCTCTTAATTCTGTAACACTTGATAATTCGTTTGTGTACACTAGTCTTTTATTGTCTCCCCACAAATAAAAGTCCAGGGGCGTTAAGTCTGGAGAACGCGGAGGCCAGGCTACAGGTCCACCGCGGCCGATCCAGTGGTTTCCGAAACTTTCGGTCCTCGCGTACTTGACGTCCGTAGTGAGGAGGGGCACCGTCCTGCTGATAGTACATGTTGCGATAGAATGCCAGGGGTACGTCATCGAGCATCTCCTCGACGACTAGTCGTAGTAGCTCCAGGTAAGTGGTGCTGGTAAGGTAACCCTCGATGAAATAGGGTCCAAGCACGCGGTCCCCTATTATGCCAGCCCACACATTTAAGGTAAACCGCACTTGGAAAGAATCCCGTTTGGTCACGTGCGGGTCTTTTGGTCCCGCTGTGCCCACCAGTGTTCATTGTGAACATTGTAGATGCCAACTCGAGTAAATAAACACTCGTCCGTCCACAGGATGTTGGCGTCTTGATGTTCCAGTAACCACCGACAAAACGTAATGCGTGCGGCGTTATCTCCCGGGTGGATATCTTGCACCTTGCGAAAATGGAATGGGTGTTGTTCTTCCCGCTTCAATAGACGCCATACTGTGGAGTGGTGCACTCCAAACCGCCGACCAGCATCCCGCGTGCTTGCTCGTGGTTCTCGCTGGAAGTACTCCAGGATGTCTTCCTGCAAGGCGACAGGCAGACCACTGCTGCCGCGACCTTGAGCATGCCGGGGGACGTCAAACTGGCGATAATCCCGCAGTCTTTGGGTAGCTGCGAGCATGACGTTTTGGGACGGTGGTGGCCGATTGGGAAACATTTCCGCGAACATCTGCACAGCTCGACGTAGGCTGTCTCCGCTTATAGCGTACAAACGAACCATCTCCAGCAACTCAACATTAGAGTAATTGTCCGTCATCGTACCGTATTTAAAAGGAAAAGGAGCGAGTGGCGGGAAATCACGAAAGACGCGCGACAATGTCGCGGCGACATCAATCACACTGCGTCAGTGAGCGAGCGCGGCGGGGTGTATGTAGGGATAATAGTGAGGGTGCGCGCGCGCGCGGGGGTAGGCAAAATTTTGGTAGCGTATTAACGGCCGCGTTTTTATGTGTATGTATGGGCAGTTCTTTACAGTGCGGTATCACACAAGCCGAGTTTTAACATGCGTGTCCCACACATGCCGATTTCCGAAAATTAGAATAAAATAAAAAAAAATTACCTACTTGTTTTATTATTGATTCGGGTCGAGAATCATTAGCATAGTAACGTCCTTGAATTTGACGAGGATGCAAAACGACACCTTGTATAGTTGTCACGATTAATACTGAAATTTTATTCTTTCTTTCTTTCTAAAGAATTAAATTTCACCCTGAAATTCTGACAGACCCTAGACTCACTAAATAATCACCATAAATGACAAAGGGGCCGATGAACGCAATTTGACAAAGCGAAGGTTGATATCGTAACAATCAACATAAAACCCATGTTATCGCATCTTTTTGTAATCACCACACTTGCCAAAAAGACTGACGTTCAGTTAAATATACAGCTGTAGATATTCTACTGTGACATAACTCTACACATTTTATATGAATATACTGTGATAGTACTTGTGACTCGAGGCATGTCACATGGCCGTGCTCGCCCCGCTGGAGTTTATTTCGTTATTTTATCCATAAATCACCATCCCTTAGAAAAAGAAATAGCGATTTTATTAATTATGTTGCGAAGGTATGATATTGCGATATTCATTCTGCATCGATTTTGTTTATAAATCGTAGGTACAGCAATTCCATAAAATAATGTAATACATATTTAACATGTGAGAAAGGCCGTGCTCGCCCCGCTGGAGTTTATTTCGTTATTTTATCCATAAAACACTATTTTATCCATAAATCACCATCCCTTGGAAAAAGAAATAGCGATTTTATTAATTATGTTGCGAAGGTATGATATTGCGCCATACAGACATAATCAATTGCCAATTGTGGTGATTTCAAGAATCACCATAATTGGCAAAGTGTCTTACAGTATTGTGTATCTTATTACATAGATTTAAGGTCGATATTCATTCTACATCGTTTTTGTTTATAAATTGTAGGTACAGCAATTTCTTAAAATAAAGTAATACATTTTTAACATTTGAGATTTTATGAAATACGACGATCAACAGCACTGCTTTTTTGGGACGTCGCAGCCACTTCCGTACTCACGTCCGTTCCGTTACACAGACGCGGCGAGATTAATTTCATCGTTGAAATCCCGTGCCGCACCCGCAGCTTCATCTTCGTCGCTCTCAGTGTCAAGCCGCAGCTGTTTCAACTGCCGTTGTCTTCGGATTTCCCTTTCTTGCAAAACGAGCTATTGCAGTTCGACATATGCAATGCTAACTCCTGGCGGCGGCGTTCTCGTTGGCTCTTCGTAGAGCCACCGCTTCTACACGAGAACACCGTCCCTAGAGACGTACATCGGTACAATGCAGGAGCGGCTTGTGGCACATCCTCCCGTGCTCCGTCGTTTACCGCTTCATCATACGGTCGCACGGTAAAGAGCAAAGCTTCGCTGTCACCGGCCTCGCCCGCACCCGAGTCTTCACCAGTACTTACCGGAGTTACCTTATAGGGCTTATCCGGCTCGAAGGACCACATTGTCGTCGTCACTAGTTTTCTTGAAGATGGGAACCAGTGACAACGACAGTGGGTGTTCCCGGTGTTCTTTGGTATGCTGTTTACCAAACGATGGATTGAAATTATTTCCCAATTGCATGTGTCACCAACTTACTGGATTTTTTAACAATAGTCCAAAAAACTTTCTTGTGAAGTCTGTGTTGATACTGACACAAGTTTTGGCTTCTTGGGCTCATTGCAAATATGAGACTTGTGCCCACTGAAGACAACTTTGCTGCTTATCTTTTTCGGTTTTCACGAGGTTCTCGTCACGCTTTAATTGATCTATCAGCACTATATCTGGCTTATTTGTAACACTAAGCCCTTTTTTAACGCTACAAGTCTTGAACGGAAAATGAATATAGCTAGGTCAGCGATGATAGATCAATCCCAATACATTGTGATATTGCCATTTTCGAGAACTGGGTTGGGCACATAACTATAAGTAGTAAGGTACTTCCGATTTCCACGAGATTGTATTTCAGAGTAAGTTGCTGATGGATAATCCTGGCTACAAGGTTGTGCCTATGCAAGTAGTCTCCGTTAGCCAGACAAGAACAGCCAGAAATAATGTGCTGGATTGATTCCCCTGGACGGTGGCATGCTGCGTACATATTCACTGTCATAACTAGGCGCGACTTTTATTTGATGTGCCTACAGCGGCAAGAGTCAATTCTTCAGTTGTCAATATTGGAAATGCGGTAACATTATTCTGCTCGACAGTAAAATTTTCGAAATTGGCTCTGTTTCGGTTTAATCTTGTTTCGTCGATATAATCTGCCAACTTATTGGCAACATTCAGTCGCTCTCCAGCTATGTTTATTTTATCCTTTCAAGTGTTGTCGTCATTTTGGCGAAAAATCGCGTGCATGGGGACTGTCTATTATATCGAATGTGAAAGGCATTCGTTAAAGATGTAGTGATTTTGAGGTCTGTATAAATTAGGGCTTTCGACCTCGCGGCATTTCAGAATCCCGGGAGAAATAATTGAGATTCTAGAGGCTAGGCATTTAGGCAGTCAAAACAAGATATTATGGAACCCTGATGCTAAGCAGTAGCGCTTGTCAATTAAGAAGGTACTGTATTTAAACATAATACTCAAATTATGAAATCAAAAATAAAGTTTATAATTTTATAGTGGGCACGAAAGAAACGTGTAATATAGTTTCAGATAGAGAGGACCTGATAATATTATTACGTTTGGATCACTGGTATTTGCGGGATAATTATTGTCAGTTCATCAGTTGTGTTTTCAGTTGTGGATTTATTTGACCGTTCATACAATTATTTTAAAGACACTTTAACTTTTAACGTTTGAAAGTCTTGGATCCAGCTTCTTTTTAAAAAAACTGAGAAGGACGGCGCAGGTAATGTAATTGCCTCAATCAGGCTATTTTCCTTATTACACGCAGTGAATTGATGAGACTTATGTTTCAAAGAACTTTGTTATAAGTCTATTTTCTTTAGACAGAAATTAAGTGCAGTGTCTGTTGTTAAGAGTAGCGTCTCGCCTAGACAGTTCTTCTAAGGTCACTTTCGTGATACCAGGGGAATATGAGATTGCTTCCAATGTAGTATACTCTGATTCAGTGAACTCTATTCCGGATCCTACATCAAGCATACTTTTTCGAACGCATATCTATATATTTTATTTAAGAAATCGTTCAAGCCTTTCAGCTAAACTGGATCATCTCGTCTTTCATTACTTATTAAATTTAATTGTCTCTGAAACTCTTCCTCTATGTATTTCCTTAGCATAGTTTGTTTTGTTGCTGATATATCTGAACAACTTCGCTACTTTTCGGAATTTTAATAAATTCCGAACACATGATCATAAATAACTTCTTATTTTTACTTGAGTCTTAAGTCTCAAAAGTCTCGGTATTCCCAGGACCGAGAATATCAGTCTAGAGTTTCGAAAACACCAAAAAATCTTCGACACTCTCGAAAATTTCGAGACCGAGATTCCCGGGATGAAAGCCCTAATATAACTGACATGGATGATAAATTCTTCCGTCAATCTGTCGATGACAACGTCACTGTTTTTTACTTTTCCTCTATCCTTATCACTTTTCGGCACAATGTCCCCCATTCGTTTCCCCCCATTTCGTTCAGAAATGAACAAAGAAAAAAATTCCCAACACGACTTTTGCCAAAAAAACTTGTGGAACATGGTTTATTATTAGCACCAACAACTTTCGTCTTTGTTGGGTCAAGAGACAAAAGATGTTTCATCCATATTACAAATTAAATGAGGACTTTGGAATTGGTTTAAAGCAGACAAAATACTGAAAGATTACAAAGGGGTCAGGAATAAAAATAAATAACTAGGATCTTATTTTATGATCAGTTTTCGATTTTTCAACTTTAATTTTTAACTGATCGTTAATAATGCACTGTTTTTGTTTGCACAGTACCCAGTAATGTCCTGGTAATTTTTCGATAATGGCGAAAAGTTTGAAATATTTTTCTTTCAACGTCATTACGCTTATATTAATATAAAAAAATATTACGTCATTTAATTTATGCTTACAAGTTTGCAGTATGTTGCAGCATGTTGAATTATTTGACGAACTCATTTCGTCAGCTATAATCTTTGCTGCTGCTGCTTCTGGTAATGCAGTTATTCCTTTGTCGGAAATTATTAATTCATTTAGACAAATATATTGATATAATCTTGTCGTATCATGTTTGCATAGTGAGCAGCTTTTCACAAATGTCGAACTAAAAATTTGTCCAGCCAACACTGTTCGCAAAAAAATAAGCAATTGTTGAAGTGCAATCAATAATATTTAACAATCGCATCAAAGTTACTATATTCTTATTTAGTAATTTGTTTAATTTTGAATGTAACGACTGTAAAACATTGATTTTCCGATGTCTTTCACCGTAAACGCTGAATACGTCAGGAGTATGAATTTTTAGCCAAAAATTTGTCGAGAACAAAATTAAAAAAGAGAATTTATATTTGTCCTTTTATTAATTTTCACAAATTTTTACGTATACCTACAATGCCATCTTATGTCATCCTTTTTGTTCTTCTTTAAAAACTATATAATATGTAAAGAGTATTCACGACACTCCCGGGACTAAGTGGACCGGCAGCTCTATTACCATCTTAAATATTGAGACGTGCTGGTGGAAGTACCATGCGTCCTAACCGTGTTGTTCGCGGTACGTCAGTCGCTACGTCTAAGTCATTGGTAATTTCAACCCTACCATCGGTAATGTTACTTGAGTTGCAACTTTCTCCAATGGACCAACATCATAATCGCGAAAAAATTATCAGCTGTCCCTAAATTATTATTCATTGTCATCGTCAGCGAGAGGAACATGGATTGATAAATCATTTGAGGCTGAAATAGTCGGTTCATCTTCATCCATAATATCAGAATCATATGACTGGTCAGATTCTGTACAGCATGCTTATCTTCATCGTTATCATCAATAGTTATTGAACTAGTGCACAGTTTGCCATGGCAAACGGAACAATTCAAAGCTGCCTTTTTACAAGGCTAGTTACGCCCACACAGGAAGTTTTGCATTTGCCAGATATTACAGAAAGTATTGCGGGAGATACTGGGTCATCTAAAGTTTGTACTGGTTAGTAACCGTTTTCATATTTACATCCACAATTTTCAGGTTTTTTCTATTCTCCAAGCCAGATTGAACTTGACAATAAGTTCTTAATGAGTGTTGTGCAGTTGCAGCAAGCGAAATTAAACTTGCTTTTACCTAGTTATGGATCGTGCGAACATTTCATATTGATGATCATTGAGACATTTTTTTTAAGAATTTGAAGAGTATAGCGCGGTAGTCATTTTTTCGCCGGCTTCAATTGTGTTCAGTTTTCTAGGTTTTTTTTTGGACTTCCAGAATGAATATCAAGCAAGTCGATATCTTCTCGACGATAGCCTTTTGTGATATACCTTTAAGAATAAATTATTTTATTAAGGGTGGATATCATATTGTCGTTGACATTTAATGCATTAGCAAACATTATTACTGTTTCAATTGCATAAGTTTAAATATGACGAATAAAACCTGCGAAATCGTCGTAAAAAATATACACTAGAAAATAACAATGACAGCACAATGACGTGGCGCGAGTGTAAAACGTAGCTGTCACGGAAACCAGATAACAAAGTTGGCTTGTTTGTTTTAGTTCTTTTGCAGCGCGACACTTTGCCTATAGACGTATACATAATCAGGGAAGAAGTGTTAAAATGTATTAAAAGAGGTCTTGCAACAGAATTATTATTTAAAGGCCAGTCTTTGGCGTTGTGAATTACAATACAAAACATCAAAATTAAAATGTACTGGATCTTTAAATTCGGTGAGTGATTATTTTTATGTTTATCGGATACAATACTACATTATGATACAGGTATACTATGATGGTTATTACACTGGAGACGGTATTATTTTTAGCAGACTGTGTAATGATCAATATATGCGTTTTATGACATTTTTCAACACATTTGCGAGGAAGAAACAGACTGTATTGTTATTAACTTTTAATTATTGAAACAATTAGTGAAAGTACAATTCTCAAAACAGTTTTTGTAGGCATTTTTATAGTTCGTTTTATGGTAGGTATTTAGTATTATTCATAATTTCGTTATTTTCATTGTTTTGGGTAAATGTTGGCGATGATGAAATATTTTCATAGGATTTGGATGAATGTTGTAAATATAAGGGTTCATTAGTGGGAGCAGGAGGCACTAAATATCCAGTGTCACGAGAAGTCGATTATCGCGGCTCAGGGCAAGATTTCTTCGTCTGTGGCTGCTAATTAATTGCACGCGTTATTTTTAGCACTAATGTTTGCCTTGTTATGAATAGAATCTTCGACATAAGATTCAGCGACTGCGTCAAATCGCCATCTGTCATGACGCATTAAGGTTAATACCTATATCAGCTCCCGAATCAGCTAGCAGTGTAGCCGAAGTTCTTCTAAAATAATTGCTTGATTTTTTTAGTGAGACTTGCACTCACAGTAAGATACACAATAATCGATATAAATACGCAATAATCCTTTAAGGGGGAAGCGCTAAGGCAGCCCGCGAAATTCAAATATCTTACTTTTTTTGCAATTTGCAGATCGGTGACAGGTTGGATGTTGATTCAAACATGATTCGCGACCGTAATTAAGGGTGTAAAGGGTGTCTCAAAAAGAGTGCACTTTTTAAGTGTCATTTTTTTTTCATGCAAATGGCACCTCTGAAATTTGACAGCTGTCACCTATGTTTATTCCGATTATTAAAAATGGAAAGAACAACACGTTATAATTGTGAAAACTTATTACTATAATTTGGAAAGTTATGCTGAGACCGCTCGACTGTGAAAGACATTCGTTACAGGTACATGATAACGGAGTTCTTGTGGCCTCAACTGGACGGCATGGATTTGGACGACATGTGGTTTCAGCAAGACGGCGCCACTTGCCACACCGCGAAGGAAACAATCGATTTATTGCAGCAACGATTTTCAACTGGCCACCAAGATCATGCGATTTAACGCCGTGCGATTTTTTTCTTTGGGGTTTTGTGAAATCTCGGGTTTATGCAAATAAACCAGAAACAATTCCTGAGCTCAAATCCGAGATCCAACGCGTCATCGGTGAGATACAGCCACATCTCTGTGAAAAAGTCATGGAAAATTTCATGAAAAGAGTAATGGCCTGTCATCAGAGCCGTGGGGGCCATTTGCAGAATATTTTATTCCATACTTAATTGGAACACGTCTTTACAATCCAATAAAAATATTACAACTCTTTAAAAAAATACGTGTTTTTATTTATTTACAGAATTATAATCAAGAATTTGAGATAGTTAACAATCAGAAAGGTAACTTAACACTACTAAGAGGTGGCTACTAGGTATACAAAATATTTAACTAACAAGAGTGGAACCATTTTGTGGAGAAGTACCAAGAGGCATTTGTGTAATGCATTAGTTACTACGGATGAAAGTAATAGGAAAGTATTAAGGGAATCTCGGCATACATGTGAAGTGGACCATTTCAATAATGAAGTACAGAAAGAGAAACAGATTTAGAAGGAAGCGGTATGCAAAAATCTTGGGCCCATCCAAAAGAACGTTCTAAAAAGAAATCAAGAGAACATGGATAGGGGTCAAAACTTTGGAATTTCTTATAGTAATTCTGCATCTATATCCATACCTGAAGCTATAAGAAGTGAATATTTACTACATCAAGACGATGAAATATTGCTTTTTCCAACAAATCAATCGAAAAAACTTGCGAAGAGATCTGGAAACTATTACGCAGACGGCACATTCAAAACGACACCCCGACCATATTATTAATTGTTCTCTTTACACTTGGATATTGGCTCTAGTAGTATTACGCAAATATTGTTCCAGTTGCACATATTAATCAATAAAGTTCAAGCAAACTGTTCTGAAAAACAAACTTAAAATTCTAATGAATACATTTAAATCGGATTATGAAATATCTGAACGCTGTATTAACAGTATTTCTTTCCACAAAAGTAAGCGGTTGCTATGATCATGACGCTGTGTGGCGAATGTCAAAAAATTGAAGTAAAACTAAAGAAGGCAGAAACACCACAAGGATGTGCGCCGTAGTTCCTCTCGATCTCGTACCTGTGTGTACATGAGACGTGGCAATATATTTTGAACACAGCACCGGACTCCAAGAAATGAGACGGTTTCGTGTTTATTTTGAAAGCACCTGGTATCCTAGACAATCGCCAAGTATATTAAGTGTTGCTGAACAGCGTCATAGGACAACCAGTGCTCTTGAGGGCTGGCACCATCGCCTTAACAAAAGAATTCCAAAAAACCTAACTTATATATTATGTTCATTTATAAATTACGACGCGAGGCCAAATACTGGGATAGACAAATGACAGAGACGCTTTAGAAAACATAAATATAAATGCTACTTGAAACGATTGAAACGGAAATCGATCACAATCCCTGTATTTCTTAAAAATATAATAAAAACTGATGTAAAACTTTAATAAAAACTGATTAAAATGCAAATGAATGTCTGAATTTTGCTGATTTTATGGCTCTGATTAAAAATGCTTACCATTACAAAACTCACATTAATTACAAATGCGTTTAAAATACTAGATGATTACAGTTACTGTTATTAATTTAAAATGATGACCTATTTCTTTTCCTACTGCGAGTGTGCGTCAGAACACAATTGACTGTGTTGAAATATAATTTTTGACATTGGTCAAGTCTTATATTTGTCAAATCGGCCGGTACGATGTAGCCGTAACCGTGAGCATTCATTTATATATTTTAATCGTTCATGTTCAAGTTCAAATCCTATTTTGCCATTGCCCAGTAAAATATTTTTGAAAAATTTCCGACCTTCTATCATTTTCTGGCATCATCTCAAGTATTGCTAACCATCCGTCAGGAATATACTGATAGGGCAGTAACGCTAGATCTGTGGAAAGTCGGGTTACATAAGCCCCGTTGATCGGGTTATTTGTTCGTGTGGCATGACGCTGCTTATGAGCAATATAAATGCATTTAAAGCACACACGTTTAAAAGTAGCCGGAATAACTTCGGAATAACTTCTTGTACGTTTCCGTTCTATCGGATAAATACTCAGCATTTGGTCCTGTTTGTCAACCCTACCCATGTACACGTAGTAATCATGCGATCGGCTTAATTTTGTGCAATCGTCCCTACGCTTGCATGGCGTCACCATGGTTTGTCGAATTATAGCCACGTCACGATCTGATCGTTCTGATCTCGCCACGTCATGATCTCAACATCCCACTAGTGCAACTGGTAATGAGAAAGGAGTAAAAACCGGTTGTGGGATATGTATTGCGGAAAAAGAGGGAATCAGGATGTCTTTCGTGTTTCAGTATTCTGCGAGCTCAATTTTGACTTATAACTCAGCATTAGTGTCATGCCAATGGTCTGGTCCAAGGGAGCCATCCTGGAACTGTTTCTCCACTAACTCTGGGCGTACTGATTTGTTTCAATAGTTATGTACTCCATAATATCTCGGTTCCATATGGCACAACCCACGAGCCGAGCAAGCGAAGCGAGCGGTTCCGCGGCAGCGGCCGGCGAGTGCCACGGTTCGTTTAGGCACAAAAAAAATTTAACGACACATTCCCTCTTCTTCCTCTCTTCAAAAATAAACTCAAGATTAGTAAAAGTTAAGTTTATTTCGACACACGTCTTTAGCTGTAACATACTTAATAATATTTTCAATTGTGCCATTTAGTGGCGAGCATCTTCTGAACAAAGAACCAGAAGGCATTATCTTCATCATTGTAGTCTGCTAGTAAAAAGGCTTCAATCTTTGGTGGAACTGTAAGAAAGAAAGAAAGAATAAGGCGTTTATTGGCATTACAGCAGAAAAATCTACCTTAAAACTATAAAGACAGAAAACAATTATTATAATGCCAAAAGGGCCTAAGCTCAGCGTAATGTCAGATGGAAACACAAAGTGTACCACCTGACGCTGATTTAACGCTGTAACATCCGCCACATGTTTGAAATTCATTTTCTCTACCTTTTCTGTTGCGATTATGTTGATATTATGTAGACTTCACGCTTTTGAAATTCAGAAAATCTACAGATAAAGGTTGCAGTATCTTTGAGTGTTGCTAGAACTGAATTATATACTGCGGGACCATTAGAACTCTGTGGAGAAGTTTTTCCTTTAGCTCATGAATTTTTAAGGTCAATTCGCTCATCTTAAAATCTGGTGTACAGTACAACTGTGGATAGTTTCCTACCGTTACGTACCGTTACCCAGGAAAAACTTGATCAATTCATCGTAAATGAATCTAGGAAAGGATTCCAGTTGGAGGGAGATTACCATCAATTCTAGAATATATAATACGCCTACGATTCAGGTTAAAATTCGCCAGAAACTGAGATAGGTGCTTTGGTTCCGGCAATTAGTGAAATACACGACTAATAATCATTTGGGCATCTACACGATCTCTTATAAGAGGATGGAAACAATTATTAAGGATAGCTGTAACCTAAAGCATCAAATAAATGTCTGTAAAATATTTTGAAATCTCGTTTGAATCTTCCATTTACTACATCAGCCTAACGACATTAAAGTGACAGCGACTTTTGTTGGTGTTCAATGTAGACAGCTGAGACTCACTTGCTTCTACACTCTCTTGTTAAAACCTAATAATGGCATCTCTCCCAAAAGTGGAATCGCGTGCCTAAATGCACAATCTAGGATGAAAACATCGTTATTTCTAAAAATATTCGTATTTGGTTCTCTAAAATAAATAAATCTTTCATTCTATCATCAGCATCTGTTTAAGTAGCAGCATATGGACCTGTTACATCAATGATGTAGGCATCGCAGCATACCCTTAGAAATGGTTTTACTTAGTTAAAGTAAGTCCTTTTTTGGTATAAGTAAATAGAACTTTTTCCAACATATACACCGCCACATAAAATTATTGCAATATTTTTAGCTATGTCCCGAGCTGCCATGGGCTGATAGCCAAGTTCTCTCTCACTTTTTTCATTTACCTTTTCAACGTAGTCCTAGACATTTGGAAAAGTGATGGCAATGTTTTATTTCTATCACCAGTTCGAAGTTTTATTAAATATATACGTTTTTGGTGGTGTTACATAATTATCTAATGGTTACATAATTATCTAATGATAACTCATCGAACAATGTTAGAAACTCAGAAACATTCATACCTGTCCAGTACTTAGTGACAAACATGATTAATTTCTTTTTTAGCTAGATCATTGAGTTCTTCTATTTGAGTTACGATAAATTTAGATATCGTTGTACGTATTTATTATTTCGGCCATGCCGGTCAATCTCAACGGAGACAAGCCTTCGGCGCGGGAGATGCACTCTCTCTTCCCTCGCTCTCATAGTCCGATGGGCCGGCAATCTAACACGACCGGCGAGAGATCAGGCGTAGCACCAACGGATTACGTATATAAGGGTACTGCCAAGTGTTACTGAGCATTTCACATACTCTAGCAGAATGCCGTGCCGCATTACGACTCATGTTGTAAATACAATGGCTAGAGCAGTGGTTCTCAAACTTTTTAAATGACGGAACCCTTTTGGGAAGCAAAATACTTGATGGAACCCTACAATAAAACAATTGTTTTTATAAGTGTATTTTTTATTAATCAGCATAATAAAAGTACAATGTAACAGTTACTAATTATTATTTACTTCACCACTTGGCAAGGACAACAATAGAAAACATTAAAAAAGAAAAAATCTAACTAGTGGGAGGTATGAAACTGTTTTTTATTTTTCATCAATTGGTTGATATCAGGTTTGATGGAAGAAAGTTGGAGTCTCATATCAGCTTCGGCGTCCAGTCTATTGCGATATTTTGTTTTCGTGGCTGCGTAGGTAGAGAATCCTGTTTCGCACAAATATGTAGTTGGGAACGGGAGCAGAATATCCAGAGCCATTTGGCCAAGCATTGCATATTCATCTTGGATTCTGCACCAAAAATCATTGAGAGGCGTCGTTTTGAACAGTGACTCCATACTTGTGTCTGATGACATTTCTAAAAGAGATTCATATATCTCGTTTGACATGTTTTCAGGCTTTTCCAAGTTGGGTAAAAAAGGATTATGAATCCATGAATTCACTTTAATTTTTGTATTGTGTTCTTCGGGAAAATACTTTTCAAAAGATGCGCGCATCGAACTGAGATATTGGACCAATTCAAACACATCATCTTCAAACATTACTGAGTCGTTTTCGCTAACAAACTCACTGAGTAACGTAAAGCTTTCTATTTCTTTCTTACCAATGCAAATGTAACAAACATTTGTAACTCGGCTCTAAGTTCAAATAGCCTTGTTAAAGTTTTACCCCGAGACAGCCATCGCACTTCTGTATGGAGCAGCAGTGTTTTATGTTTGCTGCCATAATCTTCACACAATAATGAGAACAATCGGGATTGTAGTGGTCGTGATTTGATAAAAATAATTATTTTTACCGCTTCATCCATAACTAATTTTAGATTTGACGTGTTTTGCTTCATCGCAAGTGCTTGTCTATGCAGAATACAATGACTGGAACTACAATTACGCGCTTTATTTTTAATTCGTGACACTGCTCCTGCTGTTTTACCTGTCATCGCCTTGGCCCCATCTGTACAAATGTCAATGCAATTGTTCCAACTGAGATTATTTTCTTCAAAAAATATATTTATTTTATTAAAAATTTCTTCCCCGGTAGTGTTTGTAAGCAGCGATGAACACATAAGCATGTCTTCTTCAAAAGAACTTTTATATGGATATCTCACAATAACCAGCAGGATAGCCAAACCAGCGACATCAGTCGACTCGTCCATTTGCAAGGCGAATCGTGTATTTTGTAGACGTGTAACTAGTCCTTGTTTGACGTAGCTTGCCAGATCATGGATTCGTCGTGAAACAGTATCGTTTGATAGCGGAACAGTAGAAAGATGCTTTGCAGATTTTTCATCGAGCATACATGTTGTTATGTCTAATACACATGGTTTTATTAATTTCTCAGCGATAGTATGCGCTTCACCTGCTTGTGCAATGCGATAGCTAACTAAATATGATGCCTCCGTGGCCTTTTCGTTGATAGTTTGTGTTACATGCATCATATTTTTTTGACTTTCTAATAACTGATCTTTTTTGCGAACAAAAAATTCTTTATTCTTGTCTTTAGACTCGGGGTGTACAGTTTCTAAATGTCGGCGCAATTTGGCAGGTGCCATGGAACTATTAGGAAGCAGTTTACTACAGAGCATGCAGAGAGGTGAGCCGTTGGAATCAACAAATCCGAAACTGATATAAGATTCATCATACTTCCTTCTTTTCGTCTTTGAAACCGTCGAGCTTGACGTCGTGGCATCATCTTCTGAATCGGTGATTGCTATATTCTCCGCGCGCACTGCTTTTGCGCGCGCACTGCTTTTGAACATTCAGCGTCATTAGAAGATGTTGTTGCAACACGTTTAACACCTTTAAGCCAACGTTCCATTCTTCTTTATTTATAATGTTACACGTCAGGATAGTGGGGTTTAAATAATCCAGAATCGTTACTGCGTATAAGAGACTAAATTTAGTACCTACGGTGAAGAAATGTACAAAACTGAGACAACAGAATACAGCAGGCAGTAAAACAATGAACACTAGTTTCTCGCTAGCGAGCTTGTAAGTAGGCAGTAACTTATCGCTCCGAACGCTAATCGTCAACTGACGACGGGCGACGCTTTTATACTTAGTCCTAGACTCGATCTCAAATATTCTCGAAAATACTCGAGTATATCCTCTATAAAGGTATCTCGGCACCTTTGATAAATAAAAAGCAAAAATAAAAACAGAAATTTAAAAATTGCGTTGTAAACAATATCGACTTTATCCTTTGAAGTTAGAGTCGAAAGTCGCTTGTTGACAACTATAGCGTCTAATTCAGAGGCGGCTTTTATCAAAGAGACTACGCGCTCACAAGTATACTACCCGCTCGTTTTAAGTTTGCCGCTGGCGATAGGTATGACGTTCGAAAAGTAGCGTCAGCAAAACATAATATAAAAATATTTTTTATTTAATTTTAACAATAAAAATTGTAATATATGGGTAAAACTATGACACATTATAAGTTTTGTTGTCACGTGGGGGAGGGTACGCGCATTCCACAGAACGGCAAACTTAGAGCGAACGTGTTGTACAAGTATAAAATTGTTGATACCAAACTTATGAGATATTGTACCAGCTATTGTAACACAAGTTTCTACAAATACAAATAAATAAATAAATAACGTTCATAGCGTTTTGTCTCCGCGCGGCCGCGGAGTCCGCGCGGCCTCGGAGTCCGCGCAGCCGCGGAGTGACCAGAGAGAGGTGTTTTGATTTTTTTTTCTAAATTCTTACGGAACCCCGACAGAGGTATCACGGAACCCTAGGGTTCCGCGGAACACACTTAGAGTATAGCTGGGCTAGAGGTATTCGCCAAGCGTTTATTAGTTAGGCAAAGTGATACTCCTCCTAAATACTCTTCGCTTGACCACTGGTGCGATGAACGGTGCTTCCATTGGTATATTCTCCACATGCCTTTTTCTTTTTTGGGGGTAGGTAAATTATCAAATAATTTCTCCTGCTCTGGGCGGAGCGGGAGGGCGTGTCACTTATTCTCCACATGCCTGAAGGGTTGTTCCGGTGGAAGAGGGACTTCAACTACAATCTTTTGTACATCTTGGACAACTCTTCGATTACCTCTTATCCAACATGGATGGCACAATTTCTACCCGTGTATGTTTAAAAATATACTATAGCGGCGGTGTACGAACTCTTTTTTTTTCACTTTTATGAAATTGAATACAGGCAGTACCTAAGTTGGCCGCGCGAACGTAACGTGGAGGATTGCGCGGCCATGGAGATCTCAGCAACTACTTGGGTTAGAGATGTAATTCTTTTTGTCAATTGAAGACTGAATTTGTCAAAAAATTTCGAAAAAACAATTATAATCTCTAGATCAATATTTTACGAAATATTCCCCTTCGAAGTTATGGCCGCGCAATCGTGCACCTGCTGTTTCCTTATTGTTGATTATTTCTTTAAAACGAATACAGTAGAACTGTTACAAGAAGAATGGTCTTAATTTGTGAAAACTACCGAAAGCAATAAATACTACTTAAGTTTATTTAAACAGACGAAATCAGTCCAAAACACAAAGTACGAGGCCGCGCGGTCGAAACGTTACTTTGTACGCTGATATCTCATTATCTATAATTGCTAGGATTTCGGTGTGAACATCCATTTATTCGACATATTATCCTCATTAGAATGGCATATCGTTTTACCCTCAGATCAGTCTTGAACGCGTGTAATCTCAAAAATGATGTTATCTCATACAATGTTCGAGCAGGGTAACCGTAATTTCGATTTTATTTGGGAACACATCTGACTAGATTGGACAACATCTAGCTCAATCTGAAAAAGGAGCTTTTCTGCGCTGGAACCCATAGCGTTTAGATTATATACCAATGGAAAGATCTCATCAAGAAAAATATTAGGTATTTTCTTATTATGAAGACTTCTCTTGATCGTTAGTACGAAAGGAGCTACAGAGCTTTAAATGTGGATGATTCAATATTATTGGAATTCTGGTATTTCGTTAATTAATAAACTTTTAATGATTTGGTACCTTGCAAACATCGTCTATCAAGCTTAGAAACGAACATTTTAAAACATTGGCCTCCAATAAATGCCGTTTAAGAGTCGGTTGGCCGGACAGAACGTAGTAGTAAGAAAGGTTGCTCTTGAAAAGCTCTTTCCATTGGTATATAACTTATTTCTAGTGGGCTTCAGGGCAGAAACCCATAAGCAGGTGCCCATTCTCCTATAATATTAGTATTAAATAAAAAAACATGTATATTTCATACATACAGTTCATATGGTTTATTCTGTAAATAGGATATTGGAATCACTTTTACACGTCATATTAAAAAGTTGTAATTAAAACTTTTTACAAAAAAAAACAACCGACTTCAAAAAAAACCCTAAAAAAGTGAAAAATAACTTTAATTTCGGAAGTCGGTGTCTTTGCTTTTTAATTTTCGTTTTTTGCCACCGACTTCCGAAATTAAAGTTATTTTTCACTTTTTTAGGGTTTTTTTTGAAGTCGGTTGTTTTTTTTTTGTAAAAAGTTTTAATTTTTCACTTTTTAGTGGTGGTACCTACCCCACACAAGTTACTACCTGCTATGTAAATAACAGTGAAGGAGTCTAATAATTATATCGTCTACATAGACTGTGGGAAAAATACGTAATATTGAAGCTAGCTCAAAAACTACGCAAGCAAACTTAATAAAATTTATATGGGACCATCTCGGGAGTATACCCTTTCAAACTAAAAAAGAATTTTCAAAATCGGTTCACAAACGGCGGAGTAATCGGTGAACATACATAAAAAAAAAAAAAAAAAAAAAAACAATCATCCGAACGTAGTACCTCCTCCTTTTTTGAAGTCGGTAAAAATGAGCTAGATGAGGTCGGCGTTTCCTATCTGACTACTCTGAGAAGAAAGGCCGAAACAAACTTAGAGGTCACAGTCTCTTTTAAAGTCCAGACATAATCTTGGTCAGGCCATATGAGGACCATGTAGATTAGAGTCCGAAATGGTCTTTTGAGGAAAGAACCACACAGATTTGAGTGGACCTGTCCAGTTAATGCAAGCATTTCAACTCAGAACTTAAAGAGCTCAACGACTCGACGAACAATGCCAAAGAAAGGACATTTGGGTAGGCCGCATAAAGTTCTCAAATTGCCAGACCTTCGTTAAATCTAACTGAGAACGAACAAATAAAATAAAAATAAATATGCACATACAAAGTAATCATCATGTCATTTTGTATATAATATTCAATAATGTCAATTTGTATATAAAACTGTACGTATATTTTGATGATTTTCCATAATATTCAAAATGTCACAATGCTTAGCAGAGCGAGCAGCTCAATCCCATGCTTTTTTGTCTTCTAAATAATCAGAAATTTTGTAATACCCTTTTTTACCAAGTTTGGTTTTAATATAGCTTTTAAATCGTTTAATGGGTAAGTTTCGAATGTCAATGGGAAGTTTGTTATAAAAGCGTATACATTGACCCATGAACGAGTTGTCTACTCTGTGGAGGCGAGTGCGAGAGAAATATAAAGATAACAAAAAATTAGCAATTACATTCAAACATAATATTAATACTTTTAATCCCGTTTATTTATTTATTTTCTTATTTTTTTACATTTTTAAATATTTCTTAAATCAAATAAAAATATAAAAAAACATTTAAAAATATAAAAAAATAGATGTCCGCCGGTGTCGGGAGCAGGGTCCAAGCTACCGGTGGTTAGAGCTGCAGAGACAGGAACCTCCTCACAATGCGAGCCGTATCAAGGAGTACTGCCTTCTGAATCAGGCCCTTGATCCAACCGCCTAACGAGAGCCTCGAGAGATGTTGGTCGAGGCTTTCGGCTATCAGGCCATATTGGCCGTTACGACAATCGGCACAATGATAGCCGAGCTCACATTCCACATGTCGACAACCTCGTGTGCTAAGTCGAGATATTTTATTTGTTTCTCTTTCTCAGCTTTCACGAGGTTCACGTCATGTGGGATGGTAACATCGACTATCATTGCGCGGCGCGCTAATCGGTCTATCACTACGATATCAGGTTTATTGGCAACAATAGTCCTGTCAGTAATGATAGACCGATACCAGTACAACGTGACATGGTCATTTTCGAGAACTGGGTCGGGCACATACTTGTAGTACGGTACCTCAGAGTCCACAAGTTTATATTTCAACGCAAGTTGCTGGTGAATAATCCTGGCCACTTGATTATGCCTGTGCAAGTACTCGCCGTTAGCTAGACGAGAACAACCAGAGATAATATGTCTGATGGACTCACCCGGACGGTGGCATGCCCGACACACGTCAACCGTCCCGTCCTTCATAATATGTCTTCGG
The DNA here is from genome assembly GCA_947363905.1 of Lithophane semibrunnea. Taxonomy (NCBI): domain Eukaryota; kingdom Metazoa; phylum Arthropoda; class Insecta; order Lepidoptera; family Noctuidae; genus Lithophane; species Lithophane semibrunnea. The sequence goes on from OX376186.1 coordinate 8,583,502, forward strand.
TTGCACAGACGAAACCTTCAGTTTCCCCGAAAAGGTCACCAAAATGCAGCCAGGATACGGACGCTAAAAAATCTACACCGGGCTCATGAAGAGCCCGATAGAAGCGCCCGTGAAGCTCCTTGCTTTGCCATACCTCCTTGCGGTCTTCCGTAGTAAGCACTACAGGTTTGCGCCAGTTCTCTTTAGCCATGGAGAGCGGGGTGAGTCCTTTGTCCACTGCCACCACATCGCGGTGCATACCCACTTCGGCTTTTAAAAAATATTCTCTGAGATTGCACACCTCGCGATTGTGGAGGGTCTTCGCATTTAAAAAGCCTCGACCCCCGCACTTCCGCGGGATATACAATCTCATCACCGATGATCGTGGGTGATGCATCCGGTTTGCGGTCAACAGTGTACGAACCCTCCTATCCAGAGCGTCGAGTTCGGTCTGAGTCCATTTGAGTATGCCGAAAGAGTACATCAGAACCGGCATGACCCAACCGTTGAAGGCGCGGACCTTGTTTCCGCCTGAAAGAAGACTAATTAATACTTTTTTCAGGCGACCAAAGAAGCGCCCCTTCAACGATTGCTTCATGTCAGCAACGTTGATGCCTAACGCTTCCGACATACCCAAATACTTATAGCTTTCGGATGAGGAGAGGGACCTGAGGTATATGGAATCCGAGAGTTGAATTCCCTCTGATTCCATAATCTCCCCTCGCTTTACATGCATGACTGCACATTTGTCCACACCAAATTCCATCCTGATGGTGTTACTGATGGTTTCAGTTACCTTCAGTAGCTCCATCAGTCGCAATTCGTTGGGGGCAAAGAGTTTCAGATCATCCATGTAGAGGAGGTGAGATATGACCTGACCACCTCTCCTCAACCGATAGCCTAGACCTGAATCCTCTAGCAGTGTGCTTAGAGGGTTCAGGGCCAAGCAGAACCAAAGCGGACTCAAACTGTCGCCCTGAAATATTCCCCGTTTAATCCGTACAGGTTCATCATTCCCTTGGATCTGTCGACACCCCGGGTAGCGAAGAACTGTCCTCCATTGCCCCATACACGACTCAAGGAAGGTGCGTAGAGTTGCATCAATCTTGTACAACTCCAGCACCCTCATGAGCCACGTATGTGGCACCGAGTCGTAGGCCTTCTTATAGTCTATCCAGCATGTCGAGAGGTCCTTACGGGATCGACGAACCTGTTGGCTTATGGCCATGTCGATGAGGAGTAGCTCCTTAATACCGCGGGACCCGTTCCTACATCCATTTTGAGAGGCGGACATTATTGAATTGTTGTCAATGTGTGTGTTTATTTTCATTCTCAAAATGGATGTAAGAAGTTCATAGACCGTCGACAAACATGTGATCGGTTCCGCGGGACTACCTGACTTATGGAGCAGGTGGGTAACGCCTGTTGTTAGAAACTGCGGTAGCGACCCAGACTCTAAGGATGACTGGAATTGAGATGCCAGGCGAGTGTGTGAACTAATCAGCCATTTTAACCAGAAGTTGTGCAGTCCGTCCGGTACCGGTGATTTCCAATTCGGTAACGGACGGACTGCTGTGGCTACGTCTTGTGGAGAGATTAATACAGCTTCCATTTCTGGTATAGTTTCATACACTCATATTAATACTTATTATTAATGATTGGGAGACTAAACTATGCAGAAAATGCAATAATTTTTGAAAAATACAATGAATTACGACTTTTATCGATAGGCTCCATCATCAGACCTTGAACACCACCCAGTGTCAAAGTACTTTTTAATACGTAACCAATGAGTCCAAACAGGATGGTGCTATCTTGTTTGATTGAGGAGTTCCTATGCCCAACTTCCGGCTCCATCATCAGACCAGCTCCATGGTATCATTTTTTCAAAATGTCTCGGTAGTTGTATAAGTATGCCAAGTTTCAGCTCAATCGGATGCCAGGAAGTGCTTGAAAAATTGATAACAAAAGGAGTAACCGGAAATATACGAACAGAGCAAGCTAATATAAAGCTTGTAAAAACGGCTATCGATATCATTTATTTATTATGTTGCATCGTTGGCGTGTTTCGAGGATAACTTTAGGTTCGCTTCATTTGTTGCGTTTCAAAGTAGGTGCGCTTCGCGGAATACCTCAATTCTATAGCTTACGAAAACGCAAAACTAATTTTCAATAAGAGGTATACATTTCTATTTTACTCACATTTAATTAAGGTATAAAGAAATAATAACTCACCATATCTGCCATATTGAATAGTTTCACTAATATCAGGGCCAAACTTGTTAAAAAACGAATCACATAAAATGCAGAAAATGCTATAATCCAATTAAATAAAAGTCTGTTTTTTAATATCGTAGTCGTAGACGGTATTTGACATTTCCAGTTATTGTTGTTTGTTTTTAGGTTTCCGTACCTACTGGAACTTTTTTTTTTGGACGTCAACTTACCGGCCACCCTGTATATTGCTTGTATTCTAAAGATTCTAGTTATCGAATTCACTCACATCAGGATCTGAAGATTGTGGTCTGGAAACAGAGTGTGATATGTAAGGCGATGGTGGGTCCATAGATGAATAGCTATTAGATATATGAGATGTCTCTTAGCTTTTTGTTGTAGGATATGGGTCGACTGTAGACTTCTTCATGCAAATTTTGGATAGGATGTATGAAAATGTTTTAGGTGCAGTTCTTGTCTTGTTTGCAGTTAATTCCATAATTTTCTTCTGAAAGCATTATCGCGGCTTCATTTAGAATATTTCGCGCTTTATTTGAGCTTGAATCAAGTCTTATTTTTATTCTCAGAATGGAGAAGTGCCGTGCCAAACTGAAATGATTAGACGTGTTGAATAGATTTTGAAACAACAATTTAATAAATGTAAGATTAAGGGTGAATCCACATTTATGCCCAATAAAATATTATACTATTTCTCAAACATATCTACACAACTCGTTTCGTCTCCACAGTTATGTCATATTATTCGTAAAGTTGTTATTATTGTTATTTAAAATATACACTGTAATATTTTGACGTTGACAAAGTATTTGTTGGCAACACCAACACAATTTATCGAACGTATGAAGCTTGGGCGTTGGGGGCGTGTCATCGCTGCAAGTGCATTACGCAGGCGTCATCAACACATGCCTTTAAAAAATAAAAGGTTTGCTCTGTGTAGCTTGTCCATTTGCCCCCCGGAATGCGGACTAGGGAGTGGGTCGTTATTAGACAGTTAGTCATATAACTTGCTTCATTGATTTTCGAATAGTGATTTATACCGAGCTAATGCAACACCATTCATCGTAATTTGGTCGGTTACGCGTTAAATCGGCAATTTTATCGTATCATCTTTGTAAAAAGAGTGCCGGCGGCCGTGTGACGTAATAATTTCGGTTGGATGTCTGATAAACCCTTTGGTACACCGCAGTACTCGCTATATCCGTAATGCGCGGTTCTTTTGTCGTGCACAAATGGAATCGTTCGTCGTGACTTGCAGTCGGCGTGAACAAAGGGTGTAGCTATTCCCTACTGCCTGGTGAGTAAGTTAAGCTAAGACTGTGAGAGGATAATCGTGTTCTGCTCGCGAGCATTTTTTTATAGTCAGTCCGTTGCATATACAATTTGTTAGTGAACAGGGAACATTTCGAACCGAATAAAGAAATATCTTCTTTCAATCGAAAAATGTATGTAATTTTCTAATTATAGAATGTAGTACGGTTGCTTGCGGCTTAATTGTTTTGCAATATCTAATGATCAAAGCTCGTGTTAGTGAGATAAGGCTTCTTTAAGATTTTCTACTCCAGTGAATTAAAAACATTAAATGGTTGAAATCGCCAATCGGAACGGAGCCATAAAATGGCGGCTGTGCGTGAAAGAGAGAGATAGTTACTGATGGAAGTTAACGCCCACTTGCAGCGCGCGCACTCGCAGGGTGCAAAACTTGCAACGCGCAGTAGATACTTTATTGATTGATTGACCTACTTTTAGTGCTGCAATGCGTCTAGACGCCTGGTGGAACTGACCGCCTGGTCTGAGGGGTGGCCAGTTCCCTAGGTGGGCGCATTACTCGACAAAATGTTGGAAATAGCAGTTTCTTTTCACGATTTCCGGCTTGTGGTCCATAGTAAAAGTTGTGCATATACAATGACCTATAAATAAAATATAAACAGACAAGGCATTTCCGAATGTCTTGTCTGTTCAAATTTCTTGCAATTGTATCGAAAAAATATTATGTAGTTTTCTAATTGTAGAATCTAGTATTGCTAGGTTGCTGGAGGCTTAATTTTTATGCAATATATAATTAATAAAGCTCCTATTAGTGATATTAGACATTAGCCCTTTGAATAAATACAATCCTTAAATCGCCTTGTTGGAATTGCGCCGTAAAATAGCGACTGTGCTTGAAAGAGAGAGAGATAGATACTGATAGAAGTCAACAGCCACTTGCAGCGCGCGCAGTCGCACGGTGCAAGACCTGCAACGCGCATGACTTAATTGATTGACCTATTTCTAGTGCTGCAATGCGTCTAGCTCAGACCGGGCGGCCAGTTCCCTAGGTCTTGCGGAAGTGCATAGTCGTGTTTCATTTCGCGCTTCAGTAACGGCTTTGAGCGTTAAATTTTATAAAACCATATATGATTATAATTATATACTGTACATGATAGTGATTAAGAGATTTGTGTTGCATCTAAAGTAGGTACCCAATGTAGGTATAGGTACCGCTGACAGTTCCTAAAATTATATGATTTATGTGCGCATAACTCGTCCAAATGTAGGCAGTAGCACGACAACTTTCACTATGGGACCAACCCTGAAATCGCGAAAAACAAATCAGCTGTTACCTACATTTATGATCGCATAACTTGTCAAAATGTAGGGACACCTAATTTATTTTCGCGATTTCATTGTTTGTCCCATTGTGAAAGTTGTTCATAATAATGTGACCCCCTAAAATATTTCTTGTATGAAAAGATACACCATATAGAGAAGATAATCGTGTGCTTCGAAAAAAAAATTGATATGTAGTTTCCTAATTATAGAACCTAGTACGGTTGCTTGCGACTTAATTATTTTGCAATATTTAATGAATAAAGCACGTATTAGTGAGATGAGATATCATAATTTTTTCTAGTCCAGTGAATTAAAAGAATTATGGTTTTAATCGCCTTATGGATATGCGCCGTAAAATGGCGGCTGTGTGTGAAAGAGAGAGATAGTGACCGATGGAAGTCAATGGCCACTTGCAGCGCACGCAGTCACACAATGCAAAACCTGCAACGCGCATGATTTTATTGATTGATTAACCTATTTTTGCTTCCATAATGAGTCTAGCTCAGACCGGGCGGCCAGTTCGCAAGGTTTTGGGGAAGTGACTAGTCGTGTTTCATTATCATAGCGTTCATATATATATTCGTAGTCAAGATTTGTGTAGCATTTGAGATAGGTACTTTGCTTCCATTTGAACTTGCGAGACTTTAGCGAGCAACGTGGAGGTAGCGGTGCCTCTTTAGGGGAGTTGCAATAGTTTGGGAAAGCTACTGCAGCAGAAAAAAAAAACAATAAAGTTTAAAAAGATTTATTAAGAAAAATGTCAATAAAGGTCATACTTAATCATCTGTATCAAATGAACAAAAAATAAAAATAAGTTATGAGATCTCTTCCATCAACATTTGTATCAAATTAACAAAAAATAAAAAAACTTATGGGAACTCTTACTGCGAAGGTTGCGCTTGTTTTTCATTAACCAATTTCTCCCATCGTGGATCCGTTTTTCCAAATTTAAGCAATTTCTTCCCTTATGTTGGATTGAATATTTGTCACAAAATAAAATACATGAAAAATAAAGAACGGGTAATAAAGGCGGCTGCCAGTGGAGACGATTTCGCCATCGGATCCACTTCAGCCAAAAAGTATGCCGGTTTGACCCAATCTATGGATACTGTCAGGGGTCCTTTGGGCAACTCCAAGGTGATAGTGAATTTTGTAACCTTAATTGGCCCAGTGTAAGGCGCTACTAGGGCTCCGCGTAAGGCATCTTCACTGAGGAATACATAGTCAGATTTCTTGAGTATGTCGTCAAGCTGGTACTGGTTCCAAATGTCTCACGCAATCTCTGAGTTGGTAGTCTAGGCGGATTTGTAAATTCTATAATCTTTTGCGGTCTGATTTCCCTATGAAAATGGTTTTATTTGCGCACACGAGTTAATTATAAATTTTCGATTATTATAAATTCACAGAGATACAAAAGTTCAGTAAAGTTAGATAGGTACTTTTGTTTGTTTACTTAACTTTCATTTATCTTCTTTTTAGATACCAGCTACCTATCTCCGCGATCCTCAGTCGAACTCAGTCCGGATCCAATCGACGTTGCATCAAATTATCTTCTGCTAATTGTAACGTAAGTATTTTGACCTTAAGGCTGTACCCTACCTCAGATTTTATCTCGCTTGCACCATACTACTCGCGACCTAAGTGAGAGCGAGACGGAGTGGGGCGCTAGCGGCTCTCAAGCGTCGAAAAGTTTTGGTAACTGCTTTTTACGGTGAAAATAATGGTAATAAAAATAAAACAAAACATAAACCTGGGCCTCAAGTCTGCTATTTTTATAAAATCCGTCATTCCAACACGATCCAATTGTCATTTTGGTAAAAGTTCGTAATCTGCTAATTCATAATGGTCAATCATTGGTCGGTCAATGGTCTCGTAATAGAATTGGGTTATAATGGTATTGCCATTATTATAAAACCCGTTAGTAGAAATGATTTTCAAAAAACTACTACAAAATTTGAACATTTGTTTGTGCCAGATTTCATTTTTAAATATTTTTACATATTTTTAATTCGTGTTTTATGCAATCTAAAGTAGTAGGAAGTTCGTAAATACCAAAAAACTCACAACTATTTTATCTGTTTAGCTGTCAAAGTCAAATGTGACATTACTGCTTACTGAAATTTAGCGTTTAAAAATGTGTGGAATAAAATTCAAACCAACACCTCGACTTCAGTTGCAAAACAATACTGTATTTTTTTATTTTCTTTTGCATATATCTCGAAAATGGTGGGTCCTATTGTAAATTTCGAACCCCTTAAGGAAACCCTTAAACCCCTGAGGCTCAACATGTTGGTATTTTTTTTGCATATTTTTCATATAAAGGATGATGGGCGAGTGTGGTCCCAGCACGGCCAACCACTACGTGTGAATTACTTAAAAGAGCAGATAACACTGAACATTTTTTATTATGACACCATCAAAATCTGTCCCGGAGGAACCGAGCTACGTGCATCTAAAGTATTTTTCTCTGTCCGCGGCTTAGCTCAAACACTGTTAGTACTAGACAACTGTTATCTGGCATGGATAGACATATTAATCACGCCGACAAAGCGGTAATATAAAATCGAGAAAATCATCTTTTTTAAGGGTACCTCCCCTACAAGTAAAGTGGGGTTGGTGTTTTTTTTTCTTCTCTATCCCATGGTGTTGGGTGTTGTTAGAAAGGCCATTTGAAAATATTGTGAGTCTGTAAAAACCATTTTTGGATTCAGGGCTCCGTTTACGAAATATTAAGCTTTTAAGTGCTATCTGAGTGGGCGAGAGTGGTCCCAGCACGGCCAGCCACTACGTGTGAATTACATAAAAGGGCAGATAACACTGAACATATTGGACGATGACACCATTAAAATCTGTCCCGGAGGAACCGAGCTACGTGCATCTGAAGTATTTTTCATATCATTAATATCTCACCTAACCTAACCTAACTTATTCAGCACGGCCAGCCAGTACGTGTGCATTACTTAAAAGAGCAGATAAAACTGAACATTTTTTATTACGACACCATCAAAATCTGTCCCGGAGGAACCGAGCTACGTGCATCTAAAGTATTTTTCTCTGTCCGCGGCTTAGCTCAAACACTGTTAGTATTAGACAGCTGTTATCTGGCATGGATAGACATATTAATCACGCCGACAAAGCGGTAATATAAGATCGAGAAAATCATCTTTTTTAAGGGTATCTCCCCTACAAGTAAAGTGGGGATGGTGTTTTTTTTTCTTCTCTATCCCATGGTGTGGGGTGTCGTTAGAATGGCCATTTGAAAATATTGTGAGTCTGTGAAAACCATTTTTGGATTCAGGGCTCCGTTTACGAAATATTAAGCTTTTAAGTGCTATCTGAGTGGGCGAGAGTGGTCCCAGCACGGCCAGCCACCACGTGTGAATAACATAAAAGGGCAGACAACACTGAACATATTGTACGATGACACCATTAAAATCTGTCCCGGAGGAACCGAGCTACGTGCATCTGAAGTATTTTTCATATCATTAATATCTCCCCTAACCTAACCTAACTTATTCAGCACGGCCAGCCAGTTCGTGTGCATTACTTAAAACAGCAGATAAAACTGAACATTTTTTATTCACACATGGTGGCTGGCCGTGCTGGGACCACTCTCGCCCACTCAGATAGCACTTAAAAGCTTAATATTTCGTAAACGGATCCCTCAATCCAAAAATGGTTTTCACAGACTCACAATATTTTCAAACAACCTTTTCAACGACACCGCACACCATGGGATAGAGGTGAAAAAAAAACACCATCCCCACTTTACTTGTAGGGGAGGTACCCTGAAAAAGATGATTTTCTCAATTTAATATTACCGCTTTGTCGGCGTAATTAATATGTCTATCCATGACAGATAACAGCTGTCTAGTACTAACAGTGTTTGCGCTTAGCCGCGGACAGAGAAACATACTTTAGATGCACGTAGTTCGGTTCCTCCGGGACAGATTTTGATGGTGTCATAATAAAAAATGTTCAGTTTTATCTTTTCTTTTAAGTAATTCACACGTGGTGGCTGGTCGTGCTGGGACCACTCTCGCCCACTCAGATAGCACTTAAAAGCTTTATATTTCGTAAACGGATCACTCAATCCAAAAATGGTTTTCACAGACTCACAATATTTTCAAACGGCCTTTCCAACGACACCCCACACCATGGGATAGAGAAGAAAAAAACACCATCCCCACTTTACTTCTACGGGAGGTAAAGTATTTTTCTCTGTCCGCGGCTAAGCTCAAACACTGTTAGTACTGTCTATCCATGCCACATAACAGCTGTCTAGTACTAACAGTGTTTGCGCTTAGCCGCGGACAGAGAAACATACTTTAGATGCACGTAGTTCGGTTCCTCCGGGACAGATTTTGATGGTGTCATAATAAAAAATGTTCAGTTTTATCTTTTCTTTTAAGTAATTCACACGTGGTGGCTGGCCGTGCTGGGACCACTCTCGCCCACTCAGATAGCACTTAAAAGCTTATTATTTCTTAAACGGATCCCTCAATCTAAAAATGGTTTTCACAAACTCACAATATTTTCAAACGGCCTTTTCAACCACACCCCACACCATGGGATAGAGAAGAAAAAAAAACACCATCCCCACTTTACTTGTAGGGGAGGTACCATAAAAAAATATGAATTTCTCGATTTTATATTACTGCTTTGTCGGCGTGATTAATATGTCTATCCATGCCAGATAACAGCTGTCTAGTACTAACAGTGTTTGAGCTAAGCCGCGGACAGAGAAAAATAATTTAGATGCACGTAGCTCGGTTCCTCCGGGACAGATTTTGAAGGTGTCATAGTAAAAAATGTTCAGTGTTAACTGCTCTTTTATGTAATTCTCACGTGGTGGCTGGCCGTGCTGGGACCACTCTCGCCCACTCAGATAGCACTTAAAAGCTTAATATTTCGTAAACGGATCCCTGAATCCAAAAATGGTTTTTACAGACTCACAGTATGTTCAAACGGCCTTTCCAATGACACCCCACACCATGGGACAGAGAAGAAAAAAAAACACCATCCCCACTTTAGTTGTAGGGGAGGTACCCTAAAAAAAGATGATTTTCTTGATTTTATATTACTGCTTTGTCGGCGTGATTAATATGTCTATCCATGCCAGATAACAGCTGTCTAGTACTAACAGTGTTTGAACTAAGCCGCGGACGGAGAAAAATACTTTAGATGCACGTAGTTCGGTTCCTCCGGGACAGATTTTAATGGTGTCATAGTAAAAAATGTTCAGTGTTATCTGCTCTTTTATGTTTTTCACACGTGGTGGCTGGCCGTGCTGGGACCACTCTCGCCCACTCAGTTTGCACTTAAAAGCTTAATAGCAGAGGTCGCCAGCAACGCTGCCTCCCTGTATGAGCTTCCCCGGGCCGTGACCTGCGTGTCGTCCGCGTAACACACCAGGGCCACACCCGGCTGGAGCTCGCCTCTCAGCACCCAGTCGTACTCGATGTTCCACAGGGGTGGGCCAACGACCGAACCCTGTGGAACCCCGCACGACATGTCGCGCCAGCCTCCGCCGTCGCGTCCCCTGTAGGTGACACACCTTTCCGCTAAAAACCTAACCTATCCTAACCTTTTTTTTTTTTTTTTTTTTTTTTTTTTTGTCGCTGAGAAATGCATTACGCATCCCCGCTCGTGGGGGACGAGTCTGGGGTATGTGGGACTCCTGTCGCTAACGACAGTATACCCACTAAAACTCAGCGGTGTTCCCACATCGCCGTAATGGGAGGGCCATGGGAAACCGGCTCAGCCTTTACATCCACAACCCTCCCGGCGCATGCCCGCCTAGCTGGCGGGCCCCGCACGCCCCCCAGGTTGGGGAGCTACGGGAATGGCCGGGAACACCTGGCCATTCCCGTCCGACACTGGTGGAGACCTGTGCAATACAGGCAAGGGTGCCCCCGCACCCATTGCCTGCTGGCCTCCACCTGGGAGGAGTCGGAGATGACTATCGTACTGACGTCTTCTTCGACCCCTCCTCCGCCTTCGGAGCGGTGCCGCGTCAGGATCGTCCTCCCTCGCGCGCTCCGCCGCCTCCTTCTGGGACATGACGTGTTCGCAGAAGGAGGCGACTGCCGCCCAGGACCTCTCATCCCTCAGCATGGCGTTAACCAAGCCGGGGAGCGAGAGGTCCGGTCCGATCACCGTCCGGTCCGATCACCGTCCGGTCCGATCACCGAACCTATCCTAACCTGACCAAACCTAACCTAACCTGACCTAACATTGTCAGAACTGAATAACCCTGGGACAGATTTTGATGTGCCTTTGCCTGAGTAAAGGGAGAAGTAATGTCTTCAAAACTACAGTGGTTTTATTCGTGGGCGTCGTGGGACCAGCTCCCATATATCCTTGCCCACCATCCTTTGAAAAATTACATAAAAAACACGTCGAAGGTGCTGTCCTCCGGCTCTAAAAAAAATCACGGGGTGGGGCCCCGAGAGGCGAGAAAACAAATACCAAGTGAAGGGAGAACAAATAAAGGGGTCGTACTCATTCTCAACAAGCGACGGGCTCGACGACGTCTTGTGCATTCCGCCCATCTTCTTTCGCTAGCTCAAGAATATTAGCTCGTAGTGAATACATTGTCTCCAACAAAAACCACCACTACTGACTCGTAACGAATTAAAAGCAATGATTGCACAATGACGTTATAATGATAAGTCACTGATCAAAGGAACTGTCAAAATTTTAGCAGATTACCGCATAAGTCAGTCGTCATTCATTTGTCATTAGGTACGAGATTACCATTATAAACCATTTCTCTCAATGGAGTGTCAGTGGCTGACCATTGGAAAGTCATAATGACGCCACTCTATTAGTAGATTACCAAACTTGTCAAAATCAACAATTATGAAATCAATGATAGACCATTCTGACACTATTGTAATAGCAGACTTGAGGCCCTGCTTTATAGATAGTTCAGTTATCTTGCAAAGTTTCATGATCTAATTTGAAGTATTTTTTTTAATACCAGCGGTTTCTAGTTCTGTTTAGAGGTAACTTTAGATTTTTTTGAGAAAATTTTATGTAATCGTGTTTTCGCCAATCAGGACGCAGCATCAATCCTCAACTTTAACATATATTTATTTCAAAATTAATGCTGCAGTATTTGCGGCCTAACGGAGGATCAGGCTAAGCGATTTCAGGTAGAGTGAATAATAAAAATAAGAAATAATACGTCATTCAGGCAGGTTGGAAACTAATGTGTGTGTTCTGTTCAATCGTTGAAATAAATCTTTAGGAGCCAAGGTTTTAATAATGCATACATTTATTTCAGAAATACCTACGGCAAGACGCTTTAGAAGATCAACTTTTTACATCAAGACTTCTGGGATTTACAACTTAGGAAGACTAGGCGCTGCCTCAGTATGTCATTGTGATGTGAGTATCTACTTTAGTGTTTTATATTTTATTTACATCAACATTGGTGACTTCTAAATACCTACTCACTGCAAATGCCAAATGGCAATTGGCAAAACAAAATTATAAGGGTTCTGCCCTTATAATTTCGTCATGACCGTCCGGATGTTACACACCCATTCTACACGGATACTACTTGCACTATGTGGATGAAAATTGGAAAGAAGGTGCATTCTGTGCACCACTAAACAATGGTGTATTGAAATTACCATAAAAACAATAACGGGTGGCTCTCCTCATACGTAGGTACAGGTAAACGAGCTACGAAAAAGAAAACAATGCAATGAGAGTGGGGTTTCGTTGGATCCCCCTAATTAAAAATATGTCATTTGTTACGGCGCCGCCGCCGCCAAGTGGTGCACGGCAGGACTTACTATCGCCATACCTGCGTGTAGCCATGCCGCTGCGCCCGCTTTTTCACTTCGCACCGCCAGTGGCTCTAGGAGCGGTTCTACAGGGACCACCAGATTCGCATGGCGGACGACGCTATTTTAATATTCAGATTCAGACTTTTTATTGTATCATAAATTCAGAATACAGATTATTACCAGCACTTACGTCCATTATTCGAAGCTTTATCACACAGCGGCAAAATCAGAAATTTTGTTTTTCATAGTTTTTTCGAGAAATACTATGAAATACAAACTTATTTTTGCAGGATCCTTACACTGTGCGTGGTCCGACAATTCTCGTGTTTTTAAGAAAGTTCGCATAAAATTGTAAATTAAAATTAATCTCGAGGGTCGATTTGTCAAATAGTTTTTGGCATTTATTGTCGCTGAGAGGAGATTGCGACTTGAATTTGAACCATTTTATAGTACCTACGAGAATTGGCCTTCAGATCTTGACTAGAGTTACTTTATTTCAAAGCGATCAACAGCACTGATAGGTTTTTATTGTTTCAGAAATCTTGACCTTACTATGGACTCAAAAGCTGTGGAAGACGCATTCTTCTTCTTCAACAAAATGAAAATTGAGAGACTTAATAAGACCGATAAAAATAATTTTATAGTAGTCTAATTTAAAGATCCAAGCTCTCTTACAAAATGCCATCCTCTCGTCACGGACTACCTACAACATACCTTCCTCCTAAATTGTTTTTATTTTATTTAATGCAAGTGTATAATTAAGAAACATATTACAAAATAATGCATTAGTATATTCTGCTGCTACTGTGCGTGATCGTGAAACAGCGTTATCTACACTCACAAAACCGGCGCAAGAATGGAGACACGTAATAGCAAAATGTTGCCCGCTGCAGTGAGCCATCGCTTCTCGCCGTACATAGACTGCGACTCGCGCATCACTGATTTTCGAGGGAAAGGCATGAATGAGCAAATTTTAAATATCCGCCTGCTGATTGAAAAACATCATCAATATTATAAGCCGATGGTACTCTGTTTCCTGGAGTATATGAAAGATGGTAAGTGTATACCGTGGTCAAAGATGATTAATATACTAACCAGAAAAGGACTGACAGAACGAAGAGCGAAGTTAATCAAAAAATTAACCTGTGATGGCACCATCTTTGGAAAAGACAAATACTTAAAAAATCATTGGTTTCGACGTCAAAGAGGCGTACGGAAAAGCCAGTTACTGTCAAAAAGTATTTTTAATATACAGGCCATAATTCATTTACTTGATATCTTAGAAGACTGGACCGGTGGAGTTGAACTTTATGGAAGTAGAATTAAAATTATACGATATGCAAGTGAAACCACTTTATTAGCTTCAAACGAACAGGAACTAGCTATATTGCTTAAAAGAATTGAGGAGGCGACCATCAACTATGGTGTAAAAATCAATCGCTACACAACAAAAATCATGGTAGTTGATAGGGCCAATGTCCTAAAAAGATGTGATGAACTTGGAGATTATGAGAGAGTTAATGATATCATCTACCTTGGTTCCGTAATATCTAACAACGCAACCTGTACTAAAGAAATCAATCGGAGGATTTATATGGCATCATTTGCTATGTCCATTATTGAAAATCAGTGGAAGGAACTAAATATTCAATGTCAAGAAGACAGAAAAGAATGCATCGACAAAATTGTGTTTCGTATATTCAGATATGCAAGTGAAACATGGACCTTTAAAAGCCAGGACCGCAGAAAAATTGATGTATTCGAGATGAAATGCTGGCGAAAGGTGTTGGATATACCTCGACCATGTATGAGAACGAACTTATCAATTCGGAAAAAGTTAAAAATATCCAAAAAGCTGTCAACGTGGTGCCAACTAAAGGCCATTGGCTTTTTTGGGCACGTTGTGTCCGATCCAACGCGGCAACTGGAACGTGCACTTATATTATGTAACCTAAGAAATAATCCGAATGGCAACCGATATAAGGGAAGGCCACCCAAAGGATGGGCCTCAGCAGTAAAAAACAAAGTAGGCTGTAATGATATACGAAAAGTCATGAGGATGACTACGGATCGCGACCAGTGGAGCTTACTCTCGCACGGCGTGATCTAAAAGAATGCTTGACTTTTACTAAGGAATACATAGACAAATAACATCGATAGTCACTGAAATGTTATGTAATATAATACGAAATAACTTATCTACTATTCTTATTTAAATGTTTACCGTATATAACATACAACTAGAAATGAAATATGTCCCAGAAATATATTAACCTCCAAAGCTTTATATTAATCTGGCGAACATCATAAAGGTTTGCAACAGTAATGGCCGTGTGGTATCCGGCAAAGAATAGAACACCCCCTTTCATCCCGTGGGTGTCGTAAAAGGCGACTAAGGGATTAAACAGAATGACAGAAACGATGAAAAATTTGCCATGGATAAGCAGTGAAACCTAAAGCGAGCAGACGCAACACATCACACAAACGACAAAATTTCGACTGGACGTGAACTTGTTTTTCCAACAATGGACTGACGTAAATAAACACGGCTTAACGCAAGACCACGAGGATACTCCTTCATATTAATAACCAAGAAAAGAATGATTGTAAAATGCAATCGACAAAATACATATTTTTACAAAATCGTCTACTATTCAAGACCTGTAAATAACATGTCACGTCAGTACAGATTATGATCATGAACTGGTACAGCGTCCGAGGCCAGGCTCCACTGCTCGTCCTCGTCCATCTATTTGGGAGGTGAAGTTTTCATAATTCGAGACTGATCGGCGTGACACTGACGGCCCACCTGCAGTGCCAAATTTGCCGGCGTTAGAGTATTGGAAAAAGACGGCAGCTGGATTGGAATGTGCCGTAGTTACATAGAACACTTGGAACAGGAATAAACGTCTCGGCGCAAAAAAAAAAAAGTCTCATGCCATGTGATATTTGCCAATCCAAAGGGTTGAGTAACAGGAGGGCCTAGACAAGTGACAATCGCTTCGAAAGCGTTTCGTTTTTCTACAATGACTTTCAACAGGATTGACATAAGGTTTTCGATAGCTTATGTCAGTCCTATACATTTCAGCCGTTTCCATCATCGTTATCGCTGATAGAATGTCACTTTGTCTATGGCCTCAGAAGATTGAATTGTTAGAGGACTTTAAAAGAGCCAACATCTAGGAATGAGAGGTGATGAAGATATTTTTTCATATCCTTTTTATTTTCATTGTTAATACTTACATTTAGTTAGATAAGAATAAAACAATAAAAAAAAAATGTAAATCGATGTTGTGTATGTTAAAAAATGAACGGGAATAAATTGTTGAATGAATAATCTTTGTGTGTAGTATATTTTTAATTCGTCGATTTGAAGTTGCAAAAACAACCAAAATATATTTGAAACGAAAATATTTTTAATTACGTAATGTTTGATGTTTGTAGCAAAAAAACGAGTAAAATAATGAAAAATACAAAAAACGACAAAAAAAACTAAATAGTAAAGTTAAATAGTTTTTAATGTAATTTTGGTAATAATGTTTGTGGTTAAAATATATATGTGTATGATAAATGAGCGTAAAATGTCATCAATTTTATTTGTTCTTAAATAAATGACCTTTTCAATAGTGGAGTTTCAAGATAGATGTTTTCGCATTTCACACTCATTTAGCGTTAGTTCGTAAGGATGTTTCTGTATTCTGTCTTCAGATATAAGTGAATGTCTATATGTATTCATAATACAATTATGATTATGTATACTCACATATGTACAATTGGTGCTGATTTTGCATCATATCCAATGACTGTCGACCTGCACGCCACAGGAACTAATGGAGAGTCCATTAGTTCCTTACCTTACTGATAATGCTATATATATATATTCGTAGCTAAATTCTGGGCTATAATAATAATTTAACTAGAATTTTAGGGATGCTGTTATTATGCAGGAACTAAGTTTAACATAGCTCGCGTGCGTACCCGATTGCGCAACAAGAGAAAACGTAGGCTAACTAATAATACTGAAAGTTTTAGGAGTTACCGTTTCTTTCTTGCCATGTCTTTATCAAAACCGAAGCGAAAGAAGAAGTTTAGTGACACCACCAACCAAAACCTTCAACTAAAAAATTCAGCACCAAAGTCCAACCATTGTTAGCATTTTTATAATTGGGTGCAATTAGTACGTCATTGTTTGTTTTATTCGGAAATCAATTTGTCGTAACTTAATCAATAGTTTAGAATTATGCGTAAAAATGGCGGAAAGGTAAAAGATTTACCTTTGGGCAGTACCTATGTAACCTTTACCTACAACCATGACCTTCACAAACTAGTTTTGCTAAAATTGATGTAACTGTAGCCTGGCAAAATTGCTCTTAATAACTTTTTCAACATTATACAGTCTATAATACACATTCCAAGTTTTGCAGATAGATACTGGTACCAATAAACTAAGATAAGTATACTAGTACGTAAACGTATGTTATCACGACATGATATACCTCAAAAAAAAAACCCTACAACTGCAGCACTAGATATGTATGCTAAAATTTTATAGTAAATAAAATAAGGGAAACGCTTTTTTTTTTTTTGGTAATAAAAATATATAAGATCTGACGTCCCAGCTGATGGGAAGTTGTAGCTGCTCTAGAAGCCCTATATACTGCAACACAGTAATGTTTGTTAAAATAAATAGTTATGTATATTGTTATAGAAGATGCGTACAGATTTATTAACATAATTTGGTCGCATACTATTAAAATTTCAAATCCAATCGGTCCCGGTTGACTTTAAAGTACCTACTAATGATCGGCGTGGTTTCGAATCGTGCGTCAATCTTCTGCCGTCTAACTGCCGTTATAAAATTATTGGGTACAAATTATATTTATATAACTATATAGGTACATAGGAATAATTAATAAGATAAGATCTTTAACACATAAAAACGTTTTTCAGTATCCAAAACTTCTCTGGTACACAGGACCTTTCTTCCAACATCCTTCATATTTCCAGTCTTGTCTCTTTGTCCTACTCCTCCTTACTAAGGGTTGAGTCAATTCTGATGATTTAGCACTGAGTAAGATTTAACTGAGTTCTAGAATGTATAGAACACGCACTATGGCGTCTCTCTCCAATCACCTGTCTTCCTAGTAAGGCATCGTCTGTTGTTAAGTGATAACACGATTCTATTTCACTTGCCAATATCTCCTCCTATCTTTATCCAGCTCCTCTTTAGGACCGAATCAATTCTGAGGACAACTCTCCGTCACAACTTCTTGAAAATTTCCTTCCTACTACCGCCTGTGTTCCTGAAGACGCCCTATTCCTTCTCCCTCGAATCTTATCTCTTCCCATTGATTTAGATAGTACCCATTCTAGAGAACTGACAAAAAGTTGTTGATGAGACGATTCCCACTCACTTTCAACTATGTCCTTTCAATCTACTTACTGAGGTAATATTAAATACGAAAGATACAAAAACAAAAAAAAATATATATTTTTTTTTTTTTTTTTAAACTAGCCCTCCTATTCTATTCTAAAATATTCAAATCTTTCGGAACTAAAAGCATTCAATGGGGCAAAACAAGTCAAGAAAAAGTTAAAATCTTGTACGGGTGGGGGTCGAACTCCGCGTGATAATCTCCGTAGACGTTATACACATTTCAGCAAAGTAATATGGTCAACAGCATCTTGTGCCCCGTAATAACCCTAAATTTAATCTAAAATATTATTAACTTTCTCTAAAGAAGAGAGGGGAGTCTTTCTAACAAAGATTGATATTGAGGGGGCGGGTTAACTTGTTATGGCAGACGAACGAAGGGACGAACGCCCGGATGAGAAGAAATTAAAAGCATTTTTCGTGTTATTGCGGACCCCGCAAGATTAGTTCTAATCAAAAACAATTCTAATCAAAAACAAAATCAACATAAAATGGATAATTTAGGGGATCCGATGAACTACTTCCTTCTTAATCACGACAAAATTTAAGTCTTTCGAATGCAAAACACACTCAAAGGGTTGAAATGTTTTTGAGTATTACCTACTAACGCACCGGCAACACAACATCGAAGGGTTTTTAAAATGGCACTATGAACAAGATAGCCGTCCGATAAGGTTTAGCTGACTGAAGTATTTATTTGAATCACAAAATGGTCTGTGGTAGTCTGAAGAGATGATTTCTTTTGTAGTAAAGATCTTTCTCGGTGTCTCGGAGATCACGTTTAACTCGGTCCCGGCCATCAAACAAATTAATAATACCTTTGACAATCGTTACGGGCACCAGCTGAAGATTAAAATCACTCCGTGCCTAGGAGTTAATTTGGGTTTTTAGGTGTAATAAGGCTATGCGTGTCTGCCTGACGCGATTAGAAATGGTTACTTCGAAGCGCACATTGAACTACTTTACCTTCGTCGGAAAGATCGGAATTATAGAAAATGTCGAGAGGTGAATCCAATGAAATCAAAATCTACGTTGAGTAAGAACATAACGTAGACTTATGGCCGATTCCTATAATTTTCGGACCGTTATTGGTTAAACCTAAGACTTGTATCTTTATCAATAATGTAGCAAACACCTCATAGGTTTGCATAGTAGACCCTCCCATAAGGAAGTAGCTATCACTGGTAAAATTAGCTTATGAATCTATATAATCAGTTCGACAATAAAAAATGGTACCATTGGTGTGATAAACGATTCGTTAATGTTTATAAGAATCGAGCATTAATGTTTATGGGGTTTGCCTGTTACATGGCGCGGACATGATCATTATGGTGCCTCGGAGATCACGTTCATCAGATTCGCTTTTGCGCAAAGTATTATTACAATTCAATCTTATACATTGTAACTAATCATTTTGTAATTTTTAACCGACTTCTTCAAAAAGGAGGAGGTTCTCAATTCGTTTTTTTTTGTGTGTATGTTACGCGACTACTCCGCCAATTATTAGGTCATGCTTCAGAGGTGGTCCCATATAAATTGTATTAATTTTGCTTGCGTAGTTTTTGAGTTAAATTCAATAATTACGTATTTTTACAAAAAAAAACAACCGACTTCACAAAAAAACACTAAAAAAGTGAAAAATAACTTTAATTTCGGAAGTCGGTGGCAAAAAACGAAAATTGAAAAGCAAAGACACCGACTTCGAAATTAAAGTTATTTTTCACTTTTTTAGTGTTTTTTTGTGAAGTCGGTTGTTTTTTTTTGTAAAAAGTTTTTGATTGATGATTTGATCGACTGCACTTGAACCTAAATCCCAAAATTATTATTATTGTTGAAATCTTTGACACTGAATTTACTCCTATAAACATTATTTTCTGTTTGTGAGAAATGGTTGCATTATTGCTATTTTATTTAATTTATTATTATCTATTCCTAAGCGCTCTTCCCGTGTATTGATGTATTTTATTTATTAAATAAAATTTTACTTTAAAACCATGTGTTTTAATGGAGCACTGTTAATAGTAGCTTAATAAACCCGTAAAAATACACCGCTCTAATAGTTATTTATGCAACTGTTATATAATGAGGGGTATTAAAACACGAATGTGGGTTTATAGTATCACATGACTGTTTTTAATACCAATAGCATATAAAAGTTATATAAATATATTGTACTGAAATGTACTCCACATTTCAGTACAATATATTTATATAACTTTTCATGTTAAAGTTGATTGAACCTTTCTGCCACGACCACTATAGATTTTAGGTATTTTCATAGCATGGCCACGGTCGATATGTTACAGCAGCGAAACTATGTGAGTACATTTTTTAAAGTCGTTAGTACAATACAGTACTCATTTTTTCATGAATATGTACCGCATTAAAATTAAGGTAATCATCCATGGTAGTACTGGAGAGGATGACCCCTTTTCAACTAAATCTAAGGGAGTTATTGGCAGGACCGTACATAATCCAACAATTCTTTTATCCAACTTTGTTTTTATACCAATTGATTTGGCTTTGCGCCACAAGCACTGGCAGAAGTCAAAGTAAGATTTTTTACAGTGATATTGGGGAAAAAAAGTCTTACAGCATTTGCTACGGCAATTTCAAAATGTGCGTGGAAAATTGTGGGAAACCGGAATTGTGCTACCTAAGTCACCGAGAATATGCTCCTACATGCTGCCATGCTGTGTGTTCTTCCACACACATAATAACTGTTTTGTTTTAGTGTAAAACAGTCGCTATTTTTACCCGACTGCCCCAGAAGGAGGGTAATGTTTTTCGAGAGTATGTATATATGTTTGTATGTATGTATGTAGGTAAGTCTATTTCTTTGGCACGCTCTGTAGCCTAAACGGCTTGATGGATTTTAACATACGAGGTGTCGTTAGGTTGGGCATTTAAGGTGGCTCCTCAATCCTGACGTTCGGAATGTTTATTTTGTTAATATCTTTTGAAATACTGATTGAGTAAGATGTTGGAGTACGCCAATATTTAGTAGAAATTTCTACTAAATATTGTTGTGGGAGTGACATAGTAGGCTATAATTTTTTTGTATATTTCATCTGCAAACAAAAAAAAGGGAGGGGAAGGTTTAAAAAAAAATTATTGGTATCAAATAAAAGCTAGAAATTAGTTAATTCCAAATATATAAATTCATTCTAAAAAGCTTGAAATAAAACAAAAAACCCGCCTGCAAAAACGCATAACTTAAAAGAGAAAAACAAGCATAATAATATGTAGAATTTTGGTATTACCTACAGGCGGGGAACAAACCAATAACCTGAAATATGGTGTAACTTTTGTTTGTTCCCCGCCTGTTATACCAAATTCTACATTCTTCAAAATTCTTCTATTCTCTAAGGTATGCGTTTTTACAGGCGGGTTTTTTGCCACTTTTCAAACATTTCAGTCATTCTGATATCAAACCTGTATAAGTACCTACACAACTGTTCGGACTTTTTGCAATGTAGGTACCTAGTTATTTTGCAAATTAAGTACTTAATTGAAATTTGGACTAAGAGCGACGTGGTTGATCCAGTCAATTCTGATACCAAACTCTTTAAACAACCAATTTTTAAGAAATTATATTGTTTTAGTGACAAAGTGAACAAAAGCAGACAAAAATTATTGATTTTATACCTATATAACAAATAAAAAAAATAAAAATGTTTTACAATTTTTATTTATGCTTTTTTAATGATTTACATTATTGTTTGATCTGTGTCAGCTCACGTTTCCTTTTCTTTTTTATTAAGTAATAATTATGTACTTTGTACCTAGTGTTCCTCTGTATTGAGCTAAATACCTAACATGTATAGGAAGTTGTTTTATTTTCTAAGACTATGCTTTGTATGACATCCGCTTAGTATGATGTGTTTCACTTCCATTCAATGTCATTAAAACTGGATTCTACTGTAGTGCCAAAAGTTTCCAAAATTATATATCATAATATCCATTGTACTGAACAATAATCACAATCTGATGAAATTATCAATATCAAATGAAATGTCAAAAGAATATGAATGATGCATGTGACATGTGTATGTATTCTATGTAGGTCTAATGCATAAAATATCCAGCAACAGTGCCAAACGGCAAAAGGTGGTCTGTGGCAGGGCAATGTCTGCCCAGGTCAGCTAGTATTATATAAATTAAAAAAAAAAAAAAAAAAAAAAAAAAAAACGAGTCGACTTGAGAACCTCCTCCGTTTTTTTTTCGTCGGTTAAAATGCAGATTTACCAACAATTGCATATTGTAAGTGTCTTTTACCTCTGAAGGCGAAGTATACCAGGCTTCCCCGACAAACTTTTAACAAACCCGATTGAAGTCTTTAACAAATACAGTCACGAGCAAAAATATGTATACACTCAGCAAAATTCAATAACGATTTTCTCGTGGAATTAAAATTGTAACTTTGAGATGATAATTTTTTCATAATAATAGGGGTTCCAAAATACTATATTCGTAATATCATAAAGTTACAATCAATACAGTAGGAGAAAATCACTTTTAAAAGTTGCTAAGTGTATACATATTAGTGCTCGTGACTGTACATCAACAGTACACTTTGAACTGCTGTTGAAATAAACGATGATGAGTAAATTAGGATGGAGTACGTTATTCATTGTATTGGCTCAGAAACATGACTGTGTCCCACATTAGAAGTGGACTAGGCTAGGATGCACCATGCAGAATAAAAAAAACAACATTAAAGACTCAAAATAACTAAACAATTTCTCAAATATATAATAATATACTTACTTTGCTTCTCTTTTTCTATCTACCTAAGAATGGATGGAACATCTTCATCACTAGCAAGTAACAACTAACAAGCTGTTTATGAATAATTTTTTGTAACAAATTCCTTAACAGGCTAACATATGAAATAACATTTTGCAAAATGGATAAATAGAAGATTTTGAACCTACTGATAGTATACAAGAAGGAATTTGCATAAATTCAGTAAATTAAATCAATAATACCACAATCAAAAGTACAAACAATTGAAGATTGAAGTATTTTACATAAACTTCAGAAACCACAATGTGACTCGCAGACTCCTGATATTTTTTAAATTAACTTGGAGATCATCATTGATATAATCTGATGGGGACAGACATAATGATAAAAAACAAAGATCTTTATTTGAAAACTTCTTGATTTCTTAAAATACAAGCTGACTCCCTTATTTATTTTACTCTTTGAAGCCGGTCAGTGCATATTTGCACAGTATCTTCATATCATTTTCTAGATATAGTCTGATGATTAGAGCGACAAATTCTGGTTTATACGGATTCCGGAAACTTCGGAAATTAGAAGCCGGGCCAGCCATCGGTCGAGTCCGAGCGAGAGAATATTGACGTCATTTCGTCAACTTCCACAATTTGCAACATGGCCCTTGTGGACACTGAAAATTGTTATTAGATTTACAGGAGACAATTTGAGAGGTTAAAAGAAAAGAAGGAAATAAAATAAAGTCGGAGTAGAAGCGAATACAATACGGGTAACGGATGACGGGATTGTCGGGTTGTCTTGTAATTGTACTTTTTTAATTTTTTTATGGCTTCGCACGGTTTATGCATTTAGCCAATGGTATTGAATTTATTTGTTTACTATTCAAAAGGTGAATATTAGAGCACACGCAGTCATAGGTTCAGGAATATTAATTAATTAATTACTTTTGACATGACAATGACATAAATTTTGACAACATAGATTTTTTCTTTTTCATTCTTTGTGTACGTCAGTGTTGTTATCGTAAAAATCTGGGTTGCCGTATGTCACATTCTGATTTGCCGCAGATAGAATACTAAAATGCCGTTTAAAATTTAAGGCCACGATATTCGAGCGCAGTACCTAGGCATTTAGCGCTGCCTCAATCCTTGCGAGCCAGTAGCGCGAACACGCTGAACCTTATTACCTACCTACCATTGTTTTTTTTTAATGTCACTAACACTGTTTCCTTTTCTTTCGTGACTGTTACAGCGCTTCCGCACCTACGCTTACTTATAATAATAAAACCGGCCAAGTGCGAGTCGGACTCGCGCACGAAGGGTTCCGTATCATTATCTATAAAAACGGCAAAAAAAATCACATTTATTGTATGGGGGCTCCCATACAATAAATGTGTTTTTTTTTGCCGCCTTAAATATTTATTTTATTCTGGTTTTTAGTATTTGTTGTTATAGCGGCAACAGACATACATCATCTGTGAAAATTTCAACTGTCTAGCTATCACGGTTCATGAGATACAGCCTGGTGACAGACGGACTGACAGACAGACAGCGGAGCCTTAGTAATAGGGTCCCGTTTTACCCTTTGGGTACGGAACCCTAAAAACAAGCGTTATAATCTATAGAATTTTGGTATGGCAAGCAATTTCCCGCAGGAAGTCAGCCAGTAAATCGGTAAGTCAGTCGATATGTCGGTCGGTAAATCAGGAGATAACAGATATCTACACTAGTCACTATTTTGTGTGAAAGTACAACAACATCAACAACCTTGCATTATTATTATAATTTGTACAATAGATACCTACAGTAGGCGCGCGAGTTGAATTGATGCAGTAGGTACACTAGGTACATATCTGACGCTCACGTAATAGAATCTACCAATTGCGCCTGAGCGAGAAGCAAATACTGCCGTCGCATCGTCGCGTCGCCATTCTAAATCCCATTCAAAAAATCGAGTTGTAGGTCATCGATACCATGATAGTAAGTACGTAGGTACTTACTATCTTGGTATCGATGAACTGCAAAGATAAAAAGTTTTATTTGCAAAAATGATCTTTGGTGTAGTTGTGTGTTCTTTCTGTAAACTGTAATATTAAAAACGAATAGGTAGTTATAATATACGTAGAAAAATTATAATCAAACTCACCTTATTGTTTATACAGACTGATTTTTAAAACTGACACACACGAAACATAACAATAATTTCTCGTATATTTTGCGGGGAACGCAGCGAGCTAGCAAGCTAGCAACAGCGACACAGGTCCTACCTCAAAGGCTCCTGGCCAGTCAACTGTCTACCAACACTCGGTGTCGAAAAATGTCGAAAATGTACAGACCATTTGGTCGCATATGCTCATGGCAGTACGATCTGGCTATTCTCAAATGATAAGTGCCCAACGTAAACAGGATCAAATCTTCATAGTTCAGTTGTGGAAAATCATCAAATGTTACATCATTTCCATGCATGGGAATGAAAGCTACTCTTTGCCTATTTAGGCGGTTTTGTGTCACATATTGTGCCAGGTCATTTTTTCGATTTATATTTTCATTGATAATATTTATAAATTGCTCGGCGTATAAGCTGTCCTCTTATGGGCGCCGAGTAGCGTTAATAATTGCTGCAGTTATCCTAAAATGACACCATATTTAGCAACGCTACATTAAAAGATACGTGTCGAAAGATTTATAAATCATTTTTAAATCTCCCGTTTATTGACTCGACCACCCATCGAGTCATTGTAATAAGTCTGGACTTGTTTGCATTAGCTTCTGGCTCTAGATGGTGGCATTTGCGGATTATAGCCACGTTCTTCAATAGATGGTATCGCGTCCCGAAAGCCACGGTCCAATATAAATACATCATTAGTCCTGAGAAGCCAAGGCCAAGCAGAGTTTTTTAGTTCCTGACTTTATGTCCTCTAGAGGGCGCCATTAATTTAGTGTGATGTCACATAGCCTATAACCAGCCCAGTCGGAGGACTGCGAGGGCCGAAGTGAAAACTGCGCTTTTTTTTTTAGAAATGGCATCTTTGTTTAGCTCTGAGGTCGTGACTACTTAACCGGGCTATCCTGTGGCTGCCTTAAGCTAACTTAAAGCCTCCAGCCAGGGCATAATACTAATTATAAACTAGGCGACTTCTCGCTTCTCCCTGTGGGGTATAAACTTCGGCTTAGGGCACCGCTGGGGCCCGGACAGCAAGATGGGACGGGCTGGATCATAACTGGTGAATACTGCGCGAACAATACTATTCCACAGCCGTGCCATCCACAAAGACGCGCCCCTCTCCACGATTGCTGTACTTTAGTACGGAGTGTAGCAGAGTGGGCGCAACTTCGTGGATGGCACTATCTATAACTGACTGCGCAGAGTTAGTGGACAAGTGTTACGATATTTATTTGACTTTAAGTCAACTACAATAAAGTAAAATATGCGGTTTTAGTACATTCAAAAATATGTTACGGGTTCTCCCAGCGATTTTCAATATTTTTTTTATATAAAATAAAAAGTGGGATAGAGGGCTATAATTTAAAACTGATTTGGTTTTTATACGGCATCTTTTACCAACCGGGTCATATATCGGCCATGACCTTTGAATTTCGCGGGCCACCCTAGCGCATCCCCCTTAACCCCATTGACTCCACTTTTTAACATCTCCCGTATTTTTTAATCTACCGTATCTATTATCTGAGAACACCATAATCCATTATTTGGCGTTGGCAACGCTGCCTACGCCTGCCTGTCAGTGTCACTCTGCTGTCAGTCAGTGAGTCAGTCACTCACTCCAGAGTTCCATTCCAGACAGAAAATTACATTCTCTGTGAGAGTAGCCTTTGGCATTTGGTCACTCCAAAGAGAGAGTAGACAAATTCCTTGATCAGTCAGTTCATCAGCGGACTCGACTTATAAATTAATCTGGGGCGGACACGGGCAGCCAGACAGTGGTTCATCTAGGTTCATCAGTTGTAATCTGCGACTGGGCGGGCTGCGGCACTGCGGCGGTGTAAAACTGTGATCTGTGAACAGTGCTTGTAACCTCTAGCAAGATTTTTTTCTCCGTAGCACAGCTCCGTGGTACTTTAATAGAGACTTACCTGAAGTCGGACCGCATGATCGGATTCTACCACACCTAGATCACAACAGGAATCGAAAAAACCATCTTAGTATACTGTTCTGAGCCGAACAAGTCAGACAGACGTAGCTTTCGACAATTGTGCCTGAAGATCAAGTTAGGGGCTTTTAAGATGGATTTTAAAATGCACCAGTATACTCATGCTTTGGTGGGTAAGGTTACACCAGGTTCTAGTCATGGGGATGGTATTGAATTTAAAGAGGTTCGTCGTCAACATGATTGTTACATGAGACTCCTGAGGGAGTTGAACATAGAAGTTATTGAAGTTAATTTACAAGGTACCTTGCATGAACAGATCTTGATAGAAAACATGGCAATCATATGCCATGGTATTGCATTGCTGCCTAGGAACAGTTCAACAGTGGAAACAAACAATGTAAGTATAAAAAATATAATTTTTCTAATTTCTGCGAATATTTTTCTGTTTTCTGCGAATAATTTTGTCATTGTTTCATAAAATTGCGATTTATATCGTTGCTTTGCATTATTGTATTATATTTTATGCTGTATGCGTTTGAGATACCAAATCAGAGAGCACTAAGGTATAAGATTTTTCCATTTATCATGTGTATAAAGCATTCCTATTTTCTGTAAAGTAGTTGTGTAAGCTGAATGTCAACTGGCAATACTCAAAATCATAAATCTTAAGAGGCTGTAGCCAGGTATTCATTTGGGGGGGGGTTAGGGTTGCCAACTTTTTTTAGAAGAAATAAAGTATTTCAGAGAGGGTAAATACTGATTATTGATGAGATCTTTAACCAAAAGCCACTTTAGCATAATAGGATCGCTATGGAGAATATAGGATGCAATAGTGAGAAAGAGAGCTCGAAATTTTTAGCATCCCGCTTCAAATTACTTAGTTTTGTTTCTCTTTGACCGTTCATACAGAAATAGAAGAAAGTTTATCGACTGATGCAGAAAAGTTTGAGAATGAAAAGATTGAAAATTTTAGCACCCCTACTGTGATAGGTTAAGTTAGAGTCTCAGAGAACGCTGAAGTTGCAGGAATTAATTCAATACAAAATCAGAAATCAGTAAAAATACAGTTTATAAGCGTACTCTTACTTTTTTTGTAGATATGCCTAGATGTGAAATAGATTACAATTATCTGTACAGAGAGAGTACAGAGGTAGCTTATGGGGGGTAGTTCTCTGGATTGATATTCTAGTTTCTCACATATGGGGGGGTTTGAACCCCCCCACCTCCTACGGCCCTAAGACACGCTTTTAATGTCAAACAAATGTTTTGATTGCAGGGTTGGAATATGTATGAAGGGAAAAAAACACTTGCTATTTTAAATAGCTGGTAATAAATACATATAAACATAGATAAAAAATGTTTATAGCTCAAAAAAAGTGCCTGTCAATTATTCATTTGTTTATTTTATTTTTGTAGCATTATACAGGGTGTAAGGGCAGCCCTCCGCGGACTGATGGGATGAATTCAGTATATCGTACTAAGACGACCGGTACATGAAATTATTTCAGGAACGTTATGGGAATCCAATAAAGCTGATGTAGGAATAAAACATTTCCTCACACGCAATGTATCGTTACTGTGGCAAAACGCAAGTAGCCGCAGTCCCAGTGGCGGGCCTGCAGCGCTCGCGTCACGTGATTTATCAATTTAAATTCTGAGCTTCACGCGTCGTTCGCTATAGTATTTCAACATCCAGTGCCGATATTTTTATTCACATAAATGGAGTGCTGCATATAGAGAATGTAATTTAATATTGATATTAAGAAATAGTAACAAACCTGCGGAAATTTCCGGTGGAATATGATTCAAAACAAGGAGCTTAATGCCCCCTGTTAATTTGCGGAGGGCTGTCCTAAGCTTACACCTGTATATGATCAGTATCTGACTATAACACATTTATTTATTTTAAGTTCTAAGCACAAGTAAAACAATAGTGGATGGTGGACTTAATGCCTGAGGCATTTTCTACCAGTCAACCTTAGGGTAATGCAGGATAATGCAGAGACAAAACATGGCAGGTGCAAGTGTGCAATAGTTTCGTTATTTATTTTAATTGCATGAGTATACTACCCACATGCACTAAATTAATCCTTCAAGGCACAACATGACATTCTTTAATTACAAATTATTGCAACAGTTACCCAGCAAGTTATAGCTATATGAATTAGAAAAATAAAAGTAATAAAGTAGAAACCACCTTCTAAAATAACTTACCGTCATTAGCTGCTGCTTAGGTTTTCACTTACAGCTTAGGAGAATTACAACTACTTAATTCCAGATAAAAAGTATCTTTTATGCAAGTCAGGACAGGACGTACTTATATGTGTGCCAAAGGGGATATAACCATAGTATCTGTTTGCGACAATGCATCACCAAAAACTTATGATTCTCATCATAAGTTCCTATAAAAATTATGAGTTTAACCATAAGGTATTACACAACACCTCGATGAAGTGGGCAATATAGCATTTATTTGTTGTTTTGGGGATGTCTAGATAAAGTTTGTCACTTAGACCTAGCTCTGGACCTAATTTCCATGAATCTATCCCTACTTAATTAATTAATTAACAAACTTAATTAACAAATTCACTATGTTAACAACATATAAAACTTATATGTTGTTAACATAGTGAATTTGTTATCTATATTATACTAGCTTACGCCCGCGGCTTCGCCCGCGTGGTATGTCGATAAAAAGTAGCCTATGTCCTTCCCCGGGATCCCATCTATCTCCTTGCCAAATTTTATCAAAATCAATTCAGTGATTTAGGCGTGAAAAGGTAACATACAGACAGACAGTTACTTTCGAATTTATAATATTAGTATGGATTATAATAAAGCTGAAAAGTTTGTTTGTTTGAATGTGCTAATCTGTAGAACGACCAGTCGAATTTGAAAAAAATATTTTTGCATTTGAAAGCCTAATTCTTGAGGAAGCTATTTAACATACTACGACCCTTAGGAGCCGAGCAAACGAATAAACGAAGTAAAGGCGCGGGCAAGTGATGCAATAAAATTCCTAAAACTGCCTTTTAAAGAGTGTGGATGGAAAAATTTAGGAGAAAGTATGAAATCCACGCGGACGATGTCGCGGGTGAAGTGCTTGTTGTTGTGTGCTAGGTACATGGTGCCCTGATATTAAAAAAGGACTGTTTTACACAAATTAGTCATTTACACTAAAATTAGCGTATTATATGGCTAGCAGAAAGATACATTAGTAGAATCAGTAAAATCGTATTAATACTGAATATAATCATTTAGAATCACAACAAACAATTTTGGTAGGTACACACAGCTACACATCAAGCTATATATTTCCAGTATAAGCTGACCTCGCATTGTACGGAAATCCTATACAATGCGAGATCAGCATAAACTGGAAATGCTGCTTGATGTGTAGCCGTGTGTACTTCAAAACTTAAACTATTAATTTTGGCACATAAAACCGAGTTTTCTATTTTTAATTTTCAAGCTTAATTGATAAAATTGATGCTTTGTTTCAGACAAAAATTTTAAAAGAAATTTTGCGTAAGGATCTGGGCCAAACAGTAATTGATCAAGTGGATGCAGAAGCAAATATTGCCTGTTCAGATATATTATTCACAGGTGAACTACTCAGTGGCTCAGGGACCCTGATGTAGAGATGGAACAACGCCTCTTTACTCAGATATCTTACGTTCTTACCAATTTGAACTTTATATCCATTTTGTAATATACAGAAGCATGGGCAGACGCATTCGGTGCGAGCAAGTCCCTCATTTAGCAACCTTGGTCGCGTAGAATTTGATGCTACGCGTTGTTTCGAGGCTATGTCAGTATGCCTTGAGCCATTATAAATATATTTACCTACATTCAATCTTTAGACGCAACCATGTGTATGATGAACAACCTTATATTCTATGAGTACAAAATAAATAATGTTTTTTTTTTACGAATTTCAGGTCGGGAGTTCTTTGTTGGTATATCTGAGAATACAAATGAGGCTGGAGCAAGTGCTGTCGCTGAAGCTTTTCCTGAATTCCCTTGCACCCCAGTAAAGGTACAATTATTAAATAATCATCATATCTACTGATGGTACATATACATAACCTGGGAACAATGAACATGGGCCAATTACAAACATTAACCTCCTAACTCCCGACCCCAACAAAGTACAAGTGTAAAATTGAACCTTATTGACGTCGAGTTTACAATATTTAGGAGATTACGATGCTCCACTTGTGAAACATCTTGGCCTGCAGAGGGCAGACCTTGTATAGTTTATCAGTATATTCTTCGCAGCGTTAGCGTCTCGATCAAACTCGCTGTTGCAGTTTCGGCAAACCCCCCAGCGTAGCCTATGATTCATGACGATCTTCCGAAATTCTCCATTTTTTGAGTTACACGATGAACAAGCCTGGGACGTGTACTTTTCGTCTACGACTTCGACGTCGATGTTGCGCTTGCTCCTCAATCGCTTGATTAACGAGTCGTGTTTGAATCTTCGGCCACTGAACGACGCCGTGTTCATGAATTTAATTCCGGCTCCGTACAGGACCAATGTGGGTTCGACGCCTCCTCCGTCGAAAACCTCCTTGATTATTTTTTCCTCACATTTCGCAGTACGCAGATACTTGTCTAGTCTGAGTCGAGTGAGTTTCGCGTGTTTTTCATAGGGCTCCTGACGCACATCCAGTGGCGGATTTACAAAATTTTTAAGGTATAGGCTGAATAGTTTTTGCCGCCCTTGCCTCAACAATTGTCATATCATACATTATTTTTACAATGCAACAATTTCGTTGAAATTGCACGTAAAAATATTTTTCGGTATATTTTTGAGCTAATCGAAGCTCAATCATTTATGGGCGGGGTCTATTTACACAATAATGAACATTTGGTAAACGTTAATAAATAATCTTTATTGCGCTTTCAAACAGTTAACAATAATCGACTCCGTCAAGTCGGAATCAATGACCAAGATTACTTACAACGAAATAGAAGTTTGTTACAATGCCTTTTTGCGCGATTTTTTGTTGGCAAAATCATCGATGATGTCGTCGTAAGTAATCTTGTTCATTAATTCCGACTCTATGCACAAAAGAGCTAAAGCGTTCAATTTTTCTTGGCTCAAGGTCGATCTCAGATAATTTTTTACCCTTTTGAGACAAGAAAAGCTTCTCTCACCAGAACAATTCTGGTGAGAGAGCTCTTGTGTACACCAGCAACGAATTGTTGGGCGCAGAGGCGAGAGGCCGATTACTGCTTGAGGGGCGGCGAACTAGCTGTTTTACTCTAGAATATGGAAGTTTGCTACTCTCGAAATGTGTAATGACAAGTGAGAGAGAAAAGTCATCGACAAAATTTGTTGCGGACTTCTATCTCATCTATCTGTAAGACATTAGAAAACCGTCATAGAAAAATATTTTTGATTTCTATGAGGTAAAAAAAAAAAAAAAAAAAAAATCGTTCCCCAAATTTGCCGCCCCCAAAATCTGCCGCCCTAGGCTCGAGCCTACTCAGCCTGCTGGTAAATCCGCCACTGCGCACATCAAACCACATCCTGCGGAACACAGTATACTCTACGACATGACTTGTGTTTTTCGATGAAACTGGATAGGTTAGTTTTTCTCGAGCCTTTTGTTCGGCTTCCTCGCTGACGCGACACAGTTTGTTTCGAATTCGTTGGTGCTTCCACTCGAGCGTGTGTGATCTCACATACTTTTTAGTGATGCGCCGAAACTGTAATCGTTTAGAGTCTACCGCAGCGACGGTGTTAAGTTTACCTCATAGCTCGATAGATGGCGTTGTGCTGTTAAAATTTGCGCTATGGTTTGGTTACACACGATTAGATATAAGGCATGAAATATTATTAAATAAAAACTCTATACAGCATCGTCTTGTTTAATTACTAAAATTCAGAGTATATATAAGCATTTTGGTAAGAAGTTTTTTTTTTTTTTTCTAAAGATCTATCATCCGCATAAAGTGGATGCTAGATTAGGACTCTGGCCCGGTGATCTGAGGGTGCGGCGATGTGGGGGGTGGTGCCGCTGGATGGGGCTGTGGTGGAGGGGGTCGCGGGCTGCTGGGTCAGGCCTAACATCCGAGCTTTTTGCAGACTTTCCACCCTCATCTCAAGATTATTGATTCGTTGCCTATCTGCCGCCATTTGGGAACTCATGGTCGATACGGTGTTGGCTCTCCTTTATGCTCGCCAGCAGTTCTTTCTGGGTTTTTTGGATGTCCACCAACACCGTCATGATCATTCCATCACTATCCCCACCCCGGGGCGGCGCAGATGGCAGGTGGCTTGGACCCGGCATGCTATCGTCGTCATCGTTGTCATCCTCTGGAATCGTAGTAGCTGGTTTACGTGGTCTACCTTTGGTCTTCTTCGGAGCTGGAGCTCCATCTTCTGATGCTCGCCGACCTGCTGCCCTTGTAGTGACCATGGATGAGCTGCCTGCAACACCTGTTACCCCTTGATGTAGAACCTCCCCTTTGTTGGCCATAGGGAGTTTCTCCATGGCCTCGGTAAATTGATCTTCATAGTCTAGATAACAGTCCTCATCCATGTTGGTCATTCTAGTGGTCGGAGTGGATCACCTTCCGTGATTTATTTTTATCTCTTATACACAGTAATAAGTCTTTAGATGATGTTCAGCGACTTCAGTATTTAAAAAGTCATTTATCTGGAGAAGCTGATCAACTTCTGAGAAATATACCTATTTGTAGCTCAAATTATCAGACTTCTTGGGAACAATTAAACAAGCGCTACAATAATAAAAAGTATATGGCAAGTTGCATTCTTAAGCGGTTTCTTAGTCAAAAAAATATATTGAGCGAGTCAGCACAATCTCTTAAAGAATTATTGGATACAAGTAACGATTGTTTGAATGCACTTAAAAATTTGGGAATTAAGGTCGACACCTGGGACTTCATTGTAATATACATTTTAAGCTTAAAATTAGATTCTGAGTCTCGTAAATTGTGGGAAGCAAAAATTTGTGAATATTCGGAAGATCTACCTACTCTAAAGCAGTTTAATGATTTTTTGGAACCAAGGTTCCGTTCACTAGAATTTTTAGACAATAAGTCTTCTAAAAATACTACCACAAAAAATGTTCCTGTCAAGACACTACATGTAGCTACTCTGTCATGCGTATTTTGCAAATCTGATCATAAACTTGCTAGTTGTAAGAAATTTAGTAAAGAAGATGTCACCTCACGGCGTCAATTCGTCCAATCCAATGGATTATGTTTTAATTGTCTCGGGTCAGGCCACGCGGTTTATGCCTGTCGTTTGCCGACTAGATGTCGGTTATGTAAAAGAAAGCATCATTCTTTACTCCATTCTAAAGATGCGTCTGTATCAACTGACCCTAAAGAAGAACCTAAGCAATCAGTTGGTACAAAACAAACTCAAGACGATGCAACTAACACTGTAACAAACTGTGCTGCGACTTCCCGTAGCCATGATTTGTTGCCTACGGCCTTGGTGAAGGTTACCTCCAGTACAGGCACAGAAACAACTCTGCGCTCCTTGCTGGATCAGTGTTCGCAGGCTTCGTATATTACGGAGTCAGCAGTTCAACTTTTAGGGCTGAAAAAATATATCAGTTATAAATCATCACTGAGGCTAGGTGAAGATGATAAAGGTTGTGCATTGACCTCAAAATATGTTGTTTACTTAAGATTACAATCAATGTACAACCCTAACTTTAATTTGTCGGTTAAGGCTCATGTACAGAAGAAATTAACTTCTATTCTTCCTTCTAATAAAATAAAGTTCCCACTGTGGAAAGAACTGAACCAGTATAATTTGGCAGATCCTACTTGGAAAAATTGACATTCTTTTAAGTTCCTCGGTGTATAGCAAAGTCCTCAAACAAGGACTCAGTAAGGGTCCTCCGGGATCTTTAATAGCGCAGGATTCTGAATTGGGTTGGATACTTTCGGGAGAGATTACGGGAAAGGAAGAATACGCAGAGAGTCTTAACTTTGTAACGTTGGAAGGTGATCAAAATGATTTGATAAAAAGATTTTGGGAATTAGAGGAAGTAGTAGTGCCAAAAAAGCACTTCACGGAAGAAGAGCAAAAATGTGAAGAATTTTATAAGCAATCAACACAACGGGATCCTGAAGGCCGTTATGTTGTTAGGTTGCCGTTTAAAACGGCTACACCACACTGCGCAAATGGTCAAACCAAAGATATTGCATTGCGCAGGTTTTTAAATTTAGAGAAAAGGTTAGCCAGAGATCCCGAGTTAAAAAGCCAGTATGTGAATGTAATTAATGAATATCTCGACTTAGGTCATGCAGAAATTATTCCTTTGGAGCAAATTAACAAACCTGATGTCGTATACCTTCCCCATCACGCGGTGATCAGGGAAGATAAAACAACTACTAAAGTTAGGGTTGTATTTGACGCAACTAGCTTAGGCAAGAATGGTGTGTCGTTGAACAGCGAACTAATGGTCGGGCCAACCTTACAAGCTGATTTACGGCACACTATAATGAGATGGAGACTGCATCCAATTTGTATAGTTGCGGACATTGTAAAAATGTACCGGCAGGTGATTGTCTCTACTGAAGATGTTGACTACCAAAGATTATTGTGGAGACAAGATCCCAAGGACAAAATTCAACACCTGCGGCTTTTAAGAGTAACATTTGGCACAGCGTCGGCTCCATATTTGGCCGTCCGAACTTTGCACCAAATAGCGTATGATGAGAAAGAATGCTTTCCTATTGCATGTGAAAAGACTGACGGATTTTTATATGGATGACCTGATGACTGGCTGTCAAAATATAGCGGAAGGAAGAGTTATATATGAGCAAATGACACAATTATTAGGAAAAGCAGGTTTTGAGTTACAAAAATGGAGAACCAATAATTCAGAATTAATGAACTATATGACAATAGATAAAGAAGAAGAAAATCTTAAATTGAAAACAGATATAGTCTCAAAAATATTAGGACTTACCTGGTCCAGAGAAACTGATGAATTTGAATACTCGGTGACGCTGCCTCCCTCGAAGATACCTGTAACTAAAAGAAGTGTTATCTCGCATATTTCGATGTTGTTCGACCCATTGGGTTGGCTAGCGCCTGTAATCATAAAAGCAAAGATATTAATTCAAAAATTGTGGTTGACTGGAATTCATTGGGATGATGAGTTACCATCGATATTGTTAAAAGAATGGTTTACTTACCGCAGCGAACTCGAACAACTTGTACAGTATCGGATTCCTAGGTGGTTATCAACCTCCCAAGGTGATTCATTGGAGCTGCATGGATTTAGTGACGCCTCGAATCAAGCTTATGCAGCAGTAGTTTACATGCGTGTGATGGATCAGCAAGAGGTCATTTATTCTCGCCTGGTGACAGCCAAAACGAAGGTTGCACCAATTAAACAAGTTTCAATACCGCGACTTGAACTGTGTAGTGCAGTTTTAGTGTCGAAGTTGTTGATTGAAGTAGCCGAAGTATTGAAAATTGAAAAACAGAAAATTCGGGCGTGGACCGATTCGACTGTAGTACTCGCTTGGTTGAGTAAACATCCATCTAATTGGCAAACATTTGTAGCCAATAGAGTGTCAGAGATTTTGACAGTATTAGACAGAAGCCAGTGGGGTCATGTGAAATCAGCGGACAACCCGGCAGATTGCGCCTCACGGGGATTAAGACCAAATGAATTAATCTCTAACCAATTATGGATGGAAGGGCCAGAGTGGCTGAAAAACAAAAACATTGATTACAGCAAAAAGACTGAATGCAAGACAGTGTTAGAAGAAAAGGCACAAAAGGTGAGCTACGTTACAACAGACGAATATTTAGCGTTAACAGTGTGGACAAAGTTCTCAACATTACGAAAGTTAATCAGAGTAATCGCTTATTGCAGGCGCTTTATAAATTGTAAGAGAAGAAGCGACAACTCTGAACAATTTCCTTCATGGTTAACTGCTAAAGAACATCACGAAGCGTTAATGGTTTGTATTAAACAGTGTCAAAGGCAATATTTTAGTAGAGAAATAGAAGATCTCGCTAAAACAGGAAAGGTTCAAAAGAAAAGTGCACTTACCTCGCTTAATCCATTCGTTGATCACGCAGGGGTGCTCAGAGTGGGTGGACGCTTAGAAAGAGCCACAATCGATGAAAACATTAAACATCCGATTATTATACCAGCAAAGTCTCATTTTACTGACTTGTTAGTAGCAGATACTCACCAGAAGACGTTACACGGTGGACGGGAGTCCGTTTCTACGCAGTGAAGTAGTACTCGGGGTGGATCTGCCCTAAGTCCATCCACTATTCAACACAGCCTAGCTGGGGGGCTTGTGTACACACGTCGACATGACGCATTCGGATACAGGTCATCAAATATGCCTGTTATCACACTCGTGAGGCTCGCACGGCGCCAAGGATCAGTAAGAAACCGGTCGTCAGCCAACTCATACGCAACTACGCATTACGCAAAGCAAACAATCTCTGATGAGTCTTGCAATGTTAAACTACCTAAAATTAGTTTACCTATGTTTTCTGGTCCTTCGGAGTCGGGTTTAGAGTCAGTGGAGTAAGGGTTCCCGAGACCCACTTTTTCGTCATCAGCACCTAGTAGGGGCAGTGGATCGATGCTCAGGGCGCAACCTTCCAGTGGAAGCAGCAGACTGGTGACCAGAGGAGCGACCGGGCGGAAAGCGAATCCGCAGTGGCGCCACCTAGCGGAGTGATTTGGCAGCAGGGAGCGGTGACGAGAAGAAGCATAGTGACGTACGTGAGTGTGAGTGACGTGTATCAGTGAACGGACATAAAACTGTGAG
Organism: Lithophane semibrunnea; assembly: GCA_947363905.1. Lineage (NCBI taxonomy): Eukaryota > Metazoa > Arthropoda > Insecta > Lepidoptera > Noctuidae > Lithophane > Lithophane semibrunnea. The sequence continues at coordinate 8,621,195 of OX376186.1, forward strand.
TACTTTCTGATTCGATTTTAAGCCTTATGCTCTTGAACAAATTAACTTTGAGATTTTTAGAAACAATTGGCATGGACTTAGAAAATATTGCAAAAAAGTGAAGTGACGGGGAATCCATGCCCAAAATTTTACAAGTCAGTTTAAGTTCAAAGACTTAGAAAATATTTGAGGAACCTACAGAGACTTAGAAAATTTGCGATAATTTGGGCCTATAGAGACAGCGTTTCTGCTGAGAGATTATGGTTCGACTTACGTGTTTCCATCTATCAAAAGGTTATTGGTAGACATTGTATTTGTGTATTTTTTGTATTGATATTTACACAACATGGAAGTCTACAATAAAATTCAAATGGACACTAATAAGATCATATCGCGAGCCAGGTCTAACTTCAAAAAGTCACCCAAGGAGCGAATTTCCAAGGCATATGTTGAAGTAAGATTGGAGGGTTTGGAGTCACTGTGGACGACATTTTCCGACGTACATCGTAAGATATTAAGTGAAATAAAAGAAACTGATTATAATAAATCGCATTATTGTTCATCAGAAGTGTATGAGGTTACGGAAGAATTATATTTGGACTATAAAACGGAGTTAAAAGAAAAACTTACAGAATTGTGTAAAAAAGAAGTTTCTCAAAATGTATCACAGTCTAGTACCGGAAAAAACTCAATACAGCATCGTCTTGTTTAATTACTAAAATTCAGAGTATATATAAGCATCTTGGTAAGAAGTTGTTCAGACGGGGATGCGAGAGCCGGGGTCTACTGCGATGATGCGCTCATACGTTTTCTTCGGTCGTTTTTATAGGATTTGAATTTTTTTTTATTCGATTCATGGATAGGCCGACGCTGATTCCGTCGGTCTGAATACTGCACCCGATTTTTTTCATATCTAAGTCAACCACGGCGACCAGAGTTCTCGTCTATGATCTACGATACGCGTCCAGTAGCTCGTAATAGATTTCGGGGCTACGCGTCGCAACAATTCGTGCCAACCTCTAGACGTGTAGGTGAGATGCTTGAGTCCGTGCGAGGGCTGGGGAAAGAGCCTGAAGTCTTTGAGTTTCTCCTGAATCTTTAGCCATTCGTGTATCGTGGTCCACCACTTGGTCCCTCCGACAGTATCCACGTTGATGATGGCACATACGCGACGCATCTCTTCATTGTTTTCGGGCAAGGATTTCTTGAAAAACGCAGCATAGAGCGCAGGATCGTTGCGCTTCACTTGAAAATAACGAGCGAGTCTAGCGTATGCGTGCGTGCTGATATTTGTATGTAGCACCGTCTCGTATTGCTTGGCCATCTCTTGAACCACAAACGAGCGAAGCCTATCGTCATATTTTCTATCACCGAACATTACCCGATACGCGTCGGCATAGGGTCCCTTTCCTTTCATTGCATAGATGAAAGTTAGCACATCCGGCTTCGAGGGTAGTTGGGTCGCTGTTTTCATGTAGTAATTTAGCCAAACTCCTAGTTCGATGTAGACTCGAGACAGATCTCCCACATCGCGACGAATCTCCGTCAAGAGCTTGAGTTTTTTCTCAGGTTCTAAGAGTGGACATAGAGATGAAACGAGTTCCCGCTTGACTGTGTATATCTCGAGATCAGCTCCGGCATCACTCAAGTGCCTCTTTCGAATCGGTGGCAAATATTCTCTGCACTTTTTTGAATTTTTTTTCGTATGATCTGTACCCCCGCACGTCTTGCAGAGAGAAGACATGACGAAGAAATGACAGAGAAACTCACAGCCGCCATTTTTATATCCTCGAAATGACGTTGAGGACTAGAAAACAAAATAAAAATTAAGTAAAAACCTTTTTAAAGACAAGCTTTTAATGAACTAAAAAGTACGAAATAAAACTTACGTAAACATGGAACTTTAATATTTTCTTAAAAGCTTGAGGCTGCTTATCTTAAAGTGTAAGAACGTTACGAGTACGACGTTTACGCCTCAAGCTTTTAAGAAAATATTAAAGTTCCATGTTTACGTAAGTTTTATTTCGTACTTTTTAGTTCATTAAAAGCTTGTCTTTAAAAAGGTTTTTACTTAATTTTTATTTTGTACTTTTTAGCATTAGAATTTGTTTAAATATCTGTTCTATCACCTTCCTTCACTTCCTTGAAAGACACTTGTAAAGAGAAATGTAATGAACCCAAACACGCCTTTACTTATGTCATGGTGTTAAGTCAACCAAGTCATGTTATAATTTAGAACGGGTTTATCATATTAGAATACGTTTATAAAATTAACTGTCTGTACTTTTGACCGTTGAGAAGTTCCTTCTTCTAAAACTAACCCTGAGTGCAGCAGTCAGATCATGATAGACTTTAGAATGAACTATCATAATTGAATGTGTATATAAAATTTTGTATCTCTGCTCTTGACCGCTGAGGAGTTTCCTGTCTGGAGCTAATCCTGGGTACAGCAGCTAGGTCATGGTAGACTTTAGAACGGACTATCATAAATAATTGCATATATAAAATTACGTGCCTGTACTGTTGACCGCTGAGGAGTTTCCTCGTTTGGAGCCAATTCTGGGTGCAGCAGTCAGGTCATTGTAGACTTTAGAATGGACTATCATAATTAAATGCGTATACAAAATTTTGTGTCTTTAACGTTGAAGAGTTCCCTGTCTGGAGTTAATGTTGGGTGCAGCAGCCGGGGCATGGTAGACTTTAAAACGTCCTATCATAAAAGAATGCGTATAAATAAAAATATGTCTCTGCTATTGACTGATGAGGAGTTTCCTCATCTGGAGCCAATCCTGGCTGCTGCAGCCAGGTCATGGTAGACTTTAGAACGGACTATCATAATTAAATGCGTATATAAAATTTTGCGTCTCTACTGTTGACCGTTGAAGAGTTCCCTGGTATGAAGCTAATCCTGGGTGCAGCAGCCGAGGCATGGTAGACTTTAAAACGTACTACTATTATTAATTGCGTATATAAAATTTTGTGTCTTTGCTGTTAACCGATGAGGAGTTTCCGCGTCTGGAGCCAACCCTGACTGCAGCAGCCAACTTAGGGTAGTCTTTAGAACGGACTATCATAATTAAATGCGTATATTAAATTTCGGGTCTGTACCGTAGACAATTGTGGAGTTCCTTCGTCTGGAGCCAATCCTGGGTGTAGAATCAAGTCATGCATTATAAAAAAATGCATTGCCATCGGAACTGGACCAACTTGTAAAATTTCAACTCCGTAGGCTAACTGGAAGTGGTTTTAATTCAGCTTGCAAGATTTGACTTATACATACTAACAAGGCAAGTTAAATAAAAGCTTGTAAAAAAATACTAATAGGGTAAAGGGTTCAAAATTCTTTATTGATGATGTACTTTACGTAGGACATTGGGAGTTAGGAGGTTAAATTGACAATTTAGCAGTTATGTAAGAAAATATTGTGAAGGAATTGGGATATCGTAGACCTAGAGACCTAGAGCCACACTGGGCTAGCGCGCCCACTATCTCCCGTGGAGAGGTCCCTGAGTAGAGGAGGCCTGGCAGTGGAAAAATATACATAGCTTGATCCATACGTTTTTGAATAGTAAAGAAACAAAACATTTTATTCAAAAGAAATCAACATAAGTAGTAATAATTACTATAAAAAGGTGAAAAATAAAGTAATGTTGATGTTGCATTCGCATGTGCAATCCTGGGTCATCAATCACTCAGCATGACACGATTAGAACTATTTTTAATTTAGTTATAGAAATGCCCAACCAGTCCATACAAACATAAAAAAAAAACAAGTGAGTGATCCTGAGTGATCCTGATCACAGAATATCTCTCTAGAATTAAGAAATGAGAGGTCGCTGCTGCTGCTCTGACTAACATTTTTTTCATTCTTACAGATTTCTAAAGGAGCTAAAGGGTTAAAGAACTACATCACCGTAGCAGGTTCCGACATTCTATGTGTTAGTGCCAGTAAGGAGGCCAAAGAGTTGCTTAAGAGAATCGAGCGTGAAGCCACCTTTACATATCAGACATTGACAGTGCCAGAAGATGAAGCAGCTAATTGTCTTTATGCTAATGGGACGCTCATACACAGGGCTATTGAGGAAATACCTGAAGCATTCAAGGTATGTTTTCTCATGAAGAACTATTGTAATTAATTTTCATAAGCAGTTTTGTATTTTTTATTTATAACATTTTTTATTAACACGTCGTTGGTGTGCACACAACAAAGGTGTGTACACTAAAAAAAATTAAAAAAAAAAAAAAAATTTACTAAGACTAGCTTGACTACCACAAAACAGTTCTGTTTCTGTGAATCGTTTGAAGATGGAAGAGTCAGAATTAGTTATTTGTTATGCAAGGCGACCTAAATCATTAAGTATAGGTTTAAAAATATATATATATTTCTAAAGTAAATTCAATTTTGCCGCCATTGACCTAAAAAAAAATTATTTAGAATAGGTACATAAGCCAAGAACAAATTGAAGTTTAATTGTTTTTACAACGGGCGCGCGGGCTTATGAAGCGCTACAACAGCAACCATTGAGATAAACGCCAAATATTTGGCTCCGTATCGAAACGTCCTAAAGGCAGTGGCGGCGCATGATCTAAATTTAGTGTGGGCGGGGTACATTTCGCGAGGCCCTCTGGTGGAGCAAGAAGAAAAAAAAAATAACAGTTGAGACTGTCATATTATTATTTTTAGGTAGGTCGAGAAAGGCATTGGCGGACTAATCTTGAAGACTGTCGGGGGGCCGGGGTGGCAAAATAAGGGGTCGGTTTCTGCATACATAAAACTTTGAAAACTAGGAATAACGTAGAATTTACGAGCGAGTGAAGGGAGCTCAAAATTTTGGCACACTAGCTCAAACAGGTTACGTTTTCTTTTGACTTAAACGAAAAAGTTGGATCATTAAACGAGAACAGGATTTAAGATAATCTACGTTTATATTTAGGGGGCCCCCAACAAATATTGCCTTTTATTTACTGAAAATATTTTCGCCTCGTTTGGGATTTGATTAAAAAGTATTTCTAAAGATTTGGGGGCCCCAGAATCGGACCGCACCCGATACTTTGATTGGCTTCCTAGCCGTTGAAAGTAACGTAAACAAACAGAATGGGAAATCCCCAGCTCTGGCCGGCGGATTCACCACTATAGCAACGCAACGCTAACAAATATTGCTAAACTAATGTCAATATACCGGATGATTTTTTTTACCGTCTCGACAAACATAGGGTGTAGTAGGTGAACGGAGTAGAAGCCAATGGCATAGTCAACTAAATTTTTTTTTTTTTTTTATACCCTTTAAACAAATTGATTTATCTAAAAATACTACCCATTTGAAGTAAACTTTTAATACAAAAACAATAAAAACAGAAATTATTTTTTTTTTTAATAAATCCTTGAAAAAATATCGAAATTCAAATCATACGCACCCTACTAAATGCACGGAATTTATCAATGAATTAGATACGTTCCTTTGCGGCCGATAGGTACTCGCCGCACTTGCCGTCGGCTTCTTTGATATCACCAGGCGCTTGAGCCGCCGCCGCCGCGCCGGAGCTGCTCGCTCGCGCATCCCCCCGCCCGCCCGCGTCCCGAGCTTCAGTCACCTGCGATTAGTCACGGCGGCGTGACGTCGCGCTGTTTGTTTCCACGTATGCATCGTGCACCCGGTCATATTTGTCGTATCTAAACATGTACGAATATTCTAACGTAGAGTATCTTATTTGGTGAAAACAGCCAGTGCAAGGCGAATGTACGCAGAAGAAGAAAATCTTCAGTCGCTGCGAAGGAACGGTATCCGTTCTCCTCAAATTCCCCCTCGGACCCCGCATGGAGTTTTGTCACTGGGTGCAGAACCGTTCTGTCATTGACACCATGTTGCAAGACGTTCCTGATCCCTATCTGCAAGACATGTACTTCCAGCATGACGGATGTCCAGCTCACTACAAACGATCTGTGCGCGCGTATCTCGATGGTCAATTTGGTGATAAGTGGATAGGTCGCGGTGCACCTGTGAACTGGCGGCCGAGGTCACCAGACCTACATAACACCCCTTGACTTTTATTTGTGGTCCGACCTAAAACGTTTAGTCTGACGTTTAGTGTATACCGAAGAAGCTCAAAGCGTTAGTGATTTAAAACAGCGAATAATTTAAAACGCTTTTAATGTTTTGAAAAGTGATAGAGACACGCCTCGAAGTTTACCGAACAATATGCAAAGACGTGCTAGTTTATGTTTAGAACGAAACATTTTGAACAATAATTACCTACTGCGATATCGCTAAAAAGGTAGGTACAGACCTAAGTTCAGTTTTTGTAAAATGCGCGCAAATCGCGTGCGCGTCTGTCGGTCGTGTCGCCCGCGCGCGAGTACCGCTCAGCTGCTCGGCTCTCGTACGTGAACCCCGGTAAGTGAACTCTCACGCACACATCAAGTTTCTATGTACGTGTGTGTGCGTAGGCGCGCCGACGTTACTTAGCAACGGGTCGACCGAACAACATTCTGTCAATGTTCTCGCTCCCGCATGTATGCACGTCCTTTTCATTTTGAATGAAGTACAGTCGAGTATTCTTGCTTATTCAAGTATTTATTGTTTCGAATTATTTAAAAAAAGATTACTTAGATTGTTTTAAAAGTTCGTTCCGAGTCTGTTACTGTTTTCGTTTTATTTGTAAGGATAGGTTTACTTATTATTTTATCTTTTTAATTGGTAAATTGGTGGGGTTTTTATTTGTACTTACGTAAGTATTTGTTGTGTTTTATTATTTTAGGTAGGTTAAGTTTTCTTACTTGTGTTAAGTTATTACCTATTTACTACTTATTCTTTTGGTGTGAGGCTTATTTGGTCAATTGGGTATTTGTATTGTATGTTTGAGAATTTTTGGGTATTGTGTTCATTTTATTTGTAGATCAGGTTTGTCTTAGTTTATTAGTAAGTGGACTATAAATGTTATTGCGTTGATTTTGGAAACGTTTTCAACACGACTGTACCATGCGAGGGGCGGCCGCTTACTAGGTTTCTACGCAAAAGAAGTGTGCGTGCGTTTCGCTCGCACACACGTACAACTATCATTCATGCGCCATCGCAGCCTACGCCGTTTACTATCTCCTATTTTGGCTATTATTCGTTTTTACGCACGGGCCGTAGGATGGATAGTTTTCGTGATTTTTGAAGGAAATTCCGAACCTGTACAATCTCAATGGTACTAAGCAAATATTCTCGGGTATGGCTTCTGTTCCACTTACACAACACACCTGATTATGCTCGAGACGGTAAAAAATGTCATCCGGTATATGTCGGAGCGGCCGAGACGGTTATCGGGCTCACAATCATCGTCAGAAGGGCAATTATTAATTAAATTGTTCATTATGTAACTATCTGTCTACTTCGTGGCCAAAGGAAATGCGTATAAGCACTCTAACTAGAAAAGTCTACATTAATTAGAAGGGCGCAACGACTCCGCGGGTCGCGCTCAGTCTCGTGGTCTGAATGGAACTGACTGCCTGATCCAGGCTCCTTTGATGCTAAACTCTTGTCGTCTTAAAACGTTCGGTAATACGGTAATACCAAGCCGACCCTCGGCCACGTTCGACGTTATTAGGTTTACGTCGTCGCCTTTCTTATCGGAAACAATGATTCATAATTTAATATCAACAAGCTCTGCACGCTAACAAAGACCACAGTGATCTTGAGAGTTAGCCGAGGTGTGACTGACGCCTTCGTCTCACGCTGATAAGAAACTGGACGAGGTGTGAGTTGACACCATCGTCTCGCGCCACGACATATACAGGGTGTCCCATGGGAAATTTCAAACTTTAAATATGAATTAAAAGATTACGGTTGGCAGGAGAGGGGCGGAGCGAGCGGTAACAGGAGCGGGGGTCGTGCGGATCATTTAGTAGCAATGGATCGTTGGTCCGGTTCGCACCGCGCTTACGCTGTGGAAGCGTATATTCAAAGCAACGAATCGCCGACTGTGGCAAGGCGAAGATTTTGTGCTCGATTTAATATTCGTCGTGTGAGTGAAGCTCCAAGCGTACAGCTTATTCGAACATGGGTTGAGAAGTTTCGGCAAACCGGATCTACAGTAAATAATCCATTACCTGGCCCGTCCAATGCGATATCAAACGAAGAAAATGTAAATTTAGTGCGGAACGCAGTCATCCGAAATCCACGGCGATCGATTCGTAAACATGCTGCTGCTTTGGGCCTTAGTAAGTCATCCATACATCGGATTATGAAAAAAAAACTTAAGTTCCATCCTTATAAGATGCAGTTGGTTCAATATTTAAAGCCTAACGATTACAGTTTGCGAAAAACATATGCCGAAACAATGCTACAGCGATTTCGCACTATTCGGACACTTGGTAACATAATTTTTAGTGATGAGGCTCATTTTCATCTGCAAGGCTATGTGAATAAGCAAAATTTTAGATATTGGGCTCCAGGAAACCCACATGAGAAACATGAACAACAACTTCACAGCCCAAAGGTGACAGTGTGGTGCGGAATGTCTATGAACGGAATTATCGGGCCATATTTTTTTGAAAATAATGGTCGCTCAGTAACTGTGACATCTCAACGTTACTGCAACATGATTGAAATATTTTTGAACCCAGCATTGCAGAACCATCCAGGATACAATAGAAGAACCTGGTTTCAGCAAGATGGCGCGACAGCTCACACGGCAAGGGCGTCTTTAGAGACTGCGAGGCAAATTTTCGGAACAAAAATTATCTCAAAGTTTGGAACCATCCCGTACCCACCAAGGTCGCCTGACCTCACGCCCTTGGATTTCTTTTTGTGGGGCTTCTTGAAATCTAAAGTATACGACCCGCCGCCAAGGAATTTGAGTCAACTCAAAAGGAATATCCATACTCAAATAAACCAAATCACGTCAGAAACGTGCAAGAAAGTTTTTCTCGCGATGAAGCGTGCGTTGGAGGAGACTGTACGAGCAGATGGGCGCCATCTCGACAGCATCATTTTTAAAACTTAAAATCCGCATGATTTCTTTATTCATTTCTATCATTAAAAGTTTTCTATAATCATAGATTTTTTTTTCATTAATTTTTTAAGTTTGAAATTTCCCATGGGACACCCTGTATATCGTTTTATGAAGAGTAAACTTATTCGTCGCGTTCACTGTTTTTAAGTAATGCATAAAACGTCGTGGTGGCGTCGAGGCTCCTAGGACCGCGCGGTCGTAGGCGGTCGCCGACACCTTAACAAAATGACCTATTCGCAAATCGTCCTATGAGCAAATCGTCCTATAAACAAAAGAACGGAATTGGTACAGTCATACCTCACATAAATATGAGATTTTAGGAATAATCGTATGTGTCATCTGCTAGAGACAACAAACTTTAAAAACTAAAACTTACTTTAATAAAAACCGGCCAAGTGCGTGTTGGAGGACGCACCATGTAGGGTTTCCTAGTTGGAAGTTGGAAGTTGTAACAATAAACTCATTTTATAAATCAAACAGAGATAGTAGTTCACAGAAATGTTTATTTATTTAAATGTACAATCCAGTTTCATACTTCCGCGTCCATAATTTAACAAACAAACAAAAAAAAACAAACATGGTCCCTATACCTACAGGCAAATTAAAAACACACTATTTTTGAATTAAAAAAAAATAAGTCTCGGAGTATAGACAGGCTGTTTGGCGCAAAACAAACAAGATGAACATTATGTAGTGCACATGCCGAAAAATTGTTGGACTATGTGCGGAGTTTATACAGCAATCCTAGGACGCGATCTCAGAGCAAATTCATTCTCAAAATCACCCAGAGCGGATGGATGAATTTGTTAAATATTTTGATAAGCGGTGGATAAAAATGTCCCCAGAAACAATTAGTTGTGCCGGAGAACGACACCGGACCAACAACAGTTTAGAAGGATGGAATCGTCGTTTCAACTCGAGGGTCAAAGGAAATACAACATTAGCCGCTTTCATTTATGCTCTCCGTAAAGAAGCAAAATGGCAAGATTTTAAAATTAATAGAATCTGAGAGAACCACGGCGAAGAGACAAAATGGTCTTTGAAAAAAAATATAATTGAGAACTAGTACAGTTAAACCAAAAGCAAATACATAGATCCTTTCGAATTCTTAACAAAAATTACCCATTTACGGAGAATAATATTTCATGATCCATAAAATTCAGGTACAATGTTTGTAGTTTCATCACTACTACCAATATCCAAATGAACTGTGAAGAGTTGATAGAATGGACGAGGAACCTCAAATGTTCCGTCTCCAAAATATTGGGCTCTTGGGGATTTATATTTTAGTTTGTTTACGCACGTAGGTGTAGAAAATATTAAAATTTTGCCATTGTTGTTCCCATCCGCGCATTGTAAAAAATTATCTGCCAAAATTCCTGGAACTATAACGTCATTTAGATTGTTGTTGCCGAGGAATTTTCGGCGTGCACGATACAGAGTATCTTTCTTTGCAATAAAATCCGTTATAATTGTTAAACTATTATGCTTCGAAAATTCATTTTCGTAAATTTTTTGCACAGGAGTCAATTTCTTGCAGACTTTGTCTTTGCAGTCTTCCATTATATAGTCAATTTCATTTCTTATAAAATTATCTCTGCATGAGTGTGGTTTACTGGCCAAAACTATGGTTTTTTCCGCGTTGAGACTTATGCTGTCGCTGCATGAGTCTCGATTCGCACACCGCCAGTTACTGGTGCCGTTCTTATTTCCTAACTTGAAATTGTACCGATGTCCGGCATGCAGAAAAACAGGTTTACCTTTTTGGGAGGCGATAAATTTAAGCTCTTTAATTTTTGGTGGTGATGCACTTGTCCCTTCTTTTTCCATTTTAATTTAATTTACTTCAGATATTTCGTAGGATCAATTTTTCCTGTAATAGACACAAATTAGACATACCTATCTATCTATTGACATTGTCATAAGTAGCAATAAAATTGACAGCTAAAATATTTTTTAAAGGTGCCAATGCTTTAGTTTTTCTTTATTTTTAAATTCAATGGCACCTAAGAAATTAATCCTTACGGCTCGATCATCAGACCCTGAACACCACCTAGTGTCAAAACACTTGTTAATACATAACCAATGAGTCCAAACCCGATGGTGCTATCTTGTTTGATTGAGGAGTTCCTATGCCCAACTTCCGGCTCCATCATCAGACCAGCTCCATGGTATCATTTTTTCAAAATGTCTCGGTAGTTGTATAATTATGTCAAGTTTCAGCTCAATCGAATGCCAGAAACTGCTTGAAAAATTGATGACAAAAGGAGTAACCGGAAACACATACGAACAGAGCAAGCTAATATAAAGCTTGTAAAAAAGATGGAAACAAGATGACCTGTTTCTATCTCCAATACCACTTAATACTATAAACAATTTCATATATTCGGAGGCATCTTCATAAATTTAACAATTTAGGACTGTTGATGTTACAAGTAGGACGTTCTGCTAATAGGACCATTTGCTCATAGGACGATTTGCGAATAGGACGTTTTGCTAAAGTGTCGTATTGATAATAGGTCGTTCAGCTAATAGGACCATTTGCTTTTAGGACGTTTCGATACGGAGGGAAATATTTATGGTTAAACAGTCGCTAATAATTACTTAACTTTAGCAACGTTTACTCGTATAAATAATGCCCATAGCCTAAAGGCTACATCGTTTACTCATATAAACCATGACATTTTTCAATTGCAGGTGTTTTGTGAAAAAATCGACTTCGCTAGACGATCAATCTGCTTTTCTGAACTTGCGAAGATGCCAGCCGGTTTGAGTTCGTGTTGCTTATTAGTAAGAAAACCCTAAATTTGAGGTAAAATCAAATGTGTGTAATAGCTTGTTTACATTAATCGATACCAACCACTGGTCATGATTTTTGTGAGCGTATCTTGCAGTTAACAAAATCAAAGGACATAAACGGAAAAGCGAAGACTATAAAATCTTCTGCTTCACCATTAAACGATACCAATAAGGGCTTAGCCCGGTTATCATAACAGACAGCATTTTATATTATTATAATTCGCCAGTTATTGACTAATGTTAATAAGCTATTTATGTACCGTATATTAAACGGCAATGTGTGTTCAACAATAAAACCAATGTTTACTACTATGTAAAAATGTCTGTTAAGAAACATGTTATTCCAATATTTTTTTAATGAAGGCTGCGCTAGTTTGCATATTTTCCATACAAACGTTGTAGTTAAGCATTATATCGATTTATCTCGCCTGTATGTAAGTGGAATTTTAAAATAAAAAGTAATGTGGCTCGAAAGCTCCGCATTTCAACACTAATTGAACGCAATAACTTTCGGAGTATTTAAAATCTCCAAAATAAAATTCGTACAGACATACATAGTTTAACTAATCAATAGCGCAAATAACTTTATTTTGAATTCTTCACTTAGGTACAGTCGCGGATTTTAATTGATGAGCCACCTTCAAACTTTTCAATTTTGCAGTTTCATACATTCACGAGATTACACGATTAAACACGAACAAAACCTACTCTCGTAAACAAGATGACAAATAAATTACTTTTAATCGGAAATAGTCTTATCCATAGAGGTTGACTAATAAGTTCTCAATTGTAAAAATAAATACAATCTATTTGATACCGACCTCTTTTGAATCATAGCTCATTAACTCGATAATTCTGAAAACCTAACTGAAGACAGTGACAGTTGAAATATCGATGGCAGAGACGTTACTTTCGAACTTGTCGAAATGACTATTAATATTTCTCCGTACGCTAACGTTACTATCGCAACAGCTTGATAGGTTACTGTTGCTAGACCTGCAATTGGTTGACTTTGGGTAGTCACTCTGCTGTCAAGTTTGTCAAGGTGGCTCATCAATTAAAGTCCGTGAATGTACTTTACTACTTTTAACAACTTTATTTTCCATTATGTAGTTTTTTGAAAATAGCACCAATGTCTGTTCATTACGATTTTCGGTATAAATCTCCGTGCTTTTCGCTTACTCACACGACATTGGGCGAGGCATCATGCGTTTTAGCCACGAACGAGTTCGATTCTTTGACTAGCGCAGCTTTAACTCTGTTGTATTTTTGACTATTAGATTTTATGTTAATTGTTATCTGTTACATGTAATTTGATGAGTTATGTATGTCCCAGGCGTTAAAAATTACTTCGTAGGTAGTCTTTGAGCTGACTTTCAGAAAATAGAAAACATTCCAATACTTTGCTAATTTGAATATTAATTATTATAAGTCGCTTCTTTTCTGCGTTCTTTGGGAAAATAATGAAAGTTACTTAACGGCCAATTCGTTTTAGATTTTTAATTTACGAGCGGCCTTTTCCTGACTATACAACGTGTAACAGAATAAGCGCAAGACCTGAAAGTAGTTTGCTCAGAATCGGCTTCTGAATCGATTTCCATCATTATTTATATGTGTTAATTTTTCATGAAAAAATCTTTTCTTTAACTGAAATTAGAACCACCGCGTCTTAACAAGGTAATAAGATATTTTATTTAAGGAAATTTAAGCCTGATCTCAAAGGAATAAAGCCTATTCAAATGCATAACCAAATTTGTAATACGCTCATAGCTATCCTATGTGTAGTGCGGGGTAAATAAAATAGTTAATTGAAGGAAGCTTAATCCTTATTGCAAAGCAATACGTCTAATTTAAATGCAAAACCTAATTTGTTGTTCGGTCATAGCTTTCTTTACACACACATACACATTGCTTTTTATTACGTTTGAGCTAGTTGTGTTAAAAAAAATATTTAATTTAACGAAATTTAGACCTAATCCCAAAGTAATAAAGCTTTTTTAAGTGCACGACCGAATGTAGTCTTTCACATTCTAAGAAATAACAAAATATTAGGAATTTTGTGGTTCGTTTTTTGCAAATGGAAGATTAATGTGAAAGAGGGAGATGCATTAATTTGTCGACTTACCCCTTTGACGTTTGATATGCCGCCGCAAGCGCCGTCACCGCCCGCGGTGCGCCCGCTCACAAGGGTAGTTATTCGCCGGCAGCGAGCGACAAGTGTTCCCGAATGTCAATTGTTTACGTGCGCGATGGCATTCCAGTACACCAATATTCAGTACACGGAGATGTTGAGGACACTGGCTCGTTGTTACGATAATGTCGAGTTAGCGTGTTGAGAGTTCAACGCTAGATATGGTACCAGAGCAGTGAGCGCCAGGACAATGTTAAGTGCAACTCAGCGTCTAAGGGACTCCGGTACCTTTCGTCCTAACACGGCCATAGATAGAGGGGCGAATGTGCGCACTAATTTCTTCTTTCTTTCTTTCTAAATAAACTAAATTTGCATCGAGCAAGGCGGTGGACATTTCGAAAGTGTATTAAAAAGGAGACGAAGAAAAATAGTGAGATAGTGTAGTGTAAATACATAGTTCAGTTCTGTAAGTACCTTCATGTTTACCAATTTTAATTACTGTAAATATTATGATTCAAATCTTTTAAACACGCAGACTTTGAATATGATATCGCGACAGTTGGGTAGGTACGCATCAGAGATAATAAGTGAGTCGGGCGGCCGCCAAAAAGACCACCCTATCACGTTTACTGATAGATCGTAGACGGCCGAAAAGTTGCTTGATTTAAAAATGCTTCATTCGGCATTTTTCTTTTTTCATCTTAGAATTAAGTAAACAAAATTATTCAAAGCCTACAGTCCAAAGCCTGTGAAAATGTGATGGAAAGATGAAATCATAATTTTACTAGTAATGTGCGGTCATTGAACTAACGTACATACCTAATGCATACGCTTACTTGTAGTACCTACCAACCTAGCCAGCTGGCAGGCACACGCATGCGTGCGGCGCGCTATTAGTGTGCGTGGAGATCGAGTAGTGTGCTCAAACGTTTCATGTTTAGTCAGGAAGTCTATTTTGTAAAAAAATACTAGGTGTGGTTTAATTAAATTAAATTACAGATATTATTTTAGTCTTATAATTTAATATTCTATTTGGGGTGTATGAGCTCTTGCGTTTATTCCGTTACACGTTGTATAAATAATTAAAGACATTATTTTATAATTGGTTTTACCACCCGGTTGTCCCGATTTATTTGATGTATTGACATTTCTAGAATCCTTTACAAACAATGCCCTTTACAAACTCGGTCAATCGCACTTGAAACTACTGTGTGTGAAAAAACGCGCGTTTAAAGAAGGGGAATGAAAAGCCTATGACGAAGCAAGCGCGTATGCGGTGCTGGGCTTTCCCGCCTGCAATCCTGTACGCTTTAAAGCACTGGTGAAAGAGCGTACCTGTAAAGAGGGCAAATTATGTATATTTTAATCATGGAAAAGTTATGACCTACTTGCATATTCCCTAATACGTAATGCTCACGATACTACACGCGAAATTAATATGAATCTGCTAATCTATTGATTCGAAACGCAACATATGAAATAACGCACGACACACCACAACACTACAAGAATGCCGGCTACAGACGATGTCAACAAAAATTTGAGAAATAGCATCTCTTACTGAAAGACAGCTCGAGAATAGGACGTTGACTTAATAACTTAGTTAGAGATGTCAATTTAGCTATGCCTTGAACTTCGCCATCTTTATAATTTATGGGCCTTACCACAAAATCTTAGACAATCGTTCAACGCGTGTCTAATGTGAGTTTTATGTCTAACTCCATACATTAATTTCTTGTTTATAAGGTGTTTAGGCAAAACAACTGATAAACACGGTTTGTGGTAATAAGGTATACGTTCTGAGGGCCTAGACAAGTGACAATCGCGTCGAAAGCGTTTTGTATTTCTACAATGACTTTCAACAGGATTGACATAAAGCTTTTCGATAGCTTATGCCAGTCCTATATATTTTTGCCTTTTCCATAATTGCTATCGCTGATAGAATGTCACTTTGTCAAGGGCCTCTGATTTGTTAACTATACAGGTTGAAAGTTAAAGGTGGTGCAGTGGCAAGTTGGGATCAATATATTTGCCCGCTTTATCTTTCCACTCTATTATAAGTTTTTAGGCGAACTAGAATTGACACCTTTAGTATAAATGTCAGTCCTTGTCCTTCTTGATTTATTAGAGAGAAAAAGATGGAAATAGTCTAAATTAAGTTTAGATTGTGCACAAATTAAATCTGATTCAACACCAATGGTAACTTTTGATTACATTCGTACAGCTATGTCAGCAGCGTTCAGTGTTCTAGATTTATATTCATAATCTAACGCATTTCACAATTTTTTTTTCCATTGTTCCTTCCCATATCTATATTCCTTGTTGATAAACGAACATTAAATATTATGTAAGTGGAAATGGTACGGTCGAGCGTACATTTGTGGTGAAAATTTGACATTGACAGCCGGCGCCTCTATGTCGTAGCAGTTAGAGTGCGTTCAATCAAATAGTTCCTTGGAATCCACTGTTAAATTAGGAAAAAACGGACCTATTAGGTTTTACCGTAGTGGCGTAGTGTATTCGTATTGGCCCTACAACAGTATAGCCAACCATACGGCATAGTAGGAACTATTTGATGAAACGCAATTAAACGCACTATAGGGCGATTTAAGTAGTGCGAGTGTAACCTTTATGTGCGATTTACTGTTCCTGGCCAACGTGGGCAACAGTCGAATAAAATGCTAACATTTTGCGAGTACACATAGTTAAATAATTTAAAAAAAAAACTGTGCCAAATGTTTTAGTTAGATAATGAATGTCTGCTGGTTATAAACTGATCCAATAAAATACAGATGTTTAGCGACACCTGTGGGTTAATTGCATAACACACGATGGCAAAACCTATCATTTTTACAGTTCAACAACATGAATTGCGATATTTATGTGGCTGAGCAGACGAATTTTTCAAACATTAAGCAATTTCCTTCAAAATCTTTCGGATATATTCTGACAATAGTAGGTACTTTTTCAATAAAATTATTATGTTTTTGAAGTGAAAACTTCTTTAGGCGCGTTGAGCACTTTTTGGGTGAACAAAAACCATGGAACTCGCATCATCGTCACGCTTGAAATGATTTGTTTTTTTAGCGCCATCTACCGTCTACCATTAAATTACGTTGAGGTTACGCATTGTTGCTTAGTTTTCATTTCTATCGGCAGTCCCCAAAGACTACCCTGCATTTTATATGAATGTTAATTACTGGCATTTACCTCTTACGGTACTGGTTCTGGTTTTGTTGGTGCGCAACAGAATCAGGAGCATTATGGTACAAAGTGAGCCTAGTTTCTTTGTTTTATTAGTTGGTTAAATTTCAAGCATTCCCTGAACATTAAGTATTATTAATATAGATTTATTATATGTATAGATATGTACTTACGTGTACCTAAATTATTTTATCACTGACTGTATTATATTAATTGAATTGTTATGTATAAAGTATGTTATTATTCACCCTTTTATACCTATTTGATAATATTATGTAACTTATTTATAAAACATAATTAGTACCTAATTATTATTATTTGTTTTTACATAGGTAGCGCTAAGTAAGAAACATACTCAATTGTATCTTTGCTTTAGTCTGTCATTCCAACAGCGATGTGCTAAGATGTGTAGCGAGAAATGTATGATATAAACCAATAGGATGGTTTGATTTTCATAGGTAAGCTTAGCTCGGGTGAAGCTAATGTGTTTTGCATAGGGACTTGCTGAAGCGTGAGATGCTTGATAGGGTTGCGTGAGTTATGTGGCTATGTCAAGTACGAAGCAGAGCTGAGTAAACAACGTAACCTATACGCAATAAGCACGGAGCACGGAACTACCGCGTGTATAAAGCACATCTTTCTCACCCACTCCGCTACGAAAATAGACGTATTACGCAGCTTAGCTTTAACCTCGCTGTTTAACTACATCGCATATCTCTAGTGGAAAGGTAGCCTTAAGTACTCATGTAACTAATATATGCTTTTTGGCTTCATCATTATCGTTACCCTGTTTATTAAAATAGTCATCGTACTTTCCTGAGGTTAAATGTTATTGAACAAATATATGTTACTATGAATGTCCGGAGCGTACTATCTCTTTAGATTCTCTGGTGTCTGTTAACAACTGCCAAGCTAGCTGGTGAATGACCGTAATTTGTTCTTTTCATGACGATTTCGTTCATTCACCATTGAATGATAACATACACCATGAGCGACGACTGATTTAGAAAAAAGTTATCAGCAGAAGCAGAAGTTATTGGTAGTTAATGGGTAGTTATGGGTACAATCGTAAATAATATTTTTTTTTTAATTGCGGCGCCTCGGCCTTGTTTAAAGACAGATGTGACTGTTTCGTTTTCCAAACTAACACTGGCGTTTGTTAACATTTACATATTTTGTAAAGTGCTGTATCTAAGATTCTCGGAATTGCCTTGGTGTATAGGATTAGGTATTCGTCGGAGTTTGTAGGATTCAAATAAATGATGTAGGATTCAAATAATGAAATTGGTGATAGTCGACATAGAACGGTGCACCTTAATAACATTCACAGTAACCTGCATAATATATATATACCTACCTTATAAAGTAGAAAATATATAACTATTATAACTAATGTTTGTCTATCCATGTTTTATATAATGTAAGATAATCGTGATACACAGCCGTATTTACTTACTAACATGTACACTTTCGGTATTTCCCTTAATTTGTATTGTGTATTAAAATGGCTTTGATAAAGGATGTAAAAATACCCTAATTGAACCAAAAGTCACATTATTCTTCGCTAAATTGAGACTTATTTTGCATTGTGCCTTGGATACTGCTGGTTATGATTAGGGCTAGCAATATCCGTTCATTTTTACTATCCGGATAATACGGATATTAAAATTTTAGTATCCTGAGTATCCGGATAATGCGGATAATACGGATATTTTTTGGTTGTTATTATAAATAAAACTAATAAGCTTGTAACACGTTTTGATCAGTCTCTCAAGCAAAATCACAGAGAAATAATAAACTATACCAATATTTGAACTAACAATCACATAAAGAAACTAGTTCACTTTCTAAAATTTAATAAAATAAAACCCCGATACCGCACAAATAATTTGTATCTATTCTTCTCATACTAAAAACAATTTGAATTAAAAATTAGATCTTACATTTATCACAAATCACAACATCCCAATCAACTGAACCGATTTAAAACAATCATTAAATAAAATTATCACTTTTCCTGGCAAATAAGCTCAATTATTACACAACAATTGTATAAATCAAATACGTATACGTGAGGACCTAATGGCTGCGTGAGCGAACGGTATTCGCGTGGCTGAGTTTTGGGCCAAACAAATTTAACCACACTCGATTTTTTGCCATCGACACGCTAAGAAGAAGAAGAATCAAATATAATAAAACAAAAATGAACAAAATATCTCAAAATAATCAAATACCCTTTTTAATATAATATTACGTAATTCTTATTTTATTTTTTTCCAAATTCTGATAATATGATCTCTATAAGCCTAAACTATCTAATTAATCTTCTTTCATAGAAGTTCTTATATGGTTAATAAATATAAATATCCTGTAGCAGAGAACACTCTTTCTGCTTCAATGCTGGTTGGTAGTATTGATAAAAGTAGATTGTAAGCCCTTTCTAAATTCCTGCTTCTTTGACCATTCTCATCAAATAGTGCCATCTCTACTCGAATTTTGGTGTCTAAATCATTTGTTTAAGTCGGTCGCTGCGCAGAAGATAGCTGACTCATAAACCGGATGATTTCTTTTCGTATTTGTATTTTAATTGATACGTTTACAGTTGAAGAAGAGCAACTTTCTGAAGTTATGACTGTTTGATCTGGTTTTTGTGTGTCAAAAAATGGAGAAGGGCAGTGCGTACAAATAATACAATACAATATTGAAAATGCTTGCAGTATAGCTGTGAGTTTAACATAAAGTTAACAAGTGGTCAACGTTGTTATGATCTCTGTGACTAAATTGACTTATTGTGATTTGTGAAGTGAATAAATAATTTCAAGAGTGATAAACTATATTAAAATAATAAATAACGTAATAACAGTTACGTACTTTACAGATGACAGCTTTTTATTTAATATTTAAAAGAGAAATACAACTATCCGTAATATCCGAAAAATCCGGATGGTGATGCAAATAAAATCCGGATTTGAAAATCGGCGGATATCCGGATAATATGGATATCCGGATATCCGGATTGCAAGCCCTAGTTATGATGGAGATATTGCACTTGAAAATGACATTTCTTAAGAGATAGTTACGAAAAAAAAAACATTTGAAATGTGGAAATAAACTTATAATTTTTGTCACGTCGCCTAACCTTTTCAAATACGTAGGTACAGTCTGAGGCGTGCGTTACATTACACGCTGCAGTTGCCAGCTGTTTTTGTTGAATCTTTATAAATACAATAAAACACTTAATATCTTTATATACATAATTCTTCTGTACGTGTGTTTGTCACCTAATTCCTCCTAAACGGCTGGACCGATGTGGATGAAATATTTTCTGTATATTTGAGTGGGTCCCTGGATGGTTTGAAAATACAATTGAACCCGGTAGGTGGCGCTGTTTGGGCACGACGTCTGCCGGGTGGGTCCGCTAGTATAGGTACATATAAAAACTAAAAAAGTTGCTTTTCGAATTTCTTGTCAGTCTGTGTACGCTTATTTCTTTTAATACTATGTATTTTGGTCGGGTTTTCACCACCATTAAGAGAATGTATTATATGTAATAAACATTAATATTAAACAAAGATATAGTTCTTGGGCACCCGTGCGAAGCAGGGCGGGCCGCTTGTACATACCTTTACACAGTTGTCATAGGTTTCAGCTGTCCTAAGGGTCTTTTTACACTCAATATTATTGTTCATTGTTACAGTTAACTTAACTCATTAAAATCTTTATCGACGTTTGTTATATCTTAGATTTATAAGTACGTTTTTGTATTTATTAATTTATTACTCATGCACAATTTTAATATTTTAGCATAAACGTCATGCTATTTAATATAAGTATTTATTCATGTACCTATATTTTTGGTAGCATGTAACTATAGGGTTAGATAAAGGAAACAAAAACCGAACTGTCACATTGTAATAGTACAATGGCAACGATTCTCGCAATTTCTCCCGCTTGGGGGCGCTATTGTTGATGTAGACCTGTCAAATACTTTTCGTGGAACTATTTCGCGAGGATTTATTTATAGATAATTTTAAAATGGTCGATAAATACGGTAGCTGGACCGTAAATGAACTGAAAACTGAATTAAGGGGTAGAAATGTGAAATGTGCAAGAAGGAGCACTATTGTCGCTTCGCACACTGAAATTTATTTTCTGGGATATACTTCAAGTTGCAATATCTTTTCAAATGAGCCTTCGGTATTTTGATGAACATTGAACAACATTCTTGGAGTGCAATCTTCTGTTGGCTAGCTCTGCCCGTTGGATGACAGATTCTGTTTGAACTTTGGTCCATAAAATGCAATTATTTGATAAATAATGTTAGGCCTAATTATGTATTACAGACAACATTCGTGAGCAATTTATTAGACTACTAACTCGAACTAAGGTCTCGATCCCGTGGGAATATCGGGATAAAAACTATCCTATGTCCTATGCCAGGTCGTAGTCTACCCCTGTGCCAAATTAATTTCATCCAAATCTGTTCAGCCGTTTTGCCGTGAAAGCGTAACAAACAAACGAACTCACTTTCGCATTTATAATATTAGTTAGGATAAGTCTGCTAAATGTAAGTACCTAACAAAAAATATCAAAGATTTACGGTTTTCACTCAAAGGATCAGGGGCATTATATGATCGGATTTTAGAAAGTGATTTTTGCTTATGCGAGAATAGGTATAGTGTGGGTTCAAATATTTCTCGACGTGTTTTAACGAGTCACGGCCTTTTCCTCTTTATATCGCTTGGAAACGATGCCCTGTTGCTCTTGATGAGCAATGTGGCACGATACCTAATGAAGGCATTGTGTAATCCTTACGTGTGAATTTATGAATTGTATCCAAATTCAAACTAATAAACCTATGAAAACAATGTTTAGACAGGTCTACATTGAATGTCGCGCCAACTGGTGTAAATTTTAGAACTACTCAAATTATCCAGCCATTTGAGAGTTCTGTTTTTGTTTCCTCTGCGAGTTCTGGTTTAAAACGGATTCATTGTTTTGAACTTGATGCGCACAAAATGCTTAAAGCTTGTTATTTTGTTATTATTAGTCAATGCACGCTTGTCAGTGCATGATTAAGCACTGATTCTCTATTATTATTATTAACATAATATTGTTGGTATTAAACTAATTGTTTTGATTATGTGATCTGATATTATATTATTATGATAACCTACTTATTTACTGTCGGAACATTAATGTCAGTACTTGATTTTTTTATTACGTTTATTGTCGTTTTGTGACCTATGCGTTTAAAAACCTGGATAATAATACTATTTAGTTTCATCCAAGACGTTTTGGTTTAGCATACGAAATCAAAAAAAAAAATTGTGGGCAATCTCAATGCTTTACCTATATGTATTTGTGGGCAATCTCAATGTGGGCAATCTCAATACTTTACCTATATGTATCAGTGTTGTGTAATCCAATTAATTTAAATATGATTGCATGTTAGAAATGAAATAAACGACGTAAATTAACATTTATTTTGTTTAAGAATTGTTTCCCTGTACTGTGTATCATGACCTAAGGACACTGGGTCAATGAAAATCACCCATTAGGGTTAATGGCTGATTTAACAATAAAATAGGGCCGACATGATTATGTTTTTATTTGAGATAACACCTATATGTTTCTCACAGATGAAAGTTATTGAAGTCTGAGAGATTTTTCGAGGATTTTGTTTACCCATGTGTAAAATAGTACCTACCTACATTTTGTCAACATTCAGTGTCAACGCTTTAGACAAATGGACTCAAGACAGCCTGAAACCTGGTTGTGTTGAGTCGACTTGTATAGGTATAGCGTTTAGATCATTTTGGATATCTTGCCATTTAGGGCTACATGGGAACTTTCTTTTTTTCTGTATTAATTACCAGAAATCACATGAACAACGTATAGAAAATAATATAAAGAAATGCCTATAGTGTCGCGAGTCTGAGCTGTGGTGTGAAGGGCGCCGTCGTGTAAAGGTGTATTTAAACCAAAAGAACAAAGAGCTAGAGCTAGAACAAGAGCAATCTTTCTTAATCTTTTAGTGTAAACGAATGTTCGTTCAGTGTTTATACCAAAATATTAACGAGCAAGAATGAGAACCAAGAACTAGAACTAGAATGCACAGATGTTTAGATCAGCCGAACGCATGCTAATCGCTCATTTGTGTCAATTCTGTGGTTGGTAGTGCTTTGTTGCTTTTTGCTTTGTCGTGCTGCCAGAAGCGAGTCCATCTTTTTTTTTGCTTCTTCAACATTACATTCAAGTAGATTTGCAATTTCCTGCCAAGCATCTTGTTTGCGAGTTGTATTTTTATAGTGTTCAAAAGTCGGATCCCACAGACATCTGTAATTTTGGTAGGCTTCTATCATTAATAGACATTTTTCTTGAGACCAATCCATAATTAAATCGATAAGTATGGTACTCAAATCGCTAGAACACTAGAACGCTAGAACGCAGAAGTCTTCAATCTTCGACGGAAAGGAGGCAGACGCAGTTGAAGCCACGACGAATGGTGCCCGCTTCGTCTTCAGTTAGACCACTTTCGTGACCCCGTCTACGCCGGGATAGGTCTTCGTACCCGGCCCAGGGACCAGAGCAGAGGTGGCGTTGTTTTGTCCTTTATCAGGACTAAGGACTCCGGCTTCAATTCACCTCTGGAATGAAACCTTTTTGATTTGGCCTGCAGCAGAGAAGTGTATTCATTATGAAACCGTCGCCGGAATTGCTCCCTGATGTGCTGGATTCTCTTCCAGCACGTCGCAATGAATTTATACGTACGTATTTTTAATAAGCTGGTCAAGGTTTCGTGGGGTTTCATTGAGTTTAAGGATTAAGGCGATGTAAGAGGCTTGGCCAGCAAGCGTTATGAAACGCCGCCCCATAGTGCTGGATGGTTTGGATAGTATTCTACTGCTAACGGAAACCGAATTGGTTAAGCTTGAGTTTGTTTCCCGCTTAGATGTTGTGGGCTACCTCAAAGAGATATGTCATGCCTCAAAGAGCCGGTTGTGAGAAAGTTCATCGGGTGCTGCTCCTCAGTTGGTACAATTATGGATCCATTAGATCCGCAAGTAGCTCGTTTTTTCGAATCCCAACCTTTTGTTCTGTTTTAAAGCAGTGTGCCATAGGTTAATTATTAGAAAAAAGATAGATAGATTAATTATTAATATAACATACCTACTTAAATTCCTCGCATAGACTTTGATTACCCGATGTAAGCTGGAGCGGGCCGCTTGTATTTAAAGTAATACATGTAAATAGGTGGGTAGTAGCAGGTACTTAATTTAGGATGTGACCAATAATTTTAATGTCATGCGATAATAAAAATCTTAATGCTAGAAGGGTCACCGCGAGCCACATCCGAAAAATCCTGCATACATAATGATTAAATTCATTACGAGTCTTTGTACCCAACAAGCTATTGTGAATGTGCGCAAAGCGTGAGCGAGGGAGAAAAAAATCACAACCATCCAGGATTTTATTCGTAGCCGGTTATAAACAACACACACAATGAGTAGAATTCGAAGGAAACGAGTGCAAGATCCGTTTTTATTTTATGACAACTTGATATCAATATTTTAAAAAATCCCTCGCCAGCCTTCTCACTTGTAGCAGCTGGAGTGATAAATACATCGCAAGTTATGCCATACTTAGCTACGCATTGAACTAAGTAGTCCGAGTTACTGCTAAAGCTTTGGTTTCATAGGAAAGCGGTTCCATCATATAACGGTCGCCGGTCGTCATGAAAATCTGTAATTTTCACCAGTATTTGACATACGTGTAAAAAAATGCTCTGTATTTGGACAGCCGTTATTGTGTGACCGTTCACCGCTTTAGGGAATTTATTAGACCACGATTAACCAAACTTCAACTTAAAGCCCACTCTTGTAACTACTTACATCAACCATTGTTCTTGTCCAGTGTCAGATAAAAAAATCATGTGGTTGGTAGGTAGGTATGTTCTGCACCCGAAGGGTGTCAACGTCGTCTTTCTGCCGGTCTAGCACATCAAACCCAAGAGGATTCTCCCATAAGAAGCGCATGCAATACAACCCTCTCAAGTCTAAGCAATAAGTACGTTTCAAGTTCATCAGTGCACGAATTAAATTCTTCATCTTATTATAACCAGCTAACTATATACTATGGTGAATTTCTTTCGTTTTATCTTTAATTCATTTGCCATACTCGTCAATACGTCGCATTGTGTTTTCATCAGCTGTATAAATTGTTCATAAAATTCTTTTTATTCTTAACTAGCTGGTCGCCCCGGCTTCGCACGGGTAGCAAGTACATATCTACGGCGCACCTACCCTACCTACCTACCCTACCTACCTACCCTACCTACTTACCCTACCTACCATACCTACCTACCCTACCTACCTACCCTACCCTACCTACCTACCCTACCCTACCCTACCTACCTACCTACCTACCCTACCTACCTACCCTACCTACTTACCCTACCTACCATACCTACCTACCCTACCTACCTACCCTACCCTACCTACCTACCCTACCCTACCCTACCTACCTACCTACCTACCTACCCTACCCTACCTACCTATCTACCTACCCTACCTACCTACCTACCTACCCTACCCTACCTACCTACCTACCCTACCTACCTACCTACCTACCCTACCCTACCTACCTACCTACCTACCTACCTACCCTACCTACACCAACCTACCTATCTACCGAGATATTATCAAAAAACCCATTCTATACAGAATGTATGAGAAAACGATTTTTCTTCATATTTTTTTTTGTATAAAAAGTACGTAAACTACCTCCCTGCCAATTTTCAGCTAAATCGGTTCAGCCGTTCTTGAGTTATAAGTGGAGTAACTAACACGACTTTCTTTTATATATATAGATTTTTGTCCTCAAGAGTGTCGTTTGAATTAATTTTGAGCTTTTTGCAGAGAGGCTAGTCTTCCCTGCTTTGCCTGTATTGACGTTCTGGCTGTTGGCTTATTTTGTGAGGGGACTGCTGTAACCTGTAATAAAGAGACAAAGGATATTGACCAATTTGGACCAAATGCTGCCCAGCCATGGGAGTGCTTCCAAATGGGTCCTTGAATCAATTTATACATACAAAAAAACACGGTCCCAGGGTTAAAAAGTTATTGCCTTTATACGGAGCCGGCAGGTATCCATAGGAACTCCTCAACCTAACAAGACAGCACCATCGAGTTTGGATTCGTTGAATATGCATTGACAAGTGCTTTACACTAGGCAGTGTCCAGGGTCTGATGATTTTATTTATTTATTTTATTCTTTTCGGAAGGCTTACAGACAAATATCTTTATAATAATATCAATAATATAAAACTAAGTTGCTAATTACAAGCCCCCACAGATGAATACGACATGATTACTCTCTCATAGTCAAAGTTACTTTATAAGCAAATAAATGATGATGAAGATGATGGAGCCGGAAGGTGACTATAGGAACTCCTCAACCAAACAAGATAGCACAATAGTATTTGAACTCGCTGGTTTTGTCTTGATAAGTACCTAGTATAGCCCAAGGTTGCATCCAGGGTCTGGTGATGGAGCCGGAAGGTACCGATAGGAACTCCTCAACCAAACAAGACAGCACCGTCGTGTTTGGACTCGTTGAATATGCATTGACAAGTGCTTTACACTACAATGTAAATGATATGCATAAAAATGGAATAAGAATGAGTTTTTAAACATAATTACTGTTATTATTTAATCAAATGCGCCACCGGTTGGTTGGTATTCATCAATAAAAAATGCTCAACAAAAATTCGTTTTTCTCGAAACTCCTCGGATAGATTTTATTGAGCTTTAGTGTACAGACTAGTATAAGCCCAAGGAACATAATGCACTATGTGTCCATTCTGGGCAGCACTTGGTCCAACTCCCATATATGGATGGTCAATGTCCTTTACATCATGCTTATTGTTTTTTTTTTTAATACCTTTTTTACCCGGACTGCCAACGCCAAGGAAGCAGTGGCGGTACTGCCCTAGAAGCTGAGAAGCCCGGCTTGCCTTCAAACCTGAGCAAATCAATTAAAAAAAAAAAAAACTACTCCTATAAATATAAACTTCCAAGTCAATCTTTCATGTCGCCAGAATTGATAAGAATAATAACATAAAAACTTCGGGCTGCACCAGCCGCGCGCTATAAGTACAAGCTACGTACGTACGTTGCTAGCTTTACATAATCAAACGATGCACCGTTGCCAAACTGCCACAGTTGCGATCTCGCTCTAACACTATAGCGTTAGCCGAGATCGCATCCATGAATGAAAACGTCAATTCTGTAGTACATTGCATCTTTCTCGCTCACACTCGCTTGCGGCAACGGTGCAGAAGCCAGCTTCTAGACCTCTCACTTTTTGCATACAAAATGCGTAATTTGTTGATATTATCAACTATTAGAATGTACTTATTTTGCAAAATGTTCTAATATTTAAGCCCAGCTTTTGAGGTTTTATGAATGGAACGAATCGTATGTTTGAATCGATGCGCGCGACGCTGCGCAGAGCGTGCATTTTTAAAGAATGATACAATTTCAATCAAATTAGTTTAAATTTGTTTTGAGCGGTTACTGGCGCGTCTTTTTTGCTTTGATAATTTTTTCATTTTCTGTGAATTTAAGTGTTGTGGTTAGTTTTTGCTGTGATTACCTTTGTTCTGAAGTGATTAAGAGATTTTTAACATTAAAATGAATTCGGAAACGCATGCAATTGTTCCTTGTGAAGGATTAAAGTGTGTGCAATTTTTACTCGGAAAGGTAAATACTTTGAGTTTTACAGAAAAATATAATCTCATTACTTCACCTAAACCTACCCCTGATTTGAGTATTTCTCAGAAATGTAAATCACACAATAGTAATTTTAGTCGTCATACGGTCATAATTCAAAAATCACAAGTCGATGTTGGTTATTCTAGTAATAAAATAAAGGAGTTTCAGTTATGGTTGCATGAACAATTCCTTCCAAAATTCAACGAAATTTATGAAGGTGCATTGTTAAATAATTCAGCTCCTCGTTTAAGGCGTAACGTCAGTTGCGCTCGGACAGAATACAAACGTATCTATGTCCAAGTAATTGATAACATATCTTCCGAAATTAATGAAAGATATTCAGAAATATTTAAATTACAGTTTTTCCAATTGCTTAATAACAAACTTTTTGATAAATATATGAAAGTTTTTCCGACAGCAGCATTAGATTCGTTATCAAGCATTTATGCAAACTATTTTGACATCCCATCTTTAAAGACTCAGTTGTTAAGTTTATATTCATCACCTGAACTAAAAGAGCGCAATATTTTCACTTTAATTGATTTCATACATGAAAATTGCCTCCAGGATGCCTTTCCCGAACTTTTAAAGTTAGCCTATTTAATTGTCACCATTCCTGCGACAAGTTGTTCCGCGGAACGTGCTTTTTCATCTTTAAAACGCATTCACACATATTTAAGAAATACTCAAGGACAAGAGCGGCTTTCCGAATTATCGATAATTGCAATAGAAAAACAGCTGTTGGTAGAACTAAAACGTTCACCAACTTTTTACGCTGATGTAATTAAATCATTTTTACAGAAAGATAGACGTTTTGATTTAGAATACAGAAAGTAATTTTTATATTTTGTAAGGTCCACATAATTAATTGTACTTACAAATCAAAGTAGGCGCCACGCCAGGATCATGCTCTCTAACGAATTGACAACAAACGGCTTTTATCAAAGCCACTGAAGGTATGTCATTGCTGATTGTGTCTGTAAATCTAATCTATCTAGTAATACCATGCCTTCCGTGTGCTTTGACGTTTGTCATCTGTCTGCGGTAAAGAAGCGAAGAATGAAAAGTTATGCTGCTCCCATTGTGAGTAATTATAAATAGTATCAACATCGTAAACAATGTGTAGTTAGAAATTACAAATCTAATAGCTGGATTCATTGTAATATTTTGCCCATAGAGACTGTTGCGACTTTGCGAGCGAGTGAAACATGAATTACTTAACTCTGTTGTGCCAATAATGTTTTTTTTTTTTTTAATCTGTGGCGGCTTGCCTTAATTTTCACCCCTAGGCCCGCCACTGCAAGGAAGGGTTATTTTTTTTTTAACTCTGTCATCATCATCTGTACCTACCTTCAGCAATGAGCACTTCTTGCTCGGCTTCTCTTACTTCAGGCACAACTTCTGAAACTAGGTATAGCAACAGAAGTTTGCCTGCACATTCAGTTACAGCTTCTGTTGGTATTTGGTACTGGAGAGGTTATGTCTACGCTTGCTGCTCCAGGTGTGGCTAACCTTCCTTAACCTTAACCTGTAGGCCTAACTTATTTACGCAAATAAATGACTTGGATTTTTTGTCAAGTACCTATGTTATATTTTTGTAAGCGGTGTTATCATTTTGGACGCATGATAGGTGCTAGTTACTATGGCACATGTTTGTATTACACAGTAAATGCAGATAATTGCTATAAATAGGTAATATCCCTGCTACTGATAAATCGATTATAGTGGGTGACAGCTCCATTTTTGCGTTACATTTGGACTCGGAGCGTTTTTCTCCTACGGATATCGCCTCCCTTTTTCATCATCAATCACCTCATCATCTTGGCCAGAATGTTCCGGGCATATCTAGAAAGTAATAAACACTGCAGACCCACCGTACCTGTGGTGGCACGGTGGGTATCTTAAAGTAAATAATTTGTGCATCATGCTTCTAGACCCAGCGGATAAGACGGAACGTTGTCTGTCAGTAATTTGAATGAATTGAAGAATTAAAGATTTTTATGATTTATATTAAGTAGATAGGTTTGCATGTGAGTAAGTATATTTTGTTATTGTATGTTTTAATTAAGTACCAAATTTTTGTAAGTACTGTAATAAGATGTTGCGAAAAATAAAGATTTCACATGCATTAAGCATCGTGTGTCGTAGTCTGTCACGTCATAAGCAACGTGACGTATATTTTCTGCGATATCATATCGTTTACCTATTACCGTGCCTCCGTGTCACGGTAATAGGTACACTTTCCGAGCGTGAAGCTTTCAAGTATTAATGAGGTGTGGCCCAAAAGCGGGCTGTCTGCGTTTGACGCGCATCTTGCCACTCTTGATACCTAATGAACCTCGTTAGGCCGTCACAGAAAACCTCAATGCGCTGACGGTTTTCAGTATGTTGACCGGGGTTATTACACACTTATTAAGCTAGTTCTAAATGGTATGTATTTATTCGTACCCCAAACCCCAAATTATTCACATTTTGTCCTAAAAATATTAATGTAGTTACACTCTAATATATTAAATGAGCCTCTTTCTGGTGTAAATGTGCCATTGCCCCGCAAGGACCCCCAAAATTTGCGTTTTAGGTATCCACCAATGCAATGTACTCACCTCTAGGAGTATATATATGTACGTGATTCTTTTTCAATGTAGCTACCTCTATCCTTTTGAAGAAATATGCAAAAGGGGACTGGACGAGTAAATAAGGTTAAGGTAAGCGTTATATTTTTTTAAATTGTATATAGGCACCTGGACAAGATAGGGTAAAAAATAAAACAATAGTTAAACGTAATTCGAAGCAATGGTTTTAATGACCTTTTTCTTGGGTTATTTCTTTGTAATATTTCCTCTTACTATTCACTGTTTTGGAAATTGTTTCCAATTTGGAAATATGTGGAATAATGTGGAAACGAATTATATATTTTTCAATGATGCATCGTATCATACTTATTTTATGCCAGCATAATTGAATGAACATTTTTAATTAACCTGCAATGTTACGTTTCGCGTCACTTGAATTACTTACCCAATAAACGGGGATAATGGTGACGCATACTACTAGCAACACTTGTTAAGATTTTGTGTTCCAAGCTATCATAATTTTGATTTATTCAAATTATGGATTTTTATCTAGTTTTATGTATCTTTACGTATGAAACGTGATTTCATCTTGGTTTTTTATTTTTTGAAGAATCGTTTTGGTACTCTTTCACCACCACAAGTCGGCATATTTGCGATAAAATAATTTAATTCGTTTCAACGTCATGCTTCATTGACAAATTAGCTGTAACTAATCAGTTTGGTGTTGTTTGGTTGTAAATGTGTGCGTGTGAGCGTGTATGCACAGAGCGAGGTGTAATTTCGCATGCTTCAATTTATTGTTCGCAGCGCTCTGTCTAGATTTTTATTTGGTCTGAGATGGCATGTACAAAATTCCTGAATTATGTGCAGGAATAGGTACAATCGTTACAAATAAATTACGATTCTGCTGTAGGTACTTTAAAAGATAAATTGGATCTAAAATATCATACATTAAAACTTATCGGGTGACCATGATTCCACGTAAAAATGGATAAAAAAAATGCTGCATAACTTGAGTAAATCTTTAAAAAACATTTTTTTAATTTATTTTTTAAATAAACAGATTAAGTAATTACATTTCACAAATTAGATACGTTTACTTATGGAATAATCGTAGAAAACTATAACTATGTTTCACACTACTAACTATGTGTAACACTACAGAGCTTAAAAGGCTTAAAAAATCATAAATACGTTTCCAACAAATCACATTGATTGAACCTTACATTACATTACAATAATATTAATTATATGGATTAATCACAGGCAACTAATTTAACCCACTTTTAAAACAGATTGTGTTTCAAGCAACTATGATAATTAGAATATTGTTCGTTTCATGCTTGAACTTATGTTATCATAAAATCACAATTTTTTTTTAGTAAAGTTTTAAACTCCTGATACTGAAATTTTATGTTGCCTATGGAATAATCATAGAAAAACTAGTATTATCCATAAATTAACTTGTTAAAAGTACTCACAGATTATGTTACAACGGTATTGATTTTGTATTAAACATTTCACGGTTTCATGAGTAAATTTTTAGCAACTAGGCTTTACTAGATTCTTAAAAATTAATGTCCAAATCCGGCTTGATCCTGAAGGTGAGATGGCAATTGCTTCACTGATATTACCAGAGCCGCCACTCATAAGATCATAGTCAGCGAACTCCGACGTGAAAGCGGGATATTCGTAAAGGTTATTATTTGTAGGTGTATTTAAAACATCAAAGATCACTTGCTAAAACGTAAGTACCTAAGGGTGTGTAAGAATATCGAATCTACTGTACTGTTGTTAATTTTCAAGGCCAAATCATCGTAACATAGCCACTGATCATGGCTAAGCGCACCTATGGCACTTAAAATGACCCATAGTCCCCATTAAATTGCCTACATATTCAACGACTTATTAAATTTGGTTTTTAATATTAATAGTGACCGGGATATTACACAAAACCTTTGCGTCTGTTCCATTAAAATCAAAGGACTTTTATATCAAAGATCTTTTGTAATTTATAACTTAAAATGACAGTTCCGTCGCAATTATTTTTACAAATTTGAGAAGTAGTTTCGATAGCAAGTGACTCATCTAATACAAAGTGCCAAACATGTTAATTACGTTAATATTCAAAGGTATAAAAGGTCTTATCATTTCTACACAATATTAGCATTCTTCTTTTGTGTAAGCATTTGTAAACTGAACACTAAAATAAATTAGCAAACATTTTGTCAAACAAATTAGCGACATTGCATTCACAATCTGTTATTTTCTTTACATGCGATGGCCCGTTAAAATATTCGTGACAAATGTAATTTCTCATTTCATAGGTCAATCAATCAATCAATCAATATTCTTTATTTGTAAACATAGGTTACAGTAGTGTGCAAGATGTTACAGTTGTTTTATAATAGTTTCTCTATGTTTTGCCATTTGGCGTACAAATATACGTGTATGGAAGGCTTTTGCCAATCACTAAAATTCATTTATAATAACTCAGTAGTAATGTCAATAAAAAAGTGAAAAAATAATAATTAAATAGAAATGCAATAATGGTTTTGTCAGGTAATAAAAATACTTAATGAAATGCAATAATGTCAAAAATAAATAATTATAATGTCAATATAATTATAATGTTAAGAAAATTATTTTAAATTAACATTATCCACAGAATCACTATAATATTAGAGTCGTCATGCATAATTATAATATAATGTGTCATGCATTTATACGTTACGAGTATACAAATAATATTATGTCAAAGAATTGTCATCAAAATAATCACTGAGACAATAGTAACATTTCTTTAT
This sequence comes from Lithophane semibrunnea, assembly GCA_947363905.1. Classification (NCBI taxonomy): domain Eukaryota; kingdom Metazoa; phylum Arthropoda; class Insecta; order Lepidoptera; family Noctuidae; genus Lithophane; species Lithophane semibrunnea. The sequence goes on from OX376186.1 coordinate 8,654,460, forward strand.
TAATAAGGCACGTAATTTATGCTTGAAGTTTACTAAATTTAGACTTTTAATTGAGCTAGGTAGCTTATTAAATATTCTTTGAGCCATACAAAAAAAGCTTTTTCTCATTAAAGCCGTACTTGCATGTGGTATTTTAAGCTCTAACTTATTTTTATCGCGTAGTTTCCTATATTTGCTTTTAAAAGCTATTTCATATAGGGAGATATTTGTTTTAACAAATACATTTACTTCATATAATATATACAGTGAAGGTAGGGTTAATATTTTGAGGCTTTTAAATAGAGGTTGACAGCTGTCAGTGCTTTGTAAACCACACATAGCTCTAATGCATCTTTTTTGGGCTTGGAAAACATACTCTTTGTTTACAGAATTGCCCCAATAAATTATGCCATATCTTAGTGCGGATGCAACATAGCCATGGTAAGCCATTAGAAGAGATTCTAGGCTTACAATTTTTGCCAGTTTATTTAGTGCATATGCAAATTTATTAATTTTTTTACAAATATCGTCCGTTTGCGGTTTCCAGGACAAGTTATTATCTATAATAACACCAAGGAATCTAGTCATAGTCGCAGACTCTATTTTAGTCCCCAAATAGTTAATGTCAAGGTTTATATTAGGAACTCTTTGATAGAAGTGCATTATTTTAGTCTTTTCTAGATTTATGATAAGATTGTTATTATGTAGCCAAGTAATTATTTTATTCAATGTCAAATTTATCTCTAATTCGTATGTATTGGGATCGTCACATTTTACTACTACCGTGCTGTCGTCAGCAAATAGTACCATAGGATGCTTTATTTCTCTAGGCAGATCATTTATGTAAGTTAAGAATAGTGGGGGTCCTAACACACTGCCTTGTGGAACTCCATATTTAATTATCCTACTGCTAGATCTGTATCTTCTTTCGTTTCCAGTGCGTAGGCATATTCGAGTTATTTCTAAAATCTGCTTTCTGTTGTGTAAGTAATATTCAATAAGATTCAAGATGTTGCCTCTTATACCATATTTCTCTAATTTATTTGATAGTATCTTATAATCTACATAGTCAAAAGCCTTTGTGAGGTCCATATATATAGCACATACTGCATTCCTTTCATCCACATTCGATAAGATAGGTAGTATCAGATCATGGATAGCCATGTTAATTGTTCTGTTTTTACGAAATCCTTTCTATTCATTAACTAGAATGTTTGATTTGTCTAAGTAAGCATAAAGTGCTTTATATATGACTTTTTCAAATATTTTTGCAAATATAGGTATCAAAGCAATAGGTCTATAATTTTTCATAAGACATTTATCTTGTTTTTTGTATAGAGGAGTAACTATGGAGGTTTTGAGCTTTTCCGGAAAGATACCACTCTCAATACTTAAATTGATTATGTAACTAAGATGTGGGGCTATGTATTGAGAGACGTGTTTTTATAGCTTTTGTACATATTCCATCACTACCTACACTGTTTGTATCCCTAAGAGACCTTATATGATTCACAATGTCATGCCGGTACACCGTGGTATACCGTGACTTCGTCAACTTTTTCGTTTAACGTGAGATTTACATAGTTAGTCTCGAATTTGATTGTATTATGGCTCAATTTTCATTTTGAAATTAGAAAACGACTTGAAGCCAAATGTATTCAAAAACGTTATTGCATCAAAACCGCACGTGTTAACCACAGATGGATTTTAGACCATGTTGCCATTTTTTATAAATTTTAAATCGTTATGTGGCTTTACATCAACGGACTCGTCTGCCTCTCCAATTATCTACAAATGTTGGTTGATCGCTAAATATTGAATCTTGAACAAATTTTCGTTTTGGTTTTTGTTGTTTTTTACTTGTGGGTTTTTTCGTCCTGCGATTTGTTCCGTTTTACAGTGATAGGTTTTATATGAAAATCAATCTATGAATATATGTTACCTATTATATGGAATCATGGTCACCTCATCAGTTAATTGTATTATATGATATTTTTAATCCAATGTATCTTTTAAAGTAGGTAATAATACAGCAGAATCGCAATTTATTTGGAACGAATTTACTCCTATACATAATTCAGGAAGTCGAATTTTGTAAAGAGAAAAAGATATAGGCAACTATAGAGAGCCGTGGTGCTGAATGAACTAAAATTTAGCAATTTTTATGAGAAACCAATGCGTTACATATGTTACTTGCCAAGCATTGATTATTTTTTATCGTTTTTGGCTAAGATTGTTTTGTCTTTTTTAGATATCTTATATTTCTTTTTTTATTTCCAGCACGGCTCCCTTTCCACATCTACCGGATGATTTTTTTTACCGTCTCGACAAACATAGGGTGTAGTAGGTGAACGGAGTAGAAGCCAATGGCATAGTCAACTAAATTTTTTTTTTTTTTTATACCCTTTAAACAAATTGATTTATCTAAAAATACTACCCATTTGAAGTAAACTTTTAATACAAAAACCAGAAATTATTTTTTTTTTAAATAAATCCATGAAAAAATGTCGAAATTCAAATCATACGCACCCTACTAAATGCACGGAATTTATCAATGAATTAGATACGTTCCTTTGCGGCCGATAGGTACTCGCCGCACTTGCCGTCGGCTTCTTTGATATCACCAGGCGCTTGAGCCGCCGCCGCCGCGCCGGAGCTGCTCGCTCGCGCATCCCCCCGCCCGCCCGCGTCCCGAGCTTCAGTCACCTGCGATTAGTCACGGCGGCGTGACGTCGCGCTGTTTGTTTCCACGTATGCATCGTGCACCCGGTCATATTTGTCGTATCTAAACATGTACGAATATTCTAACGTAGAGTATCTTGTTTGGTGAAAACAGCCAGTGCAAGGCGAATGTACGCAGAAAAAGAAAATCTTCAGTCGCTGCGAAGGAACGGTATCCGTTCTCCTCAAATTCCCCCTGCCCTCGGACCCCGCATGGAGTTTTGTCACTGGGTGCAGAACCGTTCTGTCATTGACACCATGTTGCAAGACGTTCCTGATCCCTATCTGCAAGACATGTACTTCCAGCATGACGGATGTCCAGCTCACTACAAACGATCTGTGCGCGCGTATCTCGATGGTCAATTTGGTGATAAGTGGATAGGTCGCGGTGCACCTGTGAACTGGCGGCCGAGGTCACCAGACCTACATAACACCCCTTGACTTTTATTTGTGGGCCGACCTAAAACGTTTAGTCTGACGTTTAGTGTATACCGAAGAAGCTCAAAGCGTTAGTGATTTAAGACAGCGAATAATTTAAAACGCTTTTAATGTTTTGAAAAGTGATAGAGACACGCCGCGAAGTTTACCGAACAATATGCAAAGACGTGCTAGTTTATGTTTAGAACGAAACATTTTGAACAATAATTACCTACTGCGATATCGCTAAAAAGGTAGGTACAGACCTAAGTTAATTTTTTGTAAAATGCGCGCAATGCGCGTGCGCGTCTGTCGGTCGTGTCGCCCGCGCGCGAGTACCGCTCAGCTGCTCGGCTCTCGTACGTGAACCCCGGTAAGTGAACTCTCACGCACACATCAAGTTTCTATGTACGTGTGTGTGCGTAGGCGCGCCGACGTTACTTAGCAACGGGTCGACCGAACAACATTTTGAATGAAGTACAGTCGAGTATTCTTGCTTATTCAAGTATTTATTGTTTCGAATTATTTAAAAAAGATTACTTAGATTGTTTTAAAAGTTCGTTCCGAGTCTTTGTTACTGTTTTCGTTTTATTTGTAAGGATAGGTTTACTTATTATTTTATCTTTTTAATTGGTAAATTGGTGGGGTATTTGTACTTACGTAAGTATTTGTTGTGTTTTATTATTTTAGGTAGGTTAAGTTTTCTTACTTGTGTTAAGTTATAACCTATTTACTACTTATTCTTTTGGTGTGAGGCTTATTTGGTCAATTGGGTATTTGTATTGTATGTTTGAGAATTTTTGGGTATTGTGTTCATTTTATTTGTAGATCAGGTTTGTCTTAGTTTATTAGTAAGTGGACTATAAATGTTATTGCGTTGATTTTGGAAACGTTTTCAACACGACTGTACCATGCGAGGGGCGGCCGCTTACTAGGTTTCTACGCAAAAGAAATGTGCGTGTGTTTCGCTCGCACACACGTACAACTATCATTCATGCGCCATCGCAGCCTACGCCGTTTACTATCTCCTATTTTGGCTATTATTCGTTTTTACGCACGGGCCGTAGGATGGATAGTTTTCATGATTTTTGAAGGAAATTCCGAACCTGTACAATCTCAATGGTACTAAGCAAATATTCTCGGGTATGGCTTCTGTTCCACTTACACAACACACCTGATTATGCTCGAGACGGTAAAAAATGTCATCCGGTATATATTTTACGTTTCGGTATGCAAAATGCATATTAATAAAACACATAAAATTAGAAAATTATAGATAGTCAAATTAAGAACAGAGGTATTTTCACAGAGTCAATAAAATTAGTAAAGTACAACATTTTATGGTTTATCCTGCAAATAACCTATCACCTAACCTAGGTAGGTAAGATGGTTGTTAGGTAGGTATGATAGGTTAGCAAGAAAAAACATTTTTTTTATGTTCTTTTTTCTTAAAACAGCTATTCGACTTTTTGGAGCGAGCCCGTCGAGTTACGGTCTTTAATTTTATTAATCAAGGTCCTTGGGCACGTTTGCAAGGTATCGTAACATTCCCATCGACGACGTGCCGTTCGTGTATTTTACTATGAACGTCCGAATCTTGGTCGGACCTTTTGTGATCATCCACCACGGATCGGACCACGATCTCGCGTGGCGCACATTTGAAAAATGTGGTAAGATAGCTAGTTAGGTTCTCCCCTGCCTTGATTTTCTGATGATTCCGATGATTGAACAGTTTTTCGCAGTAAGAATATGTATAACGTTCCGCGTTATCTAGCTCAACATAAAGATAATAAAATAAAATAAAAATGCCCTTTATTCCACTACTTACAATCAAACACAGGTTTAAATATTTTAAATACTTCTAAAAGAAATCGTTAGCTTATCCTATAAATTTTCTTCTTTATTTTCCATTCTTTTCCTAGCATTTGCCATCGCTATTCGTAGTAGTCGCCTCTACGGCGTAGGCCTCCCCTAAAATGCTCCACACACTTCTATCGCGCGCCTTTTGCATCCAGTCCGGTCCACAACGTTGAGTAAAGATGTCTCGCCATCTCTTTCTTTGTCTCCCTTGCTTTCTTTTACCTTCAAATGGGATCCATTCTGTTACCCTCTTTGTCCATCTAGTACTTTCCAGTCTACACAAATGCCCTGCCCAATTCCACTTCAGTAATCTAATTCTTTCCTTTACGTCCGTTAATTTTGTTTTCCTCCTTATTATTTCATTTTTTACTTTGTCTGATTTCTTTATATATAGCATACTTCTTTCCACTTTCCTCTGGCATATGGCAATCTTCATCAACGACCACGTTTGACATCCGTACGTAAGGCACGGTAGTACAGCTGTTTCGTATACTTTCGTTTTTATGTTTAAGCTAATATCCTTGTTCTTCATTATTTCTTTCAGCCCCCAGTATTTTTTCCAAGCTAAAGCTATTCTTCTTTGCGTTTCTTTTTCAGTGCAGTTTTCGAACGACACCAACTGCCCTAGATAGACATAGTCAGTAACGTACTCTATTTTTGTGTTCTCTATTATGACGTTGTGGTTCTCTCCATTTGTTATTATTTTTGTCTTGGAAGTGTTTAACGTTAGACCGACTTTCTTGCTTTCTCTCGCCAATTCGCTTACCATTGATTCCAATTCAATTGCTGTTTCAGCAAATACAACAATATCATCCGCGAAACGGAGATGACTTAGAAATTCACCGTCTATCCTAATGCCCTTGCTGTCCCACTCTAGGTATCTAAAAACTGACTCGAGAACCGCCGAAAATAATTTTGGTGATAACGGATCTCCCTGTCGGACACCTTTTTGTATGGGGAACTCTATGCCTTCTCTTTCTAGCCGCACTTTAGCCCAGCATTTAGAGTACACGCTTTTGATTAAATTTATATACTTTGGGTCCATACCTTGGTTAAAAAGCGCTGTCCAAATCGCATCGTAGCTTAAGGAGTCGAAAGCTTTCTGGTAGTCGATGAAGCACATATAGATAGTTTTTCCATACTCGTTAGCTTTTTCTATGACTTGTGTCACAACTTGTATGTGGTCCATCGTTGAATACTTTTTACGAAAGCCAGCTTGTTCACGTGGTTGATTCTCATCCAGGACCTTGGTAACTCTGTTCAAAATGACAATGTTCATTTTGAACATAAAGATAATGTTATACTTAACATTGTTTCTTTTTTATAAAATACTCGTTGCTCTTAGTGAACGTTTATTGAATTTTCAAAGGGTTTAACCACCCTAAATTGCTTAATTGAGGGAAAGGTCCGTCTTCGGACCTTTTGCTAAATTTATCTTAGTTAGCGAGTTATATGGGGCGGCAGAAAGTTACGTGGTCCCTCATATAGATACGGTTTACAAAAACGCTGTTCACCTTTTGTTATTAAATTGTTGCATTTTTAACTCAATGCGCATTCCGTGTTTAATTCGTGGTGATGCATTTTATTGTGTGCGTTACCCAGAAAAATTATGTCGAAAAAGTTTGCGTTACCCCAGCAAAAAATAATGTCAAAAATAGTCATTTAAATCTTATAGATTTTACTGAGGTATGATTTAAATGATTATTTTCGACATTATTTTGCTGGGGTAACGCCACATTTTTTTCTAACATTAGACTTGGTATTATTATTCATAAGGAAATATTTGATCTCTTAGTATTAAAATATTGCTTTGCAAATGTACTCGTGTGAGTATGTACATTCTATAAAGGTACCAGTTATTGGGTACGTCTTTCATTGAATTGAATGTGCCCTGGCGGCTGAGAGTATGTCGGCTAACTCAAGTGTCTCGCTGATGGTGGTTTTTTCTATGTTAACGTCTTTCCTCTCGGTTTCCTACAAATCTTTCCTTTCGCTTTCCTGCAATCTGTGGGAGTGATTTCGTGAAAAGCTACAGAAGTGTGTAATAATAAGCCGGGGAAGCGCGCGCTATTTGATTTGACCAATGAGCGGGCGCGGTGCTAGAGTTGGCCGTCAGTTGGTACCGAGGCCTCGCCCCTTTTCGGACCACATCCGTTTAAATGATTCCTCGCTATTTTACTACCTCATAAACAACTGTAATCTTTCGTGTTATTTAATAATGGAACGAACTTTTTATTTTAACACATGGCAACCAAACAAAGATGTTATTGAAATTTCGATTTGACTTACAAATAGAATTTTTTAAAGTAAAGAAGAAACAAATGAACACATATTGGCACGTGAAAAATTATCGTTGTTAGTCATTGATTCTGGTCAAGTCAATTTATAATTAAGTAACTCAGTTTGAATTTCCGCGCATTATTTGAGAAAAGTACTATACAAGTCTTGGCCGCAACCAGTCAATGCCCCAGTTGCAGGTTGCGACAGTAATGCATGTTTGTCGTCCTCTAATTACTCAATACCACAAAATATAAAGTAGACATCTGTGTTTTCAGCCTACCCCTCTGAGAGACAGGCATAAAATATAATATATGTCGTCATCTGCCAAGCATTTTCCCAACATTTGTTAGGGTCGGCGTCTCCAGTCCTACCGGATGCAACGGAATGCCAGTATGTTACATGGAGCGATTGCCTTTCGCCCGCTGGAAGCTTTTCTGCAGGCTCAACATACTCAGCTATAGGGGGATGTTTTGAAGGTCACATATTGAATCGGGCCGCACTAGAGCTACCGTCATTAGGTGGGATGGTCGACTTGAGGAAACTGTTACGGCTCTTCAGTCTGCCCCTCGGCTTCGTTACGTCGTAAAATGAATGAGGTTTGTCCTTCTCCTGCTTCAGTTATTTAGTTCTTTTCTGAAAATGGCTTCATTATAAGACTTAATAGAAATTTTGATAACTATCCTATTTAACCATGCGCATGGAACTCATTTGTACATAATTCGTATTTTAACAAAATTATGTAAATTTCTGCCGTTTAAATAATTATATCTATCACAATCAAAAATCCATAATAATAATGTCCAAAAGTGCAATGTCAGACTAAAAGATTGCGTCTGTGGTATTAATTAGCACGTACAGTCACGGACTTTAATTGATGAGCCACCTTCAAACTTTTCAATTTTGCTGTTTCATACATTCACGAGATTACACGACTAAACACGAACTCAAATCGCACGCTCGTAAACAACATCCATATAGGTTGACTTTATTAGTCAACCTCTATGGATATTTCCGATTAAAAGTAATTTATTTGTCATCTTGTTTACTTTCATACATTCACGAGATTACACGATTAAACACGAACTCAAATCGCAAGCTCGTAAACAACATGACAAATAAATTACTTTTAATCGGAAATATCCATAGAGGTTGACTAATAAGTTCTCAATGATAAAAATAAATACAATGTTGCATTAAGTTTATCCAATCTATTTGATACCGACCTCCTTTGAATCATAGCTCATTAACTCAATAATTCTGAAAACTTAAGACAGTGACAGTTGAAATATCGATGTCAGAGAATTTCTCCGTACGCTAACGTTACTATGCAACAGTAACCTAGCAACAATTGTTTATCGTTGCTAGGTTACAGTTGTTAGACCTGCAATTGGTTGACTTTGAGTAGTCACTGCTGTCAAGTTTGTAGTTCTGCTCTCAGGTTAGCCAACCGGTAAAGATATGAAATATATTTTTTTTCTTCTAATACGAAGACATATGACTGCGTGTCGGGAACCGAATAAACCCGATTTGCATTACACGGCTAAAATGCGAACAGTACCAGGTGGCTCATCAATTAAAGTCCGTGACTGTACCTATTAGAATACTTCCTGTCAACGGGAATCGAAATAAGTCAAATATTATGATATTTATGTACTTACGAACGTTGTGCCAACTAAGCCGCAAGCTAAACGCATCAGTGACTTTCCCTGATATAAAAAAAAAAACAACAGATAGCGGACAAGCGCGGCATGTCCAATCCGAGCATAACGTTTAAATTGGTTCGCACGGCAAAACGGTCGACCAAGCGTGGCTGCGGCACACTCTTTGTTTGGGGCTTTACCAAGCGTAATCGATGTCCCAGAAAAATTGCACATCCATATCCAAAGAAAGTATAAGCCGTATTCAAAGTTTGAATATCAAGTTATTTAGCAGAAAAATAGAAGGTCACCTTCGTCACTGAAGACCAAATATTTCAAATAGTATCTGTGTAAATAGGTTGTGCAAAGACAACGGTGTAACTTGAAAAGTGACAACAAAAGAAATATCATTGAAACATAGGGTAGGTACTTTTTATCGGAAAGCCTATAACGCATTGTAGCAGAGAACGATATTAATACGCCATAGCAGTGAATACGTAGCATTTAACTGGAACGTATGGATACGCCGGATACACAGAATGTTTTTATTCCAAAATTTAAAATGAACATTGCGCTGAATAGCTGAAATGGATACGTAACCAGGACTCGCCTTTACCTTGCTTCATACGTCGAAACGGAGTACTCTATCATTTAACACGCATATTTTTCTGTTTTTTACTAGCCTGAAGCCTGAACTGACTCGCCTGAACTGACTCCTGGGCAAAAGTCTCCCCTATTCCTTTTTATTTTTTAGATAAAAAGAATAAAGAGAATCGTTACGTATATTTTAAGTTTTTCTAGTATCTAGCTGCATCCGGTTAGAGTGGAAGCCGACCCCAATATAGTTGGGAAAAGGCTAGGCAGATTGATTGATCCATTGTTTTATTTTAAGTTTTGTATAACTTTTTTGTAAAAAAAAAGAACCGTACCGTTCTTGTCCATAGGAACCTATTACGCTTTGGAATAGGCAACTAGCTTCATTACTCTGACTGACCGACTCCTTGACAATTCAAAAGTGTCTGTAAATGGTCTATTTGAACAAAATGGTTTAGAGTTTGAGTTTGTTTAATTAATTTCGTTCAAACCTGCGATTAATGCGTGGCAAGGGATTAGCATAGAATTAGGTAAAGCAGGTAAATAAAGTTGAAAATTTTATTTTTAAAATCTAATAATAATAGGTATAGTTTCGCCAGGGCTCAAAACTCTCTTTGATGGTCAATTAAATCAAGTTCACCACCGATAGCTTTGACCCATAATTTGTATCTGTTTAAATCCTTGTTTGGGTTAGATCAGAGTAAAAAAAATAATCTTTAAACTTCTCCGGAACGGCCATACCATCCAATGCAGTATTAATATTACTTACGCGGATGTCGGTCGCGTATGGTCGGTCGCTCACGCGTACACGTAGGTACAACGTAGTACGCGTCGACGTCAGCGTCGCAGTATGGTGCTATATACGCACGCGCGACCGACGTCCGCGACCGACATCAGCGTAAGACGAATTCAGGCCTTACTATAACAGTTTTGCGAAGTACTGGTTTCATTTGTTGTATTTTGATATCCTAAGTTTGTATAGATAGTGATATCACTATCAATAAATATTGGTTAAACCTGAATTCCTTTCTGACATGCTTCCTATACGATACGCCTAGTTCTACGCAGCCGATAGTTAAATACTTTCTTGGTTTAATCTGTCAATTGATCTGCAGGGAAAACTTCGAGACTGCTGAAGCATTATATACTACGACAAATTGGCAATACTGTACAAGTCCGTAGCCGACTGTAGGCAGCAGCAGCAGGTGGCGTGTCGCCGCGAACACTTCTGCCAACGGAAAGATCAAATTGTATGCAATTGACAGCAGTAGTCACGTGACATCTCTAAAGCTAATGTCAACTCCATACAATTTGATCATTCCGTTGGCGTTAACGCTTACAGAAAAGAGATTTTGTCTATAGCCTCTGCTTTCTATGTATTTCTATGAAATCGACGTGTCTCTAGCTACGGAAGGTATTTCAAGAGAGAAACCAGTAGTGTAACAAGACAAAACTGAAAGTCGGCGCCCGCAATAACTTGTTATATCGTTTAACATCCATCGCCTGGGGCGCCTCTGCACAAGTTCTCCGGACATCTGGCATGGTTTCTGCTTTTCGGCTGACGAATTTGCATGCCCTGCTATCGATCCGCCCATCCCGGTAAAGTAGATGTAGCCTTAAATAAAACATGCCGAATAATTACAGGGTACCGCAACCAACACTACTTGCCTCCAGCCTCACTTTACCCACTAGCAGGAATAGAATCCTGGAGGTTCGAAGGGAAATTGCCTGAAAAAAGAGCTAATAGTTCCTAAAACAGATTCCTCGTATATCATATGGCTTCAAAGGACCATACGATATTTTGGAACAAATGCTCAACAGTGATGAAACGTTTGCCATGTGAAAGCTTTTGGGGTATTATTTAATTCACACTATGGCAGCTAAGTCGAAATCGAGTGCGAACATGATAAAATCGAGAACGACAGACGCGTCGGAGGACTTTGTTTATAATATGTAGTGAGGTCGAAAATCACTATAGTGACTTCGTTTCGGCTTTTGACGTATTTCTATTTTTTTTCAATTATAATACAGTATTTTAACTAACAAAGGGCGTTCCCGTGAACCCGCAACAGTATAGCACCCACACAGTCATGCTAAAAAAATATTACCACGAAATATAAGTAGAGAAATATTCACAAAACTATTAAATTGATACGTAAAAAAAACTGTTTAGTCTAGGAATGACTGATTCGCGAAATGACTACAGATTTTATGTGCGAAATGACTTATTCTACAAATAACCGATTCTATAAAGGACCAATTCTACAAATGACTGATTTTTAAATGCATGAACAGTAGTACTTTGATTAGGAATAAGTCATCATCATCTGCCTAGCTTTTTCCCAACTATGTTGGGGTCGGCTTCCAGTCTAACCGGATGCAGCTGAATACCAGTATTTTACATGAAACGACTCCCTATCTGAACTCCACAACCTAGTACTTAGGACCGGCAAGCGTAGCGGCGAGTGCGGGGCGGGAGCGGGTCGGGCGCGGGAGTACGGCGGGTATAATAAATTGTAATTCAAGGAATTATATGGATGTCAACTCACAGAACGCGTGCGCCCCGCACCCGCCTTGTGTGTGTTTTGCGCTTTACTTCAGGTTAAAGCTCGACCGTGCGGCTGTTATTACTTAGCCACGAGCTCCTCTTATTGATTAGGAATAAGTATAGTAAAGAAAATGCAATGTATTTATATATATTTTCTTTTTATTGAATGTAGGTATTTTCAAACAGAGGACGTAGACATCTTATGTAGATACGCACAAAAAAGGATGATAATTATATTCTCATATTACACTATCTCGTACTTCATTTTGTAGCGCAAAAATAAACATTTATTCAGTTTCTGGTTAAAAAAACAACAATTATCAAAAAATAAACAAAATTTCACTTAGGAATATTTAGTTGAATATATATAGGTATGTAATTTTCATAAAAAAAGATTACTAATTTTTCACTGTTTTTTTTTTAACATTTTTGTTTTTTTTTCAACCAAAATATCACGATTTCGGCGATTTTTACGTTGAACCTGGAAATGAGAATTCATGATACTTGTATCGCAGTGTTTGGCTTCTTGCCTCAACTTTTGTATAAACTAGAAGAGACTTGGTCTTTTAGAAATCAATACATTTAATCTACATATGATGCCAGCCTTCCAGTGTGTTGGTGGTACGATGGCGCTGGCCTACACAACTCAAAATGGACGGACTTATTATGTGCCATTGCTTCTCGAAATAATTTCCAAACTGGAGCATTGAACTGATAGCTTTTATTTTTGTCAAAATTATTTGGCGACTCTCAGGAATACTAGCAGCTGGCAACAAAGGCAGAAGGGTGCACATATCTACGAACTATTCCCCTTTCTTCCCTTGTTGTAGTAACATTCAATTCTTTTGCTTTCTTTAAATACTTTTTCCTGGTGATAAATAGGCTGTCTTTTTTGTTATAAAATGTTGGAAGATCCGTACTCGGTCCTGCAGCGGTGACATCACTAAAATGCTTCCCAAAAATTGGCTTTATTGGTGACAAATTTTCGCAAACATCCTTTTTCAACTTGTTAATTTTGATCAATGTGATTTCTAATAAAATCAGGCTGGCATTTGTGCTTGGAACAAAGTTTTATTGTAACCACATTTGGGTCCACTCTAACTCGTGCACTGCACTCCTTTCTAATCGCACAGCGCTAAAAAGTACTTCCATCATTATTACACCGTTTTATTTTGTTATACCGGTATCCATTGTATAAAATAGTATCAAACCCTTTTTGGTTTTTTTCTTTAATAAAGTCACGATCCTCCATTTCAGAAATAGAAACAAACGTTTACAACACCAACTTGTGGGAGATGGGTAGCAAAATTAAATTGTTTTAATATTTTATTTCGTTAAACAAATTATAGATTATTTGTTTTTCTTCCTAAACCACCCCAGTATTGAGGTGAACAAAACAAAAAAACAAGTATTCAAATCGGTAGAGCCATTTTCGAGTTTTTGCGAAACTAAAGCATGGCAATTGATTTATAATATATATATTATGTTGTTTATTATAGTTACCTTTTGACTCTGAATGCCGATACATATGCTGTGGAAATTCTGCCAATTGTCCGTCAGTGAGAGGTAAGGCCATCAAATTTAATGTTGGGATTGCATGTTTTTTCAAACGATTCCCCTTTTTGTTGTAGTCCTTTTTTGTGAAGTGGTTAGCACAAACATTTCGCTGGTCATGCAGTTTTTCAATTGGTAGATGCACCAGTTCTTCATTAGCAACTGCTTTTAGCCACTCTCGACAGCTGGATGATACAAATATAAAACCTTACTTAAAACAGTTGTTACTGTATTTTTTTAGTGTGATTTAATAGTAGATTGTTCATGGTATCATAAGGGAGCAACATAATATTTATACGGCGAGGGCGCTTTTTTGAATCCAGAGCGAAGTGAGGGATTCTTTAGTAGAATCCTGAACGTAGCGAGGGATTCAAAGTACGTCGCCCGAGCCAAAAAAATATTTTGCGCCCGACAGATACACTATACTTTTCATCACCCACTATGAGAAAATAAAAGGCGCCTCATATTTTATTGTAATATTATTATTTAAAAGACATAGAGTAGCAACTAATTTGAAATTAAATAGTATCTTATAATAAACCAACTAAAAACTTATATTTAAATTTGAGACATTTTCGCAATTAAGTAAATTTATTGCTACAGTTTTATTAGGATTAGAGATTTTTGTAGATTTTTATTCAGCTAGCGGCGCGACTATGGGCCGTCGTACCAGCCAGTCTTTATTCAAACAATATTTGCGTTCGATTTCTTTGACGCTGAACACTAAGATGTTCCAAATTCAAAAAGTACGCGGCGAAGGTAGTTGCGGCGCACTTATTAAGAGAATTCAAAAAGTGCGTGGCGAAGATAATTGCGGCGCACTTATAAAGAGGATTTAAAACTCATTACTGCCGCTAAGAGTTTCTTATAGAAAACACCACCTTTGGGTGCACTTAAAGGCGAACCAAGTCATCCTTTTCGTATAGATGGGATGAAAAGTTAAGAAAACACCCAATTTATAAGGGCCTATAATGGTCTCACAGGTAGATAATATAATATCTTAAGACTTAGAACTCGACCTAATTAGACTAAATTACATTACAATTTAAATTAGACAAATATTACTGTAGACAATAAGTATCGGTACTTACCGGTTTAGATCCAGTGGAAACCTGGAAAACAGCAACTTATTTGCTGTATCCCAGGCCTCCCCGATACCGCGTACTTCACATCTTCTGTGACCCTTACCCATTAAGGCTAACAAATAAAAAACACACTAAAAGAGTCAAATATCTCACACAATAAAAGAGTCAGTCAGTGAGGTAAGTTGTAGAGAAAATGGAAGAAACAAACAGAATTTGTGACAGTTTGTCAAGAAACATATACTCACTTACGGCGAGAAGAAGGTCAACTTCATACAAAAATATATATGCGGCAAAAACGCGACTAAGGCGCCATCTATTGAATGCCCCCTAGATGGATGCATATATATAAATATATACCTGGATGGATTTTGGTTTTATTTTATTATTATTTCAAAGGTCCTTTGATTTAATGAAATAACAAGGTGATTTAAACACAAGTTTATTTAAAAGTTGCATGAAAATAAACATAAATCATTACAAGTGCTTAGAAATCTGTCGGCTAAATTGACTCCATGAATCATTTCAGATTGAAATTGAAACAATGATTTATTAGTTTATCATTCACAGAGCACTATGGCATCCCATCTATACATACGAAATCCAGACCGCAATCCGTTTATTGCAAGATTTTCAACTATGTTGATGTTTGAAGTTGCAAAGGAAGAATGTCTTTTAACACCATAAGCAGGTTCCTCAGAGGGCTATTATAACAGGGTTGTAGGTATTACAGGGTCAACCAGGATAATAGTAAACAGAAAAGCAATGATATCTTTAGGAATTAAATATTTAAACACTATGCGTGTGTTGGATCATTTAGTTCCCTTCAAAATGGTTGAGCTGAATGGTGCTGATCCATGCGTCATATTCGTGAATGGGCGCCGTCAGTTGTGACTGCTCTCTTCGCTGCCATGTTCTATTTTAATTTTTGAATTGTTCTGGTGATGAGATTGTACATTCGGAAGTGTGAGGGTCGCGAGGTGTGCAATCTCAGAGAATATTTCTTAAAAGCCGAAGTGGGTATGCACCGTGGTGTGGTGGCAGTGGACAAGGGGCTCACCCCGCTGTCCATGGCTAAAGAGAACTGGCGTAAATCTGCAGTACTATAAGCTCCTTGGTTTGCCAAGTTCTGAGTTAAGCTCCACTATTACTGACAAATGCTTGCACTGACTGGACAGGTCCACTCAAATCTGTGTGGTTCTTTCCTAAAAAGACCATTTCAGACGCTAATCTACATGGTCCTCATATGGCCTGACCAAAATTATGTCTGGACTTTAAAAGAGACTACGACCCCTGAGTTTGTTTCGGCCTTTCTTCTCAAAGTAGTCAGATAGGAAACGCCATCTAGCTTATTTTTAGTATTTTTTAATATGACGTTTAAAAGTGATTCCAATATCCTATTTACAGAATAAATTATTCTATTTCATTTTTAACCGACTTCAAAAACAGGAGGAGGTTATATTTTAGTCATTTGTAGAATCAGTCAATTGTAGAATCGGTCATTTATAGAATCGGTCATTTGTAGAAGCGGTCATTTGTAGAATCAGTCATATGAAGAATTGTACAATCGAAGAATTGGTCAATTACAGACTCTATAGCCATTTCGCGAATCAGTCATTCCTAGACTAAACCAAATAAATACTGTATACACGGCTACACATCGAGCTATACATTTCCAGTTTATGCTGGCCTCGCATTGTATAGGATTTCCGTACAATGCGAGGTCAGCTTATACTGAAAATGTATAGTTTGATGTGTAGCCGTGTGTACACGCATGCATACTTGTATTTCAACGTAGAAATAAAAGTGTGATAAGTGTGCGTGTATAGAGTTTTTGTTTTCCGTATCAATTTAATATTTTTTGTGAATATTTTACTATAAAAAAACTTTGTTTTTTTTTATTGGTAGGTATTTTTTTTTAGCATGTGTTGACGCTCTCTTATTGTAGGTTAACGGGAACACCCTTCGTTAGATAACATACCTCCTGTATACTTAATAAGTTTATTTCTATTCTATTCTATTCTTTTAAAAGTAAAATTAAAATTATGCTGCCATAGTATGAATTAAATAATACCCAAAAAGCTTTCACATAGCATAAGTTAAATCATTGTTGAACCTAACCTACTGCCAATATATTTTTGAATGTTCAAAAACACCATGTTCGCTCTCGGTTTCGTCTTAGCTGCCATAGTATAAATTAAATAATACCCCAAAAACTTAAATATGGCACATGTCACATCACTGTTGAGCATTTACTCCAGACTCCTTAAATGCGTGTCCGTGGTCCTTAACATAGACACTTTGTATGTTGTTATTGATAAGTAATACAGTTGTCTTGTATGGACACTTTTACGGTATTTTCTTTTCTTTCCTTTCTTTCATTTCTTTCTGTTCTTTATTTTCTTTCTATATGTCGAGCACGGGCCATCAATTACTCTCTCCCGATGCCACGAGGTCGCCTAGCGGTTTTAGCTCGGTGGGTTGTAGGTACCTACTAAATAACAACTATGTTGAAATGAATGTTGTTAGTACGTAATTGTATAAGTAATAGGTTCCACCACCACGTTGCCGAGTGTCTTAATAAATGTCTACTACATATATTCTACTAGAGCTCTTGAAAGTTATTTGGAAAATGAGCTCTGCATTCTGTGACTTTCTTTCTCGATCAGCGTTGAAATAAAATGTTACAACAAACTATCGTTCTTTCGGGCGCTCGCAATGGACGTAACATAAAGAAATCGAGTGAATTTCTTTTGTATTAAGGTTTTTCTTTTAGGATACGGTTTCCCTTGTAATCGCCATAAACCAGCAGACCTTTGTTACTTGATGCTCCGAGCGCAGGTGGTGTTCTGTTGTAAATTACCTATTCACTCAAAAACAAGTCACTCGACCGAAATTACTCTTGTTTATATGTAACACATAAAGGAGATGTTTCAAAACGGGTTAGGTTAATGTACACTCAGTACAGTCACGAGCATAAATACTACTATAGGTGGTACTATAGGTGGCAGTCTCTCATTATCAGTCAAAAATGTATTGGATTGACTTCCAATAGGAAGTCGTAGAAATACGAAACGCTTTGAAAGCGATTACGACTTGCTTAGGCCCTCTGGATCAGCATGAAATAAGTGTTTTTCATTAAACTGGTTATTAAATAAAAAAATAAAAGTATATGAATTAATCCTTTTGTTGCAGTAGAGATCAACTAAACAGTTCAACTAATAAGCCAGAGTATTTCTGTAATAAAACATCAGTTGGCATTCACATAGAGTCAGTAACCAACAAAATCAAGGGACAAAAAAACGGCGGTGGCAATTTGAATTGCACCATGCGCCATGTTAACTACCTAACCATAGAGGATAGGTATCAACTCAGCCTATCGCAGTCCACTGCTGGACATAGGCCTCTCCCAGGCTGCGCCACAACACCAAGGTGTTGGGTGAGGACAGGTCCTCCATAGAGGATAGCTACCTATCTATGTTATTAACTATGTACAGTATAAGTTTTTTCTTAATGTCTCTCGGAAAACTTCGTGTTTCGTCAGTCGTCGGATTTCTAACAGTTGCCCTTTGCACTTGGTGCAGACTGGACGTTCTCAATTGACTCGGAAGTATATAGAGTTGTTAATACTCTTTTAACTTAATGTAATTTATTTAAAAAATGGGAGGAAATCGTTTCAGGAAAATAGTTTTACAGTTCTATATAGTTCACACGGGAATCCAAACAAAGCAACAATATTATAGTACTTAGTTCTGAATTCAAATTAATTATTATCCTTACTAATATTATAAATGCGAAACTAACTCTGTCTGTCACGCTTTCACGCCAAAACTATTGAACCGATTTAAATGGTACACAGAAAGTCTAGAGCCTCAGAAAGGACATAGGCTACTTTTTATCGACATACCACGCGGGCGAAGCCGCGGGCGAAGTCGCGGGCGGAAGCTAGTACACGATAAATAAATAAATAAATAAATCTAATAATTGATGGACATGGAAATTAGTATTCGGAAATCCGATGATTCCCGAAGGAAATTAAGAAATTAGTTGCACTGTAGTTAATTTTTTGAATGAAAGTGTTTTTAGTCATGTATGATTTGAAAACAAAATCATGTTTCTCTATACCGATTGTGACTTGTTTAATTTCGAATTAAGATTCTTAAAAAGTAAGGTCAGTCTTAAGTTCGTGGTCTTACACCTCAAGAAGAGAAGATTAAGTACGACTTTGTCTTCCAGCGTATAAGAATGCAGCTTAATTATTTTAATTTTAATACAAGTTGAAAGTTGACGGTTTTCAAATCCTGTCGACGTCGTAACAGAAACTTCAGAACAAAAAGCGGATTAACTTCTGTGAAGTTCAGAGATAGGTGAAAAGCCGGGGTGCATTCGCGTTGGATAAAATTATTCAATGCGGGCGGGTGTATGACGTCGCGGCCAGCCTTGCAACGACGCACGGTGCAAACTAACACTGACATTGTTAGCTTCACTCCTTCTTTTCTATTTAGACTTCCCCTTAGTTGATTCATATTCAATAATCATTTAAATCAGCGTCAGTCAGAGCACCTGCGGCCGTAACTACTGTCAAAGTTGTAAAAAAAACGGACCGGGGCGAGTCGGCCTCTCGCAACAAGAGTTTCATAATTATTCAAAAGACAAATTACTTCTTTCATAAATGTAACTAAATAACTAGAAGAGTACCTTTTTTAAAAAATTCGATTATCTCCAAAAACTAGTAGACTCAGACAATTATTTTGCGTAAAGTTTTTTTTACGTTGAGCAGAAGCAGATTTACTTTTTATTTTTTTAATTATCTTGTTTTTCTAAGGTTTTATTCATTATTTCCAGTAAGGGGCCCGCATTGCCCCGGTTTCCCTTACTCAGGTACATAGCTAGCTAGGATGGTAAAATAATCAAAAATTCCGAGTTTACACCTTAAGGTGCGACGCATGCAAAGCGTCGAGTTTCCCCACAGCGATATGCAAATAAGTCCTCGGCGAAAGAAATACATTTATAATTTCAGCCACGTTCTTTAAATTTACCTTTTAACAGCCTCTTGATATTTTTAATACGTGTCGCTTCAAAATTTTCTGTACAAGCTGTGCAGGAAAATAGGATAAAAGAAGAGATAAAATTCGCAAAGTTTACCTGAGCTTGTTGATGCAGGTCACGACAAGAATTTATCACAGCTCTACTTTAGGTACTTGGGAGGTAATTGAGTGGAACAGAGGGCCTCTGGTTTCGAGCTGCACTGCTGATCATCGATCTCGCTCGCACCCCTCGCACCAGTATGATAAGACGTCATTCTTATTCACCTCTTCGTCTTATTAGGAACTTAATTCAGGTCACATCCTTATAATGTTGAAAAATTAACAAACAGATTGAAAGCGAAGTTTAAACGAATTATTCTAATTAGCGGTCGTGCCGCTGCGTGGAGCGATAATTATCAACATTCACTGCATTCAACCAATTTCAATTCGGAGTACATTTGACACAGGGAATAGCATTACAATTTCGTAAATCCACTGTCATTATACCTACCTACTATCCCATAAATATTTAAATGTAAACGGAGGTATTGGTGATGCTAAAAAATGCCAAAACGTGCCGTTAAATACGCCAATACCACATCACAACTGCACATCGGTTTCTCTTAATGGGAATGAGCATGATACACAGTTAATTAATAAGTTTTAATTTCTATATTTATTATGTATAGTTATACTCTAACAACTCTTAGTAATTTGTTATCATAGAGTAACTGTCCTCTTACATTGTTTGTCCACCGCACCGGGAACGGGAACGTCAATGAGAAACACATGACGTCGTCGCCGAAATAGCGACAGCGACAGTACATTTATTAAGGCGCCGTCATCTGTTTCTCGACGTTCCCGTTCCCGGTGCGGTGGACGAACGACCTTTGACTTACAATCTTCGTATTCCCTTTTTAGGGTTCCGTACCCAAAGGGTGAAACGGGACCCTATTACTAAGGCTCTGCTGTCTGTCTGTCTGTCCGTCTGTCACCAGGCGGTATCTCATGAACCATGATAGCTAGACAGTTGAAATTTTCACAGGTGATGTATATCTGTTGCCGCTATAACAAAAAATACAAAAAAAAGAAAAAAAAAAAATTTTTAAGGTGCTCCCATACAACAAACGTGATTTTTTTGCTCGTTTTTGCTCGAGATTGAAAACGACAACTACGCTTGAAATATTCACAGAATATTTAGTTACATATTCACTTTAAAAATAATTAATTAAATTAAAATAAAACAATTATTTAAGTGGGGCTCCCATACAACAAACGTGATTTTTTTGCCGTTTTTATAGATAATGGTACGGGACCGTTCGTGCGCGAGTCCGACTCGCACTTGGCTGATTTTATATACCAATTTTTAACGCACCTAAACAGAATAATTTTTGTATTTGCTCCGTGATCGAAAGGGACACCTCTCCATCTCAGCAGGCGTAGCAAACCAAATGAATAATTAACTGAATTACAGTAATACACAACTATTTTGTAATATTCTATCATTGTAATCGATAATATCTAAGTATGTTTGTAACATAACCAAATCCGGATGTTAATTAATTAAGGTGATATAATCGAGTTGGTCAATACTATACTGAACTTACCCATAGGTCGTGTGATGATCGGGCAGCTTCAATGAATAACTAATGTATCTAGTACGTGACTGGGTTTCCATTACTTGATAAATTCATTTGCATTTTAGAGCGAAATCAACGAGCAACAGCCGGAGCGATGCAGCCAATCATATCGCTCAGAGAGCTTCGGGAATTGAGCGTTTTCGAAATCATCACACTTTATGAATATAATGAAACCTACAGTTGCACAAGGAAACTGCCTACATTTTTAATTTAACTAAATCAAAGAATTTCTGTTTATTGTTGGTACTTTTTATTTACATTTCAGAACAGCTAGCAAAGTTGAAAAAGTTCTTAATTTTCGAAGTTACGTACGTACCTATTGGAAGAAAAAATACCACTCGATTCATCGTAAGTCGTAAATTCATTTGCTTTCCGACAGCGAATAAAAGCTATTGCAAAGTTTTCCTGCATTCAAATTGAGGCTGGAAGGCTTTTCAATTCAAGTTTTGTAAAGAACAATTCGCGGCAGAACGACTACAGCCGTCCTTAATAACAATATTTTAGTTTTCTTTTACATTACTGTACTGAAATCATATTGGCACCTGCTATAGGAAACGGTTTGATAACCCAAATCAGCTGGTTTGGAACTTAATTCAACGCTTGCGTTTATAGCCTACCTAGTTATTTATTCCGATGCAAGCACCCAACTATGCTCATATGATAACTCTCTATGAACTAACTTGTGCTATGTATAAAGTAATATAAAACTTTATATAACTTATTAAATACATTTGGACGGGATAAGCTATTTAAATGGTGACAAACTAAATCCAATTCTTTGACCGGCCGCTCAGGCCTGCTTGATAATCGTGTTCTGGTTCTCGTGCTGGTCCCTTGGTGCATAAATCATGTTCCTTCAACTCTGTTTGCTTGCTAAAATTGCCACCATATTCCATTTGAAGAGAGGTCTTAGCAGCAGTGAGAAATCCGTTTTTTCAAAAAGGAATCATCGCAGGCGCTGGTGCACGTGCTCCATGATCTACCAATTCGGGTCGATGCGTATAAAAAAAGTCCCGTGATTCTTTTTACAGCAAGTATTCCGAAATTACGAGGTACCTACATACATTGATAATTAAAGTCTTCTGCACGCGTAGCATTATCACTGTTGAAACGGGTTTTGTCGACGGAAGAATAGAAAAATAACAATCTGTCATTTTGTCTGTTCTTCCTTCGACAAAACCCGTTTCTATGGTGGTCATGCTACGCGTGCTGACACTGAGTACATAGATATGCATTTCCAGTATAAGCTGACCTCGCATTGTACGAAAATCCGATACAATTCGAGATCAGCACAAACTGGAAATGTATAGCTTGATGTGTAGCCGTGTGTACATGCACAACATAACAGTATATTCCGAAGCGTTGTAAACACGAAAAAGTCTTCCAGCCTTACCAAGGGGTATCGTAATAACTGGGTTGTGGAGGTGACGTAGGCAGTCGCTTCATGTAAAATACTGATATTCAGCAGACCCCAACTTACATAGTTGGGAGAAGGCTAGGCAGATGATGATGTAAACACGAAAAAACATCATTTATTGTTATTACAATTTGATGCTCAGCCCTTTAGTTGTTGCTAACTTTAATACCTATTTGTGTTACTTTCTCCTTGTGTTGAAAGTACGAGCGAAACCTCCGTCCTTGTGGTTCTATTTTCTCATATTGTATACGTATTACAGAAAATCGAACGACATAGACTTTTTGCCCTGCAAGTGTTACCGCTACTATTTAGGCTTGCTAGGGCTGAAAGTAATAAACTAAGCTAGAGATTGTATGAAAGCAAACACAAAATCGGTGCAATAACGGCGGGAATTGTAGACGGTTTGCCGGCTTCATCGTCACGAAAAATGTCACACCAACTGGTCCGCTGTAATAAAACACAGATGTGGCCTACAATTTTATATGAAGAAACTACTACATGTTCATCTGTAGGAGTAAGTCGCGTGTGCACTAGATGGGGTTAATTAATTTGAAGCAGCAAACTGTGACTGCCCTGTTGCTCCAAGTGCGATTTTTTCTTTGCTACTACTTGCTTGCTCGTTATTTAACATACTCCGGTGTGTGTAATTTTCTATTCTATTAACCAACCTATCTATATGTATAAATAAAAAGCAATTGCCGCATGTATGAAACTTAACTACACTCAGTATAAACAGAACGCTGAAAAAAACACATTTCGTGTATGGTAGTCCGGTCAAGTTTGCCCAAAAAATAGGGGTAGGTTTTTTAACGTGGTTTCCCCGATAGGCCTATTCTACAATCTATTGTGATCCTGTTTAATTCAATACTATATAAAAATATGTAAAAACTGGTACTATTGGAAATAATAAAAGCTGTGTGAATTCTATAAAATTAAGTAAAATTATCCGTCTCATTCATAATCATCTGATAATTCTGCTTCCGCTTACTCTTGTTCTTGTTCGTCTTCTTATACTTCTTCTGCTGCTTGTTCTTCTTCTTCTTCCTGCTGGGTGTAAGTAAATTGTACTAAGAGCGATGCATCAGATGTCTCCTCAATGATACCGTACGAATCCACTTCTGATGGCGATTCAACATTGGAGCATGACTGACCTTGATAACTAATACATGCTAATGAACAAAACTATCCAACTTTTTCGCAGCCGCATTTAGCATTACATCCTTTTTACAATTGTAAGAAATTGTGTTGAGCAGTTTTTCCGGTGCAGGTGGAAGTAAAATCTGAATTGGTTCCAATGTATTGTTGATTAACTTCCAACCCCAGTCTTTTGGGTCCAATTGATAACCAAGTCACACTTGTACTTGATAATATACCCGAAATAGATGTTGATGAGCAGAAGCAGAGGTTGGAGGAAGACAAGCTAATTGCATGAGATGTTAGTCGAAGCTATTTATCATCAGATTATTTGCCGTTACAGTTAATTGCCGTTTGTGACGATATGATAAAGTTTGACAACTGGTCAGAAACATACTTACCTGCAATACGATACCTCAGTATCCATAACTGTAATTTAAAGAAATGAAATGAAATGAAATTGTTTATTCTGTAAATGGGATATTGAAATCACTTTTACACGTCATATTAAAAAGTTGTAAAAATAAGCTAGATGAGGTCGGCGTTTCCTATCTGACTACTCTGAGAAGAAAGGCCGAAACAAACTCAGAGGTCACCATGTAGATAAGAGTCTGAAATGGTCTTTTGAGGAAAGAACCACACAGATTTGAGTGGACCTGTCCAGTCAGTGCAAGCATTTGTCAGTAATAGTGGAGCTCAACTCAGAACTTAAGGAGCTCAACGACTCGACGAACAATACCAAAGAAAGGACGTTTGGGTAGGTCGCATAAAGTTCTCAAATTGCCAGACCTTCGCTAAAACTAACAGATAGAGACTATGTGGATATTTATTTTTCATAAATATCCACATAGTCCTCACATTCACAATAAAACAATACTTATAAGTAATCATCATGTCATTTTGTATATAATATTCAATAACGTCAATTTGTATATAAAACTCGTAGGTATATTTTTATGGCTTTCCATAATATTCAAAATGTCACAATGCTTAGCAGAGCGAGCAGCTCAATCCCATGCATTTTTGTCTTCTAAATAATCTGTGATTTTATAGTACCTTTTTTTGTACAAAGTTTGGTTTTAATACAGCTTTTAAATCGTTTAATGGGTAAGTTTCGAATGTCAATGGGAAGTTTGTTATAAAAGCGTATACATTGACCCATGAACGAGTTGCCTACTCTGTGGAGACGAGTACGATGTACAGCAAGATTGTGTTTATTCCTGGTATTTAAACTATGAATATCGGACATTTTCTTAAACTTTGATATGTTTTTGTGTACATACAATAGGTTTTCAAATATATATTGTGAGGCTACAGTCAGAATATCTATTTCTTTGAATTTTTCTCGAAGGGAATCTCTTGGACCTAGGTTGTAAATGGCTCGAACAGCCCTTTTCTGTAAAACAAAGATAGCATTAATGTCCGCACAGGCTCCCCAGAGAAGAATCCCATAAGACAGAAGACTATGAAAATAACTAAAATAAACAATTCTGGCTGTATCTACGTCAGTTATCTGTCTAATTTTTTTAACGGCATAGGCGGCCGAACTAAGCCTACCTGACAATTTTTCTATGTGTGGGCCCCATTGTAATTTACCGTCAATGGTTATTCCAAGAAAAACTGTCCATTCAACGGGGTCCAACTCTATTCCATTAACTTTAACATTGGTAGATAGCTGCCTGACATTTGGCGTTGAAAATTTAATGAGTTTAGTCTTTTTTTCATTCAAGAGGAGATTATTTACATTAAACCAATGCACAACTTTAGAGAGTGCATCGTTAACTTGTTCAAAATTGACTAACTGGCGTTTGATTTTAAAAATGAGGGATGTGTCATCTGCGAATAATACGATCTTATGATTATCCCTTATGTGGTAAGGCAAGTCATTAATATAAATGAGAAATAAGAAAGGACCTAGAATTGAACCCTGCGGAACGCCCATGGTGACCGAAGATCCTGCAGATCTCTTGCCATTAACATCGACCCTCTGAATTCTGTTGTTCAGATAAGAAGTCAGAAGGTCGAGAGCCTTGTCCCTCATACCATAGTGGTACAGTTTCCTGATGAGAGTATCATGATGTACGCAATCGAAAGCCTTAGACAAGTCGCAGAAAATGCCAAGAGCATCCTGCGACTCCTCCCAGGCCTCGAAAATGCTCTTCAGTAATTCCACGCCCGCATCTGTAGTTGAACGACCCTTTGTAAAACCAAACTGTTTTAAATGGAGTAAATTATGTGCATTGAAATGTCCTAACATCTGTTTAAAAATTAATTGTTCAAAGATTTTGCTCAACGTAGGTAAAATCGAAATAGGCCGAAAATTCGTGGGATCAGTTGTGCTGCCAGACTTGAACAGTGGAATCACTTTGCTAAGTTTCATCAGATCAGGAAATACACCAGATGCAATACAAGAGTTAAAAACAATTGCCAAAAAGGGTGAAATAACATCAATTATTGAGGACATGGTATGTACTGATAATCCCCAAAGGTCAGCAGTTTTTTTTACATCGAGTTCTTTAAAAGATTCTATAATGTCTTTAGCAGTAGCAATTGTGAATTCAAAAAGTTTGTCACTTTCTGGTACACATTCTTTTATTATTGCATAAGCAGAAGTCGAGGACGACGATGACAGAGTTTTGGTTGTTAAAATTGGAATATTAGTGAAGAAATTTTCAAACTCAGTTGCCACCTCCACGTCTGCCTTAATATCTACATCATTGATTTTTAGATGGAAGTCACGATTCCGTACTGTCGTTCTTCCCGTTTCAGAATTAATAATATTCCAGGTTGTTTTAATTTTATTTCCAGAAGATTTTATTTTATTTTTAATGTGTATGGCTTTTGCTGAGGAACAGGCTCTTTTAAAAGTTTTAGAATATTTCTTAACAAATTCTTTAAAAGTTTCATCATGGTTATATGTTTTTTCATGATATAATTCAAATAACCTTTGCCTACTTTTGTAAATTCCTGGTGTTGCCCAATCACTAAATATAACGCGGTCACAAACAGGCAATGTTTTTGAGGTGAAAACCTTCCCAAACTCATAATTGATGAGGTTAAATAGTGCGGTATAATCTTGATCCGGGTCATTGTGATAAGGCAAACCGGGTAGTTTTTCCATTAAATTATTTTTAAATTGTTCTAAGCGACTTTTATTTACAGGAACAAAACTCACAAGTTTTCTTTGAACTCTGACTATTTTCAGATGGAAAGTGACTAACTGGCCACAGTGATCAGAGTCCAACTCATTTATAATTAAATGGCTAGAAGGTCTTAAGTTTGTAAAAATATTGTCAATACAGGTAGCAATAGTGGCAGTTATTCTAGTCGGCTCAGAGAATGTATTGTACAAGTTATACGACTTTAATACAGTTATAAATTTATTTACTGTAGCAGATTTTTCTAATATATTGATGTTGAAGTCTCCACAGACAACAACTGTTTTATTACTGCTACAAGTCTTTAATAATACTTCTTCCATAGATTTCTCAAAAATATCATATGAAGCACATGGGGGCCTGTACACGCTTATTACAATGAACTGCTCAAGCTCAATGCAAGCTATTTCAATAACTCGCTCAACAGAGAGGCTCACAATATCCTTACACAATTTCATATTGTTACGAACAATTATTAGAGACCCACCGCGTATCATATTAACTCTGCTGAATGAGCTGGCAACCTGGTGGTTGTTAAAGCTGAACATGAACTGGTGGACTTTTAACCAATGTTCAGTTACACATAAGATATCAATAAAACTACAGTTCATGAACAGCTCCAATTTTAATTCCTTACCTATCACACCCTGTATATTCTGATGGACTATTTTTAGACTATTATTATTATTTAAATTACTACAATGTGATGGGTGAGAGGATAGTAAAGAAAAACGTTTTGTAACATTTTGATGATTTAAACCAGTATTTATAATTTCTGCGTTTATTAGGCAAGAGTTTTCCTCTATGGTCGTAATTTTTAATTTAAATTATAATCAATGTCATTCATTGTAGCCAAATTATTGGCAGAATTATTTAAAATTACATTGCATTGCTCAAAAGAAGCAAGTTGTTTAGCCAAATTTTTGGCTGAAATAGAAAAAAAATATGATAGCGACACAGCTATCTGTCTTTTATAGTAGGTAGAAAGATAGTACATAAGAATATTATATCTATCTCTTGTCAAATGTAAATTATTACCAACATAATTGTTAGTATCAACTAGATGGAACAGATTATTATTGAATGTCCAATTATGTAATGTCATATTTAATTCAAATCGTAGGTTATTTTCTTCCTGTGGCAAACTCTCACTGTAAGGGAATGTAAACAACACAATTTTTCTTAAACTAAGATTACATAATGTTCTATAATATTGGAGCAATTCTCCTTTGTTCACATTTCCCCTATTACCCATAAATATTAATAATGTAGTGTCCTGGTTAAAGTTACATTTAATAATTTCTTTCATAATATCAAGCAAAGAACAACCAGGCATGCAGTAATTTATTATGGAGTGTCCCGGATATTCATCTGTCAACAAGTGGCCTAAGTCCTTTCCAATCTCATCACAAAATAATACAATATCATTTTTTACACTTTGTTTTATAACTATTGATAGCAGGAAATGTCAGATCAACACAGGGTTGCGGTAAGCTGGTATTGCATGTTGTCAATGAATGGTCTGGTGTAAGTACTTGGGATGGTGTTCGGCACTGCTCACAGTTGTTTGTTTGTGATTTCACCAGCTCATTCATTGCCAACACTTATTCCCTCATTAGATGTTCAGAAGTATTATATTTATTAGTCATTGAACTAAGTTTCTCCTGTAAATGGTCAAGTTCAGATTGCAAGTACTCTGTGTCAATGTTGTGTTTCCTGGTACTTTGTTCCAAGTTAAAAGAATACATATCTAATTGTTTAAGTAAATTTAGCCTTTCTCTATTAAGTTTAACATTTTTAATAAAAAACTTTTGTCTTTTTACCATCTTTTATGTTTTAACAATGTATTTATTAATTTTAATGTATTTTTTAAGTTTGTTTAGACTAGTGACTACCCTCACTGAATTACATGACTTTGAATCGTCATCACCTGTCAAATCTATAGTGTTAGAGGGGTTTAGTGCAGAAACCATTGACGGGGCAACAGACTTTGATTCAGCGAGGCGGTGATGTTAAGATTTGTAGTCTGAAGTTCTGTTATTTGACTTTGAGCCTCATGTAGCTGCTGTTTTAATAAATGTTTGTGACTAAGAGCTTGTTCATACTCTATGCTACACTGGCTGAACCCGTCCACAACAAGTCGAAGTCTGTCCCGTTCCTCGGTGGCCTCAGTGAATTGAGTGTATATCTGAGCCATTTCAATTTTTAACTTCCTAATCTTTTCATGGGCATCAAAGAGCACCTTTTCATTGTCAAAGCAAGTTGCCTTTGCTAGTAGAGATCTAATACTGGTCACTTGGTTATGTCCATGGGAGTGCTATTTATTTATTTTTATTTAATTAACAAGTAATAGTGGACTCATATGTTAGTAACAATATTTCTTAACAACTATGTTAGTAAACTTAACCCTGCCGTATGGATACGAGTATCCCTGCTACAAGCTCAACAAGAAAGCTTGCAGCTATGTGTGTCTGTTATATAGCTTAAAAGTGTTCTGCCCTATAAGTTGTAAGTTATGCTTGATTATTTTGTAGAGTGGGAGGTGAAGTTCACCCCGACTAAGCAAGAGTCGTCATCAATGACGAAGCTTTCATCTTGATTGCATGCTCGCAAATCAAAATAATAAAAAACCGTTTTAA
The DNA here is from genome assembly GCA_947363905.1 of Lithophane semibrunnea. NCBI lineage: Eukaryota > Metazoa > Arthropoda > Insecta > Lepidoptera > Noctuidae > Lithophane > Lithophane semibrunnea. The sequence goes on from OX376186.1 coordinate 8,684,147, forward strand.
ATTCGATATTCTTCACACTTAATGTAATTATAATCTAGCTGCCAGAGAATCACTTTGTCTAAACCATGTCGTGTAATATTACTTTATAGTTTACTAGCGACCCGCCCCGGCTTCGCATGGGTGCAATGCTGATATTAGATACTAATGGATGTTATTATACATATAAACATTCCTCTTCAATCTTGTATTAAAAAAAACCGCATCAAAATCGGTTGCGTAGTTTTAAAGATTTAAGCATACATAGGGATAGAGGGACAGAGAAAGCGACTTGGTTTTATACTATGTAGTGATACCATACGTACTTGGTTACTCTTTAGAAAATTGTGTAAAAAAATACTGTGTTACAGTGTTTTTCTACACTATTTAATCAATGATGTACGGAGTTGGTATGGGCGATATACGGGGGACCTCTCCTACATCCCCTTAATAATGGATTCCCAACATATAACCAATAACCCTGTTTAAGCACATTTTTATAAAGTTTTATACATTTTGTGACTGCGTTTTACTTTCTATGTAGATAATTAGATACTATTCCCGTTTACCGAGTGTAAATAACTACAAAAATGGAAAATTGGTTCCTACTTTCCTAGGTACGTAAACCAGAAGTTTACCAGGTGACTTATATAGCGCAAGTTTTTTAAGCGAACTTTACGTTCAAGTCTCTTCGCGGCACTTCGTTATGATTAATGAGCGCATTACGTCGAGATTCATAATTAAAGGCTCGCAAAAAGTATAATCAAGACACTTCATTCAGTTCAGCGAGGTTTTCCTTTGGGAGCTACAATTTCAACACGCAAAATTGTTCGTTGTAAGGACAATGCACACAATTAGATACGAAGGCACAGCTACGACAGACATTTGCGTTAGTGCCTACGTAGACTACAAACTTTTTCTGTGTTAGTTTGCGGCGGCGGTGATGAAAAATTGCTTAGCTATACTCTTAAAGACTGGTTATCCTCGAGTGATTTTTTTACCTTATGGGACTCAAATTTCGGATACCGCGTCTGTCAAGTTTGTAGGAGGAAGGCAAGTTATAGGCATAGAAGTGGTTTACGCACTGATGCTTTATTTAGGAAAAACCCAAGACAACAGGACGAAGCTTCCGTCCGCGTCGTCCTGACAGTTCGTTTGACTTGTTTGTCTAAAAGTCTGCGTTGTTCGGTGCCGATGTTATATTTTTTCTTTCTTCTATTTGTTCGATAGTCAAAGCAGCAGGCTTAGCTTGACGATTTCTATTTCTACGAAGAATAAACACAGCTCTTTCCATACAAAGTGACATTTAGTTTCTCCATTTTTGACATCGCCCTGTAGAAATCCTTCTACAATCTGTCATTTTGTCTTTCGTTTATAACGATGATAGATGCTCAAGTGTTTCTTCCTTTTTGTTTCTATCCCATTTGAACATTTGCGGATGCCGTCTACTATTCTGTTACATTTTTTGTGTATCATCGGAATTATACTTTATTTGATTAAACCTATGTATATGTCTTTTGTTATTTGTGTGTCTGAAGTTAGGATGTAATCTATTTCGTTCTTAATTTGTTTATTTGATAAAATCCAAGTCCATCTCCGCTCTGTTTTTTTAAGAAACAAATTGTTAGCTGTATGCATATTTTGTGCGAAATTGCGTTCTCCCAAGTCTTAGAATGTGTTCAGAGCATGAGCTGTGGAATCCAACTCCAATCTCAAATGTATGGATTGGAGTAAATAAGAGCAAACAAACTTATCTAACTTCCTATATTTTAAAATCGTCTATTTTATTCGCGCACACACGTTCCTCTTTTTCAATCGTCGTCCATCTTCTTTTTCCATTCTTCCCTCTCACTCGCACAGTGTTGTCATTCCCATCTTCTAACATCCCTGATGTCTCGTGTTGCCACTAGTAATAATCATTCCCACACTCGGCCATTCTGACAATCATGACTGTCCTCAGGCATGCACTCACCAGCTGCTCTTGTTCTGGTCCAACTTAAGCATTAAAATCTCCTAAGACTATGTATGTTCCATGTTCCAGGGCTTTCATCACATGCCCTGTTTAGAGTACCTATCATAAAAATCTTCTACATTTTTGCCTGAATTATGTTGATGTGAAGCGTAGGTTTGGACTATTGTTAATGTTTAGACTATGTTTAATAGCTACGTACGTTCAGAATATCCTAGAAACTCGATGATATTGTTCCACTTTTTAGTAACCAAAAATCCAACACCATGAAGTGTTCTCAGAAGTGAGTATTTTTATTTAAGGTGGCTAAAAACATTGATAATTTGTTTACTACTACCGACATATTTAAGGAGAAGGAACTGTAAAATAAGACAGCAATGAAAACAGATTACTATCATCATCTCGAATAAAGTCTATTATTTAGTAATGTATGTAGATATTTTATTTGAGACATATGTATTACTCAGTAGGTAACTGAGCTGAGCCCAATTTCATCGACACGGGTAATGGAATTCATTATTTAAATAGAGCTTTAATATTTTCTCACGGTATCTTGTCGTTTTCCATCGCTTTTCGTGTTATTGACGATAATTGACATAATTTCAAAATGAATTTCGGTTTGACCAATTTGTGTTTGAAACTTTAAATTGGTTTTGTTGGTGAGTGCAAGTCACGGGTGTCATTACATCTCATAGCAGAAATTTAGCTTTCATTATTTAAAACCTATTAAAAAAGACTTCTACTACCTGGTGGAAGCTGTCGTGTGTAAGTATGTCTATATTGTATAGGACTGCGAAGCTTAAATCATGAATGTTAATAGGATTTCCTGGTCGGTCTCTGTGCCCAAGTATCAGTGCTAAACCCAAATCTAGTATTTGCATAGTGCAAGGAGCTGTTCACTGTCTGTAATTGTATATTTATTTAGCATAACAATGATTCATGTGAAAATATGCCGAAGAGCGACTGTGTTCTGATAATCATCTATACTTTATTATACACTCCCGGACTCCTAAATCGAGCTGCATTTTTACGCCGGTAGCACACCTCCGCCGCGAAACCATAGCAGCGAAACCGTAGTAGTTAAATTGTGACTTGCGTCATGTTCCGCTATTCAAATCAGATTCGAGTTCATGAGTACAGTCACGAGCAAAAATATGTATACACTAAGCAAAATTCAATAACGATTTTCTCGTGGAATAGCGATTGCAACTTTGAGATGATAACTATTTCATAATAATGGGGGTTCCAAAATACTATGTTCGTTATAACATAAAATTACAATCAATAGAGTAGTAGAAATCACTTTTAAAAGTTCCTAAGTGTAAATATACACACACACTCCACACTCGGGACTCCTAAATCAAACCACCGTGCATTTTTATGCCGGTAGCACACCGCCGTGAAACCATAGCACCGAAACCGCAGTAGTTCAATTCTGACTGTGAATTGTGTGTGTGCAATTGTGAAATGTTTGCTTGTCAAAGAAGTGTAAGATTCTTGAATTATAATTGTTTACATTCTCTTCGCCTGCCTTTCTCTTAAGCACATAAAAACGTCTCTTGTTCCGCGTAGTTTCGTCCTCGTCCAATATTCGTCGTTTAGTGCGCTGTTGGCTTAGGGAAACCAAGTCTACAACAATTGTTTGTAACATGTATGTGTGTGGTGATGTGTCTGTAAATGAGACACTAGTTCCCATTCCAGATCTTCTTCGGAGTCAGGAAGAGTACTGGAGACAGCTCTATTGAAAAGTTCAATTCACTCATCACTGTCAATATCTTCACACCACCCTACCATATGTACGTGAGGACTCCTTCGTAATTGGAACTCACCGCGCCACCAAAAGTCTATAAGCAAAGGCAACAGCAAGGACGACAAAAGGGTCATCTCGTCGTTTCAACAAAGTGACGAAAGTGTTCAGACGCAGCATGAACTGCCTGTATAGTGTGTAGTGTATCCTGTGTTACCGGATATGATTCCACTAAACGTATTTTTTCTGCGAAAGTAAGGTTTGACACTGGAAAGTCTGAACGACCATCAGAGAGCGCGTAATTTATCTAGCCAGTGCAGATCGTTACACGACAGTGTTACATGAAAATGTCGAGCGCCTAAATTTCGCATCATGGCCATTTTATCGGTAAAGGCTTTATGCCAGTAAGAATAGGAGCCCCTAATATTTCGCATCACAAGATGTACATTTTGAACCACGATACAGCTTGTTGAGCTTTATACGAATCTCCTAAGGAAAGTGCGAAAAACAAGCATTCGACAGACTGAAACCTTTTGTCCTGACTCATGACTCTTGGCTGTTTTTATTTATCGTTATCTAAGGAACCCTTATGCAAAATTTCATGTTTCTAGATCCCTCGGTTTAGGCCGTGTGTTGTCTGTAACCGAACGAGTGAATTTAATTGTTTTATTAAGAAGACTTTTTAAATACCTGTGAAAGTGCTAAAAGTGGTCTAGGAACATAGCATTTTATTACTGCAGATCATTAACAATTTTCCAGTTTGTTGCTAGTTGTCGTGGTGCACACACAACACACTTTTGATAATAACTTGCATATCCAACCAAATGAATAAATGCGATTAATACAGAATTAATAAGGCTCAGTTTGTTACCAACATGTACCTTACTGCGTAACGAACCGCAGGTTCCGTGGGTTTTCGCGAGTGTCATGCTGTGGTAATCCACAGACATGTAGCATTAGATCTTGACAGTGAAGTATCTATTATAGGTACAGTATGTAAGACAACATTAAGAAAATCTTGAAGATGGTTCATGGGTTGGTTAAGTATACCTAATACAATCGTACCTACTTATTTTTTATCGCCCAAAAGAGACTTTTTATGTGAAGTGGTCCAATAGCGATACCGTTTTGATATTTGTGTAGGGATACCTCATCCATACCCTTGTGCACAGAGGTATCAAGTTCTGACTTGTCAATTTATTATGAGAAAAATATTTACTGGGTTTACAAGAACCACCTTGTAGCTACAGGCAAACTTCCTTAGGAACTTTACTAAGTTTTTTTTTCAAAATCTGTAAAAGCGTATCAATGTTTAATTACAAAAAAAAAACAACCGACATAAAAAAATAACACTAAAAAACTGAAAAATAACTTTAATTTCGGAAGTCGGTGTCTTTGCTTTTCAATTTTCTTTTTTTGCCACCGAATTCCGAAATTAAAGTTATTTTTAAATTTTTTAGTGTTATTTTTCTAAGTCAGTTGTTTTTTATTGTAAAAAGTTTTTATTTTCCACTTTTTAGTTGTGGTACCTACCCCACACAAATTCGAATACCACTACCTGCCACCTTGTAGTTACACTTCAAAAAAATAACGCTAAAAAAGTGAAAAATAACTTTAATTTCGGAAGTCGGTGTCTTTGCTTTTCAATCATCGTTTTTTGCCACCGAATTCCGAAATTAAAGTTATTTTTCACTTTTTTAGTGTTATTTTTTTAAGTTGGTTGGTTTTCTTTTTGTAAAAAGTTTTTATTTTCCACTTTTTAGTTGTGGTACCTACCCGACACAAATTCGAATACCACTACCTGCTATGTAAATAACAGTGAAAGAGTGAAATAATTATATCGTCTACATATGCAAAGTGGGAAAAATAAGTAATTATTAAAGCTAACTCAAAAACTACGAAAGCAAAATTAATAAAATTTATATGGGACCACCTCTGAAGCATGACCTACCAATCAAAAAAAAATCATCAAAATCGATTCATAATTGGCGGAGTAATCGCGTAAAGTATATACGAAAAAAAAAAAAACACAGACGAATTGCTCTTGGAAGACTCTCCTTAACTTTTAACCGACTTCTTCAAAAAGGAGGAGGTTCTCTCCTTTTTGAAGAAGTCGGTTAAAAGTTAAGGAGAGTCTTCCAAGAGCTTATTGTCTGTAATCTCACAACGGTTAACCTACTCATCCGAATATCCTGTAAATTAAAAAAGTGTATTTAAAAATGACCGTGTCAGATTTTGATGCCCCTCTGGAAAAAGATATAGATGAGGAATAGAATACTTTTGCCTAGGCAAAATTGAGAATGGGAGCCTGGTATCCTTTCAGAACCTTTTTATTTTTGAGGTGTGACTATACAGCTGACACCTGTAAGATCGTCGTTCTAACTGCGCAAAGCACTGACAATCACAATCCTCTTCATTTTTGAACAATGATCGCAACCTGAATCGGTATCACTTAGGCCTATTCTAGCTAGCAAATTATATTATTCTATTATGATATTGATTGCTTTACAATACTTAACCTATCTCATTCGTGATCTTCAACATTATTAATGTTGACAAAGCTTAGACACTTTCTTTTCTAAAAATGATCGCACCCAACCCAATGAATTAGGTAACTTACTTATTCGAACTCGGAAATAAGGGATGTAAATTATTCAGTCCGGGGCAGTGGTCCAACTGCTCTGTCCAACTAGTTGGACCATGGGTCTTTACTAGGGGCAGTTGTCCAACTTTAAAAATAGTTGGACCACAGCACCTTTTGAGAGTTCCGTGGTCCAATTCATTTAAAAAATAATTGCCAACTCTAAAAACGTCAACTGCATCTTTTTGGGTGTAGTTATTCTACCTACCTACTGGTTTACGGTTATATTGAACCTTTTTGCAGTAAAATAACAAAATTAAAGTCGGGTGACTAATTTATAACTTTATTTTCTTACAATGTTTAACGTCATTCAACGAAATTTATCTAAAGCATGACCTATAGTTATGTCACCTGAATTCAATGATATTATATTGATAAATGATAATGATAAATGATTTATTTCTGTAAGTAGGTTTGTACAAACACTTTTACACGTCAATCACATTTTTAAAACTGGATGAGGTCGGCGTTTCCTATCTGACTACTCTGAGAAGAAAGGCCGAAACAAACTCAGAGGTCACAGTCTCTTTTAAAGTCCAGACATAATCTTGGTCAGATTATGAGAAGACCATGTAGATTGGTGTCTGAAATTGTCTTTTGAGGAAAGAACCACACAGATTGAGTGGACCTGTCCAGTCAGTGCACGCATTTGTCAGTAATCGTGCAGCTCAACTCCGAATTCAAGGAGCTCAATGATTATTAACAGATATGTTATAAGGGCGCAATCGTGAAGACTCGAAAACATTCCAATTGTAACGTTTTTACTTGTAGTGAAATGTAACATGAATGAAACGTAGGTATGTGTGCCGCTGCTGCGCGGAACACTTTTTTCGGTTGTTTTGTGAGTGTATAACATATCTGTTAATATAATATCATTGCCTGAATCAGATGTAGCTCAATTTCTCGTAGATTTAAAATCTAATCATCTTTCTCAATTTGGACCTTACGTCTTTTGTGTGCGATTTCACCTGATACAGTTGTAAAATGTTCTAGACGTAACATTGTAACATTTTTTGCATTAATGCGCCGACTTAGTTTTGCATGTGAGCTTTCTGAAATGTTATTAGTCCTATGCCTTTGGCTAAATACGCTTATATGCTGAGAAAATTAATCAAAATTTCCTATAGTCCAATAACTCTCTAATATTTAATCAGTTTTTTAGCTTCAACACCATTTTCTTCTTTTATGTAATCCCAGCCTTCTACAAATTTATCACTCTGCAATAGTGGAAAAACTGAGCATAATGAAATAGTTCTTTTGAGTCTTTAACTTGAATATAACCGTAAACCAATACGTAGAATAACATACACACATAAGGACGCAGTTGAGATTTTTAGAGTTGGCAAGTTATTTTTTAAATGAATTGGACCACGGAACTCTCAAAAGGTGCTGTGGTCCAACAATTTTAAAAGTTGGACAACTGCCCCTAGTAAAGACCCATGGTCCAACTAGTTGGACAGAGCAGTTGGACCACTGCCCCGGACTGAAATTATTACAGTGTTTCTCTTTTTCATCAATCTGCGGTATGTGGCAAGTGTGAGGGTTGAAAATGTCTTACACCTGTCTGTCTAAATGCTAAGTAGATCTACTAACCTCATAGCTAACGCAATAAGAAACGACGTCAAAGAATAAAAAATTAGGGAACGACCTTCTCGGCTTAAATTTCGTTTTAAATTAACAAAGGAAGGCCACGTTCCACCAAAAGTTTTTGGAGGAGAAATTATTTGTTGTGGCTTACGGTATTAAAGCAAAAGTAATCATTTTAATTTAAATGAGGGCCATTCTGACGACAATAAATTTCATCATTAGCAGCTAAAATATATTTGGTGTTGACAGAATTTAAGTGGTTACTGATAAATTGACTTTACATTCGCCTAATAAATGGTTATTCAAATTCAAATAATATTTTTTAAAGTAGATGCTGTTTATTATCATAAATATTTTTACTAGCTTTGCCCGTGAGTCCACCACCCTCAACGCAGTCGGAGGGGAGACCACCGAGGTCCCGTCACAACGTCGGTCGGCTAGATTTCCTATCGGTGGAAATCCTTCCCCCCTGACTTTCCATGACCCAAGCTTAACTTACCTCTTATTCAATAAAAAAAACCTCAAAATTCTCTCCCTGTCTTCGGTAGACTTTTCTCCTTCAATCATTGCCACACTGCGTTTCATCAGTAAAACGTTCAATTTGCGTTGAGTCCAACGAAAATGTGTGCGCGGCATTGTAGGTGTGCGTGATCGATAGTTTTGGCAAATAATGAAAATGCTTAGCAAAACAAAACGAATAAGCATAATAGAAAAATAAGATGGTCTAATTAAAACATGTTTCTTCGTTAAATAATTAACAAATTGCTTTTCTTCTTGGAACCTTTGCTTAGAATGGAACATAAAAACCATACCCGACATTGTTTTTATGTTCACCGCTATAAGCTAGAATTAAAATGAACTGTACCTAGATGAATAACAACTTATACCTATAATTAATAAATATATAATAGCTTATCTAAACTAACTAACTATCGACTTTAGCAACATCGAAAATTATGAAAACGACACCCATGACGAAAAATTTGAAAGTTATTGCAGCCGTTCTCTTGGATTTCCATTTTGACTGCATGATCGGCTTTAGCGCCCTCGAAAACTATGTAAACGACACCAATGACGATAAAATTTGAAAATTTTCGCTGCCGCCATATTGGATTCTCATTTAGACTAAATGTACAATAATAGCAGTGCAGCAAGTAGATTTCGATACCATGACTTTAGTACTAGTGTAACAATGAAAAAGTTTATCGCGTCAGCGTGAGCGCGACGTCATTCGTTATAGCGGTGTTCGATTAAATGTGTTTTAGAACCGGCGTACCAACTCGCTTAGTTTTTCGCAACAGCGTGTGTGGCAACAAATAATCATATCACTCCCTTTCCAACAAACCTGTTACAAACGGTTTAAATTGGAACAGTGAAAAATATATAAAAAGTAAAAAGCTTAAATACTTGCTAGAAAATGTATTTTTCTTCAACCAAAGTCAATCCGAAGTTACGATTCTAAAGACTTTCTTTATTACTCGAAAACGACGTACCTACCTAAAGGGAAGGCAATAATAATTCTTAGCTAGGAACATGGCAATAATGGTGTAGGTCAACACCATCTGCCGCCTTCTGATTTATGACATCTTAGGGAAAAAACGCTCTCGAGCAAGCTTGGTTCGTTTCTTGCCGCTATACAAATGACGAAAAAAGATTTTAGCACATTTCAGCTGAACTTAGCGGCCGCGTTTGTGACACTTAGGGCAAGATTCATAGACCGCACTTTGACTTTGCTTGTAAGCGTTCTATATAATCGAATGTGAGCAAGCGTATCATTCGTATATGAACATTAATCCTATACGAATAATGTTCACATTCGTATATGACGCTTATTCTACTTAGTAAAGTCAAAGTGCAATCTGTGAATCCTGGGCTTAGTTACACACTGTGTATAATTTCCATCACGCTAGTTGTTTAGGTAAAAGATACCTTGTTTACATTATGTATACGTTGTTTACATTGTGTTTTATATAATATAAAGACACCATTTTAATGTTATTATTGGCAGGGCCACTTGGGCCAATGAATTATAAGTAAACTGACGACTTGGGCGGTTGAAATAAGACACCAAGAGATCATTTTTTCAAGTACTTTATTATAGTTTATTATAACAAACATATATGGTAGATAGTCATCACGTAAAAGTAATTATGTCACGACAACTATATAAATGTGTGGTAATAGTTACCTAAATTCATGTTTAGGTTTAAAAAGGCAACCTGTATCATGACGTCATATACATAGAAACAGTAACTCATTAGGTTATAATTATTTACTTTGAGGATAGGCAAAATGGCTGATATGGTTAGGTTAGTGTCCATAGAATCCATGAAGATATAGGAATAAAAGTTTTTGGCTATCAACGTGGTCACTTTTTGGCCTCAAAAAATATAAAATAGTTAAATCAAAGTCGGTTGACACGAAAGCAAGAAGAATTTTGTTTTTCTAATTATGCTTCTCTTCATTATACATTGAGCCACTTACACCATGCCGAGCCATGGGTGTTGGTCCAACGTAAGCGTCGCAGACTTCTCCTAACGAAATTCTTAATTAAGGAGAGTATTTACAATTACACCTTGGAGGCGGTCCATCGCTATGCAGCTTTATGACTTTATTTGGCGAGTCATTTTTGAATTATGACTAGATAATATTTTAGTATAGAACTCATTTTGGTAGCGATAATTTCCCAAATGCACTTGAATTTATAGACGAGTTTTATAAATTTAAATTATCTAGCCTACCCTAGAAGTGGACTGTGCGAATGAATTGAGTTTGTAGAGTAATACTTTCGCTATTATGACGTTATGTTACAGATTACAAGAGCCTTGAGCCTTCAATCTTATAACTAGTATCTGGAAGGTGATTCCACAGATATACCATTTAAATTAGACATTCGATTACATTTACGATTAACATAATGTTATTGAAATATGGCTTAGACCTAAACTACGTTCATGAAACGATTATGTAAATCAGTCGTTTGAAGAATACTTTAATGTTAATATTTAGGAATAGAATCGCAGTTAGTAAGATGCAAAAATGTATAAAATGGCTTTTACATAAAATAAGTTGCAAATGTTGCATTTTATGGTTTTTTGAATTTATTGAAATCAGAACTTTTTGCAGTACTTATGTGTTATTATGAGAACCGACCGCCATTAGCTAAAAATGGTGAATCTTTTTCAATTTATTTTTAATTAAAAGCGCTTTACACCGCTGCCGGAGTAAAGTTCAGCCTTTCACAGACGGACGGATTTAACCGCACATTTTGTTTAATTTGCTTTACAATATTAATAGTGTCAATAATTAGCGTTTTAAAAACCATTCGGAAATGAGTATATGCTGATACTTTTGGCACAATGTTTGGTAAGAATTCGAGCTTATATTTTTTTTTACCAATAGTTTACATTGAAAAAACCAAAATCGGCAGGCAAAGCGCGAAGTTATCAGCTAATGGTATTTCTAAATTATCAAAATAGCTTTAGGACGGAAGCGTAATTAATTTAAGAAGCTATACGTTAAACAAAAGTTGCGTAAATACATATAACTTGAAAATCAAACCAGGAGACATACCTAGTTAATGGTATCCTAATAGTTTGACTGCCATTTATAATTTTGATATGAATTACAAGTGCCTTTGGCATTATCAATTATTCGTCTTAATGTATAGGTAACAAACAACATTTACTACTTAACATAGGAAATACATAAAATAAATTAATCGTAAACTCACATAGTTTGTAAGAAACTTAAATTGTCAGGAACTAGAAGTAAACCTACAGTTTCTATTAAGACATAAAATATTTTTAGATAAGTAATATAAAAAAAAACTGAACTCTGAAATTATTATAAAACGACGATAGTGTGTTATAATTTGTTCTATTTTACCTACCTAATGATAACATTATCACACAGCAACTTAACCTACCTTTTTAAAATTTAGAATTACATTATCTATGGTTTATTTTAATAAAACTGGTATGTGATACAGACGTCGATATTTTAACTACTTTTTATTTTGAAATCCTGAAACACAGATAAGATATTTATCTGTTATTAAGATATTTATCTGTTATATGGTGCTTATAATATAATGCTAACGGTTAAAAACAGTAAGTTACATAAATCACATGATGACTAGATGTTTTTAGTATGCACAATAATGTCTTATGCCATATCATGCTTGCACTTACGCGCAGTATGCGTTCGCTAGCGTATGTTACGCTAGCGAACGCATATTGCACGTAAGTTACAAAATAGCATGCCTAGCATACGCACAAAATACGCTAATGCAACTCTTTCATAATGACACGTAAAAAGAATGCATTTTTTATTCGAATTTAGTCATCTGTTTTAAATATGCATTCATCTTCATGTGATTACGGTAACTGCTAATGCTTGTTGCACATCAATTATGTAAAAACTCTCAGAGATGGACACGATTAAGGCGTTAACGGTAATGACAAATGTAATGCAATGAGAACACTGCATTTTTGAGCAATGTATGCATCAACTGCAAATGCTGTAATCCGCTGAAATGATTATAAGTACCTATATGAGTAAAATTGACCTCTTCTAAAGGTTGTTATGGATTAGTTTATCTCATACTTTTAATAGAATTACATAAGATAGTATTTATCAGTCCGTCTTCTCTTATGACCCGTCTGTTTATCCGTTTATTCATGTAGGCCATGAAACATTTATTGACGAAGGATCTTAAAACAAATTCACCCGTTCATCGGCGTGGTGCTTGAAGTACTGAAATAGGCGGGGTTAGGCCATGCAATCCCCTATTCAATTGTAACTTTCTGTTCTGTTTCTACAACCGTCCCTAGTACGATAACGTGTCTACATTAGATCGTGATGACAATCAAAAACGTATCGTCGTAACTTGCGAATATTTAGTACGCTCTGCAGTCAAATGGAGCCGTTAATTACAACGACTGGAGTACCGCTGCGCCCTCACAGCGGTAACTTAGCCATAATTAACGTTTATCTTTATCTAACTACCTGGTATAACTTTTAGAATTACAGGATTTTAAATTATGTCACCTAATTAAAAAAGTTTTACTTACTAAACACGTAATTATAAGACCCTGATATTCATCTACTTTGTAAAATACGCCAGGCTTTTTGGAAAATAACCAAACACTAACATTATTAACCTGGAATAAAAATGTTTAAGTATATTTTACGTTTATAAATGCTGGGTATTCACAATTTAATGCGTTAGTTTGATATAAAAAAATCCATATATTCACATAATGTTCTCTCTTGGAAATAATAACACCCTGTGCTCTTAGGTTCGTGACCAACGATGGCGTAAAATTCACTAAAACATATGACACGTTATAATCTAACAGAATGTAATTAAATTTAATACTGTAATTTTCCTTCTATTGTAATCCTTTCAAGTTCGTACTAACTATTATGAAAGAAATGGAAAAGAATAAATATTTCAGTGTCTTTCATTCAGCATTAACTTCCAAAACGTAATAGGAGAAGTACAGTGCTCGTAAAAGTAGTTCATTTACTTTAGAAGTTATATCTAAATTTATTTATATGTTAACTTACAGTGACTTTTAGCCCACAGCAGGGGTCTTTAAAAGTATTGTTCCAAATCAGTGTTATATGCCTTAGTAAAAGCTTAAAATTGATTTTGTATAATAATATGTTGAATCATATCTAGAGCAGAGGCAAAAGCCGTTGAGTCCGTGTTCAGTATGGGTGGTCGGTAGTCATGTGGATTGCCGTGTTGTTTACAGTTGGTAGAGGTCGACCGAGCTGGACCTTTGCTTGGAGTGGGATGGACGACGGCGGGTCGCCTCCCGGGCCGCGGATCACACTTGCGTGAAGCTGGAATGCAACGCCGTCTCCTCTTGGCCGATCTGGTTCGCGGGGGTGTAGTACTGCTGACAAAATATATTTTTTATTAAATTTTGTTACAGGAACTATGTAGTTATTAAGCCTCGATTACACGAGGCCAGTTTCTCCACAGTCATCGAGAGGCGTAACTTCGAGAGGCGAAAATGTCCATACCGACGTGCGAGGGAGAATCACCATGCGATCCTTCGCACTCAACAAACTTCGTACGATACTTGTTTTACTTCTTGTAGTAGTTGATAAACATGTAAGTTCCACAGGATAGATTTTTTGACGGGTCAGTAAGGTCAGGTACCTTAACCGTTGTACCTACAAGAAATCGGTCTTAAAAGACTGTCCATTACTTTTTTAGTAATTGCTAAGTGCATTAACAGATTTTGGAAGAATGGTACCAACATTCAGCTAAACAATCATCGATTCTCACGTTTTATTGTTATGGTGGCAATCGATGCAGTTTCATATAAAGATTAAACGACTCTTTTGTACCTCTCGCCAACCTAGAAAAGCCACAAATCGCAATCCTGACTCCCCCTTGTCAAAAATACACCCTGTGTATTATTCAAACACAATATGAGTGTGATCGATTCTAGCCCACGAGTCTCACATGGACATTCTCACCACCTCAACGGTATAGAAACTCTCCTCGTATGAACAAGGTTTTATACGAGACTCAGTCAAGTTGATTATATCTCATCGATATAATTTCCTATTCGAGTTGAGAAAATTGCACCGTGTAAACTATGCTTAATGTTATCGTAAGTGGTGGTAGTGTAGTGTACTAACAGTATGAATCTCTACACAGACTGTGGTGAATAAAACTAGATTAGAATGGCGTATTCCGATTAGGCTTAAACAAAGTAAAGACTCGTGTAAATATTTAAGTAATACTTACTCCTCCGAAAGCTCCGCCGTTCCATCCAAGGCGTTCATGTTCACGCTGAGTTCCGCGTTGGGTTTGGGTCTTGCGGTCTGTGTTAGAAGCAAGGCGAGCCTTGGCCCGAAGCGCAGCACGAAGTGGCACGTTAGCCCGCGCCGCCTCCGCGCGACCATGCTTGCAAAACTCGATCAAAGCAACCCCCAGAGCCAGGGACAAACCTCCCACCAGAACGTAGAATAAGCCAGCCACCTGACTCAGGGTCAACTCAGATCCTTTAATTTCCTAAAACATAAATAATATTTATCCATTGAAGACCACCAACAAAAGATATACCTGCATAAAAACCGGCCAAACACGAGACGGACTTGCGCAGACAGAGTTCCTTCCGTACGCACCACGAGACATCAAGTTGTACATTTTCAGTATAAGCGGGGGGGGACCTCTGTGTTTTTTGTATTGTACGTAAAATCAACACCATAATAAGAATACAGGAAAAAAAAATGTTAGGTTAGCTTAACTTGCAAATGCCTACCACAAAGTTTAACGCTTATAAATATTACCTTTTTAAACCCCCGACGGAAAAAGAGGGTTGTTATAATCAACATAGCTTAGATCAGAATGAAGGTAGCAAACACCGATATAGGAGACTCCTCTTGGTTAATAATATGTCACATGTTTTGTATGTTTAGGCTCTTTAGTAAAACTATTTGTTAGATATTAATTATAAATGGGAAAGCACATTTGTAGATCTTTGACAGTAGTTACGGATAGTCAGAAGCCTAAAAGTCTAACGACCAGTCTTACCAAGAGGTATCGTGTTAGCTCCTGGGTTGTAGACGTCAGATAGACAAGGTAAAATACTAGTATTCAGCTGCATCCGGTTAGACTGGTAGCCGACCGCTGCGACTCCTCTTGGTTCTGAACTTTTCTATTTTAATTATTACTAGAGACCCGCCCCTATTTAGTACGGGTGCGATCTACTGGCGTGGCGACAAGTCAAAACATCTGGATTTCTGTGATAACAAGCCATGGGCCAAATGGGATTTCCCATCGCAAAATTGACAAACTTTCATCACCTATTTAACCCCTGTAGGGGATGATTTTCAAAGACATTCCTTTGTGCTTTCTTTCGTATTACATATAAGGAACTCTCGTGTAAAATATCATGCTTCTAGACCCAACAGTTTAGTCTGTGCATTGTTTGTCAGTGAATTAATAAATGATTTTTTGTGAATGAATTTTTATTTAATAGATTTTAATGTATTTTACACATAAACCTTCCGGAATATATGCAAGATAGTGAAAACCGCATCAGAACCCACTGTGCCATTTAGAAGAACTAGGTGGAAAAACAGGTGGAATGGAAACACAACTTTGTTTTGTAATATTTAGAGATTTACCATGGAACCACTGTTACAGCTGGCTGGTTCTAATGATACAGCCAGGGAATATATAGACAGGTTTTTTTGCAGTTGTCTATGCCGCGTTCTAGCGTTTTTGAATTATTCAACTTCTGTAGGAATATGTTTCAATTATGAAATCAAGGATATTTTTTTTAAAGGCATCGTTTTATCTCGAAATGTATGAAAAGGTTTTTTACTTTACATCTATTCAAACTATTACCTAAGGGCAATAGAATGATAAAATAGTTTTAGAGAAATTGCATTTAACGGACATCAAAGTAATGTAATATTGAAATCACCATGTTGTATGTTACAATGTTAAACAAATAAAATAATATGAAAAGTTACTAGTCATGTGTATTTTAAGATTTTACTCACAGTGTCAGAGACATCACATTCGGATTTGGTGAACCATTTACGAACAAGTTTCGGTATCTCACCCTCTTCCTTCAGCGATTGCAAGGCCATATTGACGCCATCCCTATAAAACACTCTCTAATGAAAACACTCTGAAGCGCTTTTAAGAGCTTAGGAAAGAATAATTCGCAAAACATTCGCCATAAAAATATCGCGCGCACATTTCGCATAGGAGAAAAAGTGTCGCGTAAGTCAAAGAAATATCAAAAAGCTCACCGCAGCTTGGACCCTTTTGGAACGCCGACAGCGAAGTCCTTAAATCCAGTATGAGTAAGAGTGACGATCATCTCACAAGGTTTGTTTTGAGATATAGCGGAGCGGTCCATGAGGAAGGCAAGCCAACCATGCTCATCAACAGGTGAATCTTGAGGGTATGTATTAGCGTTTGGCGTTTCAAGAGTATCCTGAAGAAGATACAACTGTTTAGTTATATTGAATAAATGGAAACTAACTGCTTTCTGACTCAAGTTAAGCTTTTCTAAACTCTTATGAGAATAAAGAAGTTATATTGTGACATCTTTTACATAGGTAATCAAGCCTCGCTTTCCACATTTTCTACAAGCTTTAAAAGATTTTTTATGTCAACAGAAATGAAGTTACCTCTGGGCACGTAGCTAGTTTACTGTAGGTCTGGCTGGGTTCCGTAATGCGAGACAGTGTTAGATATGAAGCTAGATTAGCCGTATATGATGATATCACTATCAGAGTGAAAAACCACCACACGCAGCCCACAATTCTGCCGGATACTGACCTAAAATATTCACAACATTAGTTTCCATCTTCAAAATGATTTATTAATCCTTTTAGTGCAATAGACGTTATCAAAATACGTGGTTCTAATTACGCTAATGAATTAGATTGGTAATAAAGCTGATTAGCTGACTTTGTACTACTGGTTACGAATATACGAACTAATTTACTTTTTACTTTAGACAATCAAATATTAAAATATTCACTGACCTGGGGTTAATGTCGCTGCCTTGCTGCATAAAAGAGCCCAGCGAAAACCACATAGAATTCCAGAAACTAAATTCGTTCACCACCGTGGTCTGAAACATCGTGTGAAAATAATAACAAATATATTCATTCAATTATTACCAAAAGGAATGGTTATAATCAAAGAGTATTAAACCACAGGCTATATAGTCGTTGGTTACAATGAGCAAAATAATTGATAATATGTTTGTTAGATTACCTTTGTAGTTGCGACGTCGGAATGGTCCGTAATTTGTGAATCCGTAAAAGAAACCACTCGCCACTCATAAGGGGAGAATCTAGAGACTATGAATAAAACCACACTCACAGCGAACAGACTACAGACGATGGAAAGCTGGAAACGTACATAATTATATCAATTTGTGCAATTGTTTTTATATGTTACAAAAAGTTTTCGCTATGTGAAAAAATGCTTTTTCTTACCCATATTTCCATTGATAACGGTTGAAGAAAACTAAAAATTGCGCCAGTATTATTGGCAACGTTTTTGTTAGGCTTAAGGTCGAAAGAAAGGAAAGGTTTGCTGAAATCAATTACGGATTCGCGTTCTAACGTCACGGTCATTGGCGCTATAGCTATGTCTGCTTCCTGAAATTCAAATTAAGTTAGAATAAGTACATTGCTTTATTGTTTTTTTATGTTAAAACTATGCTTACTATTTATCCGTTACCTAATATATAAATATGTAAAACAGCATCTCCATCTGCCTGTTACTGTGCATATAACTAATAGTTACTTATAGTAACACCCAACGCTGGATCTACGGGTGTTTGGAACGGGCCTTAGTTGTTTTTAGTTTGTTTATTAGTGTTAATTTGTAGTTGCTTTTAATATCTGTTGTTTTAAAACCTAATATTGATAAGTACTAGATAAAAATACCATCTGTTTTTAAAACTTGTATGAAATAGCAGACGAATAACGTCAAATAAGAGTTGAGGGAAGAAAAATTACGAACAGAAATATTGTCACTGTTCTCGAGTTAGAATAGTCTAACACGTTGTGCAAATGCATTTGGACACTGGTACCGTAAATTACATTTTGGTACATTCACTATTGAACTATTCATAAAACTCATCTTTGACTCAGGCACTTGTGAATTTCAAGTGTAGGTACTAAAGAGAAACATGGGTATATATTATGTTCGTTCGATCGTTAAAGTATCTACGGTTTGTTACATGTTCCGAGATATGCATGTATAATTCTGAAGTAGTTAGGTACGTGTAATTCTACAACAGGGATGGCAAAAAACTCAACCTAAAGAATAAGGTTTTTTTATTTTGTAAAAATTCGGAGTGGAACAACCCTAGTGGGTTAAATAATGTTCAACTATACGGGGTTAAAAGTAAAATGTGTAGTAAGTTTCAGTAAAAAAATATCTGTGGATAAACTTTTCGAAAAACAAACGTATTACTACTTTGTAATTAAGTTCACACACACACAGCACACACTCACACCATACACTGCTGTACCTTGTAAATTAAGTACCTACCTGAATACCAGAATTTAAAAGTAGAAAGAATTTTTCATCAGATTGTTATAATATAAAAAGGATCAATAATTGATTGAAGTGGCAATAACAATATTCCCCTTATACAAATTTATCCATTGGAATATAATTATTGCTAGTGAGAGTAGGAGCAGATTTGCTCACTCTCCGTCAACACGCGATATCCAGACCAGCATTCTTTTCTAGCTATGTAAAGTCGTGAGTTATGTAGTGGAAATAGTGTTAAACATCTCGGTGTTCAAAACGAAGTTATAAATACTTACATATCAATTAAATGAACATTTATGATGAACACTGCTGTGTTGATGAATGTTCATCAAAAAATATATAAACATAACATGGTACTCGTAATATCTATCAAAAGGCACCGTGAAAATAATAATATTATTAATACTCGTTTATTTATTACCTTTCATATGTTATTACATTTTTAAATATTTCTTAAATTAAAATGATATTATAAAAAACATTTTAAAATATAAAAAATAGAAGTCCGCTGGTGTCGGGAGCAGGGTCCCAGCTACCGGTGGTTAGGGCTGCAGAGACAGGAACCTCCTCACAATGCGAGTCGTATCAAGGAGTACTGCCTTCTGAATCAGGCCCTTGATCCAACCGCCTAACGAGAGCCTCGAGAGATGTAGGTCGAGACTTTAATAATGGAATACTATTTAGTCTAATAGTAAATTGTTTTGGTAAGTAAACACAACATAAAAACCAACCAATGAAACATTTTTCTTTTAAAATTATAATTTATTTTAGATTTGATAAATTGGAGTCCGGTACATCGTGAAAACAGCCGGCAATAACAGCCTTTGGAATAACGCTGCAGGGACATCGGGATTTTACAAAGATATTTATTGCTCACTGGCCACCAGATAGCGAGACCGACCTATCCTCGGTCGATGTTCCTAAGGGATTATAACAATGGAACCCAGAATATTCGCTATGCAGTTAGGTAGTAAGCTTTATAGATTTACCAACTTATTATAACTCAATTAATTTCCAGAAAATATGTTGTGCGCGATCCCACACTAGTCTGTTCTAGCCGATCAAATTGAGTCTTTATCCTCGTAAATATTATAAAATAGTTATCGCTGTTTGCGCTCATTCTTACAAAATGACGAAATGAGTCCTTTGCCAAGTTATATTAATAACAATGCTGATAATAAAATATGAAATGCTACTTATGTGGTACAAATACTTCTACCAGAACAGAACTGGTTTAAACTGACATTCTATACGTTTTACGAGTGTAGCAGTGGTCACATATTGATTCGACTCGTGCATAAAGTGTTGAGACACTGCGTCAAAAACCGGTGGTCAGAAGTATCCTACGTAAGCGGTCAAGGTTGCACTATTCCTATTTATAACGTATACTATTCCTATTTATATCTATACCTACTAGTCTACTAGTCTCTCGGTTTAAATAAAAGTTAACCCCAGTTGTCGCAACTCCGGGTTGACATCTACTCTCAATGCTAAATCAGGCTACATCGCCGTCAGCTATTTACAAAAATACTCTTGCATATTATGAGAAATAAATCAATGTATCTACAACTACATTATGTATAACTATTATCGGTTAACGTCCAGTTTAATTAATTTTATACTAGATATTAAATAAAGACACTTACGTACGTAAGTGTCTTTATTTACCGAATGATAAAAGCGATTTCAAGTGACATAAGAGCGCGTACACACAAGCGCGATATTCTCGACGTCGTACTGCGCGCGTGTACCGCACGCGCCGTTTTCTTGTAAGAGACTGGAATTCATACTTTATGCCTTTCGCCTTTCGTCACAACGTACAGTCACGGACTTTAATTGATGAGCCACCTGGTACTGTTCGCATTTTAGCCGTGTAATGCAAATCGGGTTTATTCGGTTCCCGACACGCAAAGTCATATGTCTTCGTATTAGAAGAAGAAACTTATATTTCATATCTTTACCGGTTGGCTAACCTGAGAGCAGAACTACAAACTTGACAGCAGTGACTACTCAAAGTCAACCAATTGCAGGTCTACCAACGATAAACAATTGTTGCTAGGTTACTGCTGCATAGTAACGTTAGCGTACGGAGAAATTCTCTGACATCGATATTTCAACTGTCACTGTCTTCAGTTAAGTTTTCAGAATTATTGATTTAATGAGCTATGATTCAAAGGAGGTCAGTATCAAATAGATTGGATAAACTTAATGCAACATTGTATTTATTTTTATCATTAAGAACTTATTAGTCAACCTCTATGGATAAGACTATTTCCGATTAAAAGTAATTTATTTGTCATCTTGATATTTCAACTGTCACTGTCTTCAGTTATGTTTTCATAATTATCGAGTTAATGAGCTATGATTCAAAGGAGGTCGGTATCAAATAGATTGGATAAACTTAATGCAACATTGTATTTATTTTTATCATTGAGAACTTATTAGTCAACCTCTATGGATATTTCCGATTAAAAGTAATTTATTTGTCATCTTGATATTTCAACTGTCACTGTCTTCAGTTATGTTTTCATAATTATCGAGTTAATGAGCTATGATTCAAAGGAGGTCGGTATCAAATAGATTGGATAAACTTAATGCAACATTGTATTTATTTTTATCATTGAGAACTTATTAGTCAACCTCTATGGATATTTCCGATTAAAAGTAATTTATTTGTCATCTTGATATTTCAACTGTCACTGTCTTCAGTTATGTTTTCATAATTATCGAGTTAATGAGCTATGATTCAAAGGAGGTCGGTATCAAATAGATTGGATAAACTTAATGCAACATTGTATTTATTTTTATCATTGAGAACTTATTAGTCAACCTCTATGGATATTTTCGATTAAAAGTCATTTATTTGTCATCTTGTTTACGAGCTTGCGATTTGAGTTCGTGTTTAATCGTGTAATCTCGTGAATTTATGAAAGTAAACAAGATGACAAATAAATTACTTTTAATCGAAAATATCCATAGAGGTTGACTTTATTAGTTAACCTCTATGGATATTTCCGATTAAAAGTAATTGATTTGTCATCTTGTTTACGAACGTGCGATTTGAGTTCGTGTTTAATCGTGTAATCTCGTGAATGTATGAAACTCCAAAATTGAAAAGTTTGAAGGTGGCTCATCAATTAAAGTCCGTGACTGTACATATTATTATTATTAATGGTCAGTTACCCTAATAGCAACCACGTCATACACGCGTCGTGTGTGCTTGATCATTAAAAATTTATACGTTATGACAAGAGGCATAAAGGCGACAGCACGATACGTGCGCGAATCAAAGGCTGCTCGAATGCAATCAGCGCGCTGTGAAATTCGTGTCTTAATATTCGTGTCTTAATATGAACGTGCCCTTATGGAATAAATAACTGAAATTAATTGCTAAATTACAGTTTTAGTATTTTGAACCATTTTTGAATTATCCGTTTTCCAGATCGGATTCGCAGAAATATTACATTTTACTAAACGGTTTGTTTTATGTCATATTTTTTTAATGAGTTTTTATTTGAAAGCAGTACTAGGAGTTTATATTTTTTTAATGAGTTTTTATTTGAAAGCAGTACTAGGAGTTTATCCAGGTATGTCACATTTCACCAAGAGACACCAAAACGCTATATTGTCAGCTTATTGTTTATACATAAACTATACAATATAGAATAAAGGTTATAACCTATCTACTGGTGGGGACCAATAGATAGGTTATATCCTTATTCTGAAAATATTGAATCGAATTTTCATCATGATTGATTACCATTATGATTTATTGATATGATTACCACCGTGATAACCTTAATTCGGAAAATATAGCTATATGGCTAAGCATATTAGAATCATAAACATAATTTTTAATAATTAGGATAATACCTTTCTTATAAGTTCTCCAACCATTCCGTCCCAACCACCAATGATTTTTGGATTCTCGTTTCCATATTTGCCATCTCTGACTAATTTTATTTCATCTGCAATAAAAAATAAAAAAACTCATAAAACCTTTGTCATATCATAGGTCAAATCCACGGAGGCCACGAACTGAATTGACTTTGCACCCTCTATGCATAGTAAGCAAAGATTTATTTGACTTAGTCCGGTCTATGATGCGCTCTGCTAAACTAGTGGTAAGGTCTCTTACAAGGCTGCAAAGTCTATTTGATAAATACCACCAGAAGTGGAACATTTATGCTTTCATTTGAACGATTTATGTAATATAAAATCATATTTATTGCCCTGATGACTGTTATGTTTGATTTTTTTTCTTTCCTATGGCATGAGAATATCTATGAGTATCATGATTATTGCCAATTCTTATAAATGTATAAATCAACACCGCTATTCCAACAGCTGAAGCTTGATTCTGGTCAAAATAAACCAAGCACAGCCAGGTAATAGATCTATCTGTGCAAACAGTGCCTTAAAACCCTGTGCAAAGTTAACTCCACCCGGGAAGAGCTTCAAACACCCTGCGGACTTCGCTCGTAACATATCGATCATAAAGGAACATTCTTTGCGAGAAAAGTACTTATGGATTGTAAAGTATTACCCAGCAATAGCATTTTATCTGAGAGAGGATCTTTAGACACAAATAAGAACTTTGAAGTATTGAATTATTGAAACAGTACCTAATAATAAAGTAACTTGGTACAAACGCCCGTTAAGATAAACTTCTCTATTTTTGAAGTCAGTTAATTATCCTTACTAATATTATAAACGCGAAAGTTTGTAAGTATGGATGGATGGATGGATGGATGTTTGTTACTCTTTCACGTAAAAACTACTGAATGGATTTGGATGAAATTTGGCAAACAGATAGTTTATAACCTGAATTAACACACAGGATACTTTTTATCCCGATATTCCCACGAAATCGAAACTTACGCGGGTGAAACAGCGGGGCGCAGCTAGTACCTAGTAAATAAATCTGATTGGCCTTCATGGCCAATTTCATAAAAAAGGTAATCTGAAATTATAATTACAGAATGTCTCACTTACAGTTGATTTCCAACTTATCAGATATCATTTTGGTGAGGTCTGCACAAAATCCCTTGTATGGTTCGTTAGCGTCAAATTCGGGGTCTTCAGGATCATCGCGTATTATATACGGGGGCTCCTCGATGGTGGTCACAATGTAAGTTTTATTGCGATCGTAGGATCCCGGGGCGGCAAGCGGAGCCAGCCTAGGGGTGACTGGGATGAGGCCCTTGTTGTCGTACCAAGTAGCCACCTGTTTATTTAGGATAGTTAGCAGTACCGAAAAGTATAAAGGTATTAAGAAAAAGCCTCGAGACGATAAATATTGATTCCTAATAATATGATAACTTTTATTTTACCTACCTTTAACCAGTCTGTAGTTTGACTAGTTTCAGAAATAGCCATACTACTTGATATTTGTTTTCATTTTGATTTTGTCTTACCTTAACGATATCACCGTCGACGGTCAGTTCCATGACTTGCAGAGAGAAGTTCTTACGATGTCCTAATTCATTGAATCTTATAGTGCCGGTTATTCCATCAACCTCCGTCTAGAACAAAATATAAGAATCTCTTGTGTTTCAATTTAATATCGTCAGTTTCATAATCAATTACGCACTCATATTACAGATGATATTTCGCGTTGCACAGCTTTGCGGAATTGGAAGCTGAAAAAAAGCAAAAGGGAAGGGTTCATATTTCCCGCGTGGTTGGGCAGCGTGCGAATCGAGGCAGTTAGCAAGTGCGAGGGTTAATTACGCGTCACCCAACGAAACCTAATTAATCGTCAGAGCCTCCGAACCTTCAGCCCGCCCACTGCGCACATCCGATATAAAAGACGGGACCCATATTCAGCACCTGTGTTCTTATAATGCCGCTCAATTAAAATTTGGTGGCACTGCCAACATTATTGCGTGCTCGACCTAACACAATGGAACTCATATTCATTAGATATAACATAAAATTTAAAAGATAATACGTCACAAGCAGCGACGGATTTTGACGTGGGGTGAGTGTTGTGCACACCGCGGCTCGCTATGTGACAACACCGCGCCAGTGTCACCACGTTTGACTGAATATACTACACTCCTAGCATAGCAATGTATAACGGCAAGCTCCGCAACTTGACTCGTCCCTTCACAATTTATGCTTGCACAAAGGAAGAGGATACTTGTCGTATAAGCGAAATGTCATTCCACGTGGTTTTTACGTTTTGCTCGCTTTTCTTTATTTTCACCGTCAAAAAGATCAACAGTTTATTCTAAAACTCAATATGCTAGTTTTCAAGTTTCATATACCTACACATATGTTTTTAATATCCAGTAGTTTACTCATAATTTTTAAACACTTTAATTAGGTTCTGCTTAACGCTCAACCACAGAAAAATATTTAGTCCTCATTACTAATAAAAATTTAAATCTACGCCTTTGGTATTAATTTGTTGAATATGAGTCATACTTTAGTCCAGAAACTGGAGGATCATTAGTATACTCTAACTTGCATTTAATTAGTAACAGCAGGTAGGTATTTATATGTGCAGATCCATAATACAAATTTTGCTTTATCGATTAGGTAAGGCAAGTGGGAGCAGCACATTAAACAAAAAAATTGTGGCGACGTAAATATAATCAGCACGTATCTACTTTAGGCAAATGTTTATTGTACGCATTTTTCATATTCACAATGACGACACCTCCGCTTATCCAACTCGGATGAATAACGAAACATTCGCTCGCAATCATAATTGAATTTATGAATTGGTATCAATCATTCGCATGAGCAATAGGGAATATATAATGACTCCAGAGAATAGAGGTTTGTAAAACTGCTTAAATTACATAGGTACATTATTTTATCGGTATTTTGCAGAAAGTTCGACGGTCGTTAGAACCCCCCTTGGGTTATAATGACCGTCGAGATAGAGATATGGTCAGCTTTTATAACGTAAGCTTAGAACACAACACAACGTAAGTGTTCATAATTATGTTGTGTAGGCAAGTCTGCAGTCTGCTAACAGTTGAATCTCCAGTTTACACACCTTTTTAATCATCCGTGAAATCTTCTCTCCATGCTCGAAAGGTATTAGTTTATTTTTAGGGTTGCAGTCCATAATTTTGCTGTTATTGAGACTTGCCCGTCTCAATGTTGCACGCAAAATGTCAGGTTTCTTGCGCATCAGACGAAGAATTGCATCGATCAACACTTGAACTGCGTCATAAGTGAGAGCCGCCTGCGCCTGTTTCAAAATATGTAGGAATAGAAGGTTAGGAGAGTAGGTTTTGCATCGTGGCATTTTTAACTTAAAAATTAATAACCGCATGAGATGGCCAATATTAAAAAAAAATGTGTGTTCAGGACAGCCTATGTATAACTGCCATGAATTCTGATTGTTACTACTTCATCATTATTCTCGACTGCAATGCATGTAATTTTATCGAATTCGCCAAACTAGTTGTATAATTTAGAAATTCAATATTTGTAAGTGCTAAACTGGAAAATTGTTTCATTTCTTGTAGGTTCAATATTTTAAAGCAGGTGGTGAATACCTAGTACGAGTCCTGACTCGTACCTGCTAGGTATGTGACTTCCCATCAAATTCAAAGACTCATTGATAAATCTCAAGTACCTAATCTGTGTATCATACAATATAACGACGTTGACCCTGTTGCCTATAATTATATTGTCTGCTTTGTCAAAAAATTATAACATATTCATTTTTCTATAATTGAATACCGTCTCGTCTTTTAAACATCTATCTCAATTTATGTGAAAAAAATCCTGACGTCCTCACAGTTTATTCATGGCATTAATTAAACAATCTTAAGATATCTCTCATGTATGTACCTTTCAGATAAGTATCTCGTTGTTTACATGATTGTGAGTTTGTTAATTTACTGAATTTTTTCTACCCAAGTATGTGAACATTATGCACAAACGAATAAAACTAAACTTACCGAAATGGTCTCCCTCCTCCATACGTCAATGAAGTCACGAACTACTTTACGAGAAAAATCTAGCAGTCGAAATCCAGTAATGTTAATAGCTCCGAATTCTGTAACTTCCTTCTCCCAGCGATCATCCATTACCTGAATCAACACATGAATTTTCAGAAAAGTTTTACCAGATAAATGATTGAAAACGGACATGAACGTATATTGAGATAATCCCGTCATATAAAACAATAAAAAAAAACAAAGTAATTTTACCAGTAATATTATGCTGACTAGAAACATAGACTGAAGGATGTGATTCGGTTTATATTCGTTACTAAACGTTTGAGTGCATAAAAATGTCTGTCATTCAATGTATAAATGCAAACGGCCAACAACTATGCGGAACTTTATGAGGATTGAAAATAACCACTTAAAAGGAAAGCTGTGAATTTAAGATGAAGCAGGTCCTGGTTAAAGGTCACAGTTCTCTCAATGATTGACATTGACATTCCGCATATTGTAACACAAAGTTGCAAAAATTAAAATGTCAAAATTAGCTTTCTAAGGAGCTGTGGAGCTACTCACCAGTCCGCTTAAGAAATAGTGGTAGTTCCGACGGCCGAGCTGCACGTCACGTACGTGCAAAATTAGCGCAGCTTTCGCTAGTTGTGTTGTTGAATCTAGCACAACATATTTGTTGCTCCATCGGTCTAGCTTTTCTATAGCTCGCAGGTACTCGACCACGTCGGAAGCATTGGAGACTCGTTTCACATTTGAAATGCGGAACGTTGCGTTCCCCGGTTGCAGACTCTGGTACAACTGCTGCAGGCGAAGTAACCCTACAAATTGATTGGGGCAATTATAGTACAGTATTTTTTGTCAGACTTCTTGGGTAGGTAGAGCGGAGGCCTGAAGTTTATTTGAGCTACTATCCTTTTGCAAATTGTACGGTGCACTGCCCCTTACTAAAGATATGGCATTATTTACAAAATACGGTGCGGTATATGTGCTATATACCTACTTATAACGGGTATAAAACGCTTCACGGAAACCGAGAATTACTTGTACAGTCACGAGCACTAATATGTATACACTTAGCAACTTTTAATAGTGATTTTCTCCTACTGTATTGATTGTAATTTTATGATATAACAAACATAGTATTTTTGAACCCCTATTATTATGAAATAGGTATCATCTCAAAGTTAAAATCGTTATTCCACGAGAAAAACGTTATTGAATTTTGCTGAGTGTATACATATTTTTGCTCGTGACTGTACTCCCCGTCAATCTTAAAACTTAACCTGTAATCCCCCGACAACTCCTGTACTGTCGCGGGCACCCATAAGTAAGTACAATGTATTGCGTGCGTTATATTGCGCGCCGTAAACAGCGATTTTTCACACCAAAAGTCGTTTCCCAGACTTTCCTAGCAATCATTTTTGCTCAATATTTCTTAGTTTAATTTACATAATCGGTATATAATGGCCATGTGATGGTCTTGTTACATCCTGTATTTAAATTGTAACGAAAACTTACAGTTTATTATGATGACAAAAGTAATTATTTAGAGGGATCAACGCATGAACTTTGTAGGAATGTGTATTGCTACTACTCACAAGCTAACAGACACATTATTCATACGCCGCCAAATAACTGGGTCACCGAAAGTAGAAATTAATATTTGAATAATAAAATATTGCTATTGTAGGTACTAATACCGACATGGATACTTAGTACCTAATGGAATCATAAATAAGATTTTAGGTGGAAGCATTTGAGGGCAAGAAGGTCTACTACGCTAAATATTATGATATTACCGTATTTGGGTATTTTGATTCAGAAATAACATAAAAATTGTCAACTACATACAGTTAAGAAAAACTGCATTCAAAGATTTTAGTTTCAGATTTGTCTTCACTTACCAAACTCAATCAGATCATTTTTTTTCGTAGGTGCTGTAAATTGCATGAATTCGCGAGGTTAAGTATAACGTCACCTTACCTTTTGTGTGTACCAATAGACCTATCCAGGGTCAAAATAAATTAGCTATTGAAACTTCGCTGACGTGATGGGATCGTTATCTGACAAGAAAAAAGAAGATTTGATGATTTTCTCTGGGCTACACATTTCTTTTCTTGAATTTTCATGCCAGATTTATTGTCAGGATTGGCTAAATATCTTCATTAATAAATAGTTTCTTCAGTAATAAATAGGCTATATTATTATTAGGTTTGCGTATTAATTTGCTTTTGTATGGTCTTATACTCAAACTACTCGGAACATAGATATCCGTGAATCGGAACAATAATGATTTATACTGTAACAGTACCTACATCGAAAGCACTCATTGCCAATAATTGGAAATTTCCATCAATATGTAAAGTTACGGCGACTAGTAGGTAGAGACGACTGTGGTATAAGTTGATATTTTAGTAAAAGCTAATGATTTCGTGAAATCATAAAATGTTTTGATATTCACCGTACGAGTGATGACACTGAAGTGCGCCCTGATTTTTTTTTGATAACCTAGTTTAAAAATTCGACATCAGTTAATTTATCCATGAAAGCTTCCTATTTTCGTTTATATTCATAGATTTATTAAATAATAATATCAATCTGCCTAGCCTTTTCCCAACTATGTTGGGGTCGGCTTCCAGTCTAACCGGATGCTGCTGAATACCAGTATTTTACATGGAGCGACTGCCTATCTGACCTCCACAACCCAGTAACTGGTTAATACGATACCCCTTGGTTAGACTGGTTGTCAGACTTTCGTGCTTCTGACGCCTCGTAACGACTGTCAAAGATCCACAAATGACAGCCGGGACCAACGGCTTAACGTGCTTTCCGAGGCACGGAGGAGTCTCGATATGTGAAAATGTTCACCCATCTACAGACCAACCCCGGCAAGCGTAGCTTAACCTGATGGATCGACCCGAGCGGCTGTTATTACTTAGCCACTAGCTCCACGAGTTTATTAAATAATAAGTATGATATAATCTCTCCTGGTGGTAAGCAATGGATGAGAGATCTCTGTATTTCAATTGGGGTGTTCAAGATCTTGCGCTTATTCTGTTATTCTAGTACTTTTAAAGTTGATCGATTACACAAAACAATTTTGATACTTATACGTACATAGGTATTTAAATTAAAGTTGCTCTATGTTGTAAGCGCTCAAAGTTTAGTTTCCATTCTATCTGAAATGAAACATAAACAGTGAACAGTGATAGTGTCGCGTTGTAAGTCAACTATTGGAAACAATATTTTAATAGAAAATTCGTTATTTTAAACATGTCTTTTTGTAGATTAAAGTAAATTTTATAATATGATCACTTCCAACCTCCTCCCAAATAATTAACAGGTAAGGAACTTTTAACTTATCGCTTCACCTTAGTTAATTGGCCTTGCAGACCTGCACCTTCGAAATCTACATTAAAGTCAAAATAATGTCAATCAACAAAAACAAAACAAAACAAATGTCAAACAAAACTCGTCATCTAGAAGAATATTTTAATCAAAACGTCAATCGAAAATGATGATGAATGGTGTGATCCATTCATCACTAGTAGGGATTCATTATGCAGCTCCAAAACTGGCGCTTTTGTCATAATTTAGGAGTAATATCCGCGAAAAGATTGAAGCGGTGACGAAGACGCACGGAGAAGAGGGTTGACGTGTGGGTAATGAAGGCGTTATCGTAGGATTTGTTGAGACTGGCGCTCCCTTGGCAGGACTGTCGCCTCATTGCAATTTCATATCGCGTCATAACGCTCCTTTTCTATTTAACACCTTCAAAATTTTACCCGTTAGCGTTACGTAACTCTCGTCATTTTTGTTAAATTAGGCACGTAATGTCTGCATGTGAATGTTTGACGCCATCATTGGTGTTAAGGATAAGGCTAATTTTGTTAAGGCTTGTTTTGTTAGAATTTTATTTAATGTGAAAGGGTCCTTACTTTTACTGCATATTATCAGTAAATACAACTTGTATGTACCTATTTATGATATAAATATTGAATCTAAACACAGTTTATTGTATAAGTAAAATGTTTGAAGAAAAATGACAAAGCGCCCCGTGAATAAACAGTCGGGCATAAATGTTTTGGAAAATCCCATTGAATTGGATGTCGTTTAATATTTCGAACGGAAATTCAAATCGTTTTTTTTATTCCCATCTAACCTGTTTCCTGATAACAGAGAAGTTGAGTGCTTGCATGGAACCCACATATAAACATAAATAGTATAAAAAGGTATAGCCATATTCATAAAGTACTAGAAAATATAAATTTTGCTGTCTTCGTTTGCCGATTATTTCTTACAAATTCCCCAAGTCTCTATCTACTCTTCTTTTGGAGAAAATCCTACTTTCATTCAGAGCTATGTAAAGTCTTTACTTGTTTGGAGTCAGACGGGTGGACTTGGGGCATTCGCGTTCATCGTGAACTGCACTAACTTTCCAAACGTCTTTTTGCAGCATCTGCCGAATTCGAATCCAAAAGTTTTTCTTTATCTTTAAATGTCTTACTCGGTAACGACTCAAGCTTATCGCAGAAGCTCGAGAAAGATTCAACAGTAGATTTTATAGGCTATTTAACTAGTGAATAATGAACATATTACTTACAATAGCTGGTTAAGGAATTTAAGAAGAACGTAACAATCCTTTTATTGCACGGCATTGCATTTTTACAGTTAAAAGTTTTCTTATTTTGTATCTAGCCACCTATTAAGTAAATATATCTCCTATACTGATTAGAATAATATAGAATTCCAAGTTGAAATTATACCTATTAAGAGCTTACCCTATGTATTATTTATAGTTCATTAAGTGTTTAATTGAAAATCACTGGATAACAATTTCTATACGATGAAGGAAAATTGGAAAACGTTATAAATTGCGTCGACCCTAATTTTATAAAAACCGTAAGCAAGAAATCCGTTTCTTTTTGTAAAGAAAATTATCTACAGCGGAGACTACGGGGGATGTCGGGCCAGACGGAATTCCGGCGTTGTCGCTCGTTGGACGTGATTCCTCTCTAGACATGATTACGTCTTTTCTTATATTGTGTGAGATGAATGGAGCCTCAGTCGCTGGCCAAGAAGTCAATTGCTCACAGTTCGTGACTGGGTATGAAACGCTTCCCTGTCAGTCTTTAGTTAAAGTCACTTAAAGTCGATAAACCTGAACGTGGAACAATTTGTGCATTATTTGTTTAATATTTTTGTGCAACGATAATTATTAAGAATAACGGAAATAAAATTGCTATCTGTAGTTAGGTTAGTTTCTTATTTCAATGAATTCATTTACTTTGAGTAGGTTTCGACGCGATGATGTAACTATTCTATTACAATTAACTTCAATTAAACATGCAGGCACAACTTAAAACCTGATACATCATAAAAATCAATAGGTATCATTTTGACCACCCACCCCACACGACGTAAATTTTCAAATTATAAGCCTACTACAATTTGAAGGAGACTTTTTATTACTCTTTTTTACCTGAACTGCCAAGAAAGGGTTATGTTTTTTTGGTAAATGGAATACGTAGAATATAATTAGTGGAGTTTTAATAAATTATTATATTTTAAAAGTATTAGGTGCTGAAGAATAACTTGTCGAAAATATCTACCTACGGTGGAACCGGATCGGCTCAGCACCTCCGAGTCGTGTCGCACTTGCGGCTGGGTGAAGGTGACGACGACCTTACGAGCTTTGTACGAGTAAGCGACGCGACGGCTCGCCGTAAGCACTGTACGGTCCGCCGCGCTGTAAGCTTGACTGCTGTTTACTAGCTGATTCAGATTCGAGGCTATGGCGTTATGATGGTTATAAGTGTGCAGTTGGAGTTTTATAGAAAGAATCCTGAACGGCTCGAGTTGAAGCGATGCTGATCACGTGAGGTGCTTATACGTGTGCGTGCTACACCGAACAGCGATTAAATTTTTATATATTTTTCTTCTAAACGTACCTTGCCCATAATATGTAAGTATTGAAAAGTACTGTATGTTATTGGTTATAATAGCTATAATTGTTATCAATAAAACATGCATCAAGGGGTTAAATAAGATTGTGAAAATTTAAACTATTTCCGGAGGTACCCGGTTTCCGTAGGTACACTGCACAGGACTTACCAATAACATAAAAACGTAATGTTACTAATCGTAGTACCTACCTAGTTTAGTTATAAAAGAATCACATTATCTTCAAACGAAAAAATACGGTAAAGTCCTAACCATTTTTGTGAATCGGCTACTGGGGTTCAAAGTATCAAAGGGAAAGCTTCTTATCTTGACATCGTAAGAAAATCAAGAGTAAGTATCGTATCTACGGAGTTTCTTAATTTCAAATGCCATTATTTATTTATGAAAACACATGCGCTTTCTTTTTTTGTAGATTTGTAAAGAGTAGGTAATTAATTATTATATTTATCTTGAACTTATAAAATTGACCAAGTTGAGTATACAATTTAACATGAACAGCTACAGAAAATCTGTTCAAAATATTTTTGGATATTTAAAGTTAAATGAAATGTTCAACAGAATCTAGGTTCAAGAATATAAGTTGACTAAGGAAATCTATATCAGATAGTTCCGGACATTAATACGAAATTTAATTGTGCGATAACTAACTGGTTTGGTATCTATAATGCAAGAGTAATAAAATTAATTACGGGCTGAGCAAGAATCCTGGGTTGTGCGTGGTTAGAAGCGGAAAATCCGTGGGTTTTATACATTAAACTCGCTGAATAAATTGGAAGTCGATAGGACCATTCCTATCCAGAATCCACATTGAACCTGCTAGTTATTCTAAAATATCTATGCATAAAATTTTATTCGGCGCGGTGTTATTGCAAATTGATGGCGGTGGACCGTTGAAATATCATTTGCAAATGACTAGGTAGTTTATTAGAGTATCCGTCTTCATTAAAGGTATTCAAAAGATTCTTTACTTTTATAAAAACTGTTCCTGAAATTAGGTAATTACCTACTTAAGCTGTGATCAGATAAATTTGATTCATTCAAATAGTATAATAATAGTGGCCAAACTATATCTCGGGATAAACTATGTTTTCCTTTTCTACAAGAATAAAAAGTTACCAAACTAAATATACCTAACTTAAGATTCGGCTCGCACAGAAAAGTTTAATAATAAACACGATATCCTAGAGGCGAAGCTCACAAAGCGATGGACTGCTGCTAAACAAATTATAATGAAGTCGTACAGCTATAACTAAACAGAGGCTCAAAAGTTTATTCTGCGTTTGGCCCACAGGCGCTCGTGCAATGTGATTACAAAAGCATTTACTCGGCTGAGTCGAGATGCTAGCTTGTTTTATTCAGAGTCTTCGTAAATCCTTCCTATTCTGTAGCGACAATGCGTTGGGATCACGTCTCCATTGTTGCTTGTATCGAGTTGACGATTAGGGAGTTTCAATAACAGACCGCGACGTCTAGGTAATCTATCGCTGTCATAAAATCTCTCAGCTATAACTACGCACCTCCAACGATTTATTGCGTAGACGACTATTACATCAGATTTCAAGTTACCTAAAAAACACTTATCTTATTTCCAGTAGACTTCTGAAAAACTTGTTTTAAGAAAAAAATCAGACTGTTCTGTTATCCGTACAGTCTGATTTTTTCTTAGAACCAGAAACCATCACTGGTTTTGTTTGGTACATGCAATCTAGCAAATCAACTTATGTTGACTTGCACCTAAGTACAAAACATTATTTTTGGAGTCCGTTAAAAATATTTGTAGCTTTTTGACGAAAAATTATACCCCGTACAATATAGTAGATACCAAACTTAGTTTTTTACATTGAACAGCCTTGCGCAATAAGAATAAGTCTGAAACAGCCGACTCTACTGGGGGAAGAGAGCATACGATAAATAGGCAAAGAGGCATTGAGCCAGCAGGGAGCTGGCGTTATTGCCTTCTACGGGGGCATTGTTGCCGGTCGAGTCAGGGCTGCTTTGCATTCGTGTACCGCAAATGACTGAATGTAATTTTGCCTAATAATAATATATGAAAACAAAGAGAACAATTAATGTCATGCTGCATACATAAACCGTAGTGCATAATAAATCACCATGCTTTTGTGCTGAGCTTGAATTTTAATGTGAAAATAAGTGCAAACGATTGATATTCAGTGTGGGACTGTAATCGACACCAGTTATGGTGACAGTTAACGATCTTATTGTAAATTCTGCTGGCATGGTGACAGATTTTTTTTTCGTGTTTTAATCTGTAAACTAGGTGAGGTTATGGTATCATAAAACGATTATTGTACTAAATATACAAATAATGATATCAAATTTTAATACGTTGTTTAGGTTTAATGCAGCAATCATATTTTTAACATTTGACAGTTTTCGTATTTACATTCTGTCTATATTCCTGTAATATTTACTCAAGAATAAGAACAATTTTTACTATAGGATCTACCATAAATACGAAAAAAAATAGATGTTCCATACAAAGTGAACCTACACTTTAAATGTATGGCAACAGCAGATTTTTTTATCAGGATTGGTCCCTTTTTGAAACATGTTTATATTCATCCTGATGACTATGACCTGCAAAAGTTTGTCCAGGTATTTTGTTTGGACTTTATACATGTATGTATGTATAACAATTGACTACTACCTGACAACGATCAGATGTGACTATAGACTATACAGGTGCGCTCACTGGAATAAGAAGGCAATTTATTTATATTATGCGTAACTTCGTAACTTTCGTAAAATATTCGACGTTTATTCGAAATATTTTACACGGGGACCCCTCTGTTGACGTCCTTCATGTGCCGGCTTGGCTCAATGACACTTCAGAAAAACTGAAAAAGTTTTATAAACTAAACTACCTCTTGGGCGAGAGTAGGTATTTGAGATTATAACTTTTCATAGACAAGCTCCGCAAGCTCATTCCGGGGAGAATTCTCGGTTTAGGTCGTATTTCCTCCTTCTCGCTACCTTATTTTTTATGTTGCGTATCCAATAAATCACAGGGAATATGTATAGCTACGACATCTCAGATGACATTTTATTTCATTCTATATCGCGATTAGCATTTTCTTTGGATTTCATGAACTAGAAGATTCTAAAACGTGACTTCACACACTTCATTTAGAATAAATAATCAAGATGGAATAAATTATGAGAATTATCTTATAACTAGCTGTTGCCCGCGGCTTCGTCTGCGATCCAGGATGAAAAGTTATTTTTTTTTTAATACAATAAATGTGGCTTTTTATAGATAGCCAGCCGGTCTATTCTGTAAACACCTCAGCTGTCATTGTCATCGATACCTACTGATGCTAAGACAGAGACAGTTCACTTCAAGCTCACTTCACCTAAGTTTTCACGGTGAGATGGTTACAGAATAGCAATGCAGTTCCCAGTACTGTGTGTTTAGTTACTGTTCTTTTGATTAAATAATATTCCTAATACTTGTTTACTGTTTAGACGGCGTCCGTTCGATCAACATTTTTAATTATTATTTAATTAAATATTTGGTTAAAGCCCGTGGTTGGAAATTCGTAAGTGTTAGTAACGAGTAAAAATCTTTTATCAGCTTTAGAAAGTGTATAACCGTCATGAATTCTTTGGGTTGAGGATTTACACTCAAAATGTAAACTTTAGTTGTAAGTAGATGGTATTCAAATTAGTGTCGTACACGGATCGACTTTGACGTAACAGACGTTCTGAAGAGGGTGTTATTTGGATATCGGAACGATCTGTCTTCCGTTTTCGTCGCGAATCCGATCTCCAGTTTATTTCCGTTTTTTTCAGATATTTTCTTTGTATGCGGCTTCTTATGAACCTAATCCTTTTTTATTATAGTCTTTTTATTTTAATGCTGTACTTTCTTTTATGTAGTAAAAAAATCTGGTTTTTATATCGTACCTCTTTAGCATCTGCACAGCATCCGGCACCCGCGACTCCCGACCCCTGCCACGACATCCGCACTTGCTTTTAATGTCTTTCTCATTTTTATTTTCTTTTAGCATGGCTCGTTTTAAGGTGAACTTTTGTTGTTACGACTTTCATTTGCTTTTTTATCAGTTATGTTATGCCGTGGAAAAAATATCTACTTATCTTTTAAACAAGCGTGTCTTATTGACTCATTCATCAACACATAGCTCAAATCACTGAACGGATTAGGCTGAAAGGCACAGTTATGGCTATGGCGTAGGCATCCGCTAAGAACGGATTTTTGAAAATTCAACTCTTAAAGGGGTTCAAAATTTGTAAAATTAATATTATAAATGCGGAAGTTAGTGTTTTTGTTCATTTGCTACGCTTTCTCGCTAAAAAGGCTTAACGGATTTAGATCAAATGGCATATAGACCATGACCTGGGTTAGGACATGGATACTTTTTATCTCAATCGTACGTTGCATGCATATAAGATGGTATGCTGTACAGGAGACGTTGTGCACAATTTCTGAGCAGTAACCTAACAAAAAGGCTTGCATGAATTTACGATAGTACCTATTTCAATCATTAGTATTATTATCTTACTTAATGGATTTGGATGAAATTTTGCACACATAGGATACTTTTATCCCGGTAGTTTCCGTGGGATAATTTCCGATCTCCACGCGGGCTAAGCCGCGGGAAAAAGCTAGCGTATATTAATGCTTATCGATGTAAAAGCTATAAATAACAGGAACAATTATCCATCTGGTTTATTTTTGTCAAAAGTGAAGTTCTTAGCGTCTATTGGATACAACAAAAATGACTGAAACAGTTTCCTTAGTACCTAAACGTGCGTATTCATAGCTATCAGTATACGTACCTACTCAACCACATTTTATATGTAAATGGGCTTTTCCGTTTGCAAAGTGCTCCTTTTTCTGAGGTGATCCTGCGACTGTGACATAAAATGAATTTTACGTCGCATCGGATCCATGACTACGCGTCTCAAAAAATCGTATTTATATCCATGTTTATATGACTCTATTGACATATTGTTGATATACTTTTTTATTTACGATATTAAACATTTCTATTCGTATTTGGCTATGTTGTCTATCGCTGTTATTAGGTAAATTTTAATAATAGGCATTATGAATATCTAGTGTTCCACTGAATAGTTTGTTAAATTAATGTTTTGATCATGTGAATTGGTCGCAATTAAGTTTATGTTAAAACAAAACTGTATTTCTGTGAATTATGTTTGCCTTTGTCCTTAACTTAATTCCAGCCATAGATATAAAATGTAATAGCACTATCATATTTTCAGTGTACATTTTAATTTACTAGGTAGAGGTAGACCTGCTTTATTGAAATTACAGAATACTGCTTGGTCTAATCTTGTAGCTAGTAGTGTATGAAATTAAACTGGCTTGTCTTATGCTACAGATATTATGTTATTTGAAATAATGGTTATGCGAAATAACGGGGAGCATAATTTTATTACCTCGGTAATCGCAAGTAGATGAGTCTTTTTACATGTTTGAGGCTATTTTTTGTCTTATAGATCTCGAGTTAGGGATACAAGTCACAAGTCGAACACTTTGTTATAATATGTGTAATCAGAACTCAATATTATAATAATAATAATTTGTTTTAAAGCAAGACGTAATGTATTGTTTATTATAGCAAAGATTGAAGGGGAATTTGTTACCTTCAGGAGTGCTTTATAAGTTAAGTTGCTAAATATTCCTATACTATTAAAAGAGCAAATTTTGTATATGTATTTTTAATTCATCACGTTCTCGAAAACGGCTAACGATTACGATTAAGGGTGCAATTTAGGGAGGGAGGTGGCAAAAATTCGGTCTAGCTAGGTCTCGGTTCTGGGAAAATCCGTTTTGTCTATTTTCACCCGAGAAGAGATCGGTCGACCAGTTACTTACAAAATGCATACAACTCATGCATGGAGTTTCTGAGAAAGTATACAAAGAGTCTCCGTTTTTGATCCGATTATTCCTATGTTGCATAGTGGGTGGGCTTAGCCTTTTTCTGATTCAGGAACATGGTTTATATAAAATAAATCTTATCAAAAGAACGCGTTCCGCTACATAAAATTGAAAATGCAGTAAAAGAAGTCACAAAAAATATAGTATCTAAGTTTATAGTTTGAAATAAGCTTGTGCGAAGTTTGGTAACGAACAAAGTAATAATCAGTTCAGTTTCTTTTCAGTAGCTACATGTGAAAAGGGTACTTGAATCTAGTTTTTGAACTTTACCTCGTGGTGATTGCACTTGTAATGAAACTATTTTAAACAGCTCTAGGTTAAACTTCTAGGACACTGGTTTTGTTTTAGTTACTAGTACTTAGGTAGGTATAGTACATGCCTGGTTTACTTTAAATAATAAAAAAACAGATAGCGTATGACTAAATTAGTTAAACGTGTTATGAATACAAAATCAACTCATTATTGTAAATACTGCAGTCATTATTCGAAGAAGAGAGTTGAAAATATTTCACCCCTCGCCCTGAATTAACATTCCGGACGCGGCTACTTTTAAAATTTGCCTTTTTTCGCTCAGAAATAAAGGCGTAACATTTACCCGTCTTAATACTTTACACAGTTGAGAATATTAATAAGAATACAATTAATGTATTTAATTACACGAGAACTCATGATTTATTGGATCGATAGTTAATGGCCAACCATTAACTGTCGATCCGACTACGTATAATAATAATACTATGGCTATTGTCCTTTAATCTTTGTGCTGTATTATAAAGATAATAATTAGGTAACGTGGCTGTTCACAATACAAATTACGTGCGACTCTAAAGGATGCATACACGGTCAGTTTTAACCATCAGATTTGCCTGATCTCAACAAAAGTTAAGGCACCGTAAGCAGTTAATCCGATCGATCGCTTATGAAGACGGCCGGAACGACTAAGTATTATTATAAAAACAAATCGTTAAAACTACACAGTCCGGTATACAAAACCGGAAAGATATATAGAACAGCCGAATCTAAGGCCCTAGACAAAGTGACATTCTATCAGCGATAACGATGATAGAAAAGGCAAAAATGTATAGGACATAAGCTATCGAAAAGCTTATATCAATCCTGTTGCAAGTCGTTATAGAAATACGAAACGCTTTCGAAGCGATTCTCACTTGTCACAGGCCCTCTGATCAATGGATGTTCCTATGTTCCTGTTCAGACCTAATGAGGTCTGAACAGATGCGTGTGCTCATAGGAACTCCAACGATTTACTTCTAGTAGTAGGTCGTTCTGGCCGTCGTCGTCGTAAGTGACCAACACACTTCTCCCGCTCTGTGCGGAGCGGCAGGGCGTGTCAGACTTTTACTGACGAAAACCCACCCGTGTTCCATCAGTTGCCTATTGCTTAGGGTCCCGGTATCCCTTTCGGACTTTCCCGCAACACTGGACACACATGGGTTTAATTTGTTCAGATCGGAAAGTGGATCTGAAGGTAAGACTGACCGTGTTTAGGTAACTAACCATTACCTACTTGACTCGTGCTCAGCCATGAAGATGTGCAGTCCTATTGTTCAAGTTTATGTCTATTGAACATTTTTAGCTTTTCCTTTCAAAGTTATAATATTAAGAACATATTATTATGAGAATAAGAACATACCATCATGAGAATCGTAGATATAGATGACGTTCTTCCATCCGTAATGCGTGATAGTAGCCATTACAGCGCGGTGGTAGTCAGGGCGCATACTCACAGCGTAATCAATGAGGCCTGAAGATGGCGGGATCACCTGTGAATACAAACAATGGTTTTAAAGATTTCACGTCGAATTTTTATGCTTATAATGTAGTACCTACTTAGCGGCAAAACATCGAGTATAGTATCTTTATTCTTCACGATGCAGTATCAGTAAAGGCCAGTGGCAATACACGCAGTGCCGGCGGACACTTTTGGCTACGATCGCGTGTCGCGGAAGACGCCCGCGGTCAAGCTGCTGTGCGCGGCTTGGTAATATAGACTTTAAATATTGTGTACACGATTTAATATCGTTTAAAGATGGTAAAATCCGTTCCATGCGAATCGATGCGATGCGAGCCGTTCGGTGGAAATCATCCATAAGAGTAATGGAATAGGTACCTTAAGTTAACACATTCGGCAGTTATGCCTTTCCATCACAGCCGATGGTTTACCTTTTCAACCTAAACCACTGAACGGATTTCAGTTTTGTAAAAACATTCCCCAAGGGGGTAAAATAGGGGATAATTTTAAAATTAACATGCAATATAATTGTTGGTAGATATTAACATGTGGCTAGTACCTATATTAAAATGAATAATTATTATTTTAAGTACGACATTTAGAATCATAAAACCGGACAAGTGTGAGTAGGTGTCGCACCCTGAGGGTTCCGTCTCAAAGCTGTGGTCGCTCGGCGGCGGCGGCCCAAACGGATTGAAAGGTAAACTTAACTTAAAATATAAACAGTAAATGAGTGGAGTGGACCGATTTGAGTGAAATACAGACTAAATGTTACTTCAAGACAGATTGAAGAACAAACTTAACTTTGCAGTTGATATATAACTATAAATTACCAATATTCGGATTTTTCTCGACTTCAAATATGTAACTTTGCTTCTCATCAAACTTCATGCTGTTACTAGGTCAACCACAAAGTATAAACACATTTTTTTTTTCAGAAACTTGTTTAAATTCAATGTTCTAAAGTCAAGCTTCGCATGTTCTGGACTTTTCATTAACGGCCAACGTTTTCTTTTTCATTATTTTTTCCGAATGGCAAAAGAATTCAAACGATTTCATATTATGTTAGCGTATTTTAGAAGAAAAAAAAGGAGACATCAAAGATGTACATGTAAAACCAAGTGTACGAGATGCTGATCTACTAATAACAAAAATTTTTGAAAGCTTCTAAATTGAAAAAAGTAAGTGTGTGTGTGTTGGCACGACTAAGAGTGTAAATATCGCATGTTTTTTTAAAAGTTTAAATCCGTATTCTTTATGAAACTATAGATGAAAATAGATTCTAATGGAGTAAAATTAAAAAACCACATCTCAGCTACCAAACTGGAACCCACTCAAGATCCACGAGACAGCAAAAAAATTATTAAAACGTTCTCGTATGTTAACATACACCAAAGTGCGCTCTCTAAGAAACGCAAATAATGAGGCAAATAAACGCAATAAGAGCCCAAATGGCATAAACCTAAATGTAGACTCTTATTTGGCAACAGATGCCTTCTCTATATGGGACCATTTATTTACAGTAAGCTCAATAGTGAAATGGATATACTGACCATGACTAGAAAGAAATGTAAACGTAACCTTTCAAAATTTCTGGCAGGAATGGACTATGAAAGCACCGAGAAGTTCCTTAACCCATGAGCACAACGACCCATATGTATTAGTGTGATGAATGTATGTGCATTCATCACACTAATACATATGGGTCGTTTTGGACCAAACAAGAGAATGTTTAAGTTGACCCCACCATTTTTTTTTTTTTTTTTGAGGTTTGGAAATCATCCAATGACTTCTTCCGCTCTGGGCAGAGCGGAAGGGCGTGTCAGACTTTTACTGACTAAAACCCACCCGTGTTCCTTCAGTTGCCTGTTGCCAAGGTCCCGGTATCCCTTTCGGACTAACCCGCAACCCTGGCAGGCATTCGTTCTAGCGGATCCCGCCAATTGTGCTGACATCTCTTTGAGGCGCGCGTGGAACACGACGCGCCATCGACCCGGGCCTGGTCCTAATCGGACGGCGAGCTACCCATTGCTCGCCGTCCGCAAGCCCGCGCCTATGGTGGCCGGGAATCCGCCTGGGATTCCCGATGCCCAGGGCGTCTCCAACGGCGGCGGTTAGGGGCGTGAGGGCACAAACTCTGTCTCTCCCTCACGCGTTCCGCCTCCTCCTTCGCGAGCATTACTGCGGGTGACTGCTTCCCATGCCCTCTCGCTCCGTTCGTCGTCAGATCCGGATGCGAGAGGTCACCGCCGCCAATCGCCTCCAAGAGGACACGGCGGGGCTCCGCCCAAGCAGGGCAGATCTCCACCGTATGCTCCACCGTGTCCTCCGGGCGATCCACACAGTGGTGACACCCGGGCGTTTCCTCCCGCCTTATCCGAAACAGGAACCTCCCGAAGCAACCGTGTCCGGGTGAGGACCTGCGTCAGGCAGAAGGTAAGGACGCCGTGGCGCCTCTCTAGCCACCCCTCAAAGAGGGGACTTATCGCCGCAATTGTGGTATGCCCAGCACTGGGTTGCGACAATCGTACTCTCCATGCCGCCATAAGATCCTGCCGGAGCTCTGTCCGCTGTGCCGCGATATCTGGCGGCAGCGGAGTTACGCCCCGGTGCTTCATCTCCTCGCGCCACTCCCATATGTGCGCGAGGACTTTCACCTCCAGATCCCATGGCGGTAATCCGGCAAGGAGGCTCGCCGCCTCACGGGAGACCGTGCGGTATCCCCAGGCCAAGCTGACCCCACCTGGCAGGTATTCCTATGCTTCCCTGGTTTCTATCTTTGTATGGTCCAATCCAACCTTAACTCACTCATTAATCACACACCCACACTGCACACGTATACAATACACTACACACGTTTAAATATGCACGTAAGTTTATTACAATGTTTAGTTTTATTATAAATTGTAATTAAGCTTGATTATTGTTTAATATTGTACCTACTTTATATGTTATAAAGCTGTAAGACGAAGGAGACTTGTCTCCACGACACAGGGAATCCTAGTGTGGAGGCTAGTGTTAATTTGAATTTGTACTGCTGTCTTGAACAAATAAAGTTTTTATTATTATCCTTTATTTCATTTTAAATACATAATCTTTACATTTTTAAATATTTTTATAACAAACAAAAAAAAAAAAAAAACATTTAAAAATATAAAAACTAGTAGCCCATCGGCATCAGGTTCAGGATCCAGGCTGCCGGTGGTCAGGGCTCTAGGGAGAGGAACCTCCTCACAATGCGTGCCGTGTCCAGAAGTACTGCTTTCTGAATCAAGCCCTTGACCCAGCCGCGCAATGAGAGCCTCCTGAGATGTTGGTCGAGGCTCTTCGCTATTAGGCCATTGACCGTAACGATTATCGGTACAATGATTGCAGAGTCCACATCCCACATGTCGACAACCTCGTGTGCTAAGTCGAGATACTTGATTTTTTTATCTTTCTCAGCTTTCACGAGATTCTCGTCATGAGGGACAGAGATATCAACAATCATTGCACGGCGCTCTCGTCGATCTACCACCACAATATCAGGCTTATTGGCTACAATAGTCCTGTCAGTGATGATAGATCGATCCCAGTACAATGTGGCGTGACCATTTTCGAGAACTGGGTCGGGCACATACCTGTAGTATGGTACTTCATACTCTACAAGGTTGTACTGCAAGGCAAGTTGCTGGTGAATAATCCTAGCTACTAGATTGTGTCTGTGCAAGTACTCGCCATTAGCAAGACGAGAACAACCGGAAACAATATGTCGGATTGATCATGCCCGACAGATGTCAACCGTACCGTCCTTGACAATGTATTTCCGGTAATTATTTGTCATGATGACTTCATCCATAATCGCACAGACAAAACCTTCGGTTTCCCCGAAGAGGTCACCGAAACGTAGCCAGGATACAGACGCCAGAAAGTCTACTTCAGTGCCATGGAGGACCCGGAAAAAGCGTCCGAGTAGCTCTTTGCCTTGCCATACTTCCTTACGATCGTTAGTATCAAGTACTGTAGGTTTGCGCCAGTTCTCTTTCGCCAAGGAGAGCGGGGTAAGGCCCTTGTCCACTGCGACCACATCTCGGTGCATCCCCACGTCAGTTTGAAGGAAATATTCCCGGAGACTGC
Source organism: Lithophane semibrunnea (assembly GCA_947363905.1). Taxonomy (NCBI): domain Eukaryota; kingdom Metazoa; phylum Arthropoda; class Insecta; order Lepidoptera; family Noctuidae; genus Lithophane; species Lithophane semibrunnea. Next base: position 8,728,843 of record OX376186.1, read on the forward strand.
AAATCTCGCGGTTGTGGAGGGTTTTGGCATTTAAGAAACCTCATCCCCCACACTTCCGCGGGATGTACAGTCTCATCACTGATGACCGTGGGTGATGCATCCGATTTGCTGTCAGCAGTGTACGGACCTTCCTATCCAGGGCGTCAAGTTCCGTCTGAGTCCATTTGAGTATGCCGAAGGAATACATCAAAACCGGCATGACCCAGCCGTTGAAGGCTCGCACCTTGTTTCCGCCTGATAAAAGACTATTTAACACTTTATTCAGGCGGCCAAAGAAGCGCTCCCTCAACGATTGTTTCATGTGGGCAACATTGATGCCTAATGCTTCCGACATACCCAAATACTTGTACGTTTCGGTTGAGGAGAGGGATCTAAGGTGTATGGAGTCCGAGAGTTGGATACCCACGGATTCCATAATCCCCCCGCGCTTTACATGCATGACTGCACATTTGTCCACACCAAATTCCATTCTGATGGCGCTACTAAATGTTTCTATCTGTTATCTACTAAATGTTAAAGGATGTTACTATCATTGGGTGCGAAATATTTGGAAGAAGGGAAAGTTTTTTAAAACATACGAAAAGTAAAACCTGAGTGACGAATTTTATCATTGTTCGCAGTTTTGCCGTTATTGCTAAAACAAAAAGTAGAAGAAGGTTTACAATATATTTATGCAAGTGCGAAATAGCCGCTTATTTAAAATATATTGAGAGGATTTTTTACATTAAACAGTTTTCGAATAAAATGTCAGTTTTTGGAGACTGCCCTTGAACTACGAACATAGAAGAAGCATGGCATGCAAACATGAATAGAGGAATAAATCGTTTAGAGAATTTTTAAGTAAGATATCTCGGATGTATTGTCAAGTCGTAAGAACCGTGCGAAACAGGCGCGGGTACTTATCACTAGTAGTATAGTCGCTAGAACTTATTATAGTTTAGACTTCACACTTATTTAGAAACAAACTTTTGGAGAGGGCAACTAGAAACAGTTTTTCAAATTTTTAATGGTACTTTCGTCGTTGAAAGAAGCCTTTTATTTTTTTGTAGCAGGAGACTGCGCGAAATACACTTACGCGAGTGGACACTTGCGTGAATCCACTTGCGCGAAAGGACCATTGCACGAAAGATACCTGCGCGAAATGAGATTCCTTAAGGTACAATTCCGAAGTCGACCGCAATAATATCCATTGATGTAATATAAATCCATAGACGTAAACAAGGAAAAAATTTTTTTTTTGTTGGTAGGTCAGGGCGACATAATTTACTTTAGCTAAGGAAATGATAGATTTAAAAAAATCGTATTCATTACCCAAATAGGACTAATTAACCAGGGCTACACGTAACTATAGCAGGGCCTAATGACCACAGGCTGAACCCCGCTTTAGTCAAAAATTTATTGCGAACCAATGATTTGACGAAATATTTGGACTTTCGGCTTAATCTTTGGAATGAGTTGGAGTTAAATTTTTTTTTTTAAATGTACATAAAAATAGATAGATCTATTTCTTTTTATCGATCTTCAATGTCTACGCAAATACTCTTTCTCTAAACATTGTCTCGCCTTTTTAAATATGCGGATAAATAATGTTTGCGACATGTTCAGCATGGATGAATAATACGCGTGGTTTATCAGACCTTAATTTACTGTGACAGACTCGACTGTACTTTGATTCGACGATCTCCATATTTGTAAAGCCTGCCTGCAATCTTATACAAACTGAGAGTACATAGTGTAGGTGTATCTTAGCTATTTTTTGTGGGAATCTTGAAGTTTTCTTTATACACAGAGCGAATAGATTAAACTGTGACGGCATAACGTGCAAAATAAACATAATACCAGTAGGAGCAAAGTTACTAAACGTCGTAAGTTTTTGTAAGTTGTCAGCACATAATTTATTTACGCGAAGCTACTTAAGCGACACAACACATGGAATATAATTTTAAAGTGTCGTGTAACAATCTAATGGTTTCAGACCAAACCCTTGAAAAACTAAACTGCCGTGTTTCTCAAGTATGCCGCACTGGAAGTTTGAGTGCGGGTAGTCCTTGAATCATTTAGTTGCTCAAGTGCCTAGGCTCAGTCGCTTAAGTCTAGATCGTGTGAGGTAATCTGCACAAGTTTTTAGTTCTAAAATGCTTTTAGAAACACTTATAAAGTTAAATGCTAAGTATTTTCGTAATAACTTATGCATACAAGTAATTTAGAACATATAAATTGGGAATAAAAGAACAAGTACTCCCAGGACTTAGGATCAGAGGATGGTTTGAGTAAGTAGAAATAGTCTTTCAGATAATTATTTTTAAGTACGCTATTTCATTTCCTTTTGTGTTTTGTTCATTACGTTGTATAGTTATGAAGAGAAAAGCATACCTTACCAAAAATTATTCACATTCAATTGGGAAGTTGAAATTAAACATAGCAGGGAACAATAATATTTGGTATGCCTTCACAGACCCATGTGCATAATTATGATAACAAAATAACGATACATTCCAACGAATAGGTAACATTGTGGAATATACAACGTGTACTCATCAGAAGTATTTCCAGTTTTTATTAAATGTCTTAGGGATGTGATTACACACTTTTAAAATGTACCTATCGGTGACCCTAACAGCGACTTCGCATTACATTATCACATCACATCTTGCTTGCTCATCTTCGCGTTGAAGTATGTCATAACGACGGTGAAGTGAGTGAAACTCCACTTCACAGTATTCCAAGGTCGGGTCGTGTACCGATAAGACCTTCAACGAATATATTCGTTATTCTGGGTGTAAACAGCGCAAGCCCTGAACGATACAATCGATGTTCTCAACGTTGGTCACAAGGGATTTGTAGACGATAAAGCGAATGGCCGCCCAGAGCTTGTTGATACCGAAATTAGAGCTAAGAGTATATTCCCTTGAGGGTTCCTCCTTCTCCTCCTCTGTTCGGACAGATAGCCCGAATCGATCATAAGTGGCTCAGTTATTCGTCGTTAATCTTCTCGTCAGTCTGCTCTGTAGTGAACACAAGAAGTAGATCTGCTACCAGGTCGCCAGCCTACTACCGGCTGCGAATTTTTAACACTTTAGTTTCTCATCGTTAACTAGGCTGCCAAGGTAACAAAGTCCCGGACTGCCGATGAGAAAGGCGTGGTTTTCAGTTGTACTGGTCAAATGGAAGGGGTGGCGATCGCAGTAACTTTATGAATGCCTTGTAGTCGGCTTTTTACAGCAACCAGGGACAGAAATAATATGTGGTATTTTTGCGGTCACCACACGGAATGACAAACAATAAAAGGATTGTTTTCTTTTTGCTTGGCACGCAATTATTAATATTTTGTCAAATTAAAAGAATATTTCGCAGTCTCTCTGGCGCTTTTGCCATACCATACTATTGAGTAAGGTCATAAATATTATTTATTTAGTGTATAAAATTACATAATAAATAATAATATAACAAGTAGCATGGGTGACATTAAACCTAGAGGCTTCCATTGGACAGAGAAGGGTCGGAAAGATATAATGACTTTCTAAGCACTCAGTTTGTAAAGTGTCAATTTTCTTGATGAAAGTTTCAGCTTCGGAAATTGCCGGCGTCGTTTTTGTTAAAACAGGTGCTTTTGTACAGACTATGAATCATTCGTATTCCTTTACAAAATGTGAATTAACGAAACACTATTTTGCCTTATGACATTAATTATATTTGAGACGTGATTACCAGCTAAACGTCTTTCATCCAAATAATATGTTTTGTTTAACTTGATAATTTTATAAGCAGTGTCGGAGACTTCACCCGCGTGGACGTCGCAAACTAAAACCGGAGTTGCAGTAATTCGTTGTTTTAGTTGATAATTGTATTTAGTTGGATATTGATGCAATTAAGAACAACCAAAGTTGTCAAGGAACATATTAACTTAATTCTTAAATTCTAGAATACTTAAAAAACGAACACAGACATTGAATTGCAATGCTGCAACGGTTGATTTAGATCGTGCACTCAGAGGTCTTGTGAAGCGGTAGTTAGAGCAATTTTGTTACACTGAGAAGAAATGAATTGAAGCATTTGATGAGCTCGTCAGTCTCCGTTCTTACTGTAAATAGCACCAGACAGTAATTTCTACAAACATAGATGCGTTTCGTCGAGCTTCTAGTTTAAGTTAGTTATATATATTTTAAGTTATGATAAAAATACCTATAATTATACGTGTTAAAAGGCGTCGCAATTTGTCTGACAAGTTAGATTTATATTGATAGAGTCGACATAGACTCGAGTCTAGTTGACTGGCCAGTTCTTCACAATGAGTCTGTCTAGGGTTCGCAATAATGACAATACAAATAATATAAATACTTACCTTCTCAGGGAACCAGGGCGTTACGAATGGCATTTGGAAGGTGTTAGCATATGAATGCAGTGTGTCGAAGGAATCCGGAGCTACTGCTCCCAGCATGGCGATTACGCTGCGAGCGAACTGGTTGCAAACTGTAACAAAGAAAAGAAGAAAATTAGATCGGAGTTTCTTAAATGTTTTAAAGAATTAGATAATCATACTCTATTAAAAGTCTTCTCAAAATTGGAGTTCATGACCCTTTGACCAATTTAATTTACTTGCCAGGGTTTCGGCTTAATGCCGTTGCTTGGTCGCGGCTGTCTTTCGTGGATCTTAGACAGTCGTTAGGGGTTGTCAGAAGCCCGAAATTTTGACAGCCAGTTTTATCAAGGGGTATCGTATTATCCAGTTACTGGTTGTGGAGGTCAGATAGGCAATCGCTTCATGTAAAATACTGGTCTTCAGCTGCATCCGGTTTAACTGGAAGCTGACCCTTGGGGCCGGCTTCACAGTTGGGAAAAGGCTAGGTCTCACCTTAAAAATCACTCCGTGTAGATTTTAACTGAGCAGTACATAGATAGTAAATCTCTAAAATCTCGTCTCTCAAAATATATTTTTTTATAAGTAATTTACATTTTTTGAGGTGGCTTAGCTATTGGGTAACTCGTTATTACATAAAGTTAAGGCTCTTACTGTGTGTGTATAATTTAATAACAACATGAATATTATTTGCTATTGTTGTTTTGAATTAGTCTAACAAGAACTGTGCAGCATACTAATGCGACAATTGGAGTCGAATATTTAGTACGAAATAGTGTTGGGATACAAGCCCGCAGATAATAAACCGTTATTAGCAAAACGTTCGTGATTTATTTGACCCGTTCCTAATGCATACAGATAACTTGTTTACACTACTGTATAAACTTATCTTTATAATAATAAGATAAAGTTCAGAGTTTCAAGTCACGGATTCGGTTTTATAATGCCACCATAAACCGTTTATAATAGTTTGTCAGTTCAAAACAGGTTAGAAAATTTACGAGATCAAATGAGTAAACGCGGATGGAAGGTTAGGTACCTATATAAAAAAAGAAGTAAATTGGACGTATTGGGAATCGATATGTACAATTTAAATATATAAAGCTCCCATTTAATAGTTAACCGTGGTCATCCGCTCACTGTAAACTATTCAATTGTAGCATTCCTGTAGGTATTGGCGAGAATATTGAATGGGAAGCGGATATCATTTTTCCTACCACGCACGCATTAGCGCTCTCAGTACTTCCAAATATTGTTGCGGGTATTGGTGTTGAAATATGGATGCGGTAGTAAAAAAAGCAAATATCGCTCAGTTTGCCCGCGGGGACACCCCGGTATGCGGATCACGTCGGGCCGGCATCACGCTGCGACTCATACACTCACAAACACATCGCCGCCTCCAGACTGTTAGTGCTTATGTTACCGAACTTCATAATACTTGTATTTTTGTTTGGGCCGCTACACCTTCACCTTTGAGGGATTCTAATGTTCAACCAAGTTTAAACTTACCCGAAACGAATGGCGTTTAGGGACCGACCCGGTTCGAAGTGTATTCAACTTATCTGATGTGAATACAGTTTCTAGTGGTAGAAGTTATAAACTCATTCCATTGTTTGAATTTTGATAAGAATGATAGTATTGTAAACTATCCCTTTTTGCTACTGTTTCTAAGTAGGTGCGCTATTCACTAAGGGCATCGATATAAAATGTTTGTTGGCAAAATTGAGGCCTTAAACGTCAAATAATTTTAAAACTTGCTAGATGCTGCCAGCGTTTTGGGCACAGTTCCTATTGACAGCGATGCGGACGAATTTTTTGATGCACTTTGATTTTTCCTCCCTGATCTTTGTATTGTACTTGTACATATTATTATTATTTTAAGTCTGTAAGCTGTTAAAATTATGTAAATACGTGTCTATCTTATGTCTATAAATAAAATGATTTACTTAGGACGTGGCTTAAGACTTAGTAGGGACAAACTATCACTCAAAGATACTCTCACATGACACACAGCCTTCACGCAAAATCATATATTCTGCAGTTTCTTCTCCCATTCTTCCTACTAAGAAATATTAACTTTTAATGATTCATAATTTCGTATGTCAAATATATCTATGATAGTGTAATGTCACACATTGTGATGTCAAAATTGTATGATACCTATGTAATACTTGCACGTACCACACATCAGATACAATCTAATAAAATTCTAGTGATATAGGGTAATATGAAAATGTTCTGCAGGCAAGTTACCTACCATTTTGTAACAAATATTCACCTATTCTTCTTTTCTCGATCTCGTCGTGATCTACAGAAGCATAGCTCATCTCATGGTTACAATATTAGCAACTCGGGATAAAGCTCCCATTGCAGATATTGAAGGTGGTAGCGATAGCTGACTTTTATAAATAAGTAGGTACTTCGTCTATGTTTTGCTTGATCCTATTGGTATGTATGTATTAATCTAACAAAGTAATAAAATAGCATCAAAAAGTACATTAGCTTCTCTTATACGGGGTTTATTTAAATTGGCTAGCTAAACTCTGTAGACGCGATGGGTATGGTTGGATGGCCAATTTAATTTAACCCTTATTCGCTTCAAAACTAGCATATCCCATCGCATGGGGAGTCTGACACTGTAGCAAAGCGTATAAATAAAGAAGGCGTAACGTTGTAAGTAAGTAGCGTATTCATTTTGCATCGATAAAACTGAATAGAATAAAAATAAAGGTTATAAAACTAAAACCCAACTACAACTAAAAAGATACAAACAAGACATCACAGATAGACAAATTCAAATCCAGAGTCACACGTATCTGTTTGATTTATGCCGATATTTAAAACGTGTGACTCCGGGTTTTTAATTTGTCTGTCTTTGATGTCTTGTTTATATCTTTTTAGTTACACATACATAGCTTATAACCAGCGGACGATCAATATGCTTCCAACGATACCTCATATGTATTTTGTCCAATTGTGATGAGTAGGTAGTTTAGAAGATATGAGGGAACACATGAACATACATACATAAATACATACAAATATACATACATACCGGTCAAAATCATAAACCTCCTTTTTGCTTGGCCGTAGTCGGATAAAAATAATATAATCTGAGCTTATTTCGCTTTATTGTTTTAATCTGAACACCTAGTCAAAAATAAAATTGCGATTCACACATTTTTGAAAACACGTTATCCTGATGGCTCTTTCTGCGTTACATTCAGTAGCGATAACGTTTCTAGCCAAGCTTTTCTCACGTACCTATTTTATGCCGTTGTGCACCTAATAGTAGTACCTAACCTGCAAGTTCAATCTTCGCGGATGTGATCTGGGGCCCTACCATCAACTTTTAAAATACTTGCCAAGTACATGACAGGTCAACTTAGCAGGCTAACCTGACAGGTTTTCTATTTGTACCATGAGCATTTCCGTCTGACCTGCAATGTATCACCTTCAGACCTGCTACGTTATCGTTGACCGGTACGCAATATTATAAACAATCGTTCGGAAATACTTTTTCGCAATGTTACCGGTTTTACGGTTTTAAAGAACTAGATTAAGTTAATTTAATAACAGTTTATAATGATCAAGAGAATTAAAAAAAAACTATTTTTCCTAACAAATATCTTATTTAACACGATTATGACACTGGAGACCCTTTTAGATACTTATGAAAATAATCTTAAAAGTTACCAAAGTTATTATTATATTGCTATTTTCGAACGACTATCCTAGCCATTAAGTATAAAAAAATATAGGTTTTGATTGCTTGTCAGTTTGACTCTAGTGATGTTACTCAGTTACACGGTCGCAGTGCAGTTATGGTCAGGCACTCAATTTTTCCGATTATGTAATTCAAAAACTCAATTCAAGTTGAATCTAAGGTTGGTTTAGAGGGAGGTTTCCAACAGCTTTACACGTTTGAAACGCACACAAAAAAAAATAGAGTAAAGAATCATAGCCCGATCCAAAATACAGCAACCGTTCTATAATCGTACATTGGGGTTTAAGTCAGTGACATTCGGGTAAGATCGGCTTTGTTCGACTTTGTAAAGAGCGCTTTCTCCACATTCCACTCTCAATCTGATAATCAATGATGATACGATGATGATTTTAATAAACAAATTACAAGTTATCAACAGAAAACATTAACCCACATTACATATACTTTCACTCTTATTAAACTCTTTGACTCTACACAACATAGTATTTTGGTACCTTGAGAAAAAATGAAACCGAGTTTTTATTTTATTCACAGCAGTTGCAGTAACGAGTTAAACAAAATTTAGCCACATCACTATCTGACACTGTCAGAAAGACAAGTCATGTCAAGGGACAACAACACTTCATTATTTTATTTTTTCAGTTTCTTTCGAATTGCATCACTTTCATATATTTCTTTTTTTCCAGTGTGTTGTTGAAGGATTATAGCTATATTATTATACAGCATTTACTCCAGAAGGATGTTGTGTTATTTGTTCTGTGAGATTCCAACGCAATGTGCGAAGACATAGTCCGAAGCTACAGAATGCTTTTGTATCAAATGCACGTCGTATAAAGATGAGAGGTGGAGCCTGGTGGAGCAACCTGCATCTTTTTTAGATGAAATATTATCTACTTCTAAGTCGTCTGACGTTGAAATTGATACTTACAGTATTAAATATGCTTTGTTTACATAATGTGATTTTTGCTTTCAATAACCGTTTAAAACACCCTACGTTCCTACTATAGATTCCTACGTTCATACATTCCCACGTTCCTAGGTTCCTACTAACGGAACAGTACACTATTTTACTAAACTACAATACCGATGAAGTGTAGGTTGGCCTACTCACTAAACAATTTTTTAAGTTATGATCGTATTTCTCAGTAACCTCGTTAGACGAAGTATAATTATTACTACCACTGTAATCTAGAGATCATTATCAGAGTACATATTCACAAATGAACATGTACTTACGTAGAAAACAGTTCACTAAAAGTAAGTTTTACACGCCTGCTTAATATGACTGCAGGGCAGTTCAGTAGTCGAGTGTTCACATGTCAAAAAGGACTTGATGGTACAGCTTAACGCAAGTCAGACCAGTGAAATGTTGTCACGTGACCACTGACCGGCTTTAGTCACGTGACCTGCTATAAGAGTTCATGGTAAGCCCCCTGGTTGGGCTGGTCGATTCACCTTGCCTACTTATAAACTTCAAATTCTTGCAAACTCTTTTGCCAGATGAGAAATCGCCAGTTTATAACCAGCACCCTAATTGCGTAACACACTTTCAATCACAATCTGAATGATTCTGAATGACTTAATATGTTCGAAAAATGTGTGTAATTAACGCAATGAATGTTGTTGAACCGTCAAAATGAAAGCTATTGCTACTGTAAGTATGTTATTACCCCAAATATTAAAAGCGAATCATTGTTTAAAAATCCTAGAATTACCGCAAAGGACCGAAAGAAAGATATTTGTAATCACGAGCTAATAAAAGGATTAAAGTAAAAACACAGTCTGTTTAGGATGATTGACCTGTCGTCGTGCATAAGATCAAAGAAGCGAAGTTCATATGGTTCGACCATAAGAACGTAAACTTTTAGGGTGACACATGGGAGCCACCTCTTTGGACCTGACTGTTCGTCTTTGTAACGCTCACATAATTCGCCCAGTAGGTACCAGCTCGAACTTATCCGGTTCCCTCAGTATCTACTCAAATTGAAAATAAAAACTTGAATAATTAACATAAAAGAATGGTCCCGTATGCACACACGCTAAGCCATGTTCAAAAGCAAGAATTTTAAAGCGAAGTGATGAAACGTAATTACGAAGTAGCTTCATAGGCGTAAGCCGTATTCACTATCCACGCGTTGCACGATCCCTACTTAGTCGAGTGCTTGTTTGCAAGCCTCAAGCAGGTATTCCTACAAGCTCTATTGAGTTACGTGCCCTATTCCCACTTACACTATCAGATATTCATGCCGACACTGCGCTTATGCATGCGATGTTTGAAACACTATTATTTCAAAAATACTGAGATTTTAAGTCTGGCATTGGTAAAGCTAATACCTAATATTTATTATTATTTTAAAACACTCTCATATTTTATCAATTGACTGAATATCCTGTTCTCTTTGAGATTTTCCCCACTGCATACCTACTTGTAGAAAAAGTAAAAAAAAATAAAATCATGCCTACAACCCCTATTTTTACAAGCTTTTATTTAACTTGCCTTGTTACTTAGTATGTATTAGTCAAATCTTGCAATCTGAATTAAAACCACTTCCTCATAGCTTACGGAGTTGAAATTTTACAAGTTGGTTCAGTTCCGAAGACGATGCATTTTTTTTAATGTATGCTGACTTGATTCTACACCCAGGATTGGCTCCAGACGATGGAACTCTACAACAGTCTACGGTACAGACACGAAATTTATTACGATATTTTTTGTATACGCATTTTTTTGTACTTTTTAGTACATTAAAAGCTTGTTTTAAAAAAGGTTTTTACTTAAATTTTATTTATTTCTAAGATAACTGAGTTTGTTCTATGTAGCTACAACCAATCACGATAAAGCGTTGTATATCTTCTTATTTATCCTTCATGGTTTTATTTTTATTTTTGTCATATTTCTTCGAGTAATAAAGTCGGTCGGTACACAACTGAACTTATTACAGTAAACAGCTCTGGATTTTAAAAGATATTTAAAGTGAATTTAAGTATTAGTATAATATTCGATGAAAATAATGTCAAATAATATTTCCTACACACTATAACGATCTGTGTAGATTGACGTACGTTTTATCTGACAACTTAAACTCTTAGCGTACCTCATTAACAAAATAATTTGTACCCATTCAATATTTTAAATTATTAATTTTTGTTGAAAGGTTTTACCTTTTGACGAGATATTATTATCGCAAACTTTCGCCATGTCCATTTAAATATTTCCATTCACATATTCATCTATTAGATCCATCGGTCCAGATTGGTAAAAGGTCAGTATTACATAACATTGCATCATTGTTTCGATCTGTGATCGTTCTCATCTATTTTATCTCGTATTTTGGTATATATGGGTTGTACAGTAGATTATGGTGATTACTAGGGCACGTAGCTGCGTTGGTCTTCCCCTATCTCAATTCAATCTCAATAGCGTTTGAAAATAGCGTCGACCACTAATCACTAGGCTATTACCGTTTTCATATCCCCTACAGTCTTCACGCGCATATAATCGCATAGCTGCCACCAAATTACCTAACAATTTCTCGTTTCAAAAATAAATTGGAAGGTAAAATGGATCGATGATAGCTAAAATGACATGGAGCGTTCTAGAGGCGTTTTTACTAGTTGACGTTCTATAAAAGTTTGTCCAAACTTGATTTTCATGCTATGTAAAACAAATCATTATGACTCATGTATTTTTAGAGTATCTATTTTGTTGATGAACATGAGGCGCAAATAATTAACTTGCTATACGGTAGTATAGCATGTTCAGATGTTATAGTCCGACTAAACCAACACATGGCAAAACTGAATGACACGTTAGAGATAGACTAAATACAAAAGGTCTGAAATATGACCATTTCAAATAGGAAATTAATGCCTAATGGCGGTCAATTTCGATAAGCTGTAGTAGTGTGACATGAAATAAGGTCACGTCAGTTCAAACTTGGTCTAAGTGAGGGTTTAATTACACCTATTTCCGTTGGTTAATTACTCGTTTCCGCACACGATGATGACGTGATCCGGATTTTTGGTGCTATAAGGGCAGCGCTGTGGGTAAGTACTAAGTTACTGATACAAGTTAAAGTTACTAAGTTACTGTTACATGATAAAGTAGTCCATTGGGACATCCAAGAACATATTAAAACAATTTTTTTTTAAACATTTTTTATGAAATTTATTTTAAAGGGATTAAAAAAACTCACCGATTATTACATAAAATATGTCATACCCACCGTGTAATTTTACCTTTAACTATTGAATATTAGAATGTTGGTGAAAACCAAAGCTGAACGAGTGGAAATATATTATCTACGATAAAATAAACTGACATCCTTTTACAGACTACTTTCCTGATACATTATCAGATACGTACGCAAAATAAGCGCTTCGACGTGGAGTTGCGGACACCAGCCCGTATTACCTATTACCTACATCATCAGATCCGCTCCGAATCAGAAGGTCTTTATGGGAAAATGTCATTGTTTGCAGAACGTCAACATGTTAAAACGTCTATTAGTTGACAATGTCTAGAGTGGCAAAACGACTTACTAGTAAAACGTCCAAAATGTGAAATCGTTTATAATGCAAAAGGTCAGGGACAGTCAAGAAAACAATGGAAAAGAAAAAATGGGAAGTTATCTTTTCTTTTAGTTTTTAAAGAAACAAAATAAAATACACTCTTTTTTAGTTCCTCATAAATACGTATTATTTTTATTACACGTTAATCTCCAAAGACAATGCGTTTTATATGGGTCACTCTCACTAATTTTAATGTAAACGGTGTGATCTCCTGGTTATTAAGTTTATCAATTTCCCTCTTATAATATTTTCGGTCGAAAATTACATCATTAGGGTTCCGTAGTACATTCGCCATGTCCTTCCGTCTGTCTGTCCGCGGCTTAGCTCAGACACTGTTGGTACTAGAAAGCTGTAATTTGGTATGGGTTCATACATATAAATCACGCCGACAAAGTGGTAAAAAAAAAAAGTAAAAAATATTTGTTTTTAGGGTAGGTACCTCCGCTACACGTACAGTTGGAATGTTTTTATTTTCTCGTCAATCCCATAGTGTGGGGTATCGTTGAAAAGGTCGTTTAAAAATAATGGGAGTTTTTCAAAACCATTTTTGGATTCAGGGATTCGTTTGCGAAATATCAAGTTTAATTTTTGTTAGAGACATGTGTCCCCCCCCCCCTGCCAGCTAAATGGTTGGTTTTGTATATGTAAAAAAAGCCACGGCAGTAGTATATATAACGATAATTAAAAGGAAAACTATCACGGCTACATGGGCTCTACAAGTTACCGGGTAATAATCGACGAACGGGATAAATTCATCCTAACTACGGGACCCTTCATTGTGCGTGGTTCCACATGCACTTGTTTATTTTGAATCCATTTTTTGTGATATTAATTAATAAAACGCATAAAGAAATAAATAGCTACATCTATTGATGACTGTACTTCACATTCGTGACAATTTCACATTTTGGACGTTTTACTAGTAAGTCGTTTTGTCACTCTAGACATTGGCAACTAATAGACGTTTTAACATGTGGACGTTCTGCAAACAATGACATTTTCCCATAGAAACCTTCTGATTCGGAGCGGAAATAATTTTCATGGATGTTGTCGTGCAAAGGGTGTCGTGACCATTTTGGCTCTTTTGCTTGAGCTTGCCACCGCTCCGCGAACCTCTGGTGTCGCTAATCCTGCTAATGGATACAGCATTTGTACCGGAGCCGATTTTAGGCAACCAGTGATGATCGTTTCAATCAAAGCTGTATCCACTAACTTTTTGCATGGGAAAAATCAAAATCAAAAGTCCTTTATTCAAACTGGCTGAGAATCAGCACTTTTCGAACGTCAAAATTACATAAGACAGTCCCCCAACACGCCCACCCTTCACCACTTCCTAGAGCTGGGAAGAAGAAGTGGCGCAACAAACTTCCCAGCAGCACAGCTGTCTGTTCAGTTAGGACAGAACTGAACTGTTCAGCTAGAACGGGGCACGCGAATTCCCCCGCAGAAAAAGATAACGCCAGCACAGTAACCCGCATAACGTCAGGGGAAGACTATTTTGATGACACTAGTCGCTGTAGAAGACTGTTGCGAGTGTGCACCTTCTGCTTAATGTTCTTGCAGTTTTCCTGAATGTTAAATACCTGCTGTCCAAAAATGATGTTGACGAAAGCCCTGTAAGATAATATAAAGATAGGAATTGAAACAGATTTGGTAATCATACAATTTAATTATTATTAAATAAATAGGGTTATTTATTTTACATCCATTCTTCTTCTAATCTTACTAAACCATCTAATTACAAGATAAAAGTACAAAGAAAACAAGAGATAATTATGTCTAAGCCAACCGTTCAGCAGGAAGTTCTGAAATCAAACATCCGACACGCAATTCCGTTCATAACTTAAAACTACAATGACACTTTGATTTAAAAGCTTCAGCAAATAAAAGGTGCGTAGATTAATTTTATGAGTACCGTAACAATGGCTCGGTTTCTTGCCTTCCCTCCGTATTGTGAGAAGGTGGCAGCATTGTGACACGCCACCCGTCTGCTTCGGTTTTATATCGTGCGGACGCGTGCCGTAAACATTCTTGCTGACCCGAATAACTATACCCGGCTATACCAATAACTATGCATTGCACAAGGAATTCCTTTCCGCGCCATTAGTTGAATTTCCAATGATAGCTTCCGATCGTGCTTTTGATTAGAAATTATTCCATGTTACTGCAACCTGTAGGTAACATATTAAAAAGGTTTTTATTTGTATTGAGAGACAGCTAATGAGATGATGAGAGGTTCGGTTATCTTCTTGGAATTCTGAATGTACGTGGTCAGCGTCACTTGTGAATAACTGCAATTCCACTATAATCATTCCAAGGAAAAAAACTTAGATGTGTCACGTGCCTCTAAATTCAACGGTAACTGTATTATATAAACTGGAACACAAAGACAAAGAAGAAAGAATTATTGTTTTAAACGGTGCTTGGTGTTGGTGGCAAAAATAAGTATGTCGATACTAAAAAACAAAGTTCTACTAGGTACACTACGACACAACTTAGATGTAACATAGATTTGAAGATTTGCATTCATTCATTATAATTTTACGAATGTATGTGGTTATATGACTTTACAAGTAATTGCGTTTGCGTAAAGATCATTTTCACCTAAAGATCGGCGATTTTAAAGGCGCATTCAGTTCGGATGGTGATCGGTTTTACGAATTTTGCCGATGCTACATCGAAGTTGTATCGTACCTACTGTACTTATTATACTACTACATTTACTTTACTATAATGGTAAAGGAGGAATGTAAAGGAGGAAATGGAGGAGGAGCTCGTGGCTAAGTAATAACAGCCGCTCGGGTCGATCCATCAGGTTAAGCTACGCTTGCCGGGGTTGGTCCGTGGATGGGTGACCATTTTCACATATAGATGCTCCTCTGTGCCTCGGAAAGCACGTTAAGCCGTTGGTCCCGGCTGTCATTTGTGGCTCTTTGACAGTCGTTACACGAGTCGTCAGAAGCACGAAAGTCTGACAACCAGTCTTACCAAGCGGTATCGTATTACCCAATTACTGGGTTGTGGAGGTCATATAGGCAGTCGCTCCATGTAAAATACTGGTATTCAGCTGCATCCGGTTAGACTGGAAGCCGACCCCAACATAGTTGGGAAAAGGCTAGGCATTGATTTATTTTACCATAATATAATATAATCGAAATGTTTTGAGTCCTCGATCGTACGTGAACTAGTGATATTACCTACATTAGTCAAAGCCACGGTCCTATTGTTGTGGCGTTCAAGACCAATTATAGGTGTTATAATTACAAGTTTGAAATATAATGAATTCATTTTTATTATACATTAAAAACCAGATGCACAGGCATGAGGCAAAAATGACGACCTTCCATACAAACAGTCATCCCCTTTTAACCCTATTAAGGGATGAATTTTCAATAATCCTGCCTAGTGCTCACCTTTGTTATATAAGGAACTCTTGTGCAAAATGTCATGCTTTGACCCAGCGGTTTAGGCTGTGTGTTGTAAGTCAGAGAATTTAAGTTTTTCATACTAATGCTACGGCTACACTTCGCGTTATCGCGAAGTTTTCTTCGTGCGCTCTCTCTCGCTCACCCCTCGATTACTCGCTGAGCAACAGAGAGCGCACGAAGAAAAGTTCGCGATAACGCGAAGTGTAGCCGTAGCATACGAAGATACATAGAAGTTAATACTTCCGTAAGGCATAAATACAACATTTACAAGCTAACAATACGAGCCGTGTCCAAGAGTGCCGCTTTCTGCATCAAACCCTTGACCCAACTGCCTCACGAGAGGCTATCCAAGTTATGGTCAAGGCTCTTGGCTATATTAGACCATTTGCCGTAACGTAACAAGTATCGGCACAATTATCACAATGACAATTATTATGAACTAGCGACCGATGTGCTGACCGAGATTAATATTTATAATTATGTCTAAATGTACATTTCCGTGACCACATCAATATTGAAGCAACGTAAAAAAATCTTGATAATAGTAGTCTGTTATTCGGTATATGCTCTAATGGACCAATTGAGGTTTCAGTAATAGAAAAAACTGAAATTGCAAAAAAGAACCCGTAAGTATCCCATTTCGTAGGATATGAGAATGAGATGAGAGAGAACATAAACAAATTCGAATGTTCCATTACTTCACTGGGCTGAATAGGGAACGAATATTATAGTTGATAGTACAGACTTAAACTTTTAAATTATTATCATCCATATAAATATATTATATAAGAACGGCTATTTTTGTCAACTTTTAACAAAGCAAGTAGCTTACCAGTTCGATTAATGCAGTTCGATTCCCAACAATTGATATTTTATGTGCTTCTTTTTTTACGTTTTATTATTAATATTTTTTTGTGATAGGTAGCTATTTCTCGGGATCATCTGTAAGAATGCATCAGTCAGTGTATCAGTGTTGTGCCATTAAGGTGGATGCGCCAAGAAAGCCCGCAATATTCAATTTTTTTTACGTTTTTTGCAATTTTCAGGTCAGTGTCAGATTGTATGTTGATCTAAATATTATTTGCGGCCGTAACAAATATGGGTTTAAAGAATTACTAGCTGTGCCCCGCGGTTTCATCCGCGTAGGTCTCGATCCCCTGGGAATATATAGAAATAAAACGTATCCTATGTCCTATTCCAGGTCATGGTTTACCCGTGTGTCCATCCTCTCCTCTCTATAGTAGGAAATGTCGCGGCGGCGCGGCGCTGGCGTCGAACGGTTCGCGTATTGCATATTTATACTCGTGATAACTTCGAAATTAAATGTCCGATTCGAATGAATTAAAAAGTATTTTACTGCTACATACTTGATGTTAAAACTATTTATTTGAATAAGAATTAATATTATGTTGATAAAACTCCTTCGCAAATAGTGCATTAATTTCGAACAAATTTGATTACCATAAAAAAGGTTATAGTGAGTCAATCTTAAAAGATAGACATATGCTGTCGCGGATAAAGAGGAACAATTCCATCATACATGATATTTGCGTAACTTAAACCGTTTACGCAGCGCACGCAACGGAAGTTCTCAAAAAGGAATAACTATTCCCGTTTTTGCAACATTTTTCATTTAAGCTCCGCTCCTATTGGTCGTAGCGTGGTGTTATATAGCCTATAACCTTCCTTGATAAATGGACTATCCAACACACACACACAAGAATTTTTCAATTCCAACCAGTAGTTCCTGAGATTTGCGCGTTCAAACAAACAAACAAACTCTTCAGCTTTATAATATTAGTATAGAAGATAAACATTAGAATCAGCAATACAACTCTCTAAGTTCATGAAAGTGCCAAATGTCATGATTTCATGAAATAGTCATTCAATGCACTTTCATGAACTTAGAGAGTTGTATTACTGATTCTAATGTTTATAATTCTGTAAACCCATATTTTTTACGGCTGCAAATAATATTTAGATCAACATACAACCTGACACTGACCTGCAAATTGCAAAAAAAAGTAAGAAAATTTGAATTAAGCGGGCTACCTTAGCGCATCCCCCTTAAGAGTATAATATATATTCAGGAACGCAGGCGTTCATTTATCACAAAAAACGAAAAACTCGCGCTAAAACGGCTGAATGGATTTGGATGAAATTTGGCACATGGGTAGACCATGACCTGGAGATGGACCTGGGCTACTTTTCAAACTGGCTCGCAGACGAAGGCGCGGGCAACCGATAGTATTATATATCCTAACTTATCCCAACTAATATTATAAATTCGAAAGTGAGTTTGTTTGTTTATTTGTTTGTTACGGTTTTACGCTAAAACGGCTGAACGGATTTGAGTCGAGGATTTTGGATTCGAGTCGTTTAAGTCGAGGGCAGGAAGCTAGTTATAAATAAATTGTTCCTCTTATTTATTTATTTATTTATTTTATTATTTATGTACACACAGTAAAATACAAAAGATACGACATAATTAAAATATGAGTACAAAGGTACTGCTTATTTCTTAAGAAATTTCTTCCAGCAGACCTGCGAAAGGAGAAACGAAAAAGAAATGTAGACAATAGTGTGTGAGAACAAGAAGAGAAAAAACATGAATATGCGAAGTCTTAACTAAAAATAACAAATATACCTACACATATACGCAAGAAAATTAACATATACTTAAATAAATACATAAAGCTTAAATATATAAACATAAATACACTATAGGTACCTATATAATAATAAATACTCAAAGTTGAGAGGAAAGATAATGCTCTTTTACACGAAGTTTAAATAGAGAAACAGTTTTCAAATCACGAATACTAGGCGGAAGTGAGTTCCACAATCTTACAGCATGGACAGAGAAGGAATAAGAATAATAGCTAGTTTTATGGGGATGAGATTTAAGGAGGGATCTAAGGTGTGATCTACACGGTGCGTCACTAGGACGAGCGTAAGAAAAACGCTCACGCAGGTAGGACGGATAAGACGGGTTGTGTAAAATGTTGAAGAGGAGACATAAAATCCGAGTGTTCCTGCGAAGGCGGATTGGGAGCCACTTGAGTTCCTTGCGAAGGTGAGAAACATGGTCATACTTTCGCAGACCGAAAACGAAGCGAATGCACAAGTTTTGCAAGCGCTCAAGCTTGTTTAATAGCTCCTCAGTAGCATCCAGGTAGCAGGCGTCAGCATAATCTATAATCGGCTGGATAAGTGTTTGTGCCAAGGAGATTATTCTTATTTCTTTTAACGACTTGAGAATTTTATTATTTTCAAGTGGCAAAATTCTTCATTGATTTTCAGCGCCACAAAGCCTGGAATTACTTATTAAGTCTAAAAAGTGGACTTGTATGCTAGCGTATCAGAATGTTGTAACTTGATTAACTTTCCAGCCTTTCCTTCATGGCAGGAGGCACAACTTTCCTTTAACAAAATCTGTGCGTAACTTATCACAGGAGTTGCATGGGTTAACTGGAAATTCTGACTGTTCGGTTCCATTACTAGGGACGGCAAGGGTTAGGGCATCAGTACTCTCTGATTATGATAAAAAAAGGTAAAGTCTGTTGCAAATAACCAGAAACGTAACCTACTTGGCATAACAAACCTTCAATATGAGGGTCAGAAGTGGTATTATGTTTTAACTTCATGACGTTTGTGCAGGGGCGAGGCATAGCCCTCCTCCTCTTCCGAAACTGAGGAAGAGTTGTAGTCGTTACCGGAGGATACAGGCTGGCAGGGGCGTCGAGAAGTCTGTTCTCCATACGAAGGAACAACCGAGTGCATCTCGCATACAGCGGATTCTTGGGCCTTATGAGGGCCATAAGGTCATCGGTCCACCTTGTGGGTGGCCTTACAACGCTACGTCTTCCGGTACGCGGACGCCACTCCAGAACCT
The DNA here is from genome assembly GCA_947363905.1 of Lithophane semibrunnea. Lineage (NCBI taxonomy): Eukaryota > Metazoa > Arthropoda > Insecta > Lepidoptera > Noctuidae > Lithophane > Lithophane semibrunnea. The sequence goes on from OX376186.1 coordinate 8,748,822, forward strand.
TTCGCCCCTATAATGAGCCCTGCCCACTGCCACTTAAGTTTGGCAATTCTTCGGGCTATATCGGTTCCCTGGTTCTTCTGCGGTTCTCTTCATTTCTCATTCGATCACGAAGGGAAACTCCAAGCATAGCCCTCTCCATTGACCTTTGGTTGAGTTTTAGCGTTCGAATGAGTCATCCCCCAAAAGGGTTTAATACGGGATGAGATTCCCCATGGCATGTGACGAACGAGGTTTGTAAAGGCGCAGCCATTGACATAAAATGCGGTATAATGTCGCTGTAAGTAGCACTTTTTTTTTACAGAAATCAAATTTAAATGGAAAGGTTTTCTTCTCGAAATTATTAAAGTTTTGTTTAAGAAGGGTATTTTAAAGCAAGACCAAGTACAATAATAGAATTTAAATATTGTTTCAAAGTTTTTAAGTACTCTTCTAATTCTCTGGGTCCACCGGGAAGCTCGGCACTCGAGCAGCCGCCGAGCTATTTTTGTCGCTCAAAATAATGCCCTACTACCTCCCCAATTAATTAAAATAGGGTGTCTCAGGAATATTTTCGTTTTTGTTTTGACTGTTATAATAATGTCTAATTAATGAGGTTGGGGTAGCTATCGAACGCTTGATAAGTATACTTTATGAGTAATGAAGTGATAGCTATGTGTGCAAAATTCAATTCACTTAAATAAAGGATGTGCCATTTGTTTAAAAAAAATACGATACGGCAGTTTTATTTTTTTTGATCGAGTTCTTGTCGGTTTTTTATATTTTTTTTACATTCTTGTGACCCTGGGGTCCCGAATCTTTGGAAGGCGTACGAGGAACCGATGCCAACTCACAGGCACCAATTATTATTATTAAACATAAAAAATATCATTCAACTCATTTTCCTTTTGTTCTTTCATTAAAAAAGAAAACATCTATGAAATTCGTTCCATTCTAAACAATGTTAACGCCAGAATTTATGAAACGTCAGGACGTCAGGCATAGAATATAATACTCCTTATTGTGCACACTATACGCATTCCGACTCAGTTTTCCGTCCGATTCCATAATGGCTTATAACTATAGAGTAAGTAAGAGTCGTCAAAAAGATGTTATCCTTATAATCCGTAACAGTGATGTCATAGCCCTTTTTCCGGTTTTTATAATTCCGTTAATCAGTTAAAAATGGTAGGTATGTTCGTAGGTACACAGGATAGAAAAATCAATAAACTGAATTTTTGTTTTCGGGGCTTATAAATGAAAAGTTGTATATTTTGATTCTTAAAACGTTTATTTGAATTCAGAACCTAAGATAATGTATAACAAAGTTCAAATGTCATTGCAACTAAAACACTTTTTTGGATCTTTTTAATAATAATCCATTGTCCCACTTAACTATCTATCTACTTGTTTTTACTAATCTATATACTTAAAAGTTTCAAAAATCAACTTTATATTCAGTTAGTTATTGTAAGTGGCGATGGAATTTAAATTATCTGTGATTATTAATTCAAATTAAATTACTTTTACCATGCCATGTGCCATTTTGCAGAATTTTGAGATATTGTGTTATTTTCACAAGCACCCTAATCACATGAGTAACTCTGTACCCCAATTCTACACATGATCACAATACCCTTCATTTTGAAGACAATCATAATTCATTGCTTCATAAATGTTTGAAAAATGTATTAGCTCGACAATGTAAGTACCGCAATGAATATTGTTGAATTATTGTATTAACGAAAGGGATTGCGAGTGTATTACGGAATTAGGCTACAGACTTTTACCAGCCCAGCCAGGTTAGAGAATTGACATTGTGTTCAATGTCATGATAAGAACCTAGATATTGTATCTGACATGTAAAAAACTATTTCTCTCTGGGATTTAAATTCGACAACTCTCTAAGGCAAGGTCTATTCACGAGCCCTCAGTAGGAAGATAAAAAGAGGCGGGCCTGCGTCAGGACGCCTTCCTACAAAGTGTCATTGGGTTATTATCTTGTACTACTGAGAGGGATGGAGCTATACAGGATGAGAAGCACCATCCCTTTCTCGCATCGGAACAATGATAGCTCTAACAATTCATAGTACGGTCCCTGATCAAAACACGTCTGAGACTAATGACGACGACGCGAATTTTTATGGCAGTTTCCGTTCTTCAGGGACTACTATTTGTTCAAAGATATCCGTTGAATTTTCACTCTAAAGGCCGCTATAAAAAGTTTAAACGTCTAAACTGTGTAGGTACCGAAGGGATTTTATGTGTTTTGCTTTCCCTTTTTTGATGTTATTAAAATACGAAGAAACGCTATCGCTGGTAAAAGGTATTGTGAATGTTCATAGCTTTAATTTAACTTTTCAACAAAATGTTTAAGAAGAATACTTAAATTCAAACTAGTATTACGTTTCTGCGTTTATTGTTTTATTATGAAATTATATATTTACTCGTCAAAATAAATGAATAAATAATTTGGGCACTGGGCAATGTTAAATGGGATGTTGTGATAAATGACTAATAAAGTGGTTCATATTTTTATGAGTACAATAAGAAGAATACTTAAATTCAAACTAGTATTACGTTTCTGCGTTTATTGTTTTATTTGTGATAAATGACTAATAAAGTGGTTCATATTTTTATGAGTACAAAATCATGAATCATCATCATCATCTCATCGTGATCATTTCAGCTGAAAGGTATCCACTACCATATCGACCGGTCCTGTGATTTCGTATCCTGCGAAATCCCGCAACCTCCGTCCTCCACCAGGTCATCGGTTCACCTTGTGCACCAATCAAGCCCAATCTCTTTTAGAACAATTTGACAATGCACAAGTTGTAATGAAAAACTCTATCTTTTGTCACAGAGTGGTACCGTACTCTTCTTCCAAAACCCCTAACATATTTCACTCACGACAATCGATATACCTAGACTACCTATGTTCTTAGGGTTCCGTGAATATTCAAAGTAAAAAGAAATCATTATCAACCTTGGGTTTGGATGCTGCCTTTGTTCAATAATAGGCTTTTACGTACTTCGCTTAACTTTAATAGTATCGAACAACGTACGTAACATGGTTTTAGTATATTATATACTAAAACCATTCCATTAAAACATGCACTCAGTAGAAGAGCACAGTGTTAAAACCGTAACGGCTTACCATAATATGCAGGTATACATTTTTATTGTTGCACAATAATTCACCCGACCGCTTCGGAGCAAGACTATAACCAGTTCTTTAGTCAAGCTATAAAATCAGCATAATATTTTGTAATTTTAGGTACGGCGAATCTGGCAACTTGCCAGATTCAATTTAATCTTTGTACTGCGCGTTCCGTTGTGGTCACTTCTCCCGTAGCCCGCTGCCCCGCTCCATGCTCACAACTCCCCGATCTACTCATGGAATTAAATCCTTATCGTGCGCACTTCGCTGAACATCTTCCAACTTTACACCGCCATAATGAATTAATAAATCCCCAACGCACTTTGCAGTCTACTGGGACACGCATTAGGTAGGTACCTACATGAAATATGACCTGTCCTAACTTTTTTCATCAGCTCTTTTACAACATAAGGTATCGTTATTATACCTCATTTGGTATTTTCAAAATAAACGAGAACACAAGAGTAGAAAACGATCCATCATATGTTTGCTAACTATTTCGTTGTTTATTTATAAAGCTATAATGTATTATAGGTACTGACAGATTACGTCATTACATTTGCGTATTAATAAGTTTAATTAATGTATAACAGTATTTTGAGAACTTAACTTATATGTGTAATAGGTATAACTGCGTCGCGACCCGAATGAAGGGCGCGCAGTAATTTGCGACTGAAACTTGCGAGCGCAATCCCAATTTTCCCAAAGTAAGTACGCGATAATTTGACAACTTCAAAGTATCATTTAGACACTCGTGTCATGTAACAGATGGTGCTAGTGGTAAATAAATCAGAACCCGCCTAAAACCCTGAGTGACTCGCTCGTTAAGGTTTGCCGTACACAAGTGTGCGGAACTTAGTCAGCCCGACCTAACTTCGCCTATTAGTTTTCGGTAGCATGCAAGACATAATAATAAACATGTCTTAGCGCATTGCATTTTGTTTTATTCATAATCTATACATTTTATAAATTAAAGTCATTTTCGTGTTTGTCTGTATGTCCGCGTTGTTCTTATCTTTTTCTATACGTTACATTATAACTAAGAAAAGACATGTCCAAAAATGGTTTTTTATTATTCAATAAATCTAACCAGGATAAGTTAAATATATTTGGATATACATCCCAAAAAGTGATAGCTCTAACTGTATCATGCATTTTTAAGGATTACCAATTTTTAATTTACTCCTAAAACGCCCTTTTCTAATTATCTAGGACTAGCTGTGCCCCGCGGTTTCACCCGCGTAGATCTCGATCCCGTGGGAATATAGGGATAAACCGGATCCTATGTCCTATTCCAGTTCATGGTCTACCCGTGTGCCCATCCTCTCCTCTCTAGAGTAGGGAACGTCGCGCCGGCGTCGAACGGTTCGCGTATTGCATTTTTATATTCATGATTACTTCGAAATTATATGTCCGATTCGAATGAATTAAAAGTATTTTGCTGCTACATAAATACCCTTGATGTTAAAACTATTTATTTGAATAAGAATTAATATAATGTTGATAAAACTCCTTCGCAAAAAATGCATGAATTTCGAACTAATTTGATTGCAATAAAAATGGTTATAGTGAGTCAATCTTAAAAGATAGACATATGCTGTCGCGGACTTTTTTTTTGAACTTTTAAAGAGGAAGAATTCCATGATATTTGCGTAACTTAAACCGTTTACGCAGCGCACGCAACGGAAGCTCTAAAAAAGGAATAGTTTTTGCAACATTTTTCATTTATGCTCCGCTCCTATTGGTTGTAGCGTGATGTTATATAGCCTATAGCCTTCCTCGATAAATGGACTTTCCAACACAAAAATATTTTTTCAATTCCAACCAGTAGTTCCTGAGATTAGCGCGTTCAAACAAACAAACAAACAAACTCTTCAGCTTTATAATATTATAAGTATAGATAATAAAGTGAACACACCCCAGAACATAACAAACTTTTCAAAATTGACACATGGTGCTGTCATTACACTCAATCAATATTTTGTTGTAAGATTAAGACATTGCAAACAAAGATTCTAATAATCAGGTTATTTACTATAAGTACTTACCATAATATTATGAAATAAGATGAAATGGGATATTTTCAGTCAATAATGTGTAGCATAATTCTTTTAGACCTCTCTATAGATTATAGCTACTAGGAATCTTGTGCAAGAAGTGCATGTGTTTCAGCATAGTCCACAGGCTTAGCAGGAATAAAATGATAATAGTAACTACATACCTACTGATCAAGAACATTTTTTTAATTACGAAGGAGAATTCCTGTTTTATGACTTAGAATCGAGATCGGAAGCGGATGAAAAGCCTTTCGATAATAATATGATATTTAAAAACTGAATAATATGCTTTGAACGCAAGTGTTACAGTTTTTTTAAATGAAATAAAACTTTTTTTATTGATTTTCTTCATTCAATATCTTCTCTTATTAAAATAATGTCGAGAGAGCAGGTGATAGGAGATATATCATTTTGATGCCGGCCCATCCAAGATACCAGACAATAATGTAATACACTCTATTACTATAGTGGCGTGAGTCCTCTGATCACAACTGTCTCATGTGATGACGAAATGCATGGTATCTTCACTAAATTCTAGGTACAGTAAAAGTACCGTTCAGCCGAATATGTTCCCCATAATAAGAGCGAGCCTGTTTAATTTGATAAATGTCTAAGCTAAATAAAACTAAATCTGACATATCCATGTTGGGGAACATATTCAGCTTATTTGATATCGGTATATTCAGCTTATTTGAGCATTTATCTGGACGAAACTGGCTCGGCGTCTATTAACCTGATGCCCAATCACATGGTCCACTAAATATTTTGGCTTGTTCATTCTCTGATTAGCTCTTTCCAGTATAGTTTGGGCAAGACGGTTAGACAAAACGGGATGGAAATGGTTTCAAATGGCTCCTGCAATTTTAAAATCATCCACAAGATTTCTAGACCCTTTATTGAAGTATTTATTTCGAAAGATTTTTAAAATCCCGTTACCGGTAACGGATCGGACAGATGACGCCTATCTGACTGTCTGTCAATTATATAATAAATCAAAGCATTGTCAAAGTGTGTGGGAGATTTTATTTGGGTTTCCAACAACAAATAAAATATATGTACTAACTTAGTTTATAATTTTTCTCTTAAACTGAGGTGGTTTAAAATATTATTTAAGTGGTTCCTAGTTCCATATTTTTGTCGCTTTTATATAGGTGTAGTTTGGTGCGGGTTAGATTTTTCTCGGAATAAAAAACCAACGTCCCTACAAAAAGCGGACATCTCCTTTGTCAAGTCGTAAAAACCGTGCGAAGTAGGAGCGAGCGGGTCGCTAATCAATAATAATATCAAGATCGGTATAACACTCATTATGATAGTGTAAAAATATTGAAGTTTTAATATTGGGTGTTATTAACAGCAAGAACTAATAAAACATGAATATATTAAGAGCTTTAGAGGTCCTCCTCATACTTGAGTCAGATATTCTGAAACCGATATTTATTTATTTCCTATATGTAATGTAGGAATCCCAACTTTATTGGTTCTGACTTGTACTTTATGTATGTTATATAATGAATATTGTTTTTTTTTTCTTGTCTCCTACTAGCCGCACATCACCTAAAAGTGTAAGAAACTTTCTACTGTCGAGGTGGTGAGCCAGTCAGTCAGACTGGTGGTGGCTTTATCTATACAATTTCTAACTAACTCAATTTTTAATACGCATAGGTAATTTTTAATCCCAAAAATAAATAAAAATTACGTACGAGTAAATTACTCACACTTCCGCTGTACAACTGTACAGCGGAAGTGTGAGTAATTTACTCGTAAGTCAGTTTAAGTCACACCAAAGGTCTAAGCGTAGTAGGTATTTCGTCCATTTTGGTTTGTTATGACTTAACAAACCAAAATGGACGAAATACCTACTAGGTATGCTTAGACCTTTGGTGTGACTTTGTGAGCGCGTACATCTGTTATGTGACCACAATTTTCTCCCTGAATCAGTAAACAATCCATACTAATATTATAAAATTCGAAAGTAACTCTGCCTGTCCGTTTGTCTGTCTGTCTGAATCTTGCCTTTTCGCGCCTAAACCACTGAACGGATTTCGACAAAATTTGGCAAGGAGATAGATGGCACCCTAGGCAAGGACATACCTAGCTACTTTTTATTGACATACCGCGCGGGCGAAGCCGCGGGCGGAAGCTAGTATTTTATACAAAATAAAAATTCAGTGAATGCAGGTATTATGATTTTATCATAATATTCTAAATAGGGTGTTTGGTGTTATGCGTTAAATCCGGAACATCATCATCATCATCTGCCTAGCCTTTTCCCAACTATGTTGGGGTCGGCTTCCAGTCTAACCAGATGCAGCTGAATACCAGTATTTTACATGGAGAGACTGCCTATCTGACCTCCCTCAACCCAGTAACTGGGTAATACGATACCCCTTGGTAAGACTGGTTGTCGGACTTTCGGGCCTCTGACGACTCGTAACGACTGTCAAAGATACACATATAACAGCCGGGACCAACGGCTTAACGTGCTTTCCGAGGCACGGAGGAGTCTCGGTATGTAAAGATGGTCACCCATCCACAGACCAAACCCGGCAAGCGTAGCTTAACCTGATGGATCGACCCGTGGGGCTGTTATTACGTAGCCACGAGCGTTAAATCCGGAACATGTTGTATAAAGCCACTAAAGTATTTCACTATAAATATCTGTATGTAAGTACATATAACAGTACACGAGGTAAACATGACACATCGTGTCTTAAAAAAAGACTGTTACGCAGCTATGAGTGCCAAAGACTACGGCTCTACAAAGTCGAACTTTTTTATTTTATGTCTGGTTTTGTTCAGCCGAGAGATAGATCTCGATGGGTATAGTAAACTGTAAGCTTCTAAGGTTACTATAATATGAATTTATCATTTATCATGATTTTTACCTTAACTTTGAATTAACCAATCCAACAACGTTTGTTGGGGAATTATGTGGGATGCTACCCTGTGAAAATATTAATTTACCCAGAACAGTCGAGCGATTTTCTGAGGCCTATACATTAAGCTCTCGGTTTGAGCCCGTGGCTAAGCGCTATACTCAGTAGGAACATGCAATAGCTTTCAAGCAGGATTTAATGATACGAACAAAGACTTAAAAAAAGATTGAAGACAGAAAAACCTTTATTAGAAGATGTTAATTTATTTGAGTGAGATTGTAACCGGAAAAACACGTTTTAGCGTTGATTTACTAAAAATAACTTGAAATAATGATGGTATTACCTATAAATTACCAAGGGTATGACGGGCACGAGGTACTTAGCACGCCGACGTACCCTTTAATGTACAAAACGTTGTTATAACATTAGACTAATATTATACTGCAAACTTTGAAGGTGCTACTCACCTTCAAAGTTTGCAGTATAATATTAGTTAATGTGTAGGTTTACAATCATACTCTTATTCACTATCCAAAATAATAACATTTATCTATTTTCTTATTATAAACTCAAGATACAAAACAGGGTTCGTACTTATTTTAAATATGGAGTGATAAGTACTCATACAAGGTAGATTATTGAGACGGGGCAGTAAGGGCGGGCACCATAATCGTTGTACTTACAGGAAAACGGTATTTTGAGAAAGTTTGATCTGCAGTCACGGATTTTGAAAAAAAAGTAGTCAGTAAGTATGTGAGCATTATTACAAAAACTTTTTTTGATGCCAATCGACTCTGTTTCTTATAAGGATAAAAAAATCAAATGGACCAACTGAGGTTTGAGTACTAGAAAAGTCAGAAATCGCAAAAAAAACCTGCCATACATTTTGTAGGAAAGGAGACTTCCAACTTACTTTTTTATAATGGTGTCGGTAAACCCTTACTGTCCCGTCTCACAAATCCAACCTGTAGATTAGTTTGTGAGATCTGCTATTCATTACCGTCGCCAGCATAATTATGGTAGAATCTACATTGCGATGTGGTGAGACGGTGCGTTCCTAACAATGAATTTAATGTTTTGACATCTGTCACTACCTTCCGTTTACCATATTTTAATGGCCTGAAACAAAATCAGTTCATTATTCATTCCTAGGTATAACCTACTGATGAAATTTACCGGTTTTTACATAAGCGGGAAAAATATTTCAATGCTGAATAAGTTTGAAAAGAGAATACTCGTTTTTTTATTTAAAAACAAGTGTTCAACAGGCTTCACTGCGAAATGCAGATAGTGCAGTGCAGATACAAAGCGACTTTGTTTTATTTTATGTAGCTATAGATGCGTTAAATGATACTATGTAGGTATGAGCAAAAATAGGCAAACTCGTATATACGCTGCCCTGACAGACGTTGTCCTGTCCAAACAATAGTTCATACAAAATTCCGATAGCATTTTTTTAAATGTACTAAAATAAACTAAACTTGATTTCATGCAAGCCTAGTACTTTTTGTTTATTATAAACGATATGTGTGGCAAAAAATATAAAGATAGGTTTGATGTCATAAAGAAAATGAATTACTCTTAAATCTTTTTGAAGATAGGTACAATAATTTAAATTGAAAAATTATATACCGTACCTACCTAGGGTATTTAACTTTTTTAAACCCGTTTACGTAAGTTTTGTAGTTACCTACGTGATAGCGAAATCTATACTAATATTATAAAGCTGAAGAGTTTGTTTGGTTTTTTGAACGCGCTAATCTCAGGAACTACTGGTTGAAAATTTCTTTTTGTGTTGAATAGTCGATTTATTGAGGAAGGCTATAGGCTATATAACATCACGCTACGACCAATAGGAGCGGAGCATAAATGAAATATGTTGCAAAAACGGAAAAATATTCCTTTTTGAGAGCTTCCGTTGCGTGCGCTGCGTAAACGGTTTATGTTACGTAAATAATTATCGTGTATGATGGAATTGTTCCTCTTTAAAAGTTCTAAAAAAAAGTCCGCGACAGCATATGTCTATCTTTTAAGATTCACTATAACCTTTTTTATAGTAATCAAATTTGTTCGAAATTAATGCATTATTTGCGAAGGAGTTTTATCAAAATAATATTAATTCTTATTCAAATAAATAGTTTTAACATCAAGGGTATTTATGTAGCAGTAATTTTTTAATTCATTCGAATCGGACATTTAATTTCGAAGTTATCACGAGTATGAAAATGCAATACGCGAACTGTTCGAATCCGGCGCCGCCCCGCCGCGACGTTCCCTGCTCTAGAGAGGAGAGGATGGGCACACAGGTAGACCATGACCTGGAATAGGACATAGGATACGTTTTATCCCTATATTCCCACGGGATCGAGACCTACGCGGGTGAAACTGCGGGGCACAGCTAGTATTGAATAAAATCAATAACGGAGTTGTTATAATAAGTCGGAATTTAAATTCATAAACGTTCCCTTAAAAGGTAAACAAACCGTGGAAATATAAAAAACAGGGGACTTAGTTTCACATGTGTTTGTATGAATCTTTACCGTTCACGACGTAGGTACATTGTATATTCTTTGACCCAAAAATAATGTATGCGCATAATTTTGAACAGGTATCTACTTAACACTTTATTAAAGAACCATTTTCACTAGCGCCTTCCTCGCTGACATTATTCATCCGAAGCTTTTACCTTGACATTATTTTGGCAAGAAGTCTCGGCAGATACCTACGTAGAAAATTGTAAAGAATATAACATGAGGTACCTCCTATACGTTTAATCTACACGAAATCGAATTGAACTGCTAGATCAAAATCTTTTAGAGAACCGAATTCTAGTTTTACCTCTACATAAAATGTATTGTACAAACGGTTGTTACGAAAATTCACGCGGCACCGCTCAAAAGTGTTTTGATCAGCCTCGCGTGACGAGGCGAAATAAAAAGAGAGGAAGGTCTTGCATTCAAATGAGAGTTCTGTGTCAAGGAGGACACCACAAAATACAAACTTAATTTTCTTGACCTTACCACAGACGAAAGCCACCACGCTGTTTATCTTCGTATTTTTCGTTGGTTGCTGATTAAATATATTGAATGTTCTGGTTTCTTTGGATAGTTAAAAGTTGATAAATAATAATGGACAGTAGTAATATTATTGGTACATTGTTACATATAAATTCTTCACGTTAGGTATACGTAGAAAAAAATATAATAATCAGAGAATGAGGCCCGTTTTAGATTAAAAACACCAAGAAGGTGAAATGATCATTAATTTTTCTATAATGTAAGATATAACGACTCGGGATTTTGTGTCTTGCTATTAAAGGAGTTTTTTTTCCTTTTGGTATTTGTCACCTAAATAAAGATAATTAAACAGTAGATTCTTAATTGTAGGTCTTACAATTGGTCATATTTCTTTTTTGTATGACGTATGCGTTGATTCAATTGATCTCCAGTTTCATTAGCTCCTACGAAAAATCGACCACCAATTGTATGCCTTTTGCGAACATTTTTAACCCGTGAATATTTACGGGTTAAAATATGTATTTGTATATGGGTAAAGAATATCCTTTACTTATATATTTTCGTGTAAATGTGCTCCCTCACCAAGAGCATTTGCCTGTAATGTAACGTTACAAAGTCGAGTATTCATCAGTGAGTGAGGCGAAACAAACATTACAGTGCACAACCTGTAATGATACTATTCGAGCATTACATCAGTGAGAGAGGAGAACCGAGCATTACAGTGCGCAATGTCCGTAATATTTTGATGCAACTTACAGGCGAATAGTAGTCAGTCAGGGAGGCACTATTTTAACGTAATTCTCAAAATCGAATTTGTGACGTCACATTACAGGCGAATCATGCGCCCGGTAGGTGAGCACCATAAAGATATTTTTTTTGAAGATGGCATGGCCCGCAACTCTCATTCGGGTAAAGAAAATATTTCTATATACCTATTAGTTATAACGAGTATTGACGGTTCGCGCAGTTGTTTTGAACTAACTTCTGAAAGTTTTCGAAGTCTAGTAAAAGAAGAGTGGTTTTCTGCGAAATATTCAATTATTGCACTCCAAAACTTCGAGTGTACTTAGTTTTATGTGTCTTCTTCGTTCGTTAGCTTTTTCATGTTTTCATTTATTATTTTAATGACTTATTTCGCAAATGTTGCAAAAATTAGGTAAGGTAATTCGGGTCCCGACATTTAGACATCGACATAAATTATGATTGAACATCCAAGATCTACCTACGATGATGTAACTGGTCCTTAGTATATTACGAAACTAGTTTTTTTATCCTGATTAGTAGTTTTTAAAGTCCTGAGTATTATAATCTGCCCTGTCAAATCGAACAAACAAAGGCACATCCATTTTTTCTCGAAGCCATTCAGGACATTTTCGACCCCCTGTAACTTCGTCGTGGATAAAGCTAGAAGAGAATGACTTGACGATCACACAAGGCAATAGAATCTACATGCAACAAAATCTACCATACCTATTAGCGCTGTGAACGCTTTATTTAATTAGGACTACTTAAAATAATAGATTATTCATAAATGATATGCGATGCAGATATTCCGTGCGATGGCCAAGTTTATCTTTGTGGTTATGTTATTAGAGAGAGATTTTAAATGGCATACAGAAAATTTTCTGAGAGCCATTTATAATCAAATCCCTGGATAAATTTAAAATTACTGGGCTTGGTTTATCTTTGTGGTTATGTTATTAGAGAGAGATTTTAATTGGCACACAGGAAAATTTTCTGTGAGCCATTTATAATCAAATCCCTAAATAAATTTAAAATTCCCTAAACCCAACTAAGTGATTGCAATTTCATCTGGCGTATCTCCGAAATGAGGAAAATGCACTTACTAAGTCTTGATAATTTGAAGGCATCGGCTGTGTTGATGATATCCACGTAAAGTTGAAAATCGATGTTGGACTTGTTTGCATTTGAATGTTGCAGCATCGCAAACTTGAAGGCATTCTGTATCTCTTCAGTGTTCTGATCGAACACCACGCCTGCAAAAAGGAACATAATACAAATGTTAATTATAATAATATTTTTGGCGCTGATAGCCGAAATACAGGCTTTCGTCTAGTTCGGCTACAGATGTCTCAATCATGTGTCACAGGAAAATATAGCCTATAAGATATGAAAATGATTTTTTTTTTAATTGAATAAAGATAAATATTTGTAAAAAAAAAATAGTAGATTTTTCACCAAGGGGATACACGGGCGTTAAATTGAATACCTCGCTGCACTAAGGATTCTAGTCTTAGAGACGTAAATTCAAATCACAATATTGTCGAGCGTTATAATGAAATTCAGTACCTACTATATTACTTCCAAAGAAAACGCGTAATAAGTTTATTTACAGTACAGAATTTAGATAGTTTGTCGCTTGTGATTTCTGTAATTCTGAGAAAAATGTAAGAACGTTTAGACTTGTATGGGAAAAGATATTTGCGATTTATGACTCAAACCTCAGTTGGTCCAGTAGAATGTTTGATCCTTATAAGAAACTGGATCGATTGGCATCAAAAAAGTTGTTGTAGAAATGGCCCAGTTTCTTGATGACGGTATTTTTCAGGTCAACATTTCGTCTCCTAAGACCGTTTTCCTGTAGCTACAACGTTTAAAGTACATGCTCTTACTGCCCCATTTCAAAAATCCACCCTGTATCGCCTGTTCCTATATTACTTTTGAAAGAAGAAGACTGTTAATCCCGGTTATAAACTAACTGTGTGCCATATCCAAATCCCTTCAGCAGTTTTGCGTGATTAAGTAACTAACAAACTTTCACTTTTATAATATTACTAGTTGTTGCCCGCTTCTAACTTCATCTACGATCCAGGATGAAAAGCCTATGTCCTTACTCAGGTCATGGTCTATCTGGGTGCCAAATTTCATCCAAATCTATTTCGTTGTTAAACTTTCACGCCGTTCTAGCATGAAAGTATAACAAACACTTTAATTCGCATTAAAATATTAGTTAGGATAGGAGCGGTTATGGTGTGAAAAGTATTATATTAGTTCTTCAAAAACGTTTTCGAAAATGTTGATTCTTATTTATTTTTATGAATGATATATTATTATTTTTATTTAGAATAAATAATAATAGGATGATGAATATTCATTTAGGACTAAAAACCTGCCAAGCTCCATAAAGGAACTGGTTACGTAGAGCTTCCATGCCATTTTTAATTATTATTACTTATGTTGTCCCACACTCGTCTAGTGGCAACCACTGATAATTAAATATGTTTTATCTGCGGATAATGCAGTGGACTACAGCATTAATACTCAAGTTTTGTCAACTTTATGTGTAATATTTATGTTGTAGTTGTTTATTATCCCTTAATAAATAAATAAACTTCCGACGTTCCAGTAAGTTATGCCGTAAAATAATAGGTTCTGACTCCTTTTTAACCTACTGCCGGTTAGAGATGGTCAATAAACTCAGTCATTCAAAACTATGTGATGGTATTAGCAAAGAATCTAAAAAAATATTATACTATCACCTTTTAAAATTATAGATTTTAAAAATGTGAATAATACTTTTTTAGATTCCTTGCTAATACCATCACATAGTTTTGAAAAACTATAATACTTTTCTACGTTGCTAATAAGCAATAAGTATAAGAGGTTTCATCAACATCATCGTCATTTCAGCCGAAAGACCACTCCACTGCTGAACATAGTGGCGGTGCTTTGGGTAGTTGCCGCCACTTCGACCAGTTCTGTGCTTCTCGCATCCAGCGGATTCCCGCGGCCTTCACCAGGTCATCGGTCCACCTTCCAACGCTACGTCTTCCGGAACGCGGTCGCCACACACACCAAACAGTGGTTTATACAATATGTACTAGCTAAAGCTTGTTTTTAACATAATTAGAGTTAATGACAAATTGAATTTGTCATTAACTTCATTCAGCGCAACGCATTATAATCACGCTATAATTAAAGAGCAATAAAATAGACGCATTATGGTCGGAAATGATAATGATTAAATAAAACCTTTAGTCGTTCATTGGTTTATGAATATGACTAGAGTGTGCGGCCGGCGTTCGCAATTTATTGTTTTGCAAGCATACGCGGGTATAGTATTCCGGTATGAAATTTATAGCTTTAGTCTGGCTGGAGAAAAATATGGATTTATTGGTCGAGCTTTGCAACAAATCGTTATTGCTTTTAGGGATCTGATATTCCATACTCGATAAAATGTAAACCCCGAATTGGTTAATGGGTGTGATGACGTGTTAAAGTCGAGTTATTATTTCATAATATTTTCTTTAGTAAGAAAACCCGGTAGTATTTATTTATTTATTTTTCAACACACTTGCTCGTAAAGTGGCTCTTATTGAACCGCGTTTAGGTTCATAATGCAGTGTATTATGGAAGCGTGCTTTTTACTTTACATTACCGCACTAGTGCGGTAATGTGCGCCACAGATAATTTTTTACTAGTTGGAGTAATGACATGGCAGTATGTAATTAGTAAGTACATGGCAGTATGGAATTTGTATCCAATACAAATTGGTTTTGGTGAAGCTTTTTACCAAAGACAAGCGCAAAGCGCAAGCGCAAGCGTAAAAAAATACAACCATAAGCAAACCAGTGGCGTTTAGTTATGGTACAAAAAACCCATGCATGCCCATGGGATTTTTTTTACCATAACCAAACGTCAGTGGGATACTTACTACACATTGAATTAGTATGAACTATCCTTCTAATAAATGAGCATTCTCTATTTACACCCGAGCAGAGACTTGCGCTTTTTCCGGTAAGACCGCGGTTGGCACACGCGCAGGCCACTTGACCCGTTTAAACGAACCGCGCCGGCCTGCCCGTGTGCCACTGCGTTCGCGCGGAATAAAACTCTAATGTACTATTAAATAAGGGTTTATATCGTTTGTGGCAATTTCAGTCTATATTGTTCACTACCCTAACCCCATTTGCGTATTATGTATTATTAACATTATTAATTTTTATAAAGGCTGATCAGCGGTATTACCAGTGCCTTTATTTAAACCCCGCGCGCGCATCGCTAGCGGAAAAAAAAACCAGCCGCCAAATATTAATAAGTTATAATAAATATTTGTTAACATTTTTGTAATCATTATTAAAAATGTCGATTTCACGTAGGGGAGAAGAGCGTAAATAATAATATATAGATTTGACTCCGCCATGGTATGTTTAGTGATAATAAATACTTTTTTTGTATTTTTTTTTTATTAATCAAAACTTTTTTTTTTATAGGCTGTCTAACGATTTTGCCAGTGCCTTTATTTACACCTATCGAAAAACAAAACCAGCCAGCGGCCAGCGCGCCATTTTCCATAAATATTTATTATCATTTTCGTTGTGTGGTTTATTACCTATCAAAAATACAAAATTTTAAGTATTGCCACCAACCGACATGAAAGTTTTTAAAAGAAACTCCGGATAGTCAGTACCTGGCAACAAAGGTCAGTTAAACTTTATAAATCTATCATTTCTATAGTTAGGTACGTTATTGTAGCATAAGTTCTTACAACAAGTCTGTTTTTTTCCTCGCAAGTGTGTTGAAAAACGTCGTATGAAACGCGTGTGCATTGATTATTACACTCTTGGCTACCTTATCGCCTAATACCGCCTCGACTGTAATATCCAATAGAGCACACTCGTATCACAATGTTCTATTATTATATAAGTACACACAGTAAAATACATTAAACATTAATTATCAATACAGATAACCTTTGGTGGAGTTTTTTTGCAACCTGAAAGAAAATAAAAGTAAAATAAGTATTATGAAGGCATGAGTACCTAGTTCACAGACCAACATAATTTTTACTCACCCCGAATGTATTTAGATTTGATAAGATTAAGATGGCCTTAAAGCAAATAACTTATATTTCCAACAATTGAAACTAAGTAAGTAAGTACCTAAGTTCTGCATACTATCTTCTTTAAAACTAAGTTATTTGATAGATTACATGTCCTTTTCATGTGTTTAGGCCTAATATTTTGTTATGTTGCCAAATCTGTACTAAAGCCTTAAGCACACCTTTACTTTTACCTACGTTTCACATGAAACTATAAGCCTGTTTTATTGCGCAAGATGACGTCTGTAACCGACTTACCCTGTGGTAATATTCACAGCAACTCTGGCTTGTTGTTTTGCCAACTAAGACTGTCAAGGAGTCAACTAGCTCAATAAAACTTGCTAAGATAAGCGTTACAAGAAACTGGAAATTATTTAAACAAAACAATGTTTACTACTTTGTAGGTAATAACTACTGTTATAATGAGTCTGCTAACGAACGCAGATTAATAGGCGAGTATCAACGTTACTATAATAACCGTATAATAATATCAAAATGAAGTTAAATTCTGGGGTAAAGGTAACAAAACGTTCTCGTCGAGAATAGTAGACAACGTGCACGTAAGATATTCTCGTATAAATTAAGAATACCGTTAATTAATGCACGTTAAAACTAAATCGTTTAGAATCTAAGCTATTTATTTGTGTTGTAATGTTGCCTTTTCATCTTTCATCGCTATTAATATCAAGCCTTTGTAGTCTAAGCTGTCATAAATTTTCATATTAAGGATTTGATGTGCCAGTTAAGTTAATTACTCGAATAGGTATCTTTGCTTTCAACCTATCCTTGAACATGAGATGGGTTAGGTAACTGCTCTGTTTTAATGCACAGGTTCTCAGAGATTTATTAAATAAACTGAGTTTTAAAGAGACTGAAAACCATTTTAAGTATTGAGAAACGGGAATTTTTTCAGATATAGTTTGAAATTTTTCTATTCTGATCCACAAAATAAATACGGATGCTGGAAAATTACCAAATGTACATTTTACTGGTAAAAATGGTCATTCAGAATCACCATTGTGAAAATAATAAAAACTTTTTACAAAAAAAAACAACCTAAGTACTTCGAAAACAAATACGAAAAACATGAATTTCGGAAGTCGGTGTCTATGCTTTTAATTTTTCGTTTATTGCCACCGACTTCCGAAATAAAAATTATTTTTCACTTCTTTAGTGTTTTTTTTTGGAAGTCGGTTGTTTTTTTTGTAAAACGTTTTTATTTTTCACTTTTTAAGTGTGGCCTATCCCACAAATTCGAATACCACTACCTGCTATGTAAATAACAGTGACAGAGCAACTAAGATATCGTCTACATAGACTAAGTTGGAAAAATACGTAATTATTGAAGCTAACTCAAAAACTACGCAAGCAAAGTTAATAAAATTTATATGGGACCACCTCTGAAGCATGGCCTACCAAACATAAATAAATGGCGGAGTAATAGCATAGCAAACATTTAAAAAAAAAAAACATACTGAAGAATTGAGAACCCCCTCATTTTTGAAGAAGTCGGTTCAAAAGGAATATTCTCTTATTTTTTGTTGTCTTAGAAATTTATTATTTAAATCTTAATTATCTATTTTTTTCTGCCCTTCCAAAATTAATATCATTTTTTTACTAGTCGAATTTGAAAAATACCTAAAAAAGGGTTTAAAAAAATAGGTTCTATTTAAACATAATTCCGTGCTTTGTTTGAGAACCTTTTTAATAGTAAAGTGAAAGTTAAGTGAAAGATAAAAATTTTGGCGAAATATTAATTACAAGATAACAAGGAAACTTTTTACGCTAATTATTTATAAGTGGCAATTATTGATAACGGTTTTTTGTGATGTAATACGACTTCATTCCCAAAATAAATGAAAAAGTCACATTTTGCTGCAACGTTATGAAATAGCATATAATTTAGTAACTTTGGACCTGGTTTAGTGGAAAGAATAAAGAAATCGCAACCAATTTTAAAGTATTCCATATGTACGAAAATCTAGTAATTCACTTTTGAGCAGCAGTTGTAAAAGCTTACACGCTTGCTTAGGATTTGGAAATGAAAATGTATCGACATCAAGTTTATGTTAACTTGACAGATGAATGTGTCTGAACCGGTAACACGAATTTAAAAAAACGGGCCAAGTGCGAGTCGGACTCGCGCACGAAGGGTTCCGTACCATTATCTATAAAAACGGCAAAAAATTCATGTCTGTTGTATGGGAGCCCCCTTAAACATTTGTTTTATGTTAATTTAATTATTTACTTTTAAAGTGAATATATAACAAAATACTCTGTGAATATTTCAACCGTCTACCTGTTGCTGTTATCAATATAGAGCAAAAACGAGCAAAAAAATCACGTTTGTTGTATGGGAGCCCCCTTAAATATTTATTATATTCTGTTTTTTAGTATTTGTTATTATAGCGGCAACAGAAATACATCATCTGTGAAAATTTCAACTGTCTAACTATCACGGTTCATGAGATACAGCCTGGTGACAGACGGACAGACACACAAACAGACAGACAGACAGACGGAAAGACAGACAGACAGACAGATAGCGGAGCTTTAGTAATAGGCTCCCGTTTTACCCTTTGGGTACGGAACCCTAAAAACAACGTCTTTTGATTTTATGCTTTTGTTTGTATTATATTTATCAAATGTACGCTGTAAACATCACGCATATTCGGTATGGGATATTAATTCAATTCAACCGTCGAAAGTGGAAATTTTATCCACCATTGTTAGTTGCTTCAAAGCGGTCACGTAAAGGGTAGTTTTGAAGCGGTTCGTCATAGAATAGCAATGGTACTTAATATATCCGAACGTAAAGGTCTTCAAAAACGACTAAGTTATACTCGACTTTGCGAAATAAGCCTTAAATTCAGTGGTTAGTTGTTTCGACTTTTATTTCAGTGTGTATATAAAAGGTTCTGACGAGGGAAATATGACGGCTTAGTTTTTATCGTATAGTAAATATACTTCAAAGGGAACTTTCATTTCCGTTGGCCCGCCAGATGTCCTTGATGTTCTATTCGGGTTCAGTTAAGTCATTTATTTATTTCATAACAAAATACATTGTTTGTTGACCTTTGGAAAATTAGTGATAATAACGATTTGAAACAAAAACGGTCAAAATTGTATTAAAATAGCAACATAAAGATGAGATACTCTCTATTGTACACGATTTAAATAAAAATTTGAATATTCTTAGTTATACATGGCGGGTGATATAATTTTTTTAAGACCTTATTCATTAACTACTTTCATTTGAGTGTTGATAATGAGCATTGCCTAAAACTAATTAAACTAATGTATCCACTAAGGGCGAATTTGACCAAACTTTTATAGCTGAAACCTATAAGTATTAACCTGCGAATAAATTTTAAACTTACAGTTACTACAGTTTTTCCATACAAAAACTGACGGACGTCAATTTTTTCCACGGATAAAAGATATCAGCCCTAGAGGGTTTATTTATAAACCTTGTTTAAATTTAAGAGATGTTTAAACCTTTTGAAAAATGTATGGTTGAGCAGGCGTTAATCATTGCTTAACTTTAAGAAACGTTTATAATAAACAAACCTCTTAAGTATTTGACAACAACTTATGATATCTTGCCCCTTTAATTTAGTTATTATATACAACCTTATTTTTTGTTTATGCTAAACCCGAAAAGGGGTCATTGTACTCATCATTTTGAACAACTTTTTCTATGGGTCCAACCTTGAAATCGCGAATAATAAATCAGCTGTTCCCTACATTTCTGTTCACTTAAATCGACAAAATGTAAGGAACAGCTGAGTTTTTTTCGCGATTTCAAAGTTGGTCCCATAGAAAAAGTTGTTCAAAATGATGAGTACAATGACCCCTTTTCGGGTTTAGCATAAACAAAAAACAAGGTTGTATAGACGTGATATTGCGGGCGCGACAAGGGCAGCGCTGCCTGTCGCGCCCGCGATATCGCGCCAGTTTGCACGAGCCTTAACGGTCTTAAGAACGATTTCCACCGGCTGGGTGGCATAGCCGATTTCATCCGTCAGACTGATAAAATCCGCTAAAACCTTGTCGGCCTTGCCGGCACGCTATCATGCGACCAATAGCGATTTTAATTATTCAACTTGTCGGTGGTGATATCCGAGCGCACGCGGCCTTAGCCGATCGGAGTCAACCAAACGCAACGACAGCGAACGCAGCCGTCCGCGTACTCGAGGAGCCGACCAGAGGCTATAGACAAAATCCCTTTTCTGTAAGCGTTAACGCCAACGGAAAGATGAAATTGTATGGAGTTGACATTAGCTTTAGAGATGTCACGAGACTGCTGTTGTCAACTCCATACAATTTGATCTTTCCGTTGGCGTTAACGCTTACAGAAAAGGGATTTTGTCTAGGCCCCCTGGTTCCTCGAGTACGCGCGTCCAGCTGTGTAAATTGTATGCAAATATGACATTTAACTACTTCATAAACGCTTCAATTTCCTTTAATACATTGTAAAATACGCTCCGATGCGACCTGACGCGCGCCTTTCGGTGGGAATCGTACATTATGTGGTGTACCTACTTCTATTCATATTGGTATAGAATTACAGTAAACAATTAGCATTTTTTGGAAACCCCTGTTTATTATAACTTTTAATGTGCGCGTATTAAGTTTCAAAAAATAACTTCATAGCTTTCAAAAAGTCATAAATTAACTTTTCCATCATTACCTTTTAAATACGTATTCATTTCCAAACTAATTAATGAAGTCACGAAAGGATATTCACCTGTTATTCCTTAAACCAAACTTTCCTTAATAACATTTTTGATATCCATAATTTCAATGCAGTTAATGAAGAGTTATTCGGCTGATTTTATAGCTGCCTTATATAATAATTAGGGCAGGGAAATGGAGGCGTTTTATTGCTAAAAGGATTAAATTAATCAGCCTCCGAAGACGGCGACGAAATATTAAGCACACCTTCTAAAATGAGAACTTCGAAATTCATTTCTTTTGTATTGTCATAAATATATTATTAGATATCCCGTGACCTGGCAATAAGTTTGCGGAAAACAATGGGCAAACTTTTGATTGATAAGTCCATAAATCTGAGGCCGGGATTGTCTTAGAAGGAAAGAACAATATTTTCCGGAATCCTAAATACTAAACGGGATCAACATTTTTCTTGAAACAAAATAGAAAACCTACTACTTACTTAAATAGGTAAACTTAAATAACTATAAAGGGTTACAATATATAAAAAAATGTATATGAGTTTACTGGGTTTTATTTTCTTAATTTTTAACTAACAGACAACATTTTGTCTCTTACCGTATACTTATCTCTTTATGTACCTACTAGCTGCGCCCCGTGGTTTCACCCGCGTAAGTCTCGATCCCGTGGGAATATCGGAATAAAAAGTATCCTATGTGTTAATCCAGGTTATAAGCTATCTGTTTGCCAAATTTCATCCAAATCCATTCAGCCGTTTTTGCCTGATTGAGTAACAAACATCCAAACACACAAACACACAAACTTTCACATTTATAATATTAGAAGGATTGTATGCAGGTACCATATTAAGATACATTTAGGTACCTATCTATCTACTTACTTAATCGCTCCGTTTGTTTTAAAACTATTTATAATCAATCGTGTTTACAGTTCTATTGTATTTACCTAAAGCAAACAATAATCTAGTTGATAATATTGCACTCATCCGGATTAATTACGTTCTTGTTTCTCCCGATTAATTAACTCAGCCCCTTGGTAATAGAAGTATTCTACATATTTACTATCTAATTTTAGTTAGTAATATACAGCGCGCCACCGCATTTAGCCTATATACCTACAGCGAAAGTAGGTAACTCCTTAAATATTGTTTTTTTTGTGAAAAAACAAGTATATTATATAAAAAATAATAATATTAATCTATATAGGTAATGACTAGCACGGCAGGCTGTGCTGGGGCGGCTGCTGCAGGTGCAGAAAACCTCAATCAGCGCAAATATAACAACCTTATTGGCAGATATAATTTTGAGCCGTTTGGGGTTGAAATACTAGGGCCGAGGGGTCCGAGTGCTCATCGAGTATTACGGGACATTGCCTAGCGGTTGGTCGCCTCTTCACGTGACCAGAGGGCTGGCCAATTTCTAGGTCAAAGAATTAGGGGCTTAAACGGTCACTAGCAGAATCATAATATGAAAATATTATGAATCATCGTAGAATGTCACAAACTGAAAATTCATAATGATCTGCGTGTAATTCATATTACGAAATAAATCATCTGTTTGACAGTTTTCTATGGAAATTCGTAAAATGGTCCACAAATTATGAATTGCTTTTATGTCAAATTAAAGGAATTGTTAATGACAGCTGGGATTCAGGAAACGAACTGCTTTTAGAGGAATTGCTAATGTGGCTGATTCAGGCCCCCAGCATTGCCATCCAACGTGGCAATGCTGCAAGCCTTTTGGGCACTTTTCCCATTGACAGCGATGCGGAAGAATTTTTTGATGCCCTATGAGCTCTTCCTTTATATTTTATTTTTCCTTTTGTACGTAATGTTAGTGTTAGATTGTATATTACTTAAATAAATAACCTGAAAGAATATAAAAAAAAAAGGTAATGACTTATACTTTCTGAGTTTATCTTGAACATTACTGACATGGGTAAATGAAAAACATCGGGGGAAAGCTGTACTTATACTTAGTCTGAAATCGCCAACTCGTCTTAAGCAAGCATGGTGATCAATGCTCGTGCCTTTTTGGTATGTAAAAAGGCATATGCCTTGTAGTGGGACAATAACGGGCAGGTATGATTAAATTATCAATCAAGTTCAAGTTATAAATCGAATTATATCATAATACTTCATTGATACAAAAATATACTACAGCCACCACGAGAATTAATGTTTATGAATTGGTTTAATAGATTTAATTAAGCATTGATCTTGAAAAGCCGCTTTATTATCAATTACATAATCGGCTAATTTCTGTTGCTCCAAATGTGGTTATACATGATTTTAATTACAAGCTTTATACTAGCTTGCTCTGTTCGTATGTCTTTCCGGTTACTAATATTGTACTCCATTTTTCAAGCACTTCCTAGAATCCGATTGAGCTGAAACTTGGCATACTTATATAACTACCGAGACATTTTGAAAATTTGATATCATGGAGCTGGTCTGATGATGGAGCCGTAAGTTGGCCATATGAACTCCTCAATCAAACAAGATAGCACCATCGTGTTTGGACTCATTTGTTACGTATTAACAAGTGCTTTGACACTGGGTGGTGTTCAAGGTCAGATGATGGAGCCGGAAGGTGGCCATATGTGTTTCTAGTTACTCCAATTGTCATCAATTTTTCAAGCACTTTCTAGCATCTGATTGTGCTGTAACTTTGCATACATATACAACAACCGAGGCATTTTGAAAAAATTATACCATGTGGCTGATCTGATAATGGAGCCGGAAGTTGGCCATAGGAACTCCTCAATCAAACAAGATAGCACCATCGTGTTTGGACTCATTGGTCATGTATTAACAAGTCCTTTGACACTAGGTGGTGTTCAGGGTCTGATGATGGAGCCGGATGCTGGCCATAGGAACTCCTCAATCAAACAAGACAGCACCATCGTGTTTGGACTCATTAGTCATGTATAAACAATTGCTTTGACACTAGGTGGTGTTGAGGGTCTGATGATGGAACCGGAAGGTGGCCATGGGACAACCTCAATCAAACAAGACAGTACCATCGTGTTTGGACTCATTGGTCATGTATTAACAAGTGCTTTGACACTAGGTGGTGTTTTACTTTAATGGAGATAATTTAAATTAGATTAAGATGGTCCAATTTTTGCCGGAAACACAAACTTAAGACATGCAATATCTAACTTTTTTAAAGTGCTAATTTAAAGATTAGAAAACTCCATTGAATTTTTTTTCAATTATTTTTCAAAGATTATTAAGTACGAGATTGTATGATACCTACACAACACGATTAAGTCTTACACCCTTTGTACTGTGAAACGTCAAAGAACAAAAGAGTGCATTTAGATAAGTGCTCATTAAACGTTGATTATGGACGCGAGGCGAGTCGCCACAAGAGATCTGTCTCGGTGTTTTGTATGGCGATATGATTGAGAATGGCTGGGTCTTACAGTGGATATGTGTCGGATGACGTGGAATTAATCTGCGTCGTGTAAATAAATGTGGGGTGTATGTCAGAGCGACGACGGCGGCGACGAGGCGGGGCGTTTGCCTCCTCTCACCGGAAGCGCCCGTTCTCAACAGATTGGAGAATATACTCATGTACGCCGCGTAACGCTTGCCAAATTATTCTTTACCCCTAAAACAGGAACAAAGCCTTCATCATCTCGTGTAATAGACGCCAGTAAATCCACCTAGAAAATTGAAAATTATGCGTCGGGATGTGTTTCAAACAACCACTCACGCTAAGAATATGATACTGTTTTTAGCACTCAAGAAAATGATGTGCTTACGTTTATTATAAAAATTACAATTCAAGAAATATTTTTG
Organism: Lithophane semibrunnea; assembly: GCA_947363905.1. Lineage (NCBI taxonomy): Eukaryota > Metazoa > Arthropoda > Insecta > Lepidoptera > Noctuidae > Lithophane > Lithophane semibrunnea. The sequence goes on from OX376186.1 coordinate 8,774,259, forward strand.
AAAACATTATTATGACTACTGAATTTACAGGTCGTTCGTTGCACTTGAATGGATGTGAAGAAAAATAACCTTGTTTTTGTTAAATTAAGGTTTTTTTTTAAATGTTGTGTTACTATCGATATCAATTAACGGTTCTGACTACAAGCATGACAATCACGATCAATGAGAGAGATGAGGTACACGCACTACGAGGCCACGAGCACGACTTCTCGCATGACGGGCACAACTAGAACAAAACTGGACGAACGACCGGCCGTGTGATCAAACTCTCTTTCTTAGTCCGAGCTCCTGCGGCCAAGATTGCGGTCCATCGTGTGGCATTTTTTGGGACTGAACCTCTTCTTATACCTACGAGTTTTGTCAAACAATGTTTCGATTTGAGTTTTCGACTAAAATAATCGGTGCAAATACGTGAAAGCCCTATAAGAGGGGTTTCCAAATAATCGTTTTGGATTACTCTAAACGGGTCACGATAATTTTAAATTATTGAACTGTGTTTTGCTCAACTGTTTTTTAAAAAGATTGAAGATAGATTTTTGTATGAAAGAGAAGGGAGTGAATGATAGCGTGACGGTTGACAGGGGAGAATGAAAAGAGAAAACGTGTTGCGCCGACCTCAAGTAACGTGGAACAAGTGCAAGAAGACGATGATGATGATGATGAACTGTGTTTTGCTCAAAGTCTTAACCCAACAATAGCGTACAGTCACGAGCACCAATATTTATACACTTAGCAACTTTTAAAAGTGATTTTTCCTACTGTATTGGTAGTAATTTTATGTTATATGGAACATAGTATTTTGGAACCTCTATTATTATGAACTATGTATCATCTCAAAGTTACAATCGTTATTCCACGAGAAAATCGTTTTTGAATTTTGCTGAGTGTATACATATTTTTGCTCGTGACTGTACATGGCTATCAAACCAATGTTAGTAGGTAACTGCAAGTAGTTTTCATCATTTGAGAAAAAGAGAAATGGAGTTACCATACACATCCATGTGCGCATACCTGCGGGGTATTTGCGTAACATACAATGGCAATGCCTTTTATTTTAAAAGCTCAACATTGATTGCGTTATTACGTTGTTGAGTAGACGAATTCTTCAAACCTATGAAGCAATGGATTAGACATTTGTAATTCATACGTCGGCGCCGTTGTTCGCAGATTTAAGTCCACCATCCTTTGCCTACATAGGATGTGCACGGAGATGTTTGCCACGTTAGCTGTGCGGTTCATTTGTTTGCCAGCCACGCATTCGTGCACAGGGTGGCCGTAGGTCGCAGTGGATGATCTTGCCTACATTTTCATACAAAGCAAAGCTAAGTGCACGTGTGTAGCTTAGCCCTGGGCTGCTTTTGAGCAGAGGATATTTCAAAGCTTAGACACAAAAATTATACCTAGTGTATTTTTACCGCAATGTGCAATGATCAAAAAAATTTATAGGTTTGAAAACGTTGCACAAAAAATTTATTATTCAATGCACAAAACTATTGGTTTATTCTGCGACGTGATCCATCGTGACAACGCACGACACATTATCAACAATTGGAGCAAGTGGCACGAATACAATTTTAAAATAAACATTGTCAGCTACCGTTTTACATGCGCGATTAATTCACAGTGTAATTAATTTCATCAGTCGCTGTCAATGCAGCTAGCGTTTATTTTACGCATTAAGGAGATTATTTTGTGCTATCGGCCGGTAATGTTATCACACGTGTCGCCTCGGACTGCTCGATGCGCGCCGAGCTCTGCCAATTTTAAACTGAATATACAAATAGCTCAGTTATACAGTTTATGTACCCTGCTTAATGCACAGCTGTCATTTATGTATGTAGCGCAAGTCACAACAGTAGGTAAATCCTTCAATTGAAATAGGATGTGAGTTTGCGGCGGTTCGCTCCAGAGCTCTCAATCATCTTCGACATTGCAGGCGTCTTCAATGATTATTCGTGTTCCTCGTCATCTCTGATTTAGTGTATAAAAAAAAATGTTGACCGTTATCTGGCCCGACGTAAAATACCTTACCGCCCGCAACTGTAGAGGAAAAGGCTTTTTGGGTATAAGTCAAATGTATGGAAACGCGTAAATATTACTCTATACTCACTCGTAACGTATATTACAGCAACGAAAACACCGTCAGAACGTGACAGATGTTGCAATTGTGCCGGAGACCGTACTTAACATGTCGATATAAAAGTTTACCGGATCGACACCGATCAACCGTTCCGAAACAGATTGTCGCGTGGCTCGGCGTTAGCGAGTCTATTTGTTGGCTCGAGCACGTGTTGCACACGTTAACGTTAAGCTTCACGGCGGCGTATAATCATAACACGATCCTTGCTCTCGCTGCACACAGGCGACTCTAGGCGACATACGCGCGCCTTGTTTGTGTTGTCACAAATAATAGAGCCGTAATACCTTGGGCACTAACCACTGCTCCGTGTGCCGGTTACCAACCGATTTTTTTGACAGTAAATTAAATAATAACTACGTTCTCCACTAGCTTACCATTACTTCCGAGGAAACGTGAAAATTTCTCCCTAAGATATACACGTCAACCAGGTGATGATGATATAACGTAATGAAATAGAATCTGTAGGTATGATGTTAGATAAATACAAGTAACAGATCAGATTTAGTTTGCGAACTTAAAGTATTATTAGGACCTACACACGGGATCATTGCCGGCAAATAATATTTCGTGTGTAACTTGACGCAAGCTTTAACTATGTAAATGCTACGTTTGATCACCCTTTTACCGCAGCTTTTACTGTAAGAACTCTGGTTAACTTTGTATTAATTTAACGACAAGCGTAGTTACTTTAATAAAAAGGATTTATTCATTTAAACTGAAACTACAAACCAAATATTTTATAACTGACACACAGTATTGGTAATTCGGGCATTAAAAACGATAAAAATAGTTACATTTCGGAGAAAAACCAAAGTTCAACGGGATGTATGCACATGTAATAGGTGCCTACCTATTAAAAAAGATTCAGTGCTATGTACACTGAAACAGACGGAAAAACATTTTTTTTTTGGAAATTTCTGCCTCGGAGCTCTTAGCGTATGGCCGAAACGCGTTGTGCAACGAATTAGTGGAAATATAAACAATTCTTCGCTTTTTTAAAAAGCTGCTTGAAACATTTCCTAGAATTTTTCGACCTGTTTAACCGAACAAACAACATGAAGCCATACAGGCCACCAATGGGGCGAAATATTAACTTACAAAGTAAGCAACAGCGATAGGGCACCATTAGCCTTATATTATTATGAACAGATTTAAAGCAGCTAGTACGTACTAAGCAAAAATAATAACAGTATTGACCAAAAGTCGGTAGTGTGGCTGACTGCCCAAAAACCGTGACTTGCATAAGCTGCGTTACTCTTACGAGACACTTTTGCACCCCGTATAAGTAACAATTAATAAGACAAGTAATCATTGGAAACTTGAAACGATTAAGATTCAATTCCTATGAAATTCTGAACCTCATTCACTAGACAAATATGAAACATAAAATGGAGTAAGTATAAGCTCAATAGAATACGCTGTTGGATTGTTGAAGTCAAATTACTACAATTCTTGTTTGTGTAATTTTAAGTTTAAACAGTCATTTTAAGCTATCTCGAAATATTTTTTAAGTGAATCGCCTTCCTTATAAACGGAGCCGCCACAAGTTTAAAAATTCTCCGTGATTCGTCTTGACTAATTTGTAATTTGTTTCGTTAAAGTAGCTCCAAGTGAGAAGGTGAGTACATCAATTCATTAAGAACTAATTTATCAAGACTACAATACAATATTACTCAAGACGTGTTTAGTACATGCGGATAACGTGGTTCCGTGTTAAGTTCGAGTACCCAGGATCGACTTTCAAAGTCTTAAGTTGAACTTAGATTAGAAAGTTTAGAAAATCTGTGTACATACATCATTTACAGACATAATAAAATTCCCATTACTAGTACTCACTATTGAACTTCTTTGTTACAATCATTATATAGATATAATAATACTAATAATTTTATTAATTTTGTATTGTATAGTTTCATGACGTAAAGGAATATTATTACCGAAACTACTCACGCTTTAAAATCGTTATCATATTTGGTTTTAAGTTTGATAAATGACTCGGTTTATTGTAAGGTAAATTATAAATAAAGTGTAAGTGCAAAATTTAAGAGATTTCTGAACCAAGTAGTGCTTATCAGATTTTTAAAGCAGCCGTTTGTACTAGATACTAGATCATCATTATCATCATTTGCCTAGCCTTCTCCCAACTAAATACGTTGGGGTCGGCTTGCACCAGTATTTTACATGGAGCGACTGTATATCTGACCTCCATAACCCAAAAAAATACAATAAACGTAGATATATTTAGTAAGCTATTCTGCTTAACTATTCTTCAAGAGTAATAAAAAACCCTGTAAGAAATCGATATGTGTTTCACCTCGCAACAAGGCATCCTCACGATGACCATTGACCAGTCGAGTTTTCGACTGGTCAATCGTCATCCTGAGGATGCCCCGGTGCCTCGGTTACTAAATTACTAAATATATCTACGTCTATAGTATTTTATAATGGATATCCGCAAAGTTAGGCCTGAACCAATTAACTATCTCCGTTACCCAGTTACTGGGTAACACGATACTCTCTGTAAGACTGGTTGTCAGACTTTTGGGCTTTTGAGTGGCCGTAGTTTGTCACACCAACTATCCATGTAAGCTTTTCTCGAAAATTAATTCAACTCAGCTGTAGCAGCCCACTGCTGTAAAAAGGCCTCTCCCAAGTTGCGGCCACAATACCCGGTTTTGAAATATATAGTTCAAACATTTTTTTAACAAAACATTTTGTCTCCACAAATAATTCACAGTGTGTAGGTAAGATGCCTGGCAAACTTCTTACAATGAGCTATTTTGTATAACTCCTCGATTACTAGGGGAGAATTTCATTATTATATTGCTATTCTATAAGCACTCGTATAAGTAAGATAAATTGGTATTTTACCGATCTTTACGTATCAAAACAAACATAAAAGCTTTTAATCACGGCGAACGGTTTGAACATAAACACGGCCATAGTCAAGACACAGTCAAATCACAGTGTGGTAGCCGAAACAAAGGGTTAACTGTGCTGTAGTGACATCGTAGTTTACAAATAAAACGAATGTCATTAAACGATGCGGATGCTATATCTGTAACTATTCGCCACCAACGGTTTTTGAGCCTTGCTTGCTATTCTCAGATTTCCTGTTTGAAGCTTGGGCTACACAGAAAGATAAGCCTCTAATGTACGGAGCCAAAGGGTCATACAGGTATCAAAAACCATTCAAGTAGCCATCAATCTGTGACGTGAGTAACCGATTAAACTATAGGAAGTAAACGTACCCTTCAGTCAAACAATAGAGCTGTATTGATGTTAAAGGGACACCTAATATTGCTATCCTTAATCATTTGGGTTCACAGTTACAATAACTAAGTTGTGGAGGTATTGGTTACCAAAACCTTTACGTTATTTGGCCTCATGACTGGGAAACAAGAAATTTAAAGAAATTCGTAAAGATGGCCACCACGACAAAGCAGACGCGCAGAGCAGTGGGTGCGCGAACATTGTGGATACCAGCTTAAATAATGTGCAAATTACAACATGCTGCAATCACTACTAAATCCCCACGTTTTTTTCGCAGTGACTGCTGACTGATTACTCCCTACTATGATTCGCCCTTTAAAGGACTAACAACACACACGCATGGGCGTGTGTGTTGCTGTATAGACATGGTGGCCATTTTTCACATGCATTGAAGCACACACAAGTGAGTAGTCTGTACGATTTCATAAATACACATTGTCACAGTATGTACATTCATACACATTGACATTTGTTTTGAACCCCTGATGGATCAGGGTTTGGTCACTTGGATTACACGTCAGGGTTGCGTTTGCTTAGACCTTAAAACTCTGAAAGCAAAGCACACAATTTAATGACGCGTTAAACGTTTTAGCATTACTTACTCGCAGATTTTTTGGGACCGGATCAACAATATTACAAAATCGTTACAATCGGGAACATAATAGCTACCCTCAATATCCCAAGGCATTCAACTAAGCTATTTAAATTAAGCTCTATTGGATACATGGTTTATACAAGTTTGGCCAACGCAATAAACTTGCTCTGAGGTCCCCGCCTATGATTAATGATTAATATCGTTATCAAACAGTTCCTACATATGAATAGCTTCTAGGGTTTTAGTAATATAATCTTACGATTTTAATTCCCAATTCCCTCTAGTTACCAAGCCTTTAAAAGTTCAGACTGTCTTCCCGCCGGTCATCTCATCGTTTGTCGAGCATAGGCGTTGACGATCGCTACGAGAATGCCATTAGATTAGACACAATCATGAACTAAATAGATTCCGACAAGAAAACATATTGGCTTTCCAAAACTAAAAAGCTAAATAAAACTAAAATTTTGTGCTATTTTATGTTCGGCATCAATGCCTAATCTATATTCTCCGTTGTAAAAATTAATCGCACTCCTAAGCAGGCACTTTACTCCTGGACGTAACGTATCGTTATGACGTTCTTCAATCAAGTTAAGTACTGAATTTCGCGATTGCTTTGTAAAGCTACAGTTTCCTAGAAGAGCGCTGCCATCATTTTCATGACAGCGGCCGTTGTGTGGCGGCCACCGCTACACAACGGATAGTAACTAGTGTGAAGAAGTGGCATTTTCTGCACAATTTGGTTGCTTGGAAAACGCTCTTTTCGATCACATGCATTGTAATATTTATTTATTATATTTTATTTATTTACACAGTTTAAAAAATATGTGGGCATAAAAATACATGAACAATATTAGTATAGTAATAATATTAGTTAGGATTCATGCATAGTTTTTAAAACTGGCAATTACTATTTTTCGCACGCTGTTTTTAACCCTCGACGTAAGAGGGATGTTCAAGTAGTCTGTGGCATCGTAGCTCTCAAACGGATCGGATGGTCCAATTTGAATGCGTTGTTTTTTAAATTAGAATCCAGGGTTAAGCGGGATGGTTCATAAAAAAATAGTTTAGCCATTTTGAAAATAATCAGCACTTTTCTGATTGGTGTTGATCTTTCCATAGAATCGTAATTTATTTTACTTCCAATCATCCGATCGATTTGGCATTTGGTATATTACTATGAAAAATGTCTGAACGTGATGCTGCACCTAGAAAAGTCAAATAACTTGTTTATAAACCATACATTAAATTTTGTGTTAGGTTTTGCCTCCATGCCATTTTGGCGGCTACGATTGAAAATACCTAAACGTTGGCTAGCATTTAAAGCTATAAAACATAATAAAATGGTATTTTCCAGTAGTCATAAAATGACTGAGAAACCGAGTTACATGGTTTATGCATAAAAGCCTGTGGGTTTCATTGCTTTGACATTTAGTAATTATCTGCAAGTTTATTTCAAAATTGCAAAATGTTGACTGCAAGAACTTTATGCAGCGCGAATAAAAACCGAAATATCTATTTCCTGAAGCACTTTATATCGCCGCCACCGTTCTATTCCCCTTCCGAGAATTGTACCATTTAAATGCAACACTACTGTCCGATAAAAATCGACATTGCCCTATCACGCAGAGACATTAGTGAGTGCCTGTCTTTGTATATACCGTATAATGCTCAAATTGGCTTAGGGACAATGTACAATGTAATGCTATTTTTCTTTACAACTTTTGTTATTTTCAAGATGGAGTGAAAAATAATGGAGATAAAAAAAAAAAACCCCACCGCCGTATCTCTACGTTGACGTCGTGGTGGAGCTTGCGCGCTCCGAACTCTGGGTCTGTGCCGGTAGAGTTTACTTTGCCGAAACAGGTCTAGAGTGAGAAGCCAGACCAAGAGAGATACAGAAACCCGCAGGGCAGCATGTAGTGAGCTGTTGGGCAGTAGCGACCCCACGGACCCTACCTCCAGGAAGATGTCTTGTTCCTCACCTCTGGCTTGCCTTTATTGGCCGGCTACAGTGAACACTGACGAGGAACAGAGCTCCCACCTCATTCTTGCCTTTATTGGCCGGCTTGATTCGCTCATGCGAATCTCCACTCAAGCCGGCCAATAACGGCCTCCGAGCACGTTTGCTCATGCAAACGTGCTCGGAGGCTGGGATCTTGACCGTACTTTCGGGATTGTCCTGATAGCCGTGGAATACCTCTCTACTTCTCTTAAGCACCTCAGGAAGTGTTGCCCCCTTGTCGCTACGTCACTATGTGCTAGCGACCGTTTTCGAGCGCCTATTATTGAGTGTGTAAGTCACCCCCTGCCATTTTATGTGTGTGTATACCATAACATTGATCAGGCAGGGGCTATAGTCTTTCCATAGTTCAATATAACCAGTTCACTAAGCCACCCAAACCCTTTAATCCTTTAACCCCAATATCTTTGTTTCCATGTTCTGCAATAGTCCTACACCAACCGGGGGTTGTCCTTGGCTGCACTTGCATAGTACGAATGATAATCGTCGGTTGGTGCCTCATTCCATTTAAAATTGTATAAGGGGCCTCTGCGAGTTGGCTTCGGCCCCTCACACGCCTTCCAAAGGTCCGGGACCCCAAGGTCCCGAGATATGTTAAGACATTAAAAAAAAAAAATGATAAAATCGTTTATTGACCAAATAAAGAATTGTTTACATTTCCTTATTATGATTATAAGTAAACTGAAATTATTGTCAATAAGGAAACATAACTTTAATATTTTAATTATTTCAGCACGCAGGTATTATAACATACCTACAAGAAATTCCACATTGATTATGGAGTGTATTTTAATGTCAATATTAAGTACAAAATAAATGACGTAAATCGTAATATAAAAATAATATTACATCATTATTTATCTGGTCCAATTAGAATAGTTGGAGTTGGGAAATACTAAAGAAAAATATACACGTGGTTAATGAAAACGAAATCATTCACGTGTTTTTCATAAACTTTTACATCTTTTTTCACTTAAATGGGTTCTTGCAAGTTAATTTTGGACAACTTCCTCTCGGCTTATAAAGCTGAAACTTTGTGTTTTAATGACATTTATTTCATAGAGTAAATTATGATTTAACTCTATGAAATAAATGTATTCTCATTGAAACCCGCATTCTCAAAGTTTATGAAGCGCATGAAAATAAATGCCAAATAGCCTACTATTTGGCATAATTATTTTCATAATAAACGTGACGTTTACGTGATAATAAATTAACACAATGAAACAATGCTCTCGGTCATTTTTACCCATAAACAATATCGTATTGAAACAGTGTGTAACAAAAACTCTGTCCGATCCATGAGGGTGTTGTTAAGAATCATATTGAGAGTCTACTTATGTGATTTTTATTGGAAAAAAAGAAAAAAAATGTATTTTTTTTCAATGGGGAATTTTACCGGGTTGTTTTTATGGGAAATTTTACATGGGGCGCGGGCGGCCGTCTTAATTTTGATACTAAAAATGTGAATTTCAAATTGCAATAACCATTTTTCAATAATGATATATATAAAAAAAAAAAATCTGTTAATGTTATTGCAGGACCTATTTACCCCTTTCGGATCGGGCAGGGTTTTTGTTACATACAGTGTAAAAAATTAAGCCTGTGAAAGCCACACAGAAAACTTAGAGATTTTTATCACAGATTCCATGTGGTATCATAAACTTTCCACTTGTCTTCAACTCGCTTCTATTACGAGTTTGTCTGAGCTATCTCACGTCTTGAGAGTACCTCATGCTTATTCTAGTTTCTTTATAGTGCCCATAAAAGGAAATATCTGTACTCGTCCTTCCATTTTCTTCGGCGGTAGGTATTTAGTTTAACAGGAGGTTTTGCAACCGAGCATTATTACTAACACTAGTTTAATGAACAACGTCGAATTAATTTCGGAGCTTATTTCGTAGCATTAATTAAAGACGTTACGATTGTATATTTAGTATGATTTATAACTAAAATGTGTAGTTTAATTAAGTATAGGAGGTATATTATTACTTGACTCCGTATAGTTCGGCTGTGAAGTTTCTTGTTTTCTGGAGTTTGCAATATTCTCATATAGTTCAAGTCACACACAAAATGATATATGAACTCAGAGATTTCAGCAACGAATTACTCCTAAATTATTGATAGAAATTATGAGGTTGTGTGTATTATGATTAGGTACAAAGCTAGTTTCTAAGTAATAGGTAGGTACATCTAAAGCCTCATACATAAAAAAGTTATTTAAAACATACATTAATAATGATCAGTGTTGAGAAATGTAATGCCTCAAGAATTCTCGGGGTACTTTTATTTTACAAAGGCATTTCGTAGATGCTACGACCTGTGCTACGGCGTAGCTAACGTAGACACACGTCTATTCTATGCGGGCTACGCTCTCGTAGCAGATTCTTAATATTTTTGAAAGAGCCTTTTGTTAATAATCTGGCCGTTCGAACAAATGAAGTAACAAAATAATTTATCAACTTATTATTTTATTTATCAACTTACTATAGTTACACTTTTTAGGGTTCCATACATCCGAATGAATAAACGGAACCCTTATAGGATCACTCGTGTATCTGTCTGTCCGTCTGTTACAACCAATTTGCTACGAATCTACCTGATCGATTAAGTAGAAATTTGGGACACATATGAATTTCTGTGACCCAAACATGGATGTGCGATGAATTTAGAATATGTACTCGGCAAGACGTGCGAATTGTACATGACTTTCGTCTTGTCCAAATATCGGTATACTGTCCAAGAATTGGATATTGGTCGGTTCAGCAAAAAAAAAACTAGAAATGTGATTATATATTTAATAATGTATAAATAGATCGCTGATAAGATTTATGTTCATATATTTCCAGTTTTACATAACATAACATCACGCCTGAATTCCACAAAGGGTTCCGGAAGGGTTATTTTCAGTTTTAATGAAAACTATTTCATGTTTTGAGTATTAACAATAACAATTATTATGATACTGCCTACTTCCACAACTTTCTGTTCTAATAATCACAGCTGACGAAACCTATCGCCACGCATCGAAGCAAATTAATTGTCATGATATTATACGGTTTCTATAGTGACGATTGATTACTGAGCGTACGCCTGGAAGCATAATAGCTTCGTAGGGGGAAGCGAGGCAACATATACCTACCTATCTACTAATAAATATTCTAAATCTAAAAAAAATGAGATTTATTGTTTATCTGTTACAGTCTACACCCGACGACATCTTCAGGTCGACGTTCTTTCTCTTTTGTCCGGATAGAAACTTTTATTTGTCAAAACGGATGTATAATAACAACATGCACATTATTATGGTGACAATATTGTCATATAGGATACAGTCTCGTCTCTGCCAGTGGTGGCCATTATTCGGGGCTGCGGTTACATTCCATTTAACTTTGCTCCTTAGGCTGGTTTTACAGACGAGCGCATGAGGTTCTTCTTCATTCATTGTATGCTGAAAATTTTGTTATATGTACATCATTTGTACGTATGTACCTCACTATACGGCACAAAAAATTGAAATGGAATTTCTGTTATCGTTGTCGGTCAATAGATCGATTCAAACAAAGAGTTGTAATTCATCAGTACCAAATATTCACAATCTTTCTTCGTATTAATGACGATGACGGCTTAGTTATTACTTATTTATATCACTGGACCAACCATTCGAATTGAAAAAATAAAACAGTCGAGCAGCAACTTCATCGAAATAATATTCACTTGACGCGAACTTTGTAACAGAGAATGTAACTATGTGATTCGATTTGTACTTATATGTTATGATTTTCTTTATGACTCTCAATTCGAACTCCACAGACTCGCAGTGCATTCAGCCTTTTTATAGCTCAGTTGTCCACATGTCCCCCTTTACGAAGGCAGTCCATAGAAACTTTGAACAGGATACGTCTACATGAAATAAGCTGTCGACGAAGTAACCTTTCACTTAACTGTACAACCAGCCTTACGGCACTGAACGCTTAAAGCGTCACCCACATCTTTACACACGAACGAGGGGTGGTTATGAATTTAATTAATCTTCATCGCGATGATTTAAACAAGATATTAAAACGTTTTTATTGCATTTGAAGAGATTGTATGAGAGTCTTCCGGAAAATCTTGTTCAAGACGATGACGTAAGAGTTTTTGAAGTCGGTGCCGGTGGATTCAATATGCCTTGTTCTAGTTTGCTCAATTTATTATTAATCATTAAAATTAAAATCAGCGCTCAACTCGCACGTTAATCTCTGCGAATAATCACTGTTCGTGATGTAGGTAGCTATACTGATTGTGTGTTATTGGGCCGTACTAAACCTAATTATACGCATAGCATTTAGTTATGTCTAACATGCAAAACAAGAAATAGTAATTAGGTATCATGATGTTGAATAAAGTGCATAGGTACTGGACTAAACATACGGAGGTTTATTTATAAACGTTGCTTAAACTTAAGTAATGATTAGCGACTGTTTAGCCATACAAGTTTGACGTTTGAATGCCACTTAACTTTAAGCAACATTTATTAATAAACACTTAAGTTGGTTGTTACACTAGATACTAAAAATCAGCATGATCTAAGCAAGCTAAAAACTTGTATTTTGCGACCATGGGCACAGCTTAAGTTTACAATGAGCTACAATACAAGTTTATAAATAATTTATAAACTTATGCAATAAATACCCTTAGAATGGCGATAGTTAAGTTATGTAACTTTGGGAGTGAACTATTGGCTTATCGTGAATATATATATAATATGTCTAGGTGTTTTTTTATCATCTAAAGTTATTTTACTTTTATTTTTTTTAATATAAGCGTTTCTAATTAGGTACACAAAGTTTTCGGCCCTAATTTGATTGATGATAATGTGTGTTGAAGTAATGTAGGTCTAAGATCTTTAGATCTTATTATTACAAGCTTACAAGCTTTTATCAATTTTACATTGGCAAATATTGTATGAATTTACTCACTGTTGATTATCTATCCAAAGTCTAATAATTTTAGTTAAATTAAATACATGCATCGCTTGCCTATGTATCGTCAAAAACCGTTCAATAGTTACTCTCGGTGCCGGTCGCAAAAGCACAGCTCGCGCGTGCTCTGCCAGCCGGTGCGTGAACAAATATTCATTTTAGGCGGTAAAACAGACCTACTATTTCGAAATGAAAAACGGACCGTAGACTATAAGTACCAGGAATAATCACCTGGATTGTTCCACCGTTACGTCACATTGTTTGATTCTCAACTACCGAAAACAATAGATCGTTGGATTTTTCGTGTGAAAGAACGTCAAACGAAGGTGATAGATTCTTAAACCATCATGTTCTTTCATAGAAGTACCTATCGAGACTTCTCCGTGCCTCTTGGTCCTGGCTGTCATTCGTGGATCTTTGACAGTCGTCACGGGTCGTCAAAAGCCCGAAAGTCTGATAACCAGTCTTACCAAGGGTCATCGTAGTACCCCAGTTACTGGGTTGTGGAGGTCAGATAGGCAGTCGCTCCATGTAAAATACTGGTACTCAGCTGCATCCGGTTAGACTGGAAGTCAACCCCAACATAGTTGGGAAAAGGCTAGGCAGATTGATTGATGTTGCTAATATTATAGCATGTTAAGTAACGAGGCAGTCGGTGTGTCTCTTAACGATTATACATTATGCAGCCACGTTTGACATGGACAGGTGCACAAGGGTATTGATGTCGGTCACCTGTCGCACTAGCGGTCATATTTGATGTCGAAACTAACCTCAGATCACGTCTCACAAACACTGCGGTATCTTCCTGTAAATACGTTTAACTAGTTATTAGTACACCCCAGAAAATAATTTGGGAAGGAACTGGCTTTTAATGAACCTCTTTTAGGTTCATAATGCAGTGCAAAAATGTATTGAACACGCCTTTACTTTGCATTCCAGATCTAGATTTATGCCACTGATAACTTGAAACAAGTCAGAGACCACGTGCGATTTTTTTAAATATTTTTGGCTTACTTTATTGAAGAGGCAAATATAGGTATGCAAGCCTAGCACGCTGTCATGTGAAGTACTTATTCCATGTTATAAAGCCAACCTAAAACCAAACCCATCCAACCGATAAATTTTTGGTTTATGACCAAAAATGGTGATGATATCAAAAAAGTAATTGTTTCAATAATTAAATATTTTATTAGTTAAATAAGTTTGTGTGTTGAAAAACAACGTTTGATACAGGTGTGCATATATTGTCATTGCATTCTCGGCTCCAATGCGCCTGGCCTTCGGCTCGAGCTGAAAATGTATTACGTGACATCAATTACTTTTACTGTATAATAGGTTTCTATAGGGTAAAAATATTCAAGGTACCAACTTTTTATATTCCTCACAATTTTACTCAAACGTATTCAAATAGAAACTTAAGGATAATTCAAATAGTTGAAATAATCAAATTGGCCAATTTGGGCAAAATTGTGAACCCATTATGTCAAACGCAGAAACATTTTAGCATAAAACTCGAGCGTGTAACACAGCTATTGCAATCGAAAATAAAATAACGACAGTTCCGTCCTAGCGACTCAACAAAATTAATGTTTTTCAAAAAGTTATAAAACGTTACGAGGGAGGATAAGTCCGATTTCCGCGACAATGGCATGCGAAGCACTTTTGAGTTGAACTCGTAATTTATTTCGCTTTGTGATTTTTCATCGCGTGTCTCGGCCGCGCCATTTGTATAGTCACATTTCATCCGTTGCCAGCGTCACTTTTCACCCGGTTTCACGCCATGATCTAGCCGAGACTCCCCCGGTACTCTCGTAGCCTCTATCCCTACAAACTTGCTTATCTTTAACGTTCCTCATTAATTTCGCCCACACGCCCGCATCCACGCGTCTACCCACAAGCTTGAGCTAGTGTTTGCCAATCGCTGACGTAAATGTTATCCTACTGCAATAGGGATGATGACTAATACTAGATTTCATAGAAGGCATAGTAAAATGAGATAATTGAAACTTTTAAACTTTTTTTAATATTATTGGCAAACAATATTTTTAGAGTTAAAACCAATGTCTTTATCCCTGTTCGTACAGCGAAAAGCCCATTGAACGAAAAAACTATTTTCATTTAATTTAGTTTAGATTATAACAACAGAGTTAAAATCATTCTGTGTGTGGTGAGTGATAGGTAGACTCTTTATATTCATTTCGGTCAATATTTCGAAAAAAAAACCGAATGGAGTTAACCTTTTGTTTCGATTGGATTTATATAAAATGAAACTAAAGCGAAAAGCAAAGAACTACGCTCATATTTTATGATCGTGTTTTTGACACATACAAAGGATCAGTGGCTATGGTGTAAAATGAACGATAGCAGGGTTGCTTGCACAGTTCGTTAATATGTATCAAAAAAGCTTAGTGTTTCATGGTGGTTTCATGTTTTTGTCTCAACTCAGTTCCTCGAGTTTATCATTAAAGAATTGAGCAATTGCAATTGAGAATTGAACACAGGCGATCTTAACTAGAGTCATTATAACTTCTTAGTACAGTGGATATTATAAGGTGTTAAAATATTAACTTTACAAACATTAAGAGGTGATTGAGACCATCTAACTGAATAACTTTTACTATGGGACCAACTTTGCGAAATAAAAAACAGCTGTTCCATACAGTTTAGAACAGTAGGTATTAAACTTTATTTTTGTTCGATATTTAAGTTTTGTCCCATGGTAAAAGTTATTCAGTTCAATGATCTAAAGCACCTCTTAAAGTTAGTAAAGTTATTTTTTTAACCACTATATAATGCCAATTATTATTGTTGTGTATTATGGCAACCGAATTAAGAAATCAAGTTATTAAAAACATTATCACACACGAGTTTATGACACGTATCTTATAACATCGGCTTTTAAAATGATTAAAAAAAGAGAGATTGTTTGAACCGCGTGTATCCAGCCAGAACCCGCTACCATCACATTGTTCACCATAGGGTCATTAAAATAATCACCTTTATTTTATACTAATAGCTGCGCTCCGTGGTTTCACCCGCGTAAGTCTCGATCCCCTGGGAATATCTAGATAAAAAGTATCATATGTCCTAATCCAGGTCATGGTTTACCCATGTGCCAAATTGCGTCCAAATCTGTTCAGCCGTTTTAGCGTGAAAGCGTAACAAACAAAAAAACTCATTTTCGCGTTTATAATATTAGTTAGGATTAGGATGTAGGTAGGCAATGTAGGATCTAGGCAGCACATATTATTACCATTGTTTTGTAATATTCTATTTCCTTTCGGACCTACCTACAGTGCTTACAGCTGAGCTCAGCTTTGTGCAAATATATCTCTAAAAATTGTGTTCTCACAAACTTAGCCTTATAAGTTATTTATGCCACTGTTATATAATAAAGGGTAAATATAATAACACTCATGTGATACTATTAACACACGAGGCGAAGCCGAGTGTGATAACCCCACATTCGTGTTTTAATACCTAATTATATACAGTTGCATACAAGATTTTATCTACACCCATGATATGAATCTTCTATA
Organism: Lithophane semibrunnea; assembly: GCA_947363905.1. NCBI lineage: Eukaryota > Metazoa > Arthropoda > Insecta > Lepidoptera > Noctuidae > Lithophane > Lithophane semibrunnea. The sequence continues at coordinate 8,790,790 of OX376186.1, forward strand.
AAAGTTTCTTTGCAATACCATTATCAAACAAAAATGGCGCGGTACGACGTGACTTCGAATTTTTCGAATTCGAATGTCTTTTGTTTTTAAATTACGGTGCTTTGTTAGTGGAACGCTCGTGAATGACAAAGTTCTTTTTTTGAAATGAGTTGCATAATGAAATTCAGTACAACATTATAACAACCGTTTAGATGATATTATGGTTACTATGACATTGGATGTTTTAATGTTGGGTATATGCTAACTGTTTCAGATACTTTTATAGAGGATTTACAGCATGGGTGTAGATAAAAATATATTTGATGGGCGTCAAATGCTATACACTCATTAGCTGGGCGATTTAATTGAATTGCTGTTTTACTTTCTCAATTTCCTGAAATACTGAATGTTAATGGACATTAATTGAACCGAAAATGAACGTTGTTTATATTTAAATGTCTGTGATGTACTTAGGCACTGGTTACTTCCACCCAGTTCCTTAATTAGATAATAAAATGTCCCGGTAACAGTAGCTACTGATACCTACATTAAAATAATGTTATTAACACGTCAGTCCGACCTTTCTATCGATGTACCGCACTTATACCAAATTAACCAGATAAAGGTCACAAAAGGATTACACGGTACGAGAATGACATGTATAATATAGACAAAGTAAGGTTCTGTGTTTGGCGGAGCAAAGAAAATTGAAATAAACAGTCCAGCTGAGCTTGAAGAGCTATTTCAGATAAGAGAGTTTAGTTTTGGTTACGAGAAAAACTGCGTATGTACCGACTTGATGAAATGTCGCTCAGAGAACGTTTAAATAATCTCTTTATACCGTCAACAAATTCGCTGAGAATGATACATTATTAATTGAGGAGCTCGTGGCTAAGTAATAACAGTCGCACGTGTCGATCCATCAGGTTAAGCTACGCTTGCCGTGGTTGGTCCGTGGATGGGTGACTATTTTTACATAACGATACTTCTCCGTGCCTCGAAAAGCACGTTAAGCCGTTGGTCTCGGCTGTCATTCGTAGATCTTTGACAGTCGTTACGGGTCGCCAGAAGCCCGAAAGTCTGACAACCAGTCTTATCAAGGGATATTTTATTACCCAGTTACTGGGTTGTGGAGGTCAGATAGACAGTCGCTTCATGTAAAATATTCAGGTATTCAGCTGCATCCGGTTAGACTGGAAGCCGACCCCAACATAGTTGGGAAAAGGATAGGCAGATTGATTGATTGTCAACAAATTAAAGGTGTAAACGTCTGTATAATGATTATTTGTGTCCGTATCGTCTGTAAAATGATTATTTGTGTCCGTATCGCATTTATTATGTAGCTGGTGGTGTTCTTCTTAGTCGTTGGAATATTAAAAAAAAATCGATCAAGGATCGACAAAAAACGAAAATGTTACGATGAAATGTGACTTGATGATAGACTAGTCATCGACGCCGACACCAAATTTACTCAAAGTTTTTATTCGTTGCTTACAGTATGTACAGTCAGGGAAATTAACTGTTAAGCAAATTGATACCCTACGTCACTTTGACGTGTTAAGCTATTTCATAAAATTTTCAAAGAATGACAGTTTTGATTTCCCTCCGAGTTTGTTTCGACCTTTCTTCTCAGAGTAGTCGGATAGGACTCGCATAAAGCTGAAGAAATTGTTTGTTTTTTAGTTTCTCTGAAACTACATTCGGATTTGAAAAATCTTTGTGCATTTGATAGCTCAATACTTGAGGAAGATTGTAGGCTAACATCACGCTACGACTCTTAGTCTGCCAGTCGACTAGCCTGTGCTTATGAGTTTTTACTTGGTTAATACCATTAATTAAAGTGGAGTAAAGCGGGCACACGCTTGCAGTTATAACTGACAGTCTGTTCAGTTTTAACTGACAGTTATAACTGACGCCTCTTTTGTCTACACACGGTGAGTTCTATCGTTTGTTGCTTGAGGTCTAATCTGTTGGCACTCGTAGCTAAATATCCTTGGAGTCATGGCATCGATGGATGATTATTGGGTTACTGTGCGTTTTGGATTTAACTTTCCTTAAGCAAAGGTACGGAATGATAAACATCCATACTTCCATACTTATATTATAATTTCGAAAGTAACTCTATCTGTCTGTCGGTCTGTCTGTCTGTCTGTCTGTCCGTATGTTACCTTTTCACGCCTAAACCACTAAACTGATTTCGACAAAATTTGGCAAGGAGTTAGATGGCACTCTGGGGAAGGACATAGGCTACTTTATATCGACATATAGCGCGGGCGAAGCCGCGGGCGGCAGCTAGTAAACTCTAAATTCTTCTAACCATTCTCGTTGATTCGGCATTGTCACGTGCGCTAGATGCGAAAACGTGGAACCGTAAGGAATAACGTGTAGGCACTCGCAACGGTTGCTATGGCAAAACTGACAACTGCACAGTTTTCTGCTACAGGCATTCAGTTTTAACCGTACAGTTTTAAGTTAAACCTAACTAAGTATGTTTAGTTAAAACTTTTAACTAAACATACTTCACATGATTAGCTATCAGGTATAGTTCTCAGTTTTTTCTACACACTTTAAGATTTAACTGAATAGTCCAACTGAGCAGTTATAACTGCACGTGTGTAGCCCGCTTAACATTAAGATCAGAAAAAACGATATGATTCGATTTAGTACCGGAATATTTATTTTTTTATTACAAAGTTATAATAATTAATATATAGAATAGTTCTTATTTGGTTCGGTTGTAGGTAACAGATAATTTTGGAATGCAGTCTTCAATCAGTCAATCATACAATCATGCCATACAATTATGCCATTCGTCACTTAGTACACATTTTAGTTCAGAGTATGTCTGAATAAATCGCTGTTTGCAACAATAGTGTCACGTAAATTCGAATGACCTCATTTTTCAACCTACCTTTTATTGTAGTCCTAAAAGCTTGAATGGTTTTAACCACATATGATCGGAATTCTTCCCTGAAAGGATGAAAGCAAAAAATACTTTTAACGGAAACGCGTATGGGATGTGTCGTTTGTCTGTGTAGGTAACCAAAGTATCAACAACAACTGGTATATTCTGTAAAAACCAAACTGTGAAAACTTAGGTGAAGTCAGCTGTCATTCCACCGATCTTAGAGATTGACACTATTGAATTGCTCAATTCGAGTGTTCAACTTAAGAATTCACCGAAGATTTTACGGTAAGATTTTTGCAGAATAATTCGGCTGATATATTGAATTTGGTTTCAGCCGTGTCTTGTCTATTAACGTTACGTTCGTATTTAGGCGCAAAACTTCACTAGAAATCTTTTAACTTAGTTTACAGAAGAGGCTTATGATCGGCCGATATTGAAAGTAAACAAAATAAAATTGAGAGAGATAAGCGCTTAAGCAAGTAACGGTTATTGTGAAATTGGCGGATAGCAGTTATTCTACCAGCTTAGTCTCAAGTGTAATTGTTTTTCGATTATAATACGTTAAAAACAGTGCTATTATATAAGGTGCATCTTTTCATACACGAAACCTCTTAAAGGGTAAAAAAAAAAAAATATTCCCTACATTTTGACGAGCCATACGAATATACCTAAATGTAGTGAACAGCTGATTTTTTTTCGCGATTTCAGCTTTGGTCCCATAGTTCATAGTTCATATAGATCATAATGATGAGTACAATGTGTACAATTAAGAGATTTCGTGTATGAAACGATACACCTTATATATCGGCGAAAACCAGAGCTATTAACAGAATGGAAATTAAACCATTTTATTTACATCAAATCTTTGATCACAACTCTATGCGACAGAATTAAACCAACAGTGACAATAAAAGTGATCAAGCACGTTTGCTGAAAGTAAAGATTTCGGCAAATAGTTAAATAATAGATAGGGAATTATGCATGTGGTTCAAATAAAGGTCAAGTATTTTTTTTATTATATTACTTTAGAATGATGGCTCCTTTTTTTCAAGTCAACACTATGTGCATGAACAAAGATGAGCTCTAAAGAAGGTATTAAGTACTATAACTTTTGTCGTTAGCTTACTTGTTTTTATGATTTGTCATAATTATTTATTCAATAAAATTAATTTAAATGGGATCAAATAGTTTTTGATACTCATTGAAGAGTCGCGAACAAATCCTAATAAATAGACATAAACATTAGGCTTTGTATTTGCTTTGACTGTATAGCTTTGCGTATAAAATGCCTGCTACACGGTCGCCAACCGCGTCCCGACAGAGATGACCTTGGTCGTTTACAACCGTGTAGACTATGGTTTACTACCAAATTTGAAACAGCACTGCAGGTCGCCATCCTAGGTCACCTCTGTCGGGGACGCGATTGGCAACCGTGTAGCAGGCACTTTAATACCTAAGTTATTGAATTTATGTAGGTATTTTTCACAAACTGTAAATTGCAGGTATGTTTCAACTTGTTTGATGACTATTTGAGCTGACAGATTGCAGTGGTGTCAACGAGGGAGGTAAGTCTTATTCTGTTACTGAATTAACTGTAGTTACTTCTCCTCATATTTATGTCGCTATCTCAGTGTTAGTAAATAAAAAAAATAGTTCTATAACTTTTAGGGTTTCCTACCTACCCAGAGGGTGCTGAACGCAACGGGGCCCTATTACTAAGCCTTCGTCGTATGTGTGTCTGTCCGTCCGTCTGCCTGTCACAGAGCTGTGTGCTAAGAATATGTTAGACAAGCAACTTTTCAACTAGGTATCTTGGTATTTTTAGGCTGTGTGTTATATAAATATTATCTTTTATTGCAGCGGTGCTTAAGGAATCCTAAATTAATAACTACTTCTTACAAACACCAATGTTTTCGCCTCATTACATAACACCGGTGACGCGTATATCTTAGTATTGGTTTTCCCAGTAACATTATACGTGGGCGCACTGAAATGCTAATTATCTTTGACAATGAGTATGACGGTCAACAGAATTGAACCAGGCAAATTACAATTATGAATTTATTAAAAACGAGATCTTTTACATAATGTACATCTATCTATCTAACTACACGATAGCAAAAGATACTTATAGCTTCAGTAGCCGCTCGTAAAATTATACCCACTGCCAAAACCTTAAGTAATTCCTTAGGACCGACTCGTAAAGGCGCAGTAAAACAATTGGGGAAACGCTAGACGAAGAATAAGAAATAAAACGTTTGTTACTGTTGCTAAGCTCGATTAAGTTGGATAAGTCTTGAAAGGTAGAGGACGAAGCTCACTTATTGCAAATAAATTTTATTTCGTTTCGTGGAAAATTTCTGTTTTGTTTTCACGCGTAAAATGTATTTATGTTTGATTGGTTAGCGCCTTGTAAAGTCGAAGAAAAAATAATTAAAACCTGTTCATTAAATAAATTGATATTGAAAATGGGGCTGCTCTTAAAACCTCCAATCATTTTCATTGCCACTTATTGTAACTATCTAGAACGCATTTTCGCCTAAAATCAGGTTAAACTTTGTATTGTTATTTTTTTTACTCAGAAATAGCTGGCGCGTTGGCAAAATATAGCCTGATGACTTAAATTCCCAATAGATGAATACAATTATCATTTACCAGGTAAAGTTGAAAAGTAAAACATTTTTATAAAGTGTTATTTATTATCAAAGTCGCTAAAGGTTTTCAAAGCCATCTCGTTTTTCTGGTAAAATTATTCGTTTGCAGTCAAAATCACTAATTGTAAATTCTGCTTGGATCATTGTTGCATCAACCCCATACGTATTGAGAGAAATGGATGCCATTAGGTAAAGGATGTTTAGTCCATTCTCGAAATTTCATTCTTTTCTTTTTGCGATCCAGTCGCAGTAACGTACAAACCTTCGTAGTGTAAGTAACTCGATATGGCTCATAGCACGACTTTCATTCTTTTGTTATCGGTGTTTCTTCACATAGTTTTGGTGAGTACTGTCAATATTGACATAAAAATAAAACGTTTATTTAAAAACAATTTGTTACTGTTTGTTTTATACATGTACCTCAGCTACGAATGCAATGTGCCGTACAGTACGAGCAAAAATATGTATACACTCAGCAAAATTCGATAACGTTTTTCTCGTGGAATAACGATTTTAACTTTGAGATGATACCTATTTCATAATAATAGGGGTTCAAAAATACTATGTTCGTTATAATCATAAAATTACAATCAATACAGTAGGAGAAAATCACTTTTAAAAGTTGCTAAGTGTATACATATAAGTGCTCGTGACTGTACACCCGCTGTATTCATACCGCTGTTCAATTTTAGTCCGCGTTTGTCTGATAAAATATTGAAGTAAATTTATAAAATATTCATCAACCTATCCTTTTCCCAACTATGTGGGGTCGGCTTCCAGTCTAACCGGACGCATCTGAATACCGTAGTACTTTACATGGAGCGACTGCCTTTCTGACCTCCTCAATTCAGGCTTACTTGGTGAGACTGGATGTCAGACTGAAAAATTAAAAAGGTATTATCGATTTATTATGATTATTTATTGTTTCACTAATGGATTTAATGCGGCTTCTAAATTATGCGGAACCAATTTACCATTGTAGTTCAAACAAATCAAGAAAAGACAAAAACTTTTTTAAACAAATAAAGAAACCGACTTATTTTATTAATCTATGCTATTTTTCCAGTTTGTAGTGTTTTTTAGAAGCCGGTTGTTTTTTTTTTTGTAAGAACATTTTTATTTCTCGCTTTTTAGTGGATCAGTATGTAATTTATCTAAGTTGCAATAGCCAAATGTCAACTGCTCATCACCTTTTACAAAATATTGCATTTCCCGATGCAGGGACGTTAATCGTAGGTAGATACTTCACCATCAGCTCCACTTTACCACATGCAATGTGACGAGCATACATTGCTTGGCAACCATATTAAAGTAATTGAATCGCAACCCGTAAAATACGAATTATCGAGTAGTTCCGGTGGCAATGTCTCTGTTCAAAAGTGGCTGTGGTCTTCATCATCAGTTCCACTTTACCAAATGGTGCTTTCCGAGAGCAACTGCACGAGTTACGATAAAAAACACCAAAATCGCCATAGCTGTGCCTATAATATTTGAAGAGTTCCCTTGATTTCTCCAGGATCCCAACATCAGATCCTGACCTGATGGCAATGGAACCATCTCGGGAGAAAACATTCAAAAAAAAAAAATTTGCAAATGTTTTTTTAAATAGCTCCGTTATATATAGACATATATGATGGAGCTATTAAAAAATAACAAAAACATATGAACAAACATTAAAAAAAAATATCAACATCTGAATTGATAACCTAACCTAAAATAACTCCTTGTACAAGTCGGTTAATAAAAAATAAGTTTAAATTTTCCAAGCTTGAAATGAAATGTTATTCAATAATGTTTTGAATTAAAATTCAGGTGCATGATAGCTTTCAAACTAGTTAGTAAAATGATATATTTACTGGCTAAAAGGTCTACGTGTTTAGAACAATAATCGCTATTAATAAAACAATAGTCGCTGAAATTGTCGAAATCATCTAATTTGATGATTTCGATACCTCATTTCTTTGAATATTTTATACACAAAATAATATTAAACGAAATTTCTTAGGCAGTCGTACTTTTCACTCACGAAATTGATAAATTAAACAATATTAGCACAAATTATCGAAAATGTGAAAGAACATTGACAAGATAATTAAAAAGCGAAACATCGTATGTTGTACAATTTTTCGCTAGCACCCCTGGTGGGACTCGAACCCACAATCCCCGGCTTAGGAGGCCGATGCCTTATCCTTTAGGCCACGTTAGGCTACGTTGCACGATGTCGAATTCAGCGATTCCCAGCGATTTTGCCAAGGGGAAACGGCCACGACTGATGAGTTCTAGTTCGTAGGTTCGAACTCAGGCAGGCACTTTACTTTGTGTTAATTATATCTACGGCTCTCAAAATGGTGAAGGAAAACATCGCGAAGAAACCGGCACGTCGTAGAACCAAAAAATCGAAGACGTGACATCCAGCATCGACCCACACTGGGCCCGCGTGGTGGATTATGGACCACTCCCTCTCACAGAGAGGAGGCCTGTGTCCCAGCAGTGGGAACATTTTAGGCTGATTATCGATTATTCTGCAGCTTGTTTTAAATTGTAGAAGAAAGCTGTTTGGGGTCAAATTAAAAGTCACTCTTTCACGTCACTCTTTTCCATTTCGGATAAAAGATGTGCGACAAACATTATTTGCATTTTGTGTACTTACCTATTTCATTTATAAAAGTAACTGAAATAGGTGCATAGCTTTATTTACGATACCTTAAGACATTCATTAAAATTAAACAATTTATTATTTTTACAGGTGAACGCGGAAAAGTACGACAAAAGGACATTAGATGGAATGATTTTAAAAACGCTTTGGACAAAAGTATATCACGCGTATGATGCAAAAGCAAAGGAACATATAATAAGAGAATTAAAAAAATCTGGTGATTACACAAAATTAATAAATCTTTTAGAGAAATTAAAGAAAGAAAAAGTGCAACGTGTTTTAGACCTGTTATCGGATATAATGAAAGTTTATATGGAATAAACATTGTTTTTACCTTAATATTCATTTTTTTATGAGTAATTTTAGTTCCTTATTTAACATGATGTGATGTGATATGATCTAATCAAGTTTGCGGGGCCAACATAGCCATAAATCGCACACAATAGAGAGATTTGGAAGGAAAAAGGTAGGCCTTTGCCAGGCCAGCAGTGGGACACATTATAGGCTAATAAAAATTAGCAAGGGGCTGTATTCAGTTCCAACTAAGCCCAGCACGGTCCCACGTGAGGTTTGCATACTCTACGCGGCAGAAACAAAGCTCATAATGTTTAATCCGTAACGTTCCACATTTCGGAAAGTGTATAAATGAATAATAATTAATATTCCTACTTTTAAGCCATGCGTTTGCGTAAGCTAGTCTGAAATTGGTTTTCATTCATCGGGGTTGAAATTCCGTAGGCAAGTGACGCAATAAACAGTCGTCAAAAACAACCGTTCCCTATGGTTACGGTTTGTAAAAGTTGATAAAACCCGTGCTGGCATTTCTATGAAAGAAAATATACTTATGTATTAAACTTTGATCAATGCGCAAATATACAACCTATTTTATTGATGAATGTGAATTAATATTAACCACGAAACCATGTTTATCAGTTGTTTTGCCTAAACACCTTTTTTATACGACATTTATGTATAGAGTTTGACGTAAGATTGACTTTAGACACACGTTGAACAAGTGTCCAAGTTTTTGTAGTAAGTACTATGTTTTATCAAGTTATTTCCGATGATACCAAATATGATACATTTACATTTTAGCTGATGCTAACATACTCATTTTAGTTTGACCGTGCACCATAATCATCGACTACATAATCTTTACATACATAATACAATAAAATCAAATCGAAGTCAAAACTGTACATTGAAAAAAAAAACAAAGTGTCTATTGCCGAAAATATAGTTTTTAGAATGTTTCTCTGTTTGCTAACAATTTGTCTGTTTGCCTAAATGTATGTTCCAGCATCACGCAAATACTACCGGATAGATTCTGTTTCAATTTTGCATAGATATTCCCTATACGTCTGGTCAGTCTGTATGGTATACATGATCACGCTATTTGCTATGTGGGATGAGCACTATTACATTACGTTCATATTCTTCTATAGTTTCCCGCAAATTGTAAAAAGACAAGCCATTTTGACGGTTAGAATATTGCAGATAGTTACAAATTAAACCTTTTATATACCTTAATGAAGCTAAGTAATAAATCATAACATATCTACATTACTCATTTGCTAACTCAAATGCTTTGTCAGGAGCCCTGGTCCATTCTTATGCAAAATAAAAACAAAGATATTCTAGGATACACACTATATTCAAGTTTTTGAGGTTCTGTTTGTGATGTTTGAACTACTTATGTATTTGAATTTTTTTGATCTCCCCAATACATAGGCTAAAACATTTGAATATTGAGAGGAAAATATAGAGTACATCTACATCTACACTAATATTATAAAGAGGAAAGATTTGTATTTTAGTATTTATGTTTGTAATGAATAAACTCAAAAACTACTGCGCCGATTTCAAAAATTCTTTCACCATTAGAAAGCTACATTCACCCTGAGTAACATAGGCTATAATTTATAAAGATTTCACGCGGGCGAAGCCGCTGGTGGCGGCTAGTTATGTATATAAGAACGGCTATTTTAGTCAACGTTGAACAATGCAGTTAACTTAGCGGTTCGATCCTGCAAACCTGTGGATGTAAGTACATTCCATTCCCAATCAATATGATGTAAGTACCTATTATGTTTTTTTTTTTTTTTAATTGTTACTAATGATAGTTTGTAGAGCGTAGGTAGGTAAACAGAAAAGCATGAAGTCTAGGGCAGTCCTGACTCACTGTAATATTTTGGCTGCTGAGACCAAAACTACAAACGTTAGTTTTAGTATATTGTGGGACTTTCACACAAATGAAGTCGCGGGCAGAAGCTAGTCAGAGACTAAAACAACTTAAGTCCCAACTTAATTAAAAATTAACAACAAAGTGCAACTCGACAGTATCGAACAATTGTACATCCTTCTAATACTTATGTAGTGAGCAGTTCGTACCCAGTGCCGATGTAGAAATAATCAATTATCATAACATAACATCATACCTGTGATACCCGAAGGGTATGGCAGCATTCGCCAGTTATGTTTAAGACCCATATAATAGGGGTGAGCCTATTGTCATATTAACCGGGAATTTATCCAGACTCCGGGCTGCTACTGAGAAATTCCCAATAACACTTTGCCTGACATGGGAGTCTAACCCAGGACCTCATGCTCAGCAGTATCGCTTGCCTCCACTAAACTAAACAAACGAGGCAGTCAGTAATCAATTAAGACTTAAGAAAATTATTAACATTGCTACCATTACATTAAGTAGCGCAAGGGAAACGGCAATAACAAACAAACCGACTGAAAAAATAGAGTTAGAATTCGAGAGGGTAGTTACGAAAGCCTATGTGCCCCCAAGGGCTACAAATCACTATCAAACTACACTAACTCACATGATGAGGTTTTGTAATGAATGTGTCCTATGTTAGCTCAGTGTGGTGTAAACATAATGTAAGGCCGATATTGTGTTTTGGACGTGGTTATTCCGGTCCGTTGATGCAGTGCGACCTACTGCCAAAAACACTACTCTGCAACATTAAGATAAATATTGAGTTTGGTCTGCTTCTCTATAGGTTATTGAAAATGTTTGGTTGGTATTTTTTGGTAGATAGTCTCAAATATAAGGCGCGAGGAGCCGTGCCTGTGGTAGTAGGTAAGTACAAGTCGCTCGTTGACTCATGACCTCGCGTTATAAAAACTGTGATTATCCATACTTAATATTATAAATTCGAAAGTAACTCTGTCTGTCTGTATGTTACGTTTTCTCGCCTAAACCACTGAACAGATTTCGATATTTGGCAAGGAGATAAAATGGCATCCTGGGGGAGGACAAACGCGACAGTTAGTTTGTTTGTTACGCTAAAATGGCAAAACGGATTTGGATGAAATTTGTCACATGGACAGACCCGAACCCGGAGAAGGACATAAGCTACTTTCAATCCTGGATCGCAAACGAAGTCGCGGGCAACAGGTAGCATAAATATAAATTACCAATTTTCGGATTTTTCTCTTTACTTGAACTAGTGCTTCTCGCCAAACTTCATGCTGTTAGGTCAACGAGAAGTAACTTAAAGGCTTTGATTTATTTGCGAATTTCAACTTATGCGGCATAAATAAATGGCCGTATTTTTGTTATTCGTCGTTTTGGAAGTTTGATTTTCTTTACCGACAGAGAACGAAGTCATTCTATAGGGGTTATTTTTTCATTTTGAGGTACCTAGGGAACCCTAAAAAAGATTATTTGACTTTATTATTGTCTATCTGTCTATCTGTTACACTTAAGGCTGTAACGGCTGAACAGATTTAGATGAAATGCATACGGATAAACCATGACCTGAGTTAGGACAAAAGATACTATGAATCCCGGTAGTACCCTACGTTCCTGTGGAATAATTTCCGACCATTACGCGGGCAAAACCGCGGGCAAAAACGAATGCTACCTACTTAATTAAAACACAGTAACATACGTATTATTTGTTACTTAATTTATTTTTTTGGAGCTTTTCTCCCCCCCCACACATAACATTTGTGTAGATACATAATATCTTCACAAGAATTTGTGTAGATACATAATATCTACACAAATTCTTCGTATTTCTTACTACCTCACATAGGTGATTCTTACAATGTATCTTAACCAGGTGCGGTGAAGCGGATTAAGTAGGCGGACTATCTGAAATTCATCCCACGATAACACAAAGTAAACCACCTCTCATCGTGAAAAGCAGCGTGCACACCGTACGTAGACGTAGACATGGAACTCATCGTAATTCTGTTTAATCCGGCACTGGAATAGAACGCCTACATAACTAGGACATTGGGTTTAGGGTTCTGTAGCCAAATGGATGCTATCACTGCACCGACCATTGTGAAACTGTATTTAGCGTGGACACAATCCGCCATCGTTGTGCCACACTAGACCGCAACGATGACCGGTCAATCTACCTTATGGGGCCGTAAACAGTTGAAAGCTTCACTCACGTCAAAAGTGTACAATTTTTATCTTTCTGTTTCAGGGCAATTTATGGAAATGTTATAATAACAGAAATAGGGCCGGAAATGGAATGTTAAAAATACACTTTCAAAATTAAAGACAAAACAATAACATAATCCACGCGGAAAATAAACAAACAATTATTGTATAAGGTAAAAACTGTGGCTCGGTAAAAACACGCTTTCAGTGGATGTGGGGAGAGACTACATGACGAGAGGGCTCAAGTGGCCGCCAGTTGCAACGCGCACGCTGAATAAATACGGATACGTTTGCCGCCAAAACGTTCACGTAATAATATATCAAACCGGATCATGGTAGTCGCCCTTCTCCTTATGGGGGTAGACAGAGCTCTTTAAGCGAAGTTTTTTATAATGATGTGATTAAACATTCAATTTAGAAACGCTTTAGGAACATGTGATCCATGTAACTAATATATTTCACCACCTTTCCAACAAGTTAATAATTTATTGTACCTTTTATTATACCAAGATTATAATACCCCTAGTGGTCCGTGGAGTACATTTCTCATAATAGCTAAACGACGTCAGATAGTAATTACTAGATTACTTGATCGGCAAAGTCGGCTGCCGCACTTTATTAATTTTAACTCAACTGGGGGAAATAGGTAAATCTATTATTCGTGAGAGCTTAAACCGAGATCAAGCTATTTAACAGCCAAGATGAGCCAAAAAAAAAAAGCAGTGGCAATACTGAATACCCACCTTTTCAGCCTCAGCCTGGATAGTGCAAGCTCAAATTCTCAGGATAAGATGTAGTTATCAGACTTATAAAACACACTAAGTTTCATTTGTCTAGCTTTTATACTTTGGATTTTACCTAAATACGTAGATTTCGTCAATGACCGACTCATACACTCTCTTACATCTTGGTCAAAATGTATGGGTTGGCTGTTCCATTGAACTATTGCATGACATTAAAGACGGTGGTGCCTTAATTTCTTACCATAGGAGAGTCTGCGACGCGACGGCCGCGAAACGGCCAAACCGTACATTTTGACCAAGATGTAATGTTTGTATCGTTAGGCCTTGAAGAGCGGGGCTTGGCTCTACATTCGATCTGATAACCTTTTAACAGTGAAAGCGTTATGTAAATCTTTATATGAAATGTATGAATTATACCATTCTAATACCAAAAAATAATACCACTGGTACTTGTTAAAACTATAAATATTTGGTGGTACGGCTTTACCACTTAACAGTAATTAATATGCAGGATGTGATCTTAATGTGCAACACTCTCATTCATTCAGTATACAGGTTGTTATTTTTTAATAAAAGTTTATGTTTGAACACTGACTAAACCTAGTGTTTTTTATGACTCATTGAACCACCGTTGAAAGGCCCGTGTTACAAACTCATCCTGTGTAAGATTTAATAGTGAACTTAAATATTTACCTTCAAGAGTAATAGGTATGTGGTATTTTACAGTAACCGTAACGAAAATTATGCTGACAATCTGTACTACCTCGACAAGGTATAATAAATATTACTACGTTAGTACTTAATAATTTAAGTTATTAAGCACGTAAGTACCGACTTTTTATCATCAATATAAAAAAATATAAAGCTTTGGTTTTCTTCGTCTACGGAATTGACAAACTCGAAGCAAAACAAAAAAATTAAATGCACTTTTTCAGCATAGCCTAGACTTTACGCAGAGACACAGACAGACAAAGCGCTTTTCTAAACACGCTTCTTTAGATGTAGGTAAAGTTGTTTTCCAACATGGTTTATGTATTTGTAATACATACGAATCCTTTTTTATTAAAGTTAAAAACGTTTGAACACCAAGAAATTATTTAAATGAGTCCAAGACTTTTCGAACCGAGAAAATATGCATTCGTAAGTAATACTTACGTGACATTAGCATCATAAGACGTTCTAATGAACCAAAATTCTTTAGTTTCAAGATAGACCTGAAATTGAGAGTTATTCTATCATCCGTTTTCAACCCGTTCTGTCTTTTGACACTAATTTCACAGTAGACACCAACCTGTATTATAAAACAGAAAATTGCTCGCGTTTATCTCACGAAAGGAAACGGAGGGCCAGGAAGTAGTTGAAAATCTTATTATCGCCTACAAGGAGACCCTTAATTTTCCATCCGACAAAACTTAAGCGACTCGCAGTGGGCCTGGCTCAATTTTCAAACATGCGAGCGTTACTCGAATTTCTATTGCACGAGTAGTGGATGCGTTAGTTAAAAAACCGTTGTTTCAGAGCTGATCGAAACCAATCAGTTTCGGATTGTGCCTTGGTTTTGGTACTGCCTAGAATCTGTATTCTAGAACGATGGTCAAGTTTGAATCTTGATTCAAAACTGACAGATTTCATAGTAGGTACCTGTAGGTATTTCGAAGTTTGTGACATTTCATTGTCAAATCTCCTTTATAATGTTATCTAAATCACGGTTATTTGATAATTTAAAGTCTAAGTCCTAACATTATCATTATCTTAGTGAATTTTGGAAGGCTAGAGGCAAAGTGTTTACTTGAAATACTTACAAACTATTTTATTTAAGAACCAAAATGCTCCTTTTTTCGGAGATTATCTTTTGGTCTACAAAATTTTATTCGAAAGTTCCGCGGAAATGAAACTTACTGCGTTTGTCCCGAATATCAAGTACATAACTAGAAAACGAAGTGCATCAAATCATCTCGAGAGAATAGGCTCGTTGACAATTTGGGAAACCAATCAATAATGTTCCTTTTGGTCTATTTTCGTTAAAATATAAATATTTCATTATACTACTATTGCATTAACAAAAGTAATTTTTCATTTTTAAAACGGGGCCATTCTGTCATAGCGGCTCGAGAGACAGTCATTATGTACTCGTATTACCATTGTGTCAAATCTGTGAGTTCTGCTACACTTTCGATGTTTTTAACAGTGTTGCATGCACACAAACTTCATTCATTACTTCTGTCGGAATATTATAATTATCGATAGTCTTAATCAACAAGTTTTTAAATTAATTGAAATAATATTCAAGCAGACAAATAAATCATGTTTGTCAATGTTTAATTTAACAGTCGTAGATGTAGATGAGACGTAGAGTAGATGATTTCCAATTCCTAATAATAATGAGTACTGGCTTTAACCTGACATGGTTTTTGCATGCAACCTCCGCGAGTCTGTTATAACTACGAGACAAACACTGATTTGTATCGGGAATAGGAGAAAAACAGTAGGACTTAGTTTAGTTGACGGGTGTGTCATGCATTTTATAAAATATAAGTCTATCCGCCTAGCTTAGTACCGATTCTTTGATCTGAATCGGCCTCTGCACTACATGTTAGTTACATTAAGGAAAAACATACCATATGACTTGAACAAAACACGCATCGCATCGTCATTAAAATTATATTTCATGAAAAACTACTTGTGTGGTGGACAAGCTTATTAACTCTTTAATTTACGGATTAGCGCGGAAATCTGTATAATTCACAGGTCAGCGCGGTAATGCATTTAGCTTAAATCCTGACTATTTATCACCGCGCGGTAGGACTGGACTAATTTGTCTCACATACATACATATGCACGAATCAGTGGGTACCTAATTTGAGCACTACGTTATGAATGACAGAGTAACTCATCAACGCCGAGCTCGCACACATCTGTTAATAGGGAGAACGTAGCAGTAGGGAGCTTGGCAAATTGTCTTATGTACCCACTGGGTATTTTTTTTGTTTGCCCGTACATCATTTACATTACATTGCAGACAATACTCACATACATTTTGTGTTATAATATTAATCGGACGTCATTCAAGCTTTACCAAATGTGAAAAAAGCCTAGTCATAGGTAAGTCTGACAGTTCTTAATCAAGGGAGGGATTTGTAGAATATCGATTGCTGAAATAAATATCAGTAGGTCTGCGTAAAGGAAAAAATCGCTGGGAGGACGCGACGCCAGCCCGGCATCGGTTGCCAGGGCTACGTCGCAATGTATCGGAGGCGCGGCGCCCTAGGCCGCCAGAGCGCGACTTGGCGCGACTGCGTCGCTCCAGTCACAGTTGTCATCAGTGTCACATATAGACGTTTTAGTGTTTTTTTGTAATTTATTTTTGTATAGTTATAATTATCATATAAGTCAATCTATAAGCTTTAAACTACACAAATGAATGCTTAGAGGCAGCAGCGATGTTGTGGATGTTAGTGGTAGTGCTTGTCAACCTTCGACATCACTAAGCATCCTGGAGAGATGTCCGCTGTGTACCCAGGCACGATTTTTAAAGGTAAGCGTGGTCTGAATGTGGATATTGGAACGTTGTACAGGCCTACAAATGCACTCTCCTGAAACCCTGTCCCAACAGCCACACCTACAATACCAGATACATCCACTTTTGACTCGTTTGGAAAACCCTTTCAAAATTCAAAAACTCTGTTCCTGTTTTGAAGCGAGTTCCCCGCGGCGCTAGACCTCTAGTGGCATAGAAGCTAGTAAGCTGCGTTCGTATAGCTGCCCGGGAGAACGCACAAAAAAAGACTTCAACTGCAAAAATTAAAGAAAACTGTAATATTCCGGCTCATAATTTAGATTCAAAATTCCCGACACAAAAATATACCTCTTCAAGAGGTAATCAGAAGATTACCAAGGAGGTAACTAAGAGATCTCCAGAAACACTCGCAGCTATGGAGACCATACACCTTGCCCCAGCGGATGGTCTTTCTTTTCCTGACCCCCCTGATCTGGATAATCACTCCCTTACCATTACAGGTCGAGAGTTGGTCACAGCCGTCTGCTCCTCAGCACCTTAAGGACCTTATTTATTCAGGCGCCGGGACAGCTGGCTAGTCGCTCTTGAAGGAGCTTACGGTTCTGATCAACCTTACTCCGGAAAAGTGAACGAGTCCGTTCTATTCTATACGGGGCCAATTTATGTGCCCTACGTAAGAGGGATGGCGGCATTCGTCCCATTGCCGTGGGAACTACTTATCGTCGTATGGGAGCCAAGATCTGTTGTAAATTTTATGGTGAGGAAACAGCCTCAGCGGCCAACAGGCCACTGCCGTTGCGGCTGCGGAAAACCTTAAGCGGCGAAAGTATAATAGCTTTATAGGTAATTATATTTTCGAGCCGTTTGGGGTTGATACCCTAAGAGCCGTGTGGTCCGCGAGTGCTCATAGTTTGTTCAATGAAATCTCCAAACGGCTATTTGACCCTTCTCGTGACCCAAGGGCTGGCTTTTACCTTGGTCATAGGCTAAGCATTGCCATATAACGTGGCAATGCTGCCAGTCTCTTGGGTACATTACCAGCCGACAGCGATGCGGAGGAATTTTTCGACGCCATATTTTAGTTAAGTTAGTTAATATTAGTTAGGATTTCATAAGTTAAGTAATAGTTATAGGTAAGTCGTTTCAAATTTTTTAATTACTAGATATAATAGGCACTTACTGTGCTTGCTTCGTCAGGATAGCGAATTCAAACACATTTATTTCAAAGAAAACCAAAATAATAATTTAAAACATAACATAAACATAACATCACTCTTGTAGTCCCCAAAGGCTTGGGCAGAGGTGTACCTATAGTACACCCACATTTCGCTACATAAGTTTAAGTCCCATGAAATAAGGGGTGAGCCTAATTGCCTTCAATCGGGCACAAATCACGAATCCGGGCTGATACTGAGAAAGTCCTCATGGAAAAACCCAATAACACTTACCTGACCTGCAGGCGTAGCATGAGCACCGTTTTGTCGACGGAAGAGTACACAAAAATGACGTTTCCTGTAGACAGTAGACAGAACGAGACGGCAGCAAAATAGAAGAGTCAACTGCACTTTTTACGAAATTCACTCTTTTACATAATTCGACTCAGAATTCTTTGTCTTATCATAGGATTTATCGGTTGTCAGTGTGATTTTGACAGTAAGGATAGAAAACTTTCTTCCGAAATAGTCTACTTATAAAAAGACCTAGACAAAGATCGTTAGAAATGAAAGACAAAATGACAGATTGTAGAAAGATTTGTACGGTGGATGTCAAAAATGAAGAAACGAACTGTCACTTTGTATAGAAAAAGCTATGTCTATTCTTCGTAGAGATAGAAAGCGCCATGCTACGCCTGCTGGGAATTTAACCCGGGACCCTCACATGCTCAGCAGAAGCGCTTGCGACCACTAGACCAACGAGACAGTCAATAATATTCATTTTGCTGCATTCATTTATTGCTTTACAAAAAATAAGACTTTTTTTCATATCAGCAGCACTTGTTAATAACACTCTGGCTTCGGCAATTTGTCACTCAGACAAAAATTTATTTCTCGCCTTAAATTCCTACTTTCGCCTGATGATGATATTAAAAAAAATATGGTCGGACTAAAATTCTTTACATCAGATTAAATAGCGTGTTACAGGCCTGTAACGACGGCTGTAGAAAGAAACGGCCAAGTGCGTGTCGTGCCACGCACAATGAAGGGTTCCATAGTTGAGATAAAATTATCCCAAGAACGGACTTAACATTTTGATTTTTATAGTTTGAGCTATAAAATATGTTCTCCTACACGGAATGTATTGGAGAACATGTTTTTGCAACTGCAAGTTATTACTCGTCAATTTTTTGAGTCTACTTAGCTGTGATAGTTAACCTTGTCCTTTGTAGTTGTCCTTTTAATTTCGATATATTACCACTGCCAGGAATTTTTTCACATAATAATATCCAAAACCAACAACTTAGCTGGCAGGGAGGGACACACACACTTGACTCTAACAAAAATGTGCACTTTTAAGGTCAATATTTCGCAAACGGATCCTTGAATCCAAAAATGGTTTTCAAACATTTTTTTTTCATGATTTAATTTCACCACTTTGTCGTCATTAATATGTATGCCCATGCCAAATTACAGCTTTATAGTACTAAGAGTCTCTGAGTTAAGTCGCGGACAGACGGACAGACAGACGGACATGGCGAAACTATAAGGGTTACTAGTTGACTACGGAACCCTAAAAACAGAAGCTTTTGTGGTGAATAACGCCGAATTACAAGTCACTCTGTAAAATCTCCATGTTTACAGATTTTGTAGAGTGACTTGGGATTCGGTTTGCTCCATGAGAGCGGTGATTGTGCGAAAAAAAATACCAGCTTGTTTTAATGAGCTCGTATGCACATGTTCAACAACACATAAAAGTTTTGAATGTTTAACAAATATCTATGACCATGTCATCTCGAGGACCCGACAGAGCTCTTCAACAACTGATTCAGCGATAAACATTGAAAAATTATCTCGGTGATATCTAGCCGCATAAAGTCAAAGCTCAAAGATCAGTCGAGCGACTAGCTTCAAACCCAATTGTTTTATCTTTGTTCTAACATTATTTAAAAAGAGACCTTTAAACTAAAATATGTAGGGTGAATCGATTCAGGTGTCCGAGAGTGTGTGTATAGATAATTATAATGAAAACGGTGTGCCCGTGCAGCATTATGAGGCGATTTGATTGGTGACTAGTCGCACGTTGAAAATCGAACCCTCATTAAGTGTTCAGCCAACGATGTACAATAGATGTACCACCTACTGTAATTATGAATCAGGCTAAAGGGGCCGCGGTCGGTGATCCTAACGTCAAAGTCAGTAATTTGGAAATCCAAATACTTCTACATATCACAAAATTTACAAGAGCATGATTCACTTTGAAATCGTCGTTATTTCTGGCGTATCAAAATATATGTATTTTTGTATAACGGAGTGTGTAGTGATAGCTTCACACCATGAACATATTTTTACCAGTACCTACCGATTGCAGCTTAGCTACATACTTAATTGGTAAACTATGAACAGCGTGTTTTTAATGTGAATACCTTTTAACTAAGAGTGGACAGGGCACATTGCTCGCAGAATTGATGGCCGATGGGGCTGAAAGGATCTGGAGTGGCGACCGCGTACCGGAAGACGTAGCGTTGGAAGGTCCCCGACAAGGTGGACCGATGACCCGATGAAGGCCGCAGGAATCCCTTGGATGCCAGAAGCACAGAACCGGTCGAAGTGGCGCTGCTTGGGAGAGGCCTGTGTCCAGCAGTGGACGTATTTCGGCTGAAATGATGAACTTTTATCCATGGCAGATTTAATACATCCCTATGAAAAGAGTTATAAATAAGCAAAAGCAGGTAACTGCTTCAACTTACTTGTCTTTGCAATTGTAGGTATAAGCCTTTATTGCTGCTGTTTAAAACCAATCATGTCCTTTTGTGATAAAAATGGGCGAATTAACTATTTAACTTTATACATCTCTCAAAGTATAAAAAAAAACAAAATAACATTCAGCCACAGCTTGGATAATCCATTAACTTGCAATAGGAATGCCGACAGACATTAGTAATTGATGCGTTAGAATATTTTACAATATTAAAATGTTTATAGTAAAACAAGAAAACAAAACAAAGGACACTGCTCGTTAAGTGAAAAAAAACGACTCGGCTTAATTAAAGAAACGCTTTAGCTTGAGAATGAATTTTCTCACGCCTCTTCTTGCTCTCAATTTGGCTGAAAGACTGTGGGGACCATAAAAGAGCAATAAAACATCGATTTTGCATAAGAATCCCGCAGATGCGGTTGCCGCTCGGGCGGGCCGGGACAACAAGAAGCCGAGGAGTGCGCGCGATGCGAGCGCCGATTAAGCTCTTCTGATATCGAATTATTTTTATTGTTTTAAGTGTTCGATTTGAGATTCAGACATAAAATCATCAATGCGTCGCATTATTTTCATTGGCAGCAAATCTGCTCATCCCACAGTGTTAATAAGATCTCCTTATGGGAGATATTCGTTAATTATATGTTTTGTCTTATTGATTTCTAAAATTAAAATAAAATAATATATATTAATCTTATTTTATTGTTTTTACTTTCCATCAAGTATTTAAATTCCTACCTATTTCATTTTAGATGCTTTTGCCAAAAATAACTTACGTCTGCTAGCATTTTTATTGTATGCATGACTTACTATGGCCTGGGGTTAAACCATTAGAAATATATGAATGCTTCCGTTCGCGGCTTCTCCCGCGTGGTATGTCGATAACAAGTAGCCTATGCCCGCCCGCCCTTCTCCAGGGCTCAAAGTATCCCCATACCAAATTTCATCCAAATACATTTAGTCCTTTTAAGCCCAAAACACATACAGAGCGGGTGCGGGGCGGCAGCGGGTCGGGTCATTTTCATCGAATGAGTCGCGCGGGTCATCGTGTTCACACAGAGCGCGGGCGCGGGGCGGCAGCGGGTCGGGCGTGGTTGTACTTTGACAGTGAAAATGTCGGGTGATACGGATACGGACGAAGAAATATTATTTTTATTAATTTAAAAAAAGAAGAACACGCAAAAGGAAATATTGTGGGTTCATGAAATTAATAAAAAAAAGACATGAAAACGAAGAATATTTTAAGAATTGAAATTGATTAGACTTTTCAAAGAATTGGCAACGGAAGAGAAACGGTTTTTTAAATATTTTCACATGACAAGGACAAATTTTGAACATTTAAATATTATACTGAGTAAAAAATTAAACAAACCCGATACAAATTGGAGGCCAGCTATATCTACCAAAAAAAAACTCGCAGTTTGTTTAAGGTAAAACTTTATTTTTTTAATTTTTGTACCGTATTATCAAATAAAATCAATTAAGATAAGGTAAACTTATTTTTCTACCTAATTTCCAAGAAGCAATAATAATAACGTATAAGTAAAATTAATGAGAAGAATAAGTTAGTGTTTGTATGTATGTATGAAGTGATGTAGCTTTTTAGTTTGTCTTTTTTAAATTATTTGTAATAGAATCGAATGAAGTGGAAGGCAGTTCTATCAACAACATATTTGATAAGTTTTCTGGCGTATTATTATTAATTTGTTCTGTGACACTTTCTGAGGGCATATTCGGACATTATCCATTATCTGAGTAAATAGAGTACACATTGGTATATTATATATTGGGGAAAAAATATTCCTATTCGACAAGTCCTGTGGCATATTAATCTGTTCTACATTTCTATCATTATATGAATAAATAAAATGAATGAATGAATAAATAGATGTTTTAAAAAAATATTTAAAAATGTAAATTATATATTTGTAAGTGAGAAATTAAAATAACATTATTCAAAATCATCATAATCTCTAGATTATGATGATTTTGAATAATGTTATTTCTAGATGGATGGATCTCTAGATCCATCGCCAAATAGAACATGTTTTTGTAAATATTCACAAAAACAATACGACGCGAAGACGACACGCTCCGCACACGACTCGTGGCCGCGTTCAGTGTGAACATGACGAGTATTCTAAGGAATGTAACGACGCTACACCCGCATTGCTATTCTGTAACCATCTCACCGTGAAAACTTAGGTGAAGAGAGCGTGGTGTGAGTCATTGTCATCGATACCTACTGATGCTAAAGCAGTGACTTTTTTCCAGTTCCTTCAGTTCCTCCAAGCTCACTTTGATATTTTACTACGCTTAGTTTTCACAATTTTTACAAAATAGCACAACCGCTCCCGACCCGCTCCCGTCCCGCACTGTCTGTGGTGGCGGGCGCGGCTCCCGCTCCGCGCCCGACGCACGCCCGCGTTCTGTGGGTTGACATCCATATAATTCCTTGAATTACAATTTATTATACCCGTCGTACTCCCGCGCCCGACCCGTTTCCGCCCCGCACCCGCTCTGTGTGTGATTTGGGCTTTAGCGTGAAAGCGACCAACCAACCTCACTTTCGCATTTATAATATTAGTGAGGATTCAATTAACTTCGATAATAGTCTGTCTCTCGAAAGAAGTCGTGCAGATAGACGGGGCGCTAGCAGTCATGAGAAGGTCCACTTATTCGACTTATTTAGTACCTATATAGTTCTTCTCTCTTGAAGCGGTACAGAAATATCGATGTTTTGACACATAAGAAGATTGCAGCCGTGCAAACAGAAGAATAAAAAAAACATCTAAAAATTCAAGCATTCTCAATAAACTGTTAATTGGGTTTTCCAACAATCACACAGCAGTTGTTTTGATATTTATGTTACTAAGTAGCAATATTGCTCTTAAGGGTCAGTCACACAGAGACGCGACAGGACGCGCACTTTTTTATGATCTCTGATTACAATATCGAATTTATTTACTACACAATAAGGAACACGTACTTTGACACAGCTCAGTGTACTCTGACACGTGTCAATGCTCACAATGAAATACAATTTCATTGTCAGCGTTGAGCCTTTTCGTGAAGAAAATAAGGTCGATAATTGTTAAAAAGTGCGCGCAGCATCGCGTCGCTTCACATCGCGGTCTGAGCTGACCCATACTAGCACGAGTTTGTATGAGTGTCAGTAGCTTAAAACAACTAAAATTATTAAGAGAAATATTAGCATTTAGAATACATTATACAACAAGTTAAAACTTGCAGTACTAAGATTTTCCTGATGATAATAGCTTTACAAAGCACTGCACAGATTCAAGGCTTTGTTTGCTACACTCGGAGGAGTGTTCATAAACGACTAGAAAACATAATAATACCACACCAAAGATAAAAATATTCTGCGAGGTCTTATTTTTTAAAGTAGTGGATAATTTTACCTGTAAGGAAAATGCACAAGTGCTAGTTTCCAATAAAATGCTTCAATTTTGGTACTTTTACATCCTGTTCTCATTTTTGCCAAATACTTTTGCGTAATACAGTAAAAACTAGGGAACATTAGCTACGATCGATAGTGTGGTCGACGCCTCGGCGGCGTGAAACTAATGGACCGAGCTCACGTTTTAAAACTATCCATATGTACAAAGTACCCCTGCTAGTTAAGATTACAGATGTGTGGAATAGCTGAACAGATTTATTACAAACATGCTTATGCAAATGAACCAGACTCACTGCGAAAAGGACATAATCTCGTTCGCTAATTCCTTCAAAAATAACACAACATTAACGGTTACAGAATCTTTTGTGTCGTCTAAATAATAGTTAATTGATAAAAGTCAGACAGCGCTAATGGTAATCAAGTCTAATAAAAATAGAGTTTGATTTTTGCTAAAAGAATTTATTTTATCAACGATCAGCCAAGATGATCTCAATCATTTCATTAGATAGGTAAATAACTTTTCAAATAAATACATTTTAACGAAGTTGAGGATACTGCAAACATTTTATAAATCAGTAGGTAAGTACCTATCCCTTACGAAAGAGCATTCGCATCTTTTATTGAAATAAAAACACTCCAAATGGAAAAGACCTAGCAGGGGGTTGAGTTTAACTGTTTTTAACTTTTGCAAGGGTCGAAAACTGCTCTACGGGTCGGTTAGACCGTTCCCCCATAAATCTCGAGGTAGACAGTAACAATGTGTAACTGGCCTGTCTTCGGTCCTACGTACTCCCACTAAAAACCATCGCAGACATTGTAATGGATTTTGTTGACACGAAAGTCTGGCACTACGTGCTAATAAATATTAATGTAGCCAGCTACAAAAGCTCAAAGACTGGGATTTGCTGGTTTTTGTTATATTCTCAAACGAAACATAAATATTTAACACATTTTTAAATGTAATTATGTATAATAATTATTTTTCTGAATAAGAACGGAAAGTTATTAGAAGGAAAATAATAATAATATTTGTGCTGATACACGTGTGATAATAATCATACGAATGCATTTCATCGAGTCATTCCATTCGTTTCTTTCAACTTAATAAGCTCAAGGTACAATATTTTTACTTATAAAAGGTCTTAAACAATAATAAGTGTAGGTATTCGGGTAGGTACATTAAAGTAGCGATATCGCTCAATAATAATCCACTTTTTCAACGAACAAAATGTTCGATATAAATATTTACCCTAGCAATAACGGTGACAAAGAAGAATACATGCAGTAGGTAAAATTATAACAAATTAAAAACTACTGAAAAGAACCTTAAACACTTTACACATATTCGTTACTTTTTTTGGTTCTCATAGAGGTTATAAAAAACTGTGTAACGAGTTTTAGCTGAATAATATTTTTTTTTCAAAAGGCAATTGGTCTAGGCTTGCTAGACTCTTGACTGAATGTACTACTTTCTTCTTTGAGAACTATTTAAGCATTATTACCACGGAACTGGAGTTAAGTACCAACCGAGACGACTGTATACTTGTGTATTGCCGGGAAACCGATTCAGGAATCAGACTAAATACATAGGCACCATACCTACTTGCCGAAAGGTATGGAGATCACACGTTAATGGTTTTGATCTGGCCAGCAATACTAATACCAACGCTAGAGTTGATTGTAATCATATCATTATAATTGTTATGCATATTTTCTATGAAGTTATGTGGATAAGAAATGCTTCCAAAATTCCTAGTTAATAGGTATCTCCTAATTGTAACTTCCTAACTAATAAATGTGAAAGTGAGTTTGTTTGTTTGTTGCGCTGTCACGCTAAAACGACTGAACGGATTTGGATGAAATTTGACTGATAGGCTTGGAACCTAGAAAAGGACATAGGCTACTTTTTATCCTGGATCGCAGTCGAAGTCACGGACAACAGCTAGTAACAAATACATTTATATCTTGATTACGAAATAAGCAGAACGTACCTTAAACTTGTGCAATATTTTACTTAGTTTAAAGTTATTTTATCAGGAACATTATTTCGTATTAAAGTTAAGGAGCCGACGGTTGCCGTTTTCGGCTACAATAAGTTTGTAGTTACGATAAATCTTCATAAATGCAGATGACAGTGGAGAGTACGCCGAGAGCATAATGCATAATTATTGCTGCTTTAAACTGGCTTAGGTTGGGAGCAATTCTATTCTACAATAGTAATAATACTCGTGGCAGCATATTTATTTTTAATTTGTGACATAACTATGATCATTTACATTTTAATTATCTAATGAGCTAATTAAAATCCAAAATATAGTTAACTAGCTGTAAGTTGCCCACGACTTCGTTTACGATCCAGGATAAAAAGTAGCCTATTTCCATCTCCAGGTCATGTTATACCCATGTGCCAAATTTTATCCAAATCCGTCCAGCCGTTTTAGCGTAACAAACAAATAAACAAACTCACTTTCGCAATTATAATATTACTAGCTGATGCCCAGGATGAAAAGTAGCCTATGTCCATCTTCAGGCCATGGTCTACCCATGTTGCCATATAACAGTAACTATCCAGTAGTTTTTATGTCAATCCGGTACATACATCAAGACAAACAGACAAACGGATAAAAATCTATATTTTTGGCATCAGAATGGTTTCAACGTCTAGTAAGAATGACTTTTTTTTAAATATTCAACGAACAGTTTTGCTTCGATTTTAATAAATGTATGTTCATTTGCTGGGTCCGTGGTTACGATCACCCTGTAGAGTTCAGTTCCTATCGGGAAAACACAGGTGCGGAATGTAATTGCTACTGAAGTAAGTTTCACTTTTACCTGTTTTTGTGTAGGTACATCTACTAACGCTCAGTTTATAAATAGATTTCGTTAGTCAGACCTATGCGACTAATAACAGCAAACTTTCGATTTATCCGCTTTTATATCGCACAGTAAAATTATTAATATAAGCCGGGGCATTGCGGGCCCCCGGGGTAAGACGGACACCCCCTTTCCTTGGAAGAATAATAAACCGAGACGTTCGGAACTAGTCGGATAGCGTCGCAGTCGACCTCGGATTTGCGAGACATGTAGTTTTATATGCGTAACTGCATGTATCTCGTGGACAAAAACGGTTTTTCATTTTTAAGCCTGTGTTGTAGCTATTCGAGGTTGTGTCTAATTCTTAGTTCTTACGTAAATTACTACGCCAATTATGTGGGTAAAGAACTATAAAAGTTGTTAAAAAATTAATAAATAATCTTTCATTTATTTTGTTTCTAGTTATTGTAGTATACTTTATTTTTAGACTAATGTACTGTTTCGGGTTCAAGTAATTGTCCAGGTTTGAAGGAATAATGTTAATAATACCAGGAAACTTACTAGTGCTGGCGATATTTGTTGGTTAAGCATCCAATTTCTTATAACTCTCACACGGCTTCGCTTTCGCGGACTAATGCAAAGGGTGCCTGGTAATTCGAGCTTTTCCTTAAAACGAGAAGCTTTAGGTACTAGAAGTACATAATTTGGGACAAACTCACTCGAAAAATAGTTGATATACTCATAATAAGTTATAGTGTAAATATGAAATCTTCACGTTATGGTATATGTATCAAAATAACTACATATTATGATAACTGACGTACCAATTATAGGAACTAACTAGCTGTTATTCGCGACTTTGTCTGCGATCCAGGATGAGAAGAAGCCTATGTCCTTCTTCAGCTCAAAGTCTACCTATGTGCCACATTTCATCGAAATCCGTTCAGCCGTTTTAGCGTGAAAGCGAAACAAACTCACTCACGCATTTATAATCCATAAAAAAATGCAAAAGTGAGTTATAAATTCGAAAGTAACTCTGTCTGTCTGTCTGTGTAACATACAACTTTTCACGCCTAAACCACTGAACTGATTTCGATAAAATTTGGCAAGGAGATAGATGGCATCCCGGGCAGGACATACGGAACTTTTCATCAACATACCACGCGGGCGAAGCCGCGGGTGAAAGCTAGTTAACAATAAGCCCTTTATTCCATAATCTTATGAACACCGCCATTTAGTACTAGCAAAAATAACCCGAACCTAATAATTCGCTGGGGCATGCATAATATCGTAGTAATCAATTTCCCAGTAAATTAGCTCTCTAATTTCCACGTTAATTAACTCCACACCGACGAGCGTATTGTATTTATTAACTTTGAACAAATCACGCAGTAATAATGTCCACCACACTAAATATCACAACTGATTTAGGTTCGTGCTCATAATATCATATCGTATTGTTTATACCTTTTTAGTTGACTTTTTGTTAGGATTTAGTTGTTATAACTTTTATTTTTATTAAAATTATTTTTGGGGTTATTATAATATATTGATTGATTGATAATATACACCGTGGCATTTTAATCGTCTTTCATCCGCAGCCCACTTCATGTATCCAATGACTACTACACATTCATAAAAAAAAGATAGGTATTTATGAAAATTTGAGTAATTAAAAAAAAAAAAAAAATTCAATAGTAAGACGCATGACGTAGTTTGAAACACCCTGTTATGAGCGCGGTCCGAGCATTGCGTTCCAAAGGCGGCACGGACTGAAGCGGCGGCATCTTTAACAGAGTTCATTCCCCCTATTGCAAAAATGTGTGTAACCTTTTTTTCTTTTAATGCCATCCTTATGCCTACGGAATAGAAGTCAAAATCGGTTGAACGGACTGTATAAAGGTTTGTTTCAATATCTAATCTTATTTCAAATGGGGTATAGGTACATAGTAAGTGCAGATTAATAAAAAAGAAAGTTACAAACATACGGCCGATTTCAATAACTGATCAATTTGTCTTCGTTCGACCCTATTGAAGATAGAAATTTGACTCATGTCTACTAACCTAGCAAATAACAAACAAAAGATATGTAGTTACTGAAATTGCAGTCCTGGCACTTGCGGGTTGATCACACCTCGGTTGCGTAACATTTTCAGATTATTTGGCGCAGCGTACAATCTCCTTGCTCCCCGTAAATTGTCACCACTCACTGCGTACAGGCGCACCATTTGTAGGTACTCGATATTCGAGTATCGATAGTTCCTCATAATCATTGTGAATACCTGCTTCACAATGATTATGAGGTACTATTCACTTCTTGCACTGTAACGATCGCGAACAACGTTTGATATCCGGTAGCGCGCGTGCACTTCCACTTCCGGTATTCGGCCGCAACTGAGACGCTGCGAGCGAGATTGACCTTCACTTATTTTTCGAGTGAAAGGGGCGGGGCGTGACACGCGCGGCTCTACTCAAAGGATAGCATTAGAGCTCCTCATTGGATGACAGTCCACGTGGACTATGCTTGATTGGCTTTCGGTATTGGAATGATCTACTCGACCCGTGCGCTGCGTAGGTATGTTCTACCGTTTGATACGTAAACATTAATAACAGGATGTTTCAGAATTCTAATGAAATATTTATTTTTCTTTGTACCTATTATATTAATTAATGGTAAAAAAAAAAAATCGTGTCTGGAGGTATTTTATGTCGGATACATTGAGTGGACCACCTTTGTAAGACGATTAAAATGTCACGGTGTATATATTTATATATTTGAAATTTGCTAATTAAGCCCTTTCATTTGATACCCACATAGCAACATTCTTTCCTTTTGTTCCTCTAGAGGGCCGGCCGTATTCAATTTAATTGACGTCACGTGGCCTATAGCCAGTGGACGATCAAGACGCTTCCAAAGATACCACATTTGTGTGTGGAGTTTTTAAAATTATGAACGTACATAATTACCGGTCAAAATCATAACCCTCCTTTTTGCTTCGCCGTTGATAACCACTGATTCACTAGTTATTCATTAAATTGTAGTAGGTAAGTATGTAGCAAAAATGTTTAATACTCTTCCACATTTCAACTTTTGTTGCGCCTGAATATCCGAACCATCTTGTGAGTACTGAAACAACAGAATTTATTTTATGGAAGTTAATCACGCAATATCGAATAACAAATAGAAGCTTTTTTGATTGAAATCGTTTACGAATATCGTGAGATACAATCTATATGTCGTGTATACCGACACGGGAGACGGAAACTTTGAATGAATTCGTTTATTTATTGACTATCGCCGACGGTCTTGGTTGAGCGGCGGAGTCTTTGTTGACAATACATATTGAAAAATTTGATACTATAGTAATATGGAACTATTAGGTGAATTATTGTGTATTTAATATGTAGGTAGTCATTGCATTATACCTACAGCCGTAGATTGTATATAATCTAGGCCTACAGTATTACGGCCAGCATTAGCTCTCTTATTTGATTCTAATATTGGACTGTTCTTAATTTGTATGTTTTTTCTTCCACCTATTGTCATTTTTATTTTGTATGAAATCCATACTGTCCGTACTTAACATTATTTATTCGAAAGTAAC
This sequence comes from Lithophane semibrunnea, assembly GCA_947363905.1. Classification (NCBI taxonomy): domain Eukaryota; kingdom Metazoa; phylum Arthropoda; class Insecta; order Lepidoptera; family Noctuidae; genus Lithophane; species Lithophane semibrunnea. The sequence continues at coordinate 8,821,410 of OX376186.1, forward strand.
TCTGTCTGTCAGTCTGCCTGTCTGTATGTTACTTTTTCACGCCTAAGCCGCTGAACGGATTTCGACAAATTTTAGCAAGGAGATAAATTGCATCCTGGGGAAGGGTCATTTTTGTCAGAAAAATATTCGTATAAAATTCAAATTTATGCCTTTGGTAAGAAATAAAGAATTACGTGTTTCAGTGTTTTTGTAAAATCATCCCCCAAGATAGTAAAATAGGGTATGATTTTAAAAAATTAATATGTAAATTTGAATTTTTCGTGTACCAACTTCTTTTCAAGAGATTGGAAATATTGTCAAAGTCCGTATCTGGAGTGACATTTAGTCTATATATTTAATTAAAATCTACCTCGGTCAAAATTGATTACAATTTAGTGATAAGATAACATTCCTAACATGTAGGTATTACGTAGTCAACGGCCGCTAATCTTTAGGCAATGGGCCTCAATAACTTAAAAATAACTGGCAAAATGTGCATCTCTGCCTTCTCCTCTCAAACATCACGTCTATATCTGGCTCGTGAGGATTGAAGTCATAATTATACTGTCAAGAGAGGGTTGATAAATTACCTGACGCTATCGACAAGTTAAATAGGGACTTGTTAGCCATAAAAACCTGGTCTGATAGATTTGGTGTTGCAGTAAACCCTAAAAAGTGTCAGGCGATCATAATTGGGAGTCCTCGTAGTATGGGTAAGGTGGATGGTTTAACCTTGCCACCGGTTCTGACGTGAAGGACTTAGGCTTGCACATCGATGGTACCCTGAACTGGCGTACTCAAGTTGCTAGCGTCAGCCAGAAGGTTACTGGAACGCTGCGGGCTCTGTACCGACTGAAAAATTTATTGCCATCAAGTACCAAGACAATGCTTGTGCAGTCCTTAATTTTCCCCATCATCGATTATGGTGATGTGTGTTACTATGACCTAAATGCAGATCTCCTCGACAAACTTGACCGTCTTCTCAATAACTGCATTCGATTCGTTTTCAATCTGCGTAAATATGATCATGTCTCTGCGCATAGGTTGCCAATACGCTTTTGAAGTGGTTGCCAATACGCCAGCGCAGAGAGCAAAGGGCACTGACCACCTTGTTTTCATTTCTTGACTCCCCCTCTCCCCCTACCTATCTATCCCCCCACTTTCAGTACATGTGCGCAAACCACAATAAAACTCTACGTTCATCACACAATCGTCTTCTCCAATGTCCCACTCATCGCACTGATTTCATTCATTCTTCCTTCTTCGTTCAGTCTATCTCTCTGTGGAATGCGCTGCCCCAGGAAATCAGGTTGGCAACCAACCGATTATCCTTTAAAGTTAAAGTTCGAGAGCACATTCGCAAGAAGCTGGCAGTATCATCACAACGGTAATGTTTTCCCATTGTTTGTCTTATTTCTTTTAGTATGTTCGTGTAGTTATGTGTATGTATTTGATCTTATATTTATACATATATATTTAGGATTATTATATATTATATTTATATATATATATACATATATAGTTTTAACAGTTACAAGTATTTAAATAAATATTTATTCCACACTTTAGTTATTGCACCTACCACTGTTTGTCTCTGCATCACCCAAAGGTTGACTGGTAGAAAATGCCTACGGCATTAAGTCCGCCTCAGTACATTTGTGTGCTTAAAGTATTAAATAAAGAAATAATAAGTTATGAAAAATTTCGGATTTAATTTTTTTTTTTTTAAACCGGCCAAGTACGTGTCGAACCACGCACAGTGAAGGATTCCGTAGTTGGGATGAATTTATCCCAAACACAAATTTATATTGTAGTTGAAAATCTTTTTCTCCCATAAGGATTATAGGGGAGAGCATGTTTTTGCAACTGCAAATTGATCGATTATTACTTGGTAAATTGTAGAGCCTACTTAGCTGAAATAGTTATTATATACTTCCGTGAATATTTTCACATAGCCAAAACCAACCATTTAGCTGGCAGAGAGGGGGACACTTGACTCTAACAAAAATTTGCACTTTAAAGCTTCATATTTCGCAAGCGGATCCCTGAATCCAAAAATGCTTTTCACAAACTCACAATATTTTTGAACGACCTAGTCGACCGAGACGGACAGACAGACCCTAAAAAGGCACTATAATTATAGTCTGGAAGTCATTCGCCCATTACAACAATAAATAGTTTCTACAAACGAATTGTGTTGTGGTCGTATTGGTATCTCGTAGCGCTTGGAAGATATGCCTCGGATAAGATCAAGTTAATTTTCATTACATCTTTGAGGACCAAAAACAAATACCCAGTAGGTATAGTATGTATCATAGTTAAGTAAAATATATACTGTATGCCAAGAACGTGTCGCTTGGAAGACTTCCTGCTCACTAAACACAATTCATGCTACGGTTGGCTGATCACTTCTCCACCCTACGCCTCTCACAATAGTTGATTGGTAAATGTGGCTTTGACTACATGAAGTAATACATCGTAAGCCTTTAGCGACTGTTGTGAAACACATGCACTTAATTTAATGATCCAAACGGTGTACCTAATCTAGTGGTTGTTTACACTGTAATGATTTTTTAGCTACGAAATAAAATGAACTCGTTGCGGGTTTCATACAAACCTTACCTTTACTATTCCATACAATCGAATGGAAATGACTGTTTGGACTTTTCACAACTTAGCATCCATATAATGATGTACTGTCACCCGCGCGAGAGTTTAGCGCGCGAAGCGAGCGTTGCCACGGCAGCGGCTGGCGAGCGCTATATCCAGTTTGGTCGCAGTTAAGTATTTGGCTATTTAGTATTTTTAGGACCCGTAAATAGGTATTAATCATAAACAGAAGTGTAGGTATGTACCAGTAAGATTTTTATTAAGTAGTAGAAATTTTATAATCCAAGTACTTAGGTATCGGACGTCTTGCTTATTATTGGTCTGTATACTACGATACGTTACGATATTGTTCGTTCTTCATGGAAAATATTTATGAAATCAGTTACTCGCTCTCATGAGCATATTACATATTGCACAAATAAACAAACAAATTAAAGTAATTAAAAATTCACCACACTGACACTGACATACATTTTAGAAGTATGCTGCGCGTTATTAATTAATTAAAGTGGACCTAACGGTGATGACGATATTTGATAGGAAAATCTGCCTTATGGATTGGACAGGTATAAATATATGATAATATAATGAAATACTCAAGACAGATGTACGCTTCTGACTTAGGTATTTCATTAGATTATCTTATATACAGTGTAAAAACTTTTTACAAAAAAACCACCGGCCTCCAAAAAAACACTACAAAGCGAAAAATAACTTTAGTTTCGGAAGTCGGTGTCTTTGGTTTAGAATTTTTTTGTTACCAAATAAGTTTTTATTTGGCGATTTTTAAGACGAAAAAGTTTTTATTTTTCACTTTTTAGTTGTGATTCGAATTTGTGTGCGGTGGGTACCCCGCAAAAATTCGAAAACCGCTACTTGCTATGTAAATGACAGTGATAGGAACTTATTATAACATCATCCATATAAACCAAGTGAAAAATACGTATTATTGAAGCTAACTCAAAAACTACCCCAGCAAAAATAATAAAATTTGTATGGGACCACCGCGCAAGCTTTCTATGCCAAATAAAACAAAAAAAAAACAAAATCGGTCAACAAAATAACTAAAATTATTAGGTAAGTATGGGTACCACAAAAAATAATTCTTTTAATTTAACTTTCTTACCTTTAAGGATATCATAGTAACATTTGCACTACCTTAATTGGAACGATGAACCTGTGAGCGATGGACCTTATCCATTGGGCACCTTTTTTTACTAATTAAAACTGTATACCTAAAGATAAATCCATCCATATCAAAATCACTTACCTACTGTACAGAAGAGACACTACCGTATCCATCCAACCATAAAGTGAAGTAGACATAAATTGAACTCGTAAATATACCTGTTTATAAATAGCTTCGAAAAGTGTAGCTCACAACACTTTAGGTAAGTATTAAAACATACACCTATCGAATTTACAAAATGATTTGAAATTTATAAATGGTTATCAAAAATCTAATTGCGTGAGTGCTAATATCAATAGGTACGGTCAGCAACAAAAGTCGATTAACACTGCTACTTTTATTCAATACATTGTATTTTAGCATGTCATATAATAGCTACTTTAAGAGTTAATTTTCTTTTAATTTTATTCCTGTTTCGATTTTAATTAAATAATTAGCGAAAGATTTTAAAAACTGAATTGGTGTCCCTGACTGTACACTTTAGGCTGTTTTGGCATCTATTGATATCGGTATCGATGTTATCGAGTCAAATATTGCTTTGTTGAACCTTACCATTCATGGTTGAATGCACATAGATAGACTCGGATTTCACTTACTGCATCAACGCCTCACAATGGGGCAGATAATACAATGTACCAAAGTTACTGCTTGCTAAGTAAGGGCAAGCTTACCGCATGTCACCTCACAGTGGACAGATGCATATTGTATTACTTATTTCTTTGTAATAGCATCGTCGTTTCACTAATGTTTTCATCAGTAACAGCTCGCATGGTGAAATATTGATTATTGAGGCTTGAAAACTCTGTTGTCTTTTCCGAAATTGTCAATTTTGTAATCAGTTGCTTGAGGGTGAAGAATATTAATTATACTCAGAAAATCATATGGTCGTACCTCATGTTCATCGAACAATGACAAATTTTAACTCTGTTAAACATCGATCTTGTTGCTTTATTATCTAGCAAAATAATCCCGAATGTGACGTTAATGTAAAACAAAGTAAAATATTGAACGATTCTGAAAGTAACCATAAGCTCCCTTTAGAATAATTTTAGAGTTAATTGTTTTATCATTTGGTAAAACAGGATTTCATAAATTTTAATTAAAACTGTCATAATTCATATTCGAACAATAAGGCAGTTAGGAATTCAACGTCATGTTAGAGAAATGCATAGTCTAATCGAAGTAGGTAATCGAAACCTCTGCAATATTCTATACAAACGTTATTGAATAACGAGATAATGTTTTCGAATAAACAATTCGGTAAATGAGGTTTCTAACTTATGACAGGAACCCGATGACGGTCTAATAATGCTAATGATGATGTATAACTATGTCTCTTTAAGTGACTAAGGCGTATATCAGACGAAACACGGCATGTGTCTAAAATACAATGATCCATTGTCTAATTATTCATTAAACCATAAACATAGGAAATCTTAATAAACAGGTATCTGTAGGTAGTTTTTATAAAAAGTTGAAAATTAGTATTCAAATAGACTGAATGTCGCCAGTGGCCGGCTCGGGCATCCCCGCCGCCGATGTAGGGTCGAGGCGGTGTTTGCTCGTAAATAATAACTTCATGCATAAACAATGGGCGCCATCTCCTAGCCTGGCTCCTTCGCTCGCGACGACGACACCCATTCATGATTTTCAGTAAAATATAACCGAGGAAAAGTGATATTGAACTCTATTTTCACACTTGTTGTTTCTTTTCAAATGCAAGTCTGATTTATTTAAGGAGTTTTCATATTTTGTACGTGTGAAATAATAATAACTATTACCTATTGCAATATTTTGTTTTTCATTATTTGCAATTGCTATTTAAAAACACAGTCGCCTTGTTGGTTTGAAAAGTATTCGAGCGATGTTTTTCGAGTAACGCTCTTGCACACTGCTTTTTCAAAAAATATGACTGTGCTATAAGGATCCGTTACAAGCCAATCATCCTAATTGCAAATTATTTCACCGTGATTCGAAACTTCTCAATCGTGTGCGAGCTTTGTTATGCTTGGTTCAATGTAACCACTGTTAAAATGTTTAGAGTCAATGGCTCATTAAGGTTGAATGCGCGAAATGCAGTGTGGACGCACCTTTACACGAGAATACATTAAAGGTAAAGTAAATAGCGATATTTCCCAGTTGTTTTCAAGGTAACACAATATAAACGCGTACATTTATTGACGTATGGTATAAAAATGTCTCGGACTGTCTCTCCTACACGTATGTGAAGTACGAATAACAAATGGCGGTTACGGCCTGATTGAGATCTAATTTATTGGCTCGCATTCTGAGAACAGCCGCATTCTAAATCACAATAATGGCATACGGGCCTCGTTCTAGCTCAAGCCTACAGATTACGTGTATTGTAAACGGTTTCTCCCACAAATTACAGTCTTTGGTGTCGTTAAATTTAATTAAGGATGTTGGTACACGGTATCGATATGTTAATGGGCGGAATTGTCTTACAAAATTGATAAGTACGGTAACAGGTGTAAAAAACAATTTTAAGTATTTTCAATAAATGTTTTTACCTTAGTCCCGCCAGACATGCGATAACGCGTTTATAAACGGCATATCACACTGCGTAGTGTTCAGTTATCTTAGTTCGTTGCTGGGTGCCAGTTTAATATTCCCACGACACAGATCATCAGGCTCTGTTCCTGCTAAATGCCGTAGTCATTTCATCTATAGGTACTCCTGTTTAACCAAAGTTGAAACTACCTGCCCTACTTGGGATCGAAAAGTTCTAGACTCGGATTTCTGCTTGATCTTTTAAGACGAAGCAGAAGCTCCTAGTTCCAAGTCAGAGTAACCAGACAACTATTTAATGCTATTTTTTTTTCAACTGGAGCATTGTGCACTTGTTCAGGTTGTTGTGCTATTAGAGCAAACCCGTGGCCTGTTTTTCACCTCAGTATTTTATGGAAATTAAAAATACATCATTATGTAAGTTTATAATTATGTTAATTAATGAAATAATTAAACTTATTTCTAATAACAAAGTGCCGTCTTAAGCTAAGTACCTATTAGCGTAAGCTATCAATTAAAAATAATTTAAATTCGAAGGATCATTTTCGCACGTTTTTATTTGATGGATTACGCAGGATTATAAATCTTGTAATTCATCTGAAGTTCCTTATCAATAGCCCTAAGTAAAATATGTGGAGGAAGTTTGAAATTTTTTCCATTCAGTTTACATGATAGTGCTCCTGTTAGTTTTTTCTTAAAACAACTTTCATTTTGTTAGAGCGTAGCTTAACTGAGTCAACTTTAATACAATTGATCACCTAGCCAAACTGGACGGGGTGTACATTGTTTAAGTTTGACTTTGCTTGGATGAACGGCTTTGTTATAGGTATTTACTCAGTTTCATTGGCTTATTTTAATTGAACAAGAAAGAGTTGAAACCTTGTTTTGAAAAGTAAAACTAAAAAGAATTTGTGATTATCTCTACTTAAGACCAATTTTTAAGATGTATGAAGAAAATATTGATAATTCTAAGACTATTAATGAATAAACTGTCAATAGGTACAGTTGTACCTTGTACCTTTTTAGGTATTTTAATCCAATTTGAATAAGGGGAGGCTAAAAATGGCTGAAGAGAAAAAAAAAAGAAAACAAGTATTTGATTTAAAGCACATGAGGATTCATCAGTAGGTAATTGTACCTATTGAGAGCAGTGGTGGCCCAGTGCTATCGGCCCCGACTCACGTCACGAGCATGAGTTTGAACCCAGATAGGCACTTCACTTTGTTTATTTAATTTCATCACCATTGCTCTCAAAACGGTGAACGAAGACATCTTGGTTCTAGAATCAAAAATTTGAAGACACGTGTTACATTCTAACTGAACTGGAGAATCTTGAATCCAGACCTTCCAATAAAAGGAAAACCTAATATATAACTGATGATGACGATATAATAGAAATACAATATAATTGTTAAAGGACATGGATTTTTTCTGGCCCATCATGGATCTTTGTCCATGCATGGACAAAGAGATAATTGTATTTAAAAAATAACTGATAATATTTGAAATTGCACCACAGCTTGCGTTACTTGGGAAATTATGTGATAAAGTATTATTAGTAATATTTAAAAGATTATTATTTTGATTCAAGTATTCGGGGAGATATTTATGTTGCCAGTTTTGGAAATATTATGTTAATTGGGATATGCATATTGTAAGAACTGATATGATTTCACTAGTATTCTTAGAATATACTATTTGTATTTATAGCGTATTGATTATTAACTAGACTGTAATGAACGTGATATTTAATTCTTGATTAATGTATCAATTTAATTTTTAAATCAATAGATAAGTCCAGTCTTAAAAGTATGTAATGGCAGCACCTTCTTTATCTTTCATAATCATTGTACAACCCGTCATTGTCATGCATTTGTCATGTCATTTAAGCTTTGCACAGACCTACTATCATAGAGGGGCGCATTAAAAAACAAACAATGCAACGCAATATTATATTTTCCTTTTTTATACGAAACATCCTGTGTGCTAGAAAGATGGTGAAAACCTTATCCAAGTCTGTTGCGTGGTTGAGAAGAACAACGCGGAAATACAAACAAACACGAAAAGCGACTTTAATTTATATTATGCAAGTATATAATTTGCCATCAGTAATTTTCTGAGGTTGTCTACGTCAAAAAATAACTAATAGTGTCTCAACCCGCATCCTACAGTACAGTCCGGAAAAGCCCCATCCCGTTTTACATAATTAATCTGCCTATTGTATGTATATTCAAGAAAAGGACATACCTACATAACTCCTTGGGACTTTATGGACTTCTAACGACCCATAATGACTGTCAAAGAGCTACAAATGACAGCCGGCCAGACCAACGGCTTTACGTGCTTTCCAAGATACGGAGGGGTCTTGGTATGTAAAGATGGTCACCCATCCACGGACCAACCGCGGCAAGTATAACTTAACCTAATTGATCGACCCGTTCGCCTGTTATTACTTGGCCACAAGCCCCTAACACCTCCAAATCAAACGACATATAAATCATTAAAATGCATTCACACGTCGGGATGCTACGGAAGAATAAAGAATCTTACATACGAACATAGGGCATAACTACATAATCATGTACCATACAAATACATATCCCTTCTTGTCGGTCGGACCTATTTGACGATTTCTATTTTATTTCTAACTCTGTGGTGCTGTGTGTGATAGCATCATGAATGTTTTGTTGTGATTTTTTGTGATATGTTCCAAAATATTATTGGCTGTGTTTCTGGTTATATTTTTGCATTCCTGAGTGACTTCGCCTTTCATGAACTATGGATCTTCGAATTATAGTTTACATGGGCTACAATAACAATACCTATCACTCACATCTCGGACCACTCTGATTTTGCCTGATTTCTAAAGCAGATCAAACGTTATAAACTGGGACATAGCAAATTAATCATTTGGAATACTCGTTAGATTTGAGTGAAATTAAATCTGCTGGAAGACGGTGGATTTACTTACTCTGCAATCAAATCAACAGGTTTGAATTGATTTTTTGAAGTCATCAGATTTGACATTTATATTTCTATGAGATTTGAGAAGGGTCTTTATGTCTCTCCACAAAGTTTTACGGCTAACAAAATTCAACAGGGCTATGAAACACTATTGAAGCTTCTTATTACATTTTGTTTCATAATTATGTGTCCATTTCTGAGCCAAGCTTGTATGAGAGCGTTATCCATCCATCTCCTTTCTGTAGGACTCGCTTTGGAAAAGTTACGTTGATTGTCTCAATGATAAATCATTATTTTGTTAATTAAAGTGTTTTTCCGTATTAATAGGTTTTTTCAATTTTCATTTGTTCTTTCGGCATTCATTTTTCAATTGTAGTAAAATGACAGGATCAGTATTAGCAAGAGGATTTTATTTCCGTGCAATTAATTTTAGGTGGACCAACCTGCACTGGGTCCGTCTGCTGTCGATTGCGGCCCACTCCCTCTTACAGAGAGGAGGCCTGTGTCCCAGCAGTGAAAACATTATAGGCTGATTGGTCTGATAGGCAAGAACCTCGACCTACACGTATTAAGAGATACGTAACGTACTGCTATCAGATTTAATACAGACGGAACACCAAGAAAATGGCCGATTTTTTCCGACTATAGGACGAACGGTTATGATTTTAGCTGGCTATGTGATGTATGTTCATCTGTTCCCTCATAACTTTCAAACTAGTCATCGTATTTTTTGTTGGTGTTTTTCCCTTACTTAGGTTTTAGTTTTTAACTTTCTTTTATAAATTCATGTGTTGCGGGATCAATCTAATCTAAAAAATCTAATCTATTCAAATAGAAATGAATGTAGGTTAGAGTAGCGTGTCGTCAGTACCGTTTTTTTTCCATATTCATACATTTTTTTTTTCCAAACAAAATAAGTTGTCGCTTTACCAGATAGTATCCTATGATATTTATGCATGATATTGGCTATTCGAAGCCATTTCAAGCAACAAACCGACACTTTAAAATTTAAGTTCCTATGTCTTCGAGAGCCTATTTTCGATCCACAGTGCGTTGTCGACCGCGGCGATGACCGTGCAACTTCATGACTGCGAATCGGCAGGGCACGGCGACGCGTCATTTTTTGTGGCCGGGAACTAATGCCGCAGAGATGCACACTGCTAAATCCAGCTTGCATCATGCTTCAGCTCAAACTATGTACAACCTTGTAATACTCATAAAAGGCATTCAAACTAGTTTCATTCTAAACTCATATTTACTTTCCTATGTTTCTATAAGGAATCTATGAGGAGTCTATGAGTTTATGTGTGTATTTAAAAAGAGAGTAAAAGGACTTGCGTGTTATATTTCCCGGAAAGGCGTACCATTTTATGTGAGTTCTTATTCGAAGTAAAAGCAGCTTAAAATATTATTTGTGTAAACTGGGAAAAGATCGACTGGGCGAGCGTTTGTGCAGTGCTCTGAAATAAAATATCTGTACAGTACTTTCACGTGTTATGTTTAGCATTATGTGTGCGGCTCACGTTATTCCCAAAGGAACCGTTAAAATAAAACATCAGGTGCGTAGACACTTCAAGTTATTCTTTACTGATAACTTATGCTGGAGATATTTTATGCGTGGCTTAATATTGAGTTTACGTTGTGTACTGCAGAAATTAGCAAGCATTAAGTATTGAAACGTTACGAAACCAAATAACAATAACCATACGAGATCATAAAAAAATACCTAAATTAAATCTGATTAAATTCAAAAATAAGGAATTATTAATCAAATTTTACTGATAAAATAAAACTTTACCTAAGGATCATATTTTCGAGTCGAATCAAGCCATAACTTACACTTTAACCATAATTTACATACAATAATTAATGCAATAAATAGACAGGAAACAGTAAGACCGCCTTTTACAAAAGTATCCGATGAAACACACATTTTAATTAAAATAAAACTCCCTGCTTTCCCATTACCAATTCGCGTATTACTAACTAAAAAATATTATGACAGAAAAATATTATAGTGTATGTAGGCAGGCAACAGAATAATGGTGTGTGACGGTTCCACGTCTCGCGGTATAATAACGCGGTATTTTATCGTTAAGACCTACCGCTTGTCAATAGACACGGCGTATGTGACTTATTTGCTCGTATTATGTGACTCGGTTACAAAATATTCTCGTGTCGACTCAAAGTATCTACGTTATTAAGTTTGAAATTGTGGAAAATTGGTGTAAAAATCTTGCAGGCGACGATAGCACTGGGTCGCACCCATAATCATCTCGTTATTACAGATTGAGAACTTAATCTAAGCTATCGAGTTAGTATAAAGTCAAGCTTCGATGGAATATTTTAACGGCTTTATTATGCTCTAAAAGCTGTTCACCGTGAAGAAAATGTAAAAACTACGCGCGAATATTTTTTTCGGGAAAATAAAAAAGAGAATCATTCTGTTTCTTTTGAGTTTTGAATTTTCTTTGTGAAAACGAAGACACGACATTTTTTGAATTGTAGTGTTATTAAAATATGATTCGAAAATGTGTCAAGGTAAGAATCTATAAAAAATTATAGATTTCTATCGCGACAAAAAAAAAAAAAACAAGATAATCTGCATATGCTAATATTGTATATGTATACTCGAATGAGATTTTTTACCTTGAATACTTAACATTTTTACCTGACCTAAGGCGTACCCTGAGAAATAATAAAATAAAATGTGACATAATTATATTGAAACGACCACAGCGAATTAATTGGACGGAGCGCGCGAATTGTTCCAAGTGTTGCGGCTACAGTTAAACTGCCGCTTGGAACGATAAATGCATGAACAATTAAGTTTTTCTCATGCTTAATAATAATATTACAGTAATAACCGTATGTAGACAGGTTTACATGACTTCCTTATTCTCTCTCTTGACTCATTTGGTTCCTGCTTTTAAGGAATTTTATTTTAGGGAATTAGTTAAAATAAGGTTTTTTAAAACCCGCGCCTTTTCAATCATCATTTTGTCATATTAATATGTGACACATTCAAAGTAATCGCCTGTCAGAATGTACCAAAACTAAACAAAACTGGTAATCCGATACTGATTAGGAACGTCGCAGATTGTAAACGGTATTTTGTTACACTCTCTATATCTGCCCTATGGGACAGATCCTACGTAAAAGCAAAGAGGGTCTCAGACTCTGTGAGTGGATAGGATTATCGGGCCAGCACGAGATCTTAATAGCCACAGCTATGTAATAGGGGTCGATCCTCACTAATACATAAGAGAAACATTTTCCGTGCCTGTTTGTCGGCAAATCACTCCCAAATGCTTCCACTGCATTGTGCTCAACTGTGTCGAGATCGCAGCACTTTGATGGAATTGACTTCTGATTAAGATTCCTCTTGTTTTCTCTAACAAGAACTGTCTTAGATGATTCTCGTTGTTTTACTAAGGAAAAGGCTTCAGGAAACTTTCATAGTTATCTTCGAACTCAAAAACGTGCAGTTTAGTATGAATCTACATAATTATAGTATCATTATTAACCAGTTCATATTTCTGAAGAACAATATTTTCTTTACGTAGGCACTTTTCAATACTTGCTTACGTCACTCGTATCGGCACGACTATATGAAGATAGCTCATGTGTATAAAACATTAGCCAATGACCAAGGTGGCAGGGGATTCTGCCCAGGGTGCGTCCGAGTAAAATCTATCCCTCGAGAAAGCTATTTTAAATTATAATGATACACAGTAATTTCTATACAATGAGGATACGCAATTGATGTGACCGTAGAAAAATAATAAAATTGAATCAAATGATTAAATTCTATTATTTTTCTACGGTCCTTTGATGCTTTTGACTGTCTTCTAGACAGAGTCTGATACTCAGTTTGAAGTACCGACAATACAAATGACACAGTACTCTATTATGTAGACTTTTCCATTATAGATACGCGTGTTATAAGGTGTCACGGCAATTTTCCCCCCAAGTCCACATTCTTTCGTGCTAATATCTCTTTCGCATAGATAAACAATGTACACGTTATTATTGATAATTCCGTGAATATTTTGTTATATACAATAAAAATTCTTCCATACATTTTTGGGAGAGCAATTTTCATAGCGGCCCTCGCTTTGATTAAAACATGAGAATGTCACAGTTTTATGACTCCTAATTTTAAAAGATTGTTTTCATATTTTAATTCAAGCGATCATCAACGCGAAATTCAAGATGCTTGTGTATTTGATGCTCGTCTAAGTTTATGTTAATTCATTTAAGACTATCTGATCTGCCTAGTGCGAAAGCTAAAAGTTTATTAAAAGATTTCTAATAAACTTTTGGCTTTCGCACTAGGCTTGTTTCAGAGAGGTTAAAGTGAAAATATTACATGGTTAAGCGCTTATTATTAGTTGCACTTTTATTTCACAACTTAAAATAAAAAAATAAGCAATAAAAAAAACACTAGGTATCTAATATTTATCGTCCCAAATGCAATTATAATCGTATGTAAATAATTGATGTAAGTGTACCTGTAGAAAGTCGTTATTTTTATTTAATTAAAAACAGATTTGTAATTTCCATGATACCTACATAAGTAAGTACTAACAGGCTCTTGAGATCCGGTTAGTTAAATATCGTCAACATGAATTAAGTATTAGGTACTATTTATCTTTGTGGCTTCTACTGCAAACTGTTTGATCACTCACACGCATTCCTGGAGCTTGCTGAAAACGGATTTGTAAACTGTGGGCGAAGAAAATACTCTATCGGATTTTCATAAGTGGTTGAGATACAAATTGATACTGGTAGCTGTACTCTGTCTCTGTTTATTATTAAACATTGCGTTGAATTCAAAATGCAATAGGGCAACATTAATTGCAGGGGAACGACTTTTAATTTTGAAAACTGTTAAAAAACTGTATAAAAACCGTTGAAACCTGTGGCGTGCAATGTCTCGCAGAAAACGTGTTTGCAAAACAGGATACACGTTTGGTTTTCAGCAAAAAAAATAAAATAACTGAGCTTTTGCCTATCGGTATCTCCATAAGAATTCCATTAGAGTAAGTTCCAGTAAAAAAAAAAAATCGTAAAGACGGGAAAAACATGTGTGACTCGCGACGTGGTGATAGATCTTTTTACATTCAGTTTTTAAATAAAAAAGGCGGGTTGTGGTGGTGGTGGTGTGATGGTAATGGTTTTATAAAAACAAATTATTTTGTCTTTACGTAATTATAAACCAAAATTATGTCAAACAAACTATCAATGTTATTAAAATGGACCAAATAATGACTTAACTAAAACCTATACAAACTGAACTGCACCTTAATTTAATTTAATTTACAAACAATAGGTATGATTAGATACCTACATAATTATTTTTTTGTAACAATCTGATGAAACTACGTTAATAAAGTTTTACGTATTTTTTCGTTTATGTATGGATATAATCGGGGCGGGGATTACGGCCAACACCATTTTAATTTATAGAGTAATTTTGTGGGAGCTTTGGTCGGAAGCAACACCTACCGTGTTGATTGTTAATGGCCAGCTTAATATGAACTTACCTACAACAAATAAATAAGCTCAGAGGAGGGGGTAAGTTTTCCTTATTATGTGCTTACCTCGGCACAATATTGAAATGTATACCTAAGCACTAATTCTATGTCTAACAAGGCACTTTATCATTGAATAATTATTAAAAACATGACTAATTATGACCACGATTTTAAGTTCGGTTCTAAAGAACACAATTTTCATTAAAAAGCAGCTGAATGTAAATAAAATAAAAAAAAGGTCAAACGCGCGAATTAACAACTCGCCGAAGGGTTCAAGCTTTTGAATTAATTATAATCCTTATCAACGAGATAATATTTTTCTGGGCTTTTGCTTTACTCGGGAAGCGTAGTAAAATAATTCAAAATATATATGATCTTTATTCATATTTTGACTGAAATTGAAGGCGAATGTGATTACGTCAATCAAATCGATTTTATATTTTGTCAAACACTGAAGCGTTTAAGAGCCAGTTGAGTGGTTTTTAGAAAGTTTATTTGAGTGCTATAGAAATCACTTTGACGGAATGAATCGCGTCAATATCGAATGTTTTTTAGATTCAACATAAATTAGCATAATGTTGAATGAAAGAAATATTTGTACTATAGTAGCGCGGCAGTGTGCAAGCAGGTAGGTACTTTGCCGGCGCCGAAAGTGTATGATGAGAATAGTTTTTATTTTAAAACTATGCTCATCATACGCTGCCTTCATAAAAAGTTTTTTTAATATGGAATGAGTTTAATCGAACTCCTAATCATTCCCATTTTGCTGTCCTAAAAATATTTTTGTAACTCTAATATAATATTTGCGGCTCTTTTTGTGAACGTCGTACAAAAAAATCCAAAATCATGTTTATTTTAATCATCTTTACTTTTGTGAACAGTCTAAAGAAAAACAAAAAAAAATAAAAGGAGCGCATTAATTAATAAAGGTGGTCATCTTTTGATATTCAAAAAACTATTTGTGGCACAGTTAAATATTTCCCTCCCTGGTTTCAAAAAAGGTACCTATACAAGTGTTTTTGGATTCTCGTAATATTATCACATGTTGTTTCTAAGCAATATTTTCATGAAATGTGCCTTTTTTAATGAAAACATCCGCAATCACCCGACAAGTTACTAACAAAAATTGTGCAAATAGAATCTACTGGATGGCCGAGAAATAACCGGATTCCGAACTTATTTGGCATCATTAATCTTTCGCCACTCATTAATCGATTGCACGTGTCGCAGTTAGTAGAAATTCTGTACGCCAAGCGAACCAGCTGATTACACCGCCTGTCAAAACCGTATAATACTTTCTTAGAAATAAATCTTTAGCTTTGGTCCACTACAATGTTTGTTTTCTTCCACCCACAACTTCTTTTTCGTTTGCTATTTTTAGGTGAATTGAATTGAATTTATACAATCAAAGAATATTCGAAACTTTCAGAGCAAAATTAAAATGCCGCACGCAAAAAATATTTTTATGCATTCATTCTTGCAAGTAAACGAATTTTAAAGAAATATTAATATTACTGAGTCTTGATTAATTCTGAAAGCGCACCCTACGATGTACTAGTAATCCTGGTATTAAACAACCTTTCATTCGGCGAAATAGTGGCAGGTAAGGCATGTATTGTTATAATTGGAAAGTTTTAATAATACATGCCAAAATGTATGATTCCGAACTCACGTGTCACTACCGTTGTTTGATGGGTGCGTCACTACTGGTCCCCATTACCTCATACATTTTCTATAGGTGAGTTCTATGAGATTACATTCCGAGCACGGCAGCAATGTGACGCAGCATTACTGCCGTGCTCGGAATGCAATCTCATATAAACCTACTGAAAATGTATGGGGACCAGTAGTGACGCGGCAGCAGCGCTGCGGCAGCACTGCCGCGTTGTTCGGAATCATACCTTAACCTGCCTGTCTTTACGTTTGAGGTTTGACGCTTGTGTAGAATTTTAATTTCGTATTCAAACTTGTAGGAGGTAAAGTAATCTTGGTAAATAAAGTGGCGTGATCGTAAGGCGTACTACCGTTGCAGTTTGACGTGTTACTTCAAACGTCAAACTGACTCTACTGACGTTCGGGACTAGTCGAAAATCTGTAACCTTATTCCCGAAAACACGTCTTATACAATTTCGTTCCTTTCGGGTTTTTGTCTAAAAATAGTGAAACGTGTCTAAACTTCTATTCAGCCGCACTCACGTCAATGAGTATGTAAAGTCTTTTCAACTAAAACACAAACTTTACATTTTACACATCGTTTTACAACTTAGAAACTTTTAGGATCGAGTAAATTTCGTATTTGACTGGCTACCTTAAAGTTATCTTTCATTGAGTTAGCTTAAAATACCTTACGCGAGGTAGTACGTAACTTATGTTAGCATTGTAATTACTTAACTTGCAATTACGTGAAATAGATACGAAAGTAAAAAAAAAAAAAACTTTAAAATCTGAATCTACTTACAAATACCCACTGGTTACTTAAACTTTTAAATAGCTATACTTTTTCCTGGTTTTTCATTCATTTTCCAGTTAGTTATGCGCGAATGAAAATTCCATCGGACCTTTGTCGAAAAAATTCAAGTAAGAATGTAGTATAAAGCTTGATGCAATTTGTGATGGTTAAAATTGCACCCACCGGCGCCGTCCCAACATGCAGTTTGTTTAGACTTGAAGCTCTAATCAACTGCTCTCTAGCTGACTGATTTCAGGCACACCCCATCAACAGTGTGGGGTGTTGTCTATAATTCTATTTACGCGTACATTCACAAGTCTACCATTTCTATTATAACTAGGTACGGAACTGAGTTTATAAATTAATATAATTGTCCATCTGTTGTGTTCATGTGAGTTATGTTCGTACTTGCAAATGTGAAACGAAAGAATACTTTCACGCTACGAA
Organism: Lithophane semibrunnea; assembly: GCA_947363905.1. NCBI lineage: Eukaryota > Metazoa > Arthropoda > Insecta > Lepidoptera > Noctuidae > Lithophane > Lithophane semibrunnea. The sequence continues at coordinate 8,839,117 of OX376186.1, forward strand.
ACATTCGTCTGAAAACGTTTACCAAAAATAAACACGTTTTTTCTGTAAAAGTACAGCTCGACCAAAGAGTTCTCACCTAATAGAGATATTATTGTGAAATTATGAGTAACAAATAATGTATATTCATTAGAAAGGTTAATAATAAGTACAGGCAAGACGCCTACAAAATCAAACTCAAAACCAATCCGGTGGTAACCGCCGTGGGCAGCGAGACGCACAACGGAGATACCAAAATGGCTCCTCAGAAGCCAACATCTAGATCGAAGGCTTTCGGGCAGAATGTGCGCCAAAACAAATTTAAGCTCGATGAAGCGAGGACTGATACCGCTATTCCACGTGGGAAGTTAGAAACGCCTCCCGTTGACGAGCCTCTATATGACATGGGACCACATTCAATATTAGTACCCAATGAGGACGTCCACGTTCAGAACTACGATTTTTCGGGGTTCATTTCGATTGTTGAGGACACGTACGAACAACATCGCGGAGTAGATCCTAGCCTCCTGGCATATTTACCATTTAGCATGTTCCAGCACGTGATGGTCAACCACTTAAACCTCCAGATTGCTGAGCTCGCACGCCAATATGGCCAGGTCATTCTCAACGCCAGGACAGATTTACGCGATGCTCTTCCGGACTACCAGTGCATCCCAAAACCTGTAACAGACTACATCAGCCACGTATCAAATGTCATTACTAATACGGGTGTAGAGGAAAAATTAAATCTACCTCCATTAGCTGTTCCCATTGGAGACGCTGGACTTGTTGGATCGTTTGGAGCTGTGAACGCAAACTCCCATAACGTGTACGAGTCGTCTATTAGTCCATTAGTCCATTAGTTACTGAAAATAGGGTAATTGCCAGTCAACAGAATAATCGAAATTACGAACCCTTACCAGGTCAGTTAGTACCGGCAAATCTTGTACCGAACCGTAATCTTCTAGGATACGATCCTATTGATGTGCAAAACCAAGGAATCCACCAGCGACTTGAAGGTATAGTCTTCGAAGATGATGATTCTGTCGAAGGCCGGTATAAAATAAGCCACCGTGCTTGTACGCGGGTCTACATTATACTTGTTTTCAATCCAATAGCGATTCTCCACGCTATCGACCAATGAATATTGGTTCAACATCAAATATAAATGACGTCATACCCTTGGGACGCCGTGAAACACCACCGCGTGACAACGTGATGCATGGAGAATATCTCGTCTCATTAAACGAACTGCATCTGACTATAATAGTAAATAATATTACAGTAAATATATATTAATAAAAACAATTGTTTTCTGGATAAGGTCAAGTCCAAAATTGTTGAATATTGTGTTTATTAGATTCGCCCAACCGCTGTTTCTACATTATCTGTGGCGGTAATGGCGGCATGTCATCGCAACAGCAGCAATCATTTGCCATGGCGCGTACCTCTAGGACACGTTATAATATTCGTTAGAATGTTGGATTTGAGCGTCATATTTACGATATTATTGTGTTTTTGATTCCCCGGTTATTTAACAATTTCTAACACTAACAATTCGTAAATCAATTTGGTTTTTGTTCCCTCGGAGTACTCGTAGGTGCAAAAAGTAGAGTATTCTCCTCGGGGATAAGTGTGTCTTCGTTTTGGGCGAGCTTGAATCCCTCGCTACTTTTAGGATTCTAGTTAGTTTAGTGGAGAGGCCTAGAATTCGTTGCGCTCGGGATTCAATAAAGCGCCCATGACTTGAGACACCGCTTTATCGAATAATCTACTACTAAAGAAGTAGGTAAATGACCGATGAATGATGATAGTATACCTACCGCATATTTACCATACCTGAGTGACTACCATACTTTTTATGAAATTGATTGTTACAGGACGTAACTAAATACACTAAATAATGTAATACCTTGATTGTGTTTAATAAATCTGTGCTATTATTAAATATTGTATTGGGGAAATCAAAACAATTCAAATACATAAGTAGTTCAAACATCACAAACAGAACCTCAAAAACTTGAATATAGTGTGTATCCTAGAATATCTTTGTTTTTATTTTACATAAGAATGGACCAGGGCTCCTGACAAAGCATTTGAGTTAGCAAATGAGATAAGATGGCCTAATAAGATTCAAGGATAATCGAACCCGAGAAATTCAATCACTTCGAAATTTAGAACTAGCTTTGTAATTTCCCTTGAGTGTAGGCTCAACTTGCCCTTTACTCGGCTTTCCCATATGAAACGCGTTTAAAAAAATTACATTTCTGTGTTGTTACCGGCAAAGAGTAGCCTATCTCGTCATCTTTTAGGACTCGTAAGAGGCGGGCGTAGGCGTAGGCGTAATCCATATGTACCAATAAAAGTACTCTCCGGCCACTTGTTCTCCAAGCCTGGTGGTAATATCAATAATTTTTGATGGTTGTTCATATAATAGAGGTTTATTTATTAGCAAACGTTTATGACCTAAGACGATAGGCCGTTATGTGTTGGAATTGGAATAGTTTATATGTAACAGTTATGTAATTTTAGGTATTAATTACAGTAAGGTATTAAACGGAAAAGGCCTGAAATTATTGTTTCTTAAGTTTCCTAGTAAAAAATAGGTACAATTTATTTATGAATACTGCGAGGCATGTCGTAAACAGTTACAAACCCAGCTTTTTTGGATTGCTTTGAAAATAAGCACCATTATATTTTACAACCAGGTAAAATAATATAATGTATTTTAGAATAAGCTACTATTGATATACGAATGATGAACTATCTTAATACAAGTCGTTTGCCCGATGATATATCCCATCGGCAAAAATGACGAACTTCCATCTTCCATACACATCGTTTTTGATATTATAGTTCACTTTCGGTATGTTAGGAACTCTTGTGCAAAATATCAAGCTTCTAGACCATAGCCTAAAATGAGGCTATGCGTTGTCTGTCATTGAATGAATGCATTAATTTAAGATTCTTAGTAAGTAGAAGATCAGAAATTATTCAAACATTTGAAGTGTATTCATGCGTGAAAAGTACTAGTACTGTGGTAGGACATTGCTTTTAGACTCGAGAAGTCTCCTGTCGTGAATATTTCATATTATTCTGGGTATCAGTCTACCTACTAGTTATGTGTCCGAACAATGTAATACCTAAGTAAGTTTATGTTAGATTTTATAATTTTTCTTTAGGTTTTAACACAAATGCATCCTTATCAGTGAGTTCCAAATTGCAAACTATACGAAAAATTACGATTGAGAAAGCAATAGTTACATGGTATTATTTATTTCTAGTCTACTTATATTTTAGATAGAATTTAAATATTTATGCGTACACTTTTCACTTCAGCAGTCCAACCACGGGTGGAAAAAGGCCAGACAAAACCCATGAGGTTTTATATTCTTGCTACAGTTGTTTGTGTATCAAAGTTAATTACTTTCACATCAGTTCTGGTTAACGACCCGAGTAAGCCGTAGACTGCAAAGCTCCGTTTTTTTGCCATCTTAACTAAATAGTTCCTTCAGAAACTAAATTTTTTCAGATCAAAATTCATAAAATGGGTTTGTCCATTTGAATATTTGATCAAAAACGGAGAGAATTTCCATTTTTTCACCCTCTTGTTAGCCTCCTTAGTAAGTTGAAATTATCTCCGAATTTTGTTCGAAGTAATAAAAAAACTTATTACTTATTTAAACGATTTTAGCGTATTCTAGCACATTCGTTTTATTAATAACCCGTGATTTGAAAGTGAAGTTCGCTGTCCTTGATGTGTTGAAGGTACCTACTTAAACTTATTAAATAACTTATAATATAACTAAGTGCATAAAATCTAATAACTTATAACAACTTACCGATTGGAATTTTATCAGCAGTCGGCACTTGGCTGCTCAACACATTACTATTATAGTACATAACCAAAAATGTCAGCAGAATATATTTTAATATTTTGAAAATAACTTTGAACGCCATAGTTTTAAAAAATGTAACGTTTAAAAAAAACCGGAATCACATTTTCACGCGTGCACTTAGTTTGAAGGTTCGCGCGGCCAGAGAAAACTAGAGTTCGGTGGGGGTAAAGTTCTGAGACCGTCGACTAGTGCGGGAGCAGCGTCACAACGCGAGCGTCGTCGACTAGCGACTGGCTGGGCGGACGGATGGCTGCCCGCCCTTCCCGACCCTCCCTCCAGAGCGGCCTCTACATCCTCTTTTCTACACGATACGCATGACTTGTTTTATTACTTTTATTTTTCTTTAATAATCTTGCTTAATGGTCTATTTCGTTGCTCGATGAAACTTCTTAAATTTCCTTTTCGAATGTTACTCGCGTTTACAATAATTTTCTCAGTGTCGTTTCGCCACGTAGGCGTCCCGTCTTGGTCAATGTTTGGTTTGCGTTGCCACTGCGGGCTGCTGTTTTACATGGCTGATAGATAATAGTATTTGTTTTGAAATTATGGGTTATTCTAAGAATTTAAATTACTATATGAAAATAACTTGATCTAAGGTTAGTATTTGCAATAACGTTGTAATTACGTCATTACCCAGTGAGGAGTATAATAAAATAAAATTGCGTGGTAATTGTGGAAAACTTTAAAAGTTCCTTGAGAGACAACCCCAACAGTTAACGTTCACCTATTTTAAACATTGTTATGACTATAGATTAGAAACCAGCCACGTGTTATTACTTTATCAGTCTTTAACGCCCCCGAATATTCCCGCAGGGATTGTTTTGTTTTGAGATAACATATTATAAGAAAAAATGTATCTTCCGAATTTCATGTTTATATTTTCAATAGATGTCCGCAGGGAATGATCCTACGTTTTGAAAACATTTCCTCCAGTAAGGTTGATTTTTGAAAATTGCTTCCTTAGTGCACTCTCTAAGAAACAATCATCTTTTAAAGTACAATGCCAGAAACTTTATAAAAATTTGACTCATCCGGTAAAAATGGTATACAGACATACCTTTTTTTTTTTTTTTTTTTTTTGAGGGTGGGAAATCATCCAATGACTTCTCCCGCTCTGGGTGGAGCGGAAGGACGTGTCAGACTTTTACTGACTAAAACCCACCCGTGTTCCTTCAGTTGCCTGTTGCCAAGGTCCCGGTATCCCTTTCGGACTAACCCGCAACCCTGGCAGGCATCGGTCCTAGCGGACCCCGCCAATTGTGCTGACATCTCTTTGAGGCGCGCGTGGAACACGACGCGCCATCGACCCGGGCCTGGTCCTGATCGGACGGCGAGCTACCCATTGCTCGCCGTCCGCAAGCCCGCGCCTATGGTGGCCGGGAATCCGCCTGGGATTCCCGACGCCCAGGGCGTCTCCAGCGGCGGCGGCGGTTAGGGGCGTGAGGGCGCAAACTTTGCCTCTCCCTCACGCGTTCCGCCTCCTCCTTCGCGAGCATTACTGCTTCGCAGAAGGAGGTGACTGCTTCCCATGCCCTCTCGCTCCGTACCATGGCCTGGACCAGAGCCGGACGCGAGAGGTCACCGCCGCCAATCGCCTCCAAGAGGACACGGCGGGGCTCCGCCCAAGCGGGGCAGACCTCCACCGTATGCTCCACCGTGTCCTCCGGGCGATCCACACAGTGGTGACACCCGGGCGTTTCCTCCCGCCTTATACGAAACAGGAACCTCCCGAAGCAACCGTGTCCGGTGAGGACCTGTGTCAGGCGGAAGGTGAGGACGCCGTGGCGCCTCTCTAGCCACTCCTCAAAGAGGGGACTTATCGCCGCAATTGTGGCGTGCCCAGCACTGGGTTGCGACAATCGCACTCTCCATGCCGCCATGAGATCCTGCCGGAGCTCTGTCCGCTGAGCCGCGATTTCTCGCGGCAGCGGAGTTACGCCCCGGCGCTTCATCTCCGTGCGCCACTCCCATATGTGCGCGAGGACCTTCGCCTCCAGATCCCATGGCGGTAATCCGGCCAGGAGGCTCGCCGCCTCGCGGGAGACCGTGCGGTATCCCCGGGCCAGCCGAATGGCCATGACCCTTTGGGACGCGTTCAACCGGCGGGCTGGCCGCAGCCTAAGGGAACGCGCCCACACCGGTGCCCCGTAAAGGGCCATGGACCGCACGACCCCCGCGTAGAGCCTCCGGCAGGAGGCGTTTGGACCCCCAAGTGTCGCCCCCCCTGCCACATAAATGGTTGGTTTGGAAAACTTTAAAAGTTCCTTGAGAGACAACCCCAACAGTTAACGTTCACCTATTTTAAACATTGTTATGACTATAGATTAGAAACCAGCCACGTGTTATTACTTTATCAGTCTTTAACGCCCCCGAATATTCCCGCAGGGTTTGTTTTGTTTTGAGATAACATATTATAAGAAAAAATGTATCTTCCGAATTTCATGTTTATATTTTCAATAGATGTCCGCAGGGAATGATCCTACGTTTTGAAAACATTTCCTCCAGTAAGGTTGATTTTTGAAAATTGCTTCCTTAGTGCACTCTCTAAGAAACAATCATCTTTTAAAGTACAATGCCAGAAACTTTATAAAAATTTGACTCATCCGGTAAAAATGGTATACAGACATACCTACCGACCAGTTACTGCTGTTGATATCTAAATATAAACCTGTGAGTGGAAATTGCAGGTAAATATCACAATTATCAGGAAAAAAATATATCAAAATGATAATAATATTTTTGGTAAAATGATAAAATACGTGTTTTTTCTTTGAATATCAGTACTAAAATATTGAGAAATGGCATCCTACCTACAAATATGGGCCATGCTACTTGCTTGTTTGCGTGCGATGTACCTACGACAAAATAGATTGTGATAAAAATAAATAAGAAAAGTTGCCGTGTAAAAATCTCGTGGACATAAATTCCGTGTATTACCTGTTTCTGTTAGGTAGGCACTCATAACAGAAACAGGTTGTGTCACGCGTCACGGTGGTTACGAGTTATTGACGTGATGTGACCATAATAATCATTGATTGTTTGGCATTCAATTATACATCGTGTAACAAAATCCCTGTCCGATTCGTGAGGATGTTGTGAAGAATCATACTGAGTTTAAATAAATGGTTTTTTTTTTAAAGGAAAAATAAAATCGCCGCATTTTTTTTGAATGAGGAGTTTGACTGGCTTATTACATGGGGCGCGGGCGGACGTGCGTCGTTTAACGGGTGTCTACAAGTCATAACTTATGACCTCTGTAGAAAACTTGCTAATTTATAATGAAATTCGGGTATTTTTTTTACTAATAACGTGAATTTTAAATAAATATAATAATAAATAAAAATAAAATGTTTTATTTGAGTACCAACTAGTATACATTAGTTTTTGATTGGAATCTCCTTTTAAGCATGATGACGCCTGTGTTAGGAGACTCCGCACTTCCGTAAGCTTTGGCTGTTTGTACAATTAACAAAATTATTAGATTTTTAGTTGCCAATTACATAAATAAAGTGTAATTAATATAAATTCAAGCACACGCTCGTGAATTTAAGAAAATGTATACCTACATTAATGTGGGTGTGTTGGGTGTGCGGAGTGTGTGATTTGTGCGGGGTGCGTGAGGTGTGCAAGGTGTGTGGTTGGTGTTGATGTGAGTATCAGGGGGGATGTGCGTGTGGTTGTGGCGGTGCCAGTATAACTAATTTCCACTTATTGTAACAATAATTCAATATCGGAATAGGTGCCTGATTTAAACCATTCTATTAGTGTTTTCTTACATTTATGAAGATGTTCAGTGTAAATGTATATGTCTTTGTTTATTTTATTATATAACCGTGCAGATTGATTATTGTGAAGCAGCAAAATTGGTTTTAGATTGTGGTACTTGCGCAATAATATCCTTTCTTCTTTTTAATATTATGTTTTTAGTAGTAATAACTTTCTAATTTTCACAAAAAAAAATATTTTGATTTCTTTTTAGTAATGTTATTGCGGTACCTAGGCGCCCCCTTTCGGATCGGACAGGGTTATTGTTACATGCTGTATAATGGCCTCATCACGCGCTTTCACACATCCGCTTTACACTATAATTTAACAGGCCATTTGCAACCTGTCAAGGTCAATCATCAATCATTAATGTAATCATTCCAGTTAATGCACGATCATTTAATTCCTAGTCCTGGAAGGTTTTAGGTCCCTATAATTTGATGTTCCTAACTAAGTTTTACGAAATGCTATTGGCAATTAATATATATTGAGCAATTATTTCTTAAGCGTAGATGTGAATTTAAAGAAATGCATGAAAATTTTGTTAAACTCGTTGAAAGATCAAGGAATTCTGTATAGACATGGTGCTTAAAATGTTTAGATATTACCGGTAAACCGTGCTTTTGGTTAAGTGTAACATGTAACCTGTAAATACATCTCTTGGTACCTAAGCATTATGTAGGTAATTTTTGTGTATGCAGAAGTACTTTGCATTTTAGTCGTTGAACCCGGCAGAAAAGGGTTATTTTAGTTCTAATAGGTACTCGTAGCGAGTGTTTCAACAATGGTATTGACTGGTGATCGAAAGTTCGCGAAATTCAAATAATACCTCGGTTTTGCGGTAAAGCCACTTGACTCCTTGATGCCTATGTTTATTTAGCATAAGTAAGGGATTTTGTAGAGATATTTTCAATATGAATGCATATGTGCGTTATTCGTAATCAACCATAATAAGGAGAACGCTAGATATTAAACGCATACCGCACAAAAGATAGAACGCAAGCAGGCGGATCACTTAGAACGAAGTACTCCCCAAGATACCTTGCACCAGGAATGATCTTAAATTAGAGTGATTAAAAAAAAAACTATACCTACTAAAATAAAAAGGCACAGATCCATAGCGGCCTTCGGCTAAGCTACGCACGTTTCGCTAACATCATTGGCGCCTTGTATAAAGTTGTTTTTAAATTTCGCTTTTCAGTTTCGTGTAAAAGAAAAAAGAAATTCAAATAAGAACTTCCCTCGATAGCCTTCCGCCTCCATCATCAGCTAGGTCTTTCTAATCAAAATTAATGAAATAAGCCCAGACACGATGTGGTTGCTGTCAACTGTTGAGGAGTTTTCTCGTCTGTCTTCCGTCTCCATCATCAGACCAACTCCAAGTCTATATTTTGTGATAGTGTCATCAGAATTACAAATGTGTGCTAAGTTTCAGCAGAATTGGTTCAAAAGTCAAAATTCATGCGGTAAAAATCAATCAACCTCGATTTTTCTACCCTTGGGGGTGGATTTTATTTAAAACTTCGAAGTAAATACCATTGTCATCATCCAATAAAAAAAAATCCTCAATATGGACTACTCCGTAAAAACTGCGTGTTCATACAGAAAAAAAAGAGAGTCCATACAAAAAAAAAACGCGTCGACTTGAGAACCTCCTCCTTTTCTACATTTCATTTAATTCTCCTGTCCTTATCCCAATTTAATTGGGGTCGGCGCAACATGTCCCTTTCTTCCATACTTCTCTATTAGCCGTCATCTCGGTAGTCACCCCCTTTCTAGCCATATCATCTTTCACGCAGCTCCATCCATCCTTTCTTTGGTCTTCCCTACTCTTATAGCCATCGACATGCATACCAAAAACTTTCCTCACGACTCCTTTTTTACGTCGGTTCAAAATAGACAAAACACGGTATTGAACATCTCTAAAACTCACGTCCTTTGGGGATTGTTATGACAAAACACTGTATTCATAGAAAGTGTACGATCTAAAACACGAATTGTGTTTTGACAAAACCCTGTAATAATTGATAATGCAGTGTTTTGATAAAACAAAACCTTACTTTCTTGGAGATACAGTGTTTATTCCTGTAGTGTGTCTCTCAGTATGTTTAAGTATAATGGAAATTTGGAAATGCCATCCTATGTAACCATGCGTAAGGAACTAATGTATACGTGATACCACAAAATTATCATTACACGGCAGATCGTCTACTGCGACCCGCTGCCAAGCTACGCACGAATTCGTGGTTGGTAAACAAATGAACCACGCAGCTAACGTGGCAAAACTATCCGCGCACATCCTGCGTATGGACTGTCGACTTAAGACTGACATTTTCAGATTTGTGGTTTCAAACACCATTTTATAGTTTCGATCTGACGTTATAGTATTCGCTATATCGGTACCTAACATTCAAATTAGTAAGTACATATTTGCAATACCAATGTAAGCGACACATAACGGAAAAACGTGTTAGACACCGAAAAATATGTCACGATTGCAATGAAACATGCGTCGGCCCCCTTAAACGGTGCAACCACTCACTAGAAATTATCACGCTTTTCTGGACCGCGATGCTTGCCAAATATCTGCCCATAAATTATTGCTGTTTGACGCATTACGGCAAAATCTATTACAACGCGTTATTTAGGTACATTATGTGTTAAGTTATACTGGAAGTTGTTTATGAGGGGTGATATGTCGCACTTCGAACTTCTCCGAAGCTTGTCTGACAGTGTATACAGGTGTATAGAGTTTGTAAATTTAGTACACACGAATTTGTTTAGATATATTGTTATCCTCCCATTTTCTTTTTTACGTTTTCCGGTCTATACGGCTTACCGCTTTTCCACCGCTTTCTACTTTGTTCGGTGACATTTTACGGATCGATAGACAACAGCACCTACCACCGCTACAGAGAGGAGACAAAGAGAGGACACATAATAATATATTCTAAACAGTAGTTACCTCACCCAAACTTTAGTGTTATGTTAGTTTAGTGAAAGTGCTCCTGTTTTAAAGACGAAGTGTATATTAGGGCTACGCTTAACAATATTTTATATGACATATTCTAAAATTTGATGTCATTAATAAAGGTAATTCATTAAAAATGATCTGCTTTAGAGAACTAGTTTCTTCTCGCGACTTGGCTCGCATTGTATACTAAAATAAAAGTCACATTAAAAAACAAATTGTGGCTGGCTTTATTTTTACGCAATTATTTCTCCAAAATATTAATTAATCTAAAATAATTTTCATAATTAAGTTTAAACATACATAAACTCACGCCTTCTTCACAACCATTCTACAATACATAATTCACTATGGATTTTACTGTCAAATAGCCTATTGTTACTTTTAATACCTCTTGTCTCACAAATTTTGTTCTATATTCTGCGAAACTTCTCTCTGGGCACAATGTACCGATGCCTACCAGGAAGTCCTTAAAACCCGACTCCGAACTCATGTCGGGTGAGGCTAACAAAACTTGCTGAGGTGAGGTTTCACAGATGTGGTATTGAGTTACAAACCATGACCCATCTCATGTCTTGCTTATACTTACATCTGTACAGATAGTGTCATCCACGAAGACGCGCCCCACTCCGTGATAACTTTACTGTAACCTGTACTTTAGTACGGCGCGGAGCAGCGCGTCTTCGTGCACTATCTGGCATTATCTATACCCAGAAAGAATTAATGAACGCTGAGGAAAGCGCCGCTCGTGTGGCGGAGTACCAGTCGTCTAGTAAATATCTATTAAATACTTATTTTTATTCTTCGATATAACGGCATAAATCAAATAATCACGACGAAACATAAAATCATGAATGATGAAATATAATCATGAATAGTCATGATGTACAGTCATGACAGGCAAACTAATATTATGTATAACAAAATGTATGAGAGGACCGTCAATACAATTCATATCAATTTATGTGTTTGCTTATGTTCCTCCCATATGGCATTTTACTCACTCCTTGACTATGCTTTAACATAAACAAAGTTGTTAAACTTTTAAATTGAAATTATGATCACAGAGTAAAAGTTTTCGGGACCCAGTACCCATCGTAGCAACGTTCTAGGGTAGCGGTGTAATCCCCTCACTTTAACTTCTAATTCTTTTTGATGCCAAAACTTTAATATTTGCATTACAAAAACTGCTTCCTTTCAGGTGTATAGACATTTTTTAGTAGAAGAACTTTGGTTCTAGTAGTAAGAGAGAAAATAACGTTACTATTGATAAAGTTCAATAAAAACCAACGAAAACATTGGTGTTTTAAGAAAAACAATAGCTTAGCAAAGGGTTTTTATAAAAATTTTGTTACTTCTATTGTATTCTAAATTTCATTTTATTTTTAGGTACACGTTGTTAAAATAGATTCAACCGATACCCTGTATTATTTTGGCAATTTGTTTCGAATTTGTCCTTTAATATAGTTAGTTATCGGAGTATTGCATGATCGTTCACTAATACCTACCCACACAATAGCTTCAAATTCTAGAAAACAATTATGTCTAAATATTATAAACGAGCAAACAGCATTGCTCAAACATCAGAGCAAATATATACCCACAATAAACCAAGCTGTGTTGTGACTTTAGTATGTGACTCCACAAAGGACTGGCTTGTCTGTTTATAAAACATACAGGTGCTTCAAACGCTTCAGGCAAATATAGTGCTCTAAACGTTCCCTATTACGATCAATAGACCACAAAACAGTTATGTGGGCCTTAGGCGTATTGAGAGATCGTACTATGCTATGATCCATCCAGTCAGTTTCATTGATACACAACCAGTACTACGTAATTAGTTCCCAATTATACAAGCTTACAAACAGATTTCAATTATACAAGCTAACAAGCAGAGTTCAGATAAATTTTGGTAAAATCGAAAGCTATGCTGGGCTATGCTTGGAGTCTCTCTGAGGGAATCGCTTGAATCAGGAACGCGGTAATCGGGCAGAGAACCAAAGTTCTCGACATAGCTCACAGAATAAGTAAGCTGAAGTGGCATGGTCCGGCCATATTAGCCTCAGGATAAGTGGAGCGATGGTCTTCGCGAGATGGCTGGTAGCAGTTGGATGAAAGTTGCCAAAGAACGAGCTGAATAGTGTGCATAGAGGCCTATGTCCAGCAGTGGACGGCTGTAGGCTGATGACGTGATGAAAGTCAAAAGCCTGTCTGCTATTTCTAAATAGTTTTCCAACTGACCGCTATAAGGCAAAATAAGATTATTAAGCGCTTGAAAAAACTTGCAAGCTTTGAAAGTAAGAAGTATAGCATTGCGGCCGCAGGAATCCTTAAGAACTTCTACCACGATTGAAACAAGCTCATGTTGCCCCTTTAACGTATGTTTATGTTTGTTGGCGTAAAAAAAGATGGAACATGTTATTTTTATACGATCTTAGAGGGGTCCATTAGCCGAGTTCTGTAATCAGTTTTTCCAGAGTCACTGCTGTGATGGACTCATGATTAACAGATTTGTTTTACCATCTTACACCGTAATTCAAGTATGAATCAATTCTATCAATCATGAATTATGAATGTCTGATGGAAATATCTACATAGGTGCAAAGATCAATAATCACGTAATGTACGCCTTACACAACCTAAGATCATATCGTAGCGAGATTGCTCTCGTCGACGTTCGTTGGAACATTCTGATGATTTGTGGTAAAGCGCGCTGCGAAGCTTTTTCTACTTCGTTGTACGTATTAGTAAGGCGACGTAAACATCCTTGGATATACTTAAAAATTAGCAAAACACGATGGATCGCAATAGAAACGCGAGATCAACGGAACAGAACGGTGTATGTGCCTGTATTTTTAAAACGCGCTCCACTGCCCTATTTGCTTTTTCATGTGAACGATTGAATGTTTATGTGATTGATTGATTTTTTAAGCTCTTTGTTAAAATAATGTTCCTACGATCAACCTCAAAAAAATTAATTCCTATAACTTTTAAAAGAATTATGACTAATTATCATAAAGCTATGTAAATTAGAGAAAAAAACTAATTTTGAATAAAGTTTGGGATCCAATGTAGCAGCTGTGTCATTCTTGAAATTTCATTTCAATTAAGGAAACAAAAGCCAAAAGTTTTATTAAAACGGAATATCATTCGTGGTTCTTCCGTACATAGTTCAATATTAAATACATTCTTAGGGTCAGAAAATAATTTGAATCTCTTTTGCTTTTCTAAAGTTACAAGCAGTTGAAACGCCGTTTGTAATGAATATATGAGAGGTATAACAGGAAGAGAATTTTAGTAACGATGGAAAAATAAAACCATCACAAACAAAAAGGACTTAATCATAAAAAAAAAATCTCATCATCTTAATGAGAAGCAGTCGCGCTTTCAGAACTTTATTTTTTCTTGCTATAAAAGTTTTGTTTAGTGGGGATGCGATGTTCAAACTTTGTTATTCATTCATAAAATAAGCTCTAATCACAAATTAAAAATATCCAGTGAATTAAAATTACAATTAAAAGATTCATAATATAATCGATTCAAACCAATATGTAAGCGGAACTCAAATTATCTGTTTATCGTGCGTATAATTAGATTTAGCTGTTCAAACGGATTACTATACGGATAACTCAAAGTACAGTAGAAAACATCTATAAGTCAATAAATTTAGAATGTTGCTGCGATTATCGCGGTGCTGCAGTGCGCCGGGACAGTTCGCGGATGCGCACAGTAACAACGAACTTGTCCAGCTCCAGAGGGTTTTGGTAGGCAGTGTGTAACTTGACAAAAGAAAAATTCATATTTTGAATGTATGTTTCATTCTACTAAGGATAAATATAAAAATACATTAAATTAAATGAAAGATTATTATTTTTCATTTTTGGCAAATTTCAGTGACTCTTGATACAGATGATTTCAATGAAAAATTTGTTATGATGCTTCGTGTGCTTTATTTATCATTTCATAATTACGTTCTATTTATTTATTTAGTTTCAAAATTTCAGGCTCAGTAGTTTCGGAGATAAGGTCGAATTGTCAATTCTCATCAATAAAAAAATAAAAATAATAAAAATAAATGTATTTCGGATCCTCGCAACTAACCCTTTCATTTGATATGTCACACGGTACAATTTGTAAAACTTTTCTTTTAAATTTTCTTATTTGCCCCCAAGAGTGACACGTCCGTGTTTGGGTCACAGAAATACATAATTATGTGTACCAAATTTCACCCTAAAAATATATAAACTTGATGAATTCTATAAATGCACAGATTTATAAATACATTGACGTTAATTTTAGTGAGAGATCTTAAATTGATAGAGTATGATGTTTTAATGTAGAGTAGATTGTATGGTGTTTTTCTGCAATCCGCAGGTAGAAAAGCATATGAAACTGAATGCAACATGTATAGTGATGCTTTTAAAGACTCAACACTATGTCCTAAACGTATAAATACTGCGCGGGATCAGCATCGCCTCAGCTCGTGCCGTTCAGGATTATTTCTATGAAACTGTACTGCACCACACTTATAACATATAAGGATCGTAACGGTATCGCCTCAGTTATAGATCAGCTAATAAGCCGCAGTCTCCGACGGCCCCGCGGGCCAACGACCCGCTTACAGAGAGCTGACGCCTTACTTATAGAGTCATCACCACCTCCATCCAGCCGTAAGCGAGGCGACAACCACCCGCAAGTGCGGCGACGTCGACAACACCTTGAAGGTGTCCAGCCGATTCGATTACGTTGGATTGACGCCTGTTTGGCGACGAGCCGATTTATGGCTAAGTAATATCTTTGTATATGGATATTACGAATAGCACAAAATATATCCGGATGCGATCGTAGCACTGTTCAAGCTACGACGTAACAGTTCGAGCTACGCCATAGCGCAGTTTGAGCTACGCCGCAGCCGTAGCGCAGTCCGAGCTACGTCGTAGCATGATTCAATCTACGAAGTATAGTAAGGCTCCAGCTACGCCGTAGCCAGGCGGATAGATTATCGCAGGGTTGTTGTGTCCCACGTAAACCCGTTTTCTTTACGTACCTGAGTTGCTACTAAAACGAGTAGCGAAAAAGGGTTAAAGATGTATCTTAAAATTTTGGCCGCATCTTTGTTATAGTGTAGAATTCTCTTGGCCTAGCGGGTCAGAGTAATAGGGCATTAAGCCCACACACTTCCTGACCAATCACGTTAATTTAACAGGGCCATTTCGTTACCCAACTTGTTTCACAGTGATGTACGTTATGGCCAAATGTTAGGGTTGCCCAACAGCGTCATTTTTTTTTAGATACTTATCACGTGGTCTTTTACTTTTGTCAGTCGATACTTATACATGATATAAGTAAATCACTTCAGGAATGACGAACCTATTGGCTAAGGGCCATATCGATGAGGGGCAGCTCCTTCGTACCACGAGACCAGTTCCTACATCCATTTTGAGAGGCCAATATGATGGAGTTGGTGTCTATATGTTTGTTAATTTTAGCTCTCAAAATGAATGTAAGTATAGACCGTCGGTAGACAAGTGATGGGTCTATAATTTTTGGGCTTCGCAGTAGTACCTGATTTATGGATTAGGTGGGTTAATCCTGAACTAGGGCAGTGATATTGACTCTTAGGCTGACCGGAACTGGGATGCCTATCGTGCATGCGACCTTTGGAACTACTTTATTCAAAAGTTGTGCAACTTGTCCGGCCCTGGAGATTTCCAGTTATGCAACAGACGAACTACACGAGCTACATCTTGGGGGCTGATGGTAAGTGCCTCATCAAGTACGACGTCATCCAGCACTCGTTACCAGCACTCGTTGCACCGACACGTTGACAGCTGGCTCAATAACCTGAAACAGAGATGGCATCCAACCACGGTACGCAATCAAATTTCTTCCTACCTCTGTAGCCCCGCATGTATGCGCGCATGACATTTTCGTTGACAGTTTGTGTCCACCTCATGCGCTGCACACTTCCACCCGGAGCGACCTAAGTTTACACTATCAGAGGCCGGTGGGCCTCGAAATCCTAAGCTGGCCGGTGGTTGGCCTCTTCCGCGCCGATTTACTGGTGGTGTCGTCGGCGGCGAGAAATATTCGTCGCTCGAACTCGATGTAACTGCAGCGGCCGGCATAACTGGACTCATGTCTGGAACAGCTTACGTAATAATTTAAACAAGCTGGCAACCCTACAGCTAGAAAGGATACCGACCACTTGTTTACACCACTGTGCTTGATACGCAAGCAAAAAATTAATTTTGGATACCAAAAAGAAAATTAATATGATAAATAGCATAAACGCCAACTTCGTGAATCACTAATGAAGTATTTATATCCTTTCATAACAATAGGTTTACACTTTTAGTAGCTCCTTTGAAAATCAAATATACTTATTCATACAACACCTTTGTGCAAGATCACGTTTTACGACCTTGAGAGACATTAGGAAGGTTTATGAATGTATTCTTAATAGGCATAAGATTGACACATTTTCACGGCAGGTCCTGTTTAATGAAGTAGGTTTTATTAAATAGGCTCCTGGAAGTAGTCATTACAAACGAGTAGACTGATGTTAGCCAACAGAATAATGGCAAGTAAATCCAATGCAAATCAAAGTAGATTCCCAGAGATGAATCCTGAGTAAAAATATACGAGTTTGTCTCAGCATAGCCTCAACTTGAGCCGATCTGGATTCTTTCTATAAAATTCAATACAGCAACTCACACTTGTAATCAGCTAGTAAACAGTTGTCACCGAGCTGATATATCTCCGACCGCTTTGTGATGCAATCAATTAAGTTAAGTACCTATAATGTTTTTTGTCAAACCTCGATGCTGCAGTTGAGTGCGCCACGATTGCCCGAAGTTCACTTATCCGAAAACACTCGCCCGAATGATCGTTTGGCTGAAGAACTGTTGTTCGAATGAACGATTGCCCAAACAACGTTCGCTCGAATGATCCTTTCACCGATGAATAGTCGTTACCTTTATAATCTCACTTTCTGATGTTGGAGCCGGAAGTTAGACATAGGACTTCCTTAATCAAACAAGATAACACCATCGTGTTTGGACTCATTGGTTATGTATTAACAAGTGCTTTGACACCAGGTGGTGTTCAAGGTCTGGTGATGGAGCCGGAAGGTGGCCATATGTGTTTCTAGTCACTCCAATTGTCATCCATTTATCAAGCGCTTCCTGGCATCTGATTGTGCTGTAACTTGGCATACTTATACAACCACCGAAACTTTTTGAAAAAATTATACCATTTTGCTGGTCTGATGATGGAGCCGGAAGTTGGCCTTAGGAGTTCCTATGGCCAACTTCCGGCTCCATCATCAGACAAGATAGCACCATCGTGTAACCAAACAAGATAGCACCATCGTGTTTGGACTCATAGGTCATGTATTAATAAGTGCTTTGACACTAGGTGGTGTTCAGGGTCTGATGATGGAGCCGGAAGGTGGCCATGGGAACTCCTCAATCAAGCAAGATAGCACTATCGTGTTTATGAATTGACAAGTGTTTTGACACAAGGTGGTGTTCAGAGCCTGATGATGGACCCGGAAGGCGGCCATGGGAAAACCTCAATCAAACAAGATAGCACCATCGTGTTTGGACTCATTGGTTATGTATTGACAAGTGCTTTGGCACTAGGTGGTGTTCAGTGTCTGATGATGGAGCTGGAAGGCGGCCATGGGAAAACCTCAGCCAAACAAGATAGTACCATCGGATTTGGATTCATTGGTCATGTATTAATACGTGTTTTGACACTAGGTGGTGTTCAGGGTCTGATGATGGAGCCGGAACGTGGCCGTGGGAACTCCTCAAGCAAACAAGACAGCACCATCGTGGTTGGAATCATTGGTCATGTATTAACAAGTGCTTTGACACTAGGTGGTGGTCAGGGCCTGATGATGGAGCCGGAAGGTGGCCATGGAAAAACCTAATTCGTTGGATTTGTGAAGGTGATAGAACGAATATTAAAATAAATCCTAATGCAAAAAAATAAAATATGAGTAAAAATCTTTTTAAAAACAAGCTTTTAATTAACTAAAATACTAAATAAAACTTACGTAAACATAGAACTTTAATATTTTCTTAAAAGCTTGAGGCGTAAATGTCCTTCTTCCACTAAACTTGAAGGTAGGCATCAAGGTTTTAAGAAAAATATTAAAGTTCTATGTTTACGACAGTTTTATTTAGTACGTTTTAGTTAATTAAAAGCTTGTTTTTCAAAAGATTTTTACTAATATTTTATTTTTTTGATTAAATTAAAATTGTAAGCTAGTTAGCTGAATTATATAGTGCAGATATTTTTTTCATTGACAGTATGTCATTTAGATGTATAGTTTAGGAGCTAGTGTAAATTTGTGTGTGGAGAATATAAAATATTTTTCACACCACCTGCTCGACAATGTCAAATTATATGTCATGCAAACCTAACCTAAAGTAAGTCATTAAGACCTAAGAGTCTAGCAGGGTAAAAATATTGTACTGAATTTCATTATGACCCGCTGGTCATTAATGTGATTTAAATTTGGAACATAAAGTAGAACATTTATGATAAGTAGTAGGTACATACTAATTCCATGCATTCACCATTAAGATCTGCACTAAAAATTAATTGTTCGAAAATCGAACTGGCCACCACGAGTAGAATATAAAAAAAATAAAAATAGAACATAAATTATAAAAAGGCGCGAATACTAAAAATTGAATTGCTTTGTGCAAAAAATTACTTAACTACAATACATACAAATTTTCACAAAAATGTCGAGTGACGATAGTGATTTGACTCTGGAGTACATTAAATCCGTAGCCATTGGCATTGCCAACAATCTACTCCCAGAAAAGTCCAAGGAATCGTACATTAAAGCCTACGACAATTTTTACAAATGGAAAACTACAAAGCGTCAAGTCTACTTCCAGCATTTATCATGTACAAAGAAGTCAAGTAGCCTATGGTGCATCTATTCGATGCTCAGGTCAACAATAAGCATCAAAAATAATATACAAATTAATACATACACCAAATTACTGGCATTTTTTAAAAAGAAATCGGAAGGACATCGTCCTAAGAAATCAAAAGTTTTCACAGCTCAAAATGTGGAAACGTTTCTAAATGAAGCCCCTGACCACAGCTTTCTTACCACAAAAGTAAGTACCTACCTATTGATTCAATTTTGAGTAACTAAAATATCTACTGTACTTACTATGTATAAGTAAGTATAGGTACTAGCTTCCCGCTAATGAATCGATCGCTTGTATGCAATCTACTGATAGGTGATGTTTCGACTCTAAGTTATATAATAATAATTATTATAAACCTTCGTAAGGTTCTTAGATAAGTTACCTTCCTACTTAAATACTAACCTACCTACCTATTTTTGTTACAGGTGGCATTGGTTCTTGGAGTGAATGGCGCTTGTCGTGGAAATAAACTCATAAACATTAAAATCGAAGATATCGAAAAACATTCAGATTTGTTGTTGGTAAATTTGCCAGATACAAAATCAAAGAAAGAACGGTCATTCGTAGTCCGTGGAGAATACGTAAGAATTATCGAAAAGTACCAAGCTCTACGCCCCTCTAATATAAACACTAAAAGATTTTTCGTAGCTTATAATAATGGCAAGTGCACCAGGCAAGTCATTGGAAAAAATAAGATCAGCAGCATGCCGAAAGAAATTCCGAAATACCTGAAATTAACAAATGCCGAGCTCTACACGGGCCATTGTTTCAGGAGAACATCGGCTACTCTATTGGCGGATTCAGGAGCAGACATGAAAAAGACACGGTGGCTGAAAATCTGATGTAGTAGCAGAGGGCTGGGCTACATTGAAAATTCTATACAAAATAAGGATAAAATAAGCTGCCGCATTGGTGACCACATCAAACTAAAAACACCGTTGATAACTGATCCTTGGACACCTTTGTCACCACAACCTTCCCCATCAAAACACTATTCATCTAGCCCGCTGCCTCAAACACCACCTTCACCAACTTTCACAATGCAAAATGATCCTCAGCAGACCCAAGTTTCTGAAACTTTACTTAACAGTAATACTCAAATAAAGTTTACCTTAACTTCAATAAATGGACCGAATAAAAACATAACTTTGTCTTTCCACAACTGGTCTAATGTATCAAACATTACCTTTAACATTTAATTGTTTTAAATAGGTCTACTAACTGTTATTGTAATTTTAATAAATACTTGGATTCTAGTACTAATGCTTTTTATTGTCTCGTAGATGGTGTGAAAAGAAGAGTATTCGCTGCACTCAGGATTCTTGTCTTAACTCCCTCGCTTTGCTCGGGAGTTAACACTCAGAATCCTTCGTTTGTCTCGGGATTCAATACGGCGCCCGCTACATAGGACACTACTTTATCCCCTTAGTGCATAATCTACTATTAACATTTTGATGGCATTTGAGTAAATTGTTTAACCTTGACTAGGTCCGAGGTATGCTAAGGCACTAATAATTCACGAATTTATAATGTAAGCTTATGTCCACAGCTGTATCTACATAGGCTAATATTTTATAAGTAACATAAACTTGAAAATAAAAGTTCGTATTATGCATTTGTAGAATTAGCGCTAATTACGCCCCGGTAATGACAGAATCTACACTTCTTATCCAACTTATCAGTAAGTGGTAGATCGAGTACTAGCCTTTCATAATTCTAGTGCAAGCGTAAATTTGAAGTCAAGCAAAATCGATCTCTTCCGAGGGAGCGGTACGTTGCATGTTTGCAAAAGGTTGACAATCTGTACCTACTCTTGTTTGCTGCCCGTGGGACATGACGGCGTATCACCTGCACATGAGATTTGGTATCATACCACAAACCTTAACCGGTAAACAACTTTGTTCAATAACTAATTAGTTATTTGGTTGCGCGTGCGCTCCAGCCAGTTGTTCAGAATAAGCTTAGTTATATTTCAGGTATCGCACAATTATGTAAAACGTTAACAGTCCCGTCAGGCGTCTCTCGTTGGGTGTTTTTGTTAAGCTGTAGGCAGATTCCGACGAGTATATAAGTGATAATAGCATAGGGTCGCAGCATTATGCTGAGCGATGGCGGTTTTGCGTGAATGTGACGCATATTATTCCCCAACTTGTTATTTTCGTATATTTATCCTTTCTTAGCGCCATGTTTGCCGCTAATAAAGGTATTTTCTTTCTTTCTTCTATAATAATGACGTACAATTTAAAAAACCTCGCAGGCACGAAATATGAAATGTAGGTACCTATATAAATACTATATTATAGACCTACTCAAAGTTGGGAATCATGATAACAATGTTGACTAACCCCATTCTACATTCCTTAATATAAAGGTGTTCACACATTCCTCTGCTCAGCCGTATAGAAATAAATACGTGCTTACTTACAATTTGCTACTGCAATCCTATTTGTGGCATTGACGCCGTAGGTAAAGCCGGTAAGCGGCAGGTTTAAACTTGTCAAGTAACAACGCATAAACGTGTATCATTTACGCATGCTAGATAAGTTAATTATGCAAACGATGAAGGTAAATAATTTGAGAAAGCAAAAGATGATGGTATACAGATGGCTTTAGAAGAGCGATTGGTTGCCTTTAGGAAAGAAGCGCGCACAAAATCCATCGAATGCCAGGGATGCATCACGATGACTGACAATTGATAAAGCATCTCTTATTAAGTGGTTTCCTTAGGAAACTACGAACTAAGTACCTATCAACTCTTAATCGTTTTTTTATATTAATTTTAAAGCTAGCTCCAATGAGGTACAGCGATCAGTCGCGGTGAGCCTGCTATTATCCGCGGCTTGTGGCTAAGATTAATTCAATAAATACATTGAAAAATGCAGAATTTGTGTATGAAATTGTAGTTCGTTTTGCCTGGGGCAGACATACTCAAAATGGCGGCAGTGGCGTCGAGTGTAAGCACTCAATGTGAAAAGGCAATTAATACCGTGGCCGCGCATTCTGTTGCTGAATTGTTCAAATACTTTACTTGAGCGGGGACATATGCGGCTTAAATCTAGGTGTTTAAATGTGATAATGAAGTGGCGAGAGGCAACAGACGAGCGTAGCTTGCAGACATCGCGCATGACGTTGAATAAGTAATGAATATTCTTACAGAAACCGCAGCTGTGGCTAAATTATAAGAAAACAAACTACTCGGTGTTTTGATTGCAATGTGACGATACATTGTTATGCTTATAATAACATATATTATGCTCCACGCCTTCTACATTATGAACTGATGGCATTTTCGCGTACACATAGCATTTTCACGTACTGATGGCATTTTTGCGTAGGACGGTGACAGTAGTAGTGCAGATTGTAGCCGCCTTGATACGTGCACTGACTGGACAGGCCCACTCAAATGTGTGTGGTTCTTACCTCAAAAGACTATTTCAGACACTAATCTACATGATCTGACCAAGATTATGTATGGACTTTAAAAGAGACCATGATCTTGGAGTTTTTCGGTGTTTCTTCTCAGAGTAAGTCAGATAGGAAACGCCTACGTCATCTAGTTTTGAAAATACGATTGACGTGTAAAAGTGTTTGTACAAACCAAATTACAGAAATAATATCATTTAACATTATTTAATAAATTAAATAAACTTTTATTTTTTTATTTAATCGTCTTTAATTCCGGAATATTTATTTATGCATATTGCATAAGACATAAATAAATCTGAACCAAAGGAACCAAAGTAACCCATGTTAATATTTTATAGAATACGAGTACGTTCATAGATCACAGTAATTTTAGTAGTAGCTTCTAAGTTAAGTGTATGGAACATAGTAGTGGAAAATTGTAGAAGCATGAAGAAGAGTTAAATATACTTATCGAAAAAGACGTTTACGATCGAAAAGCACTACGGAAAATTCACTAGTAGCGTCGACAAAATAAATAATTTGTGAAGTCTTGAGAACATGACACCAATAAAGGTTATAATATAAATATTTGAAAAAAATTAGGTCAAGTGTATATCGCATACCAATATGATATGCACTTAACCTGTTTCGGACGTCAGCAATAGGAATTCAAATCCGAATAGAATTTTAGAAAAATTGAAAAGATAAAGACCCTCTATCGGTTCGAGAAACAGAACAATGCCGATCTTATCCTGCAACACGGTAATTATAAGTCATTTATAAAATGTTAAACTTGTGTAGTCCAGTTGGACCCGTGTCATGCTCGATCAAAGTTCTGATGCTGCTCAGGGATGCGCGGGTGTTCCATGGTTCGATTCCATTCAAAATGTTGTTTTCACATTTTCGAATTCTCAAAAACAATGAACTCTATGGTTTTAACTGCACGACGCGCGACGATATCTTACATTAATTATGGATAAGTTTTAACCATACCAACATAAAATAAATCTGTATGATAAGAGAGGTGAGGTCTAGGATACCTTTTTATCTGAAATCATTTACCTATATCAGTATCCAGCTACATAAAACTTTACCTTGGAAGTACTTCACGGCGAATTTTCTGCTTTCTAGAAAAGTTATCGCTGTCGGCCCTCGGGACTACATATCGCGCCCGTGCCTCCCCCGACCTAACTTCACCCCTCCGACGTAATAACGACCGACTTTATAACCGAGTGGGCTTAAATCTCACAACACTTTCCCATATCTTCTTTCTCGTCGGTAGTACCGTCGCCCGAATGAAATCCAAGCCCACGATTACAATTGGTCCCGCCGGAGTCCGTAACTTATCCAAAAATCCGAGGTGATTTAATGTGCCCCAAGAAGTCACGGATTTAAAATGATCTCAGCTAGCACTGAGCTCCAGACGGCGCTCCGAGATTTTTCTCGTTATGTTCCTTTGACCACGGCTTCCACATTTGATACGGGACAAAAAACAAAAATAAATCCATTTAAAATAACAAGGTTATCATAGAAGACTGCCTTGAGATATTTGAAATAGAGCTGTTAGAGTTGTTGTTACAATAATGAGTTCCATGCATTAATTTATGTAATGGGTGTGACATGACAAAATGGCCAAGATTATGTTTTAAACTGGATGAAGCCACAGTGTAATATTTTTATTGCAAAAACCCACGTGAAAAAAAATCCTAAAGCTCCATTTAAAGATTCTTAGTAAACTTAACGATTTAAGAGAACATAATTGAGCAACGAATACTATGTAAACGTGCTGTGAAGGGAGTTCAGTTTCATTTTTCACCGCGTGACATGGAAAGCTCATCTACACTAACCAGGTTTAGACAGTACCGCTAACACGAAGTGAGTTAAGTTGGCGAGATATTGGAAACCCACCACTTTTCACTCGTCAAATGTTGGATGATTTTGATTTCAACCAGGACTTGACATAACTTACCCCACCAACCAACCAACTTGTGTTTGTAGTGTTTTATATTGTCAATCATAGACCTTAAAATAATGCTATTTTGTTACGCTCACAAAACTCTCGATAGATTTCTTCAATCTTTATATCATAATTTTCCTATACATTTATATGTATTTTAAAATAAGGCTATTTGGGTACCTTTTAAGAATATATAGTTTTTTACACCAAAGATAGTTTCATAGTCCAAAAAGATCATGGCTATAAATGTAAGCTGCAACACCAGTTAAAATGAAGGTAAGTCGTCGCTGTATCGAATGCAGTGGCGCTACTTTGGAAATTTTATGTAGGTACAGCAACTGAAAGCGACTGACCTCCACAACCCAGTAACTGGGTAATACGATACCCCTTGGTTAGACTGGTTGTCAGACTTTCGTGCTTCTGACGAAGGTAACTTTTTGCAATCAACCTTTGCATATTAAGAAAACACATACACTTTATCGGACGATGGGTAACAGAGTCAAAATCCAGAACTGAACCAAACCTGCACTGTTTATTAAAATCGGAATCAACAAATTGTTTCGACGACAACTCGTGCGTATATTCTACTAAATAAAAAAATTAAAAATCCATTGATTCATTCACTAACAGACAACGCACAAACTAAACCTCTGGATCTTGAAGCATAAAATGTTGCACAATAGTTCCTTATATAGCGAAAGTGAGCACTAAGAAAGGATTTTTGAAAAATTTCCGGCTAAGGGGTTAAATAAGGGATGAAAGTTCGTAATTTTTCCGATGGGAAATCCCATCAGGCATACGGCCTGTTTGTCAATATAAATAGGCCCATCTAGAAGTACAGCGTTTTATCACCCCACAGAATTTTGTATCCATAGGCTACTTTAATATTAACTTTTTCGCCAATGACAATTCTAACAGTTGGAGAACGTAGCAAAGCTGTAAAGTTTCCAACTAGTCTCTTTACGACGGCCCTCGTCGTAACAGAATGATTGCACACTGAGCTTTCCACAGTAAAATGCAATAAGTTAAAAAGAAGTTTTCGTGACATGAATGTATTATAATTGGGAATTCGTTACTCATATTCCAACTGTCATACGAAATCTTACCTAGTCAAATTGAGCTGTATTTTTATAGCTCGTTTAAGGTGTCGTAAATGTTATGACGAAGAATTACCAAAAAGACCTACTGTGATTTTTCGTGCAACTAAACGCATTTATGAAAAATTCTGAGGATGACGAGGTTGTACTGATGGCATAACTCAGAAGTTAGATAGCCGAGCGGATTCATTGAGGGTGCGTTTCCACCAGGGATGATGCGTATCAAGGGATGTGTGGGATCCACCAACCAATAGGATAATCTCATTTTACTAACCTCGCACAGCGCAGCTCTAGAAAAGGGCTTAGTGGAGGCGAAGTCTTGTACATACAAAACAAGCAGCTCGAGAAATGTGTGTGAGGGTCGTAGGCTTGTATTGTATGTACGAGATCACGGCTCCATTAAGCCCGCTTTCTCGCACGGCACAGTCCGCTACACATGCTCGCATCACTAGTCTTCCGCGTACAGCTTTGGCGGAAACGCACCCTTACTGGCATCACGCCAGCATGTGTAGAACAAAATGTTAAGAATTTGAATACCGGGTTATTCAAATTCTTAACATTAGGTTATTTCTGAATTGCCCCAGGGTAAAGCTTTAGTAATGTTGCGACGTTGTACACCTACTCAATCTGTCTAAGACCTCCATCGTGTTATAAAAGTAATATAAAATTATTTTTATAAACAAACTAGCTTTTGGTCGCCGCTTCGACCATGTCGAGGTCGGAAATTATTCTACGGGAACGTACTACCAATATGCTTGTGTACTATTTTTAAACTAAACCATTCAGCCGTTAAGCGTGAGAAGGTAACAGATAAACAGAGTTACTTTTGCATTTATAATTTAAGTATGGATAGTATGTTCTTTTGGCTTCTATATATGACAGAAACCACCTGGCTTCACTTTTTGTTTGCAGATATAGATTAGATTAGCTAAGGGACGAGTATAAGTAAATCGATGGAGATCACTGACTGTATGACTATATGTCAGATCAGTAACTACTGAAGAGCGTTTCTTTACGCATCCGTCTCTGCTACCTCCTCCAGCCCGGCACAATCCTCGGTTCCAACCGACTTCACTCGCTCACCAGTGGCAGCACCAAGTATTCTAGCAAATTGTTTACCTACTGCAACCATTAGTGAGCGCGAAAACCTAAAGTTGTCTCCCAATACCTGGAAGGGCTCCATCCTAATTACGGAGTCTTCCTTTGTAAACAAAGGTAATCGTAGATCTACTTCTTCTTAGCATATCGAAGGCAAAATGTTAAAACATATTTGCCCCAAAATTCAGCTATAGCCCTACAAGGTTATTTTAGCGCGTGGCTAAAATCGGAACTAACGCCGCCACCAAAACAGTTTTGCCCCACCGTCCACGTAATTCGAGCGCCAAAAGACACTTGTAGCAGTACGCGAACTCCGCTCACTGACGCAGTCATAAAGTCATCAAGTGCACAGGTGACAGGGCGGCGCAAGATGAAAGATGGGCCATTCTATCTATAGGGAGTCTATAGGGAGACACCGCATCCGCGTTTGAGATCTGATCCTTCTATGAACCCCATCTGTGGAGATAGTCTTTGCTCCGGTCGACTTAGGTTCGAAGCCTATTTAGAGATTTCCAAATTGGCCACAGTAACGCGTGCCCAGGTGGAAAGCTCTCAAATGGTTCGATAAAGTTGTCAGGGGATTTAGACAGTTCCCGCCAGAGTTTACATCAGATCTGCTGACCATTGATAACAGTTAATTGATCGAGCTCCTTTCCGCCAATACTTATTATTACCGCCATAGACCTCTCTACCGTCCCTGCTGAAAAGCTCTGTATAGATAGGCTAACTGAGTCGTCCGCATTCAAAGGAGATCCACCATGACTTTTAGCAACATATCTCGCTTTACATAGCAATGTTTTCAATCAGTTACAGAGAGCCTTTCTTTTTTACATCACACACCTATTACTCCTTCATTATTATTATAACGTAGCAAGTAGATAATTATCTGGCTCGTTGTAACCTCCCCACGATCTCCAGCAAGAGTTCGTGGATACAGGCCATGATGATGCCTATACACCACCCAATAGCCAATAGATATCAAATATCTCCCTCCTCAAATGTTTATATAGCAAAAAAATATAGCCAAAAAAAAACATGAACGAGTACATGAGAGTAATAAAATGTGTGATGCATGTGTGAGTATTTGTGAAAACCCTTGTTTCGTTCGTGCCTCAATTAAGGGTTCAAGATAGCATTACTAGGTATTTTCTCAGGGTTAATTATAAACCTGTCATGTTTGTAGGGGCCACGTGCAGTAACAAGAGTAGCAGTAGTTATTTCAGCCCACTGACCCTTCGTGCGCAAAAAGGAGAACAAACAAAAACCTTTTCCTCAATTAAGCAATTTGTGTGGACATAAATTTAGTGAGTGTATGGCGCTCACCGGTTGCCGGGATGTTTCAGTTCTGTTAGTCGAGCGCCCGTTCATTTTGAACTAAATGTACAGGCGTGGAGGTACACTAAAACCTCTTTTGTTGGGCGTCTCTAAAAATTTAGTTATTAATTAATTTATAAAAGCGCTGTAACGTAATAGTCTCTAGCACAAAAAATAACATGCAGTAGACAGTGTCTATCTAATCCTAAGTACTTACTTCATTACAAATCCTATAGAAGTCACTAAATATGTCATTAAACAAAAATAACATTATCATACAACCATGTTGTCGAGCCTTCATGTGATGATGATATTGTTTTATTGTAACCTACATATAGGTATAATTAATCTATACTCTATACTAATATTATAAAGCTGAAGAGTTTGTTTGTTTGTTTGTTTGAACGCGGAATTTAATCTCAGGAACTACTAGTTGGAATAGAATTTTTTTTAATGTAGCAGCAAAATACTTTTTAATTCATTCGAATCGGACATTTAATTCCGAAGTTATCACGTTCCCTACTCTAGAGAGGAGAGGATGGGCACACAGGTAGACCATGACCTGGAATAGGACATAGGATACGTTTTATCTCTATATTCCCACAGGATCGCGACCTACGCGGGTGAAACCGCGGAGCACAGCTAGTTAATTATAAAGCCAATAGACTTTTAAATTAAAATTTGTTGTAATAACGCTTCATAATATTTTATAACTGGCGCCATGTGTCTATGCGCTGAAAATTCAATTGTAGGCTTCATTTCTTTTTACACCACATTATTTCATCACTGTACTGCATGGGTCATAAAAGGCGAGCTGGAAAAATGGAAATGCGTTATTGAGACTGACTGAAAAGAATCACTAAAAAGTTATATCTGGAAAACGTACCTGAATTCCGGCAACATTGTATAAAATTTTTGGTTTTCGTATTCACAGTTACTGTCTATGAATGAAATATTGAAAAAAGTCGTCTGGTGAATCAAATGAAATGTTTGACCAAAATCTGGTTTAAAAAAGTTTTACTTGTCACAATCAAGCTAACATCAAAAATCCTTTTTTGTCTTATTTAGCTTTTCAAATAGCATGAAATGGAAGCGGTTTCAAACACTTTTAAACTGCTATTAGGTATTGGGACCAAAATATTTCCAACCACGTCCATAAATAGTTTATAGATAAAGCAATCTTAATTAGATAGTTGAATGAGCGAGATTCCAGTGGGTCCGATTGCTTAAAGTAGGAAAGTAGCGGTCACATCGTGGTCGGCTGGTATTTGATTCTTTGATGAAAAGTAAAGGGTACCCTTTAAGTCATTGTTACTTACTGCCACTTGCACCCCATTTTAATTGAGAGAGGTTTATTATTTTAAGGGAAATATTTAATTCCTTCTCTAAGCTTCTCTCAATGAAAAGGGGGCCTCTTTTTATACTAATAAGTTGTGCCTCTAAATTTTTTTTGTGATTCTAATCATGTACGCTTTTTTTTAATACAAATGTGCCTCTTTTGTAATGTTTCAATATCCAAAAAATCTTTATAGAAGTTTTACCTAAATTCGTGATGAACAAATATATTACCTTAATGCAGTTAGTATTTTAATATGCCACAAAAGTGCAAAGCACCCCGGAATCCATCGAATCGTTGGTTTTGACCCTTTGCTAATATACTTATAAGTTTGTATTGTGAGGAGAACCCAATTAATAAACACATCGTTAGACGACGTGTACCTACATATAGTACAGGCGCCTTAATAAATAAAACAGAAATATGTATATAATATGTATGGATAGAAATAAGGCAGTTGGCAAGTGAAGTCTCCTCCAAGCTGTTTTTAACCTAAGAAAAAAACTGTTTTTAACCTGAAAATTTGATGGATTCCTTGCGGACCTAATTCATCCATTCGCTCCAATATTTTATTCAAACATAAACTTAAAAGGAAACTATTAAAGCAGGAAGATTGTCGCTAAAATCAATCTAAAACTGTAACTTTTCCTTGTGGAGGCAGTCGGTGGCACACAAATAATGGGACTCTGAATATCTAATGAACTTCTTCACCTCAACAGCTACTAACTTCCTCGACTCAAATAATTTGAGTGCGCCTCAGTCCGCGACGACAGCGG
This sequence comes from Lithophane semibrunnea, assembly GCA_947363905.1. Classification (NCBI taxonomy): domain Eukaryota; kingdom Metazoa; phylum Arthropoda; class Insecta; order Lepidoptera; family Noctuidae; genus Lithophane; species Lithophane semibrunnea. The sequence goes on from OX376186.1 coordinate 8,869,674, forward strand.
CTTCTCCTGTGCAATTAAGTGTTTCGGCTTTCATTGCGAGAAACTTGAAATCAGTTCTTTGAATAAGCTTCAAATTCGCATGTCAGCAAACGGTGGCCCCGGAAACTTGGCATTCACACTTTTACTTTGATATGAAGACTTTCTCTAAGATTAGCTAATTCAAGTCATGCTAGCACGTCTTTGTTGTATATTTTATGAGAATTAAGAATATTTAGGTGATTTAATAATCCTTGACCTCCTTTGAAATCCTACAGAATAAAGTTAGACGCCAAACATAGTGCAGCTTTTTTAATTGCAGAGCGTAAAATAGTGTATCATATTAATTGTAGTGACACAATTTAAATGTACCTAAATACCAAATAAAAACGTCAAAAATGAAAATATATTCTATTTCGCATAGCTTATTGTTTACCGTGTGAAAATGACAAACGTTACGTTTTGATGCAAGTGTGGAAAGTTTGTCATTTTATCGAGGCGGGTTTGCTACATAGAATAGAGATTGTAATGGCAAATGCAATCACGCATATTGAACTATGATTTTCAACATAATTGCAAAGAAAAAAAAATGTTTACGAAATTAAACATGATATTTGGGACAGATATAAGATAGGGGCTCGCAGTTGTAGATAAAGTTGTAATTGTACTTGTACATTGTGCAAGAAAGATATAAAGGCATGAAGGCATGGTGCTGAGATTAAAAAAAAACGCACATATCTGACCAATTCACAGGTATCTGTGGCGTACTTTCTCGAGAATACAAAGTAAAAAGAATGCGTGTTCAATCCCCCACATTGTGAACCTCAAAGTGATGAGAAAAAAAATTGTGAATCATGCATGCGGATAAAACACGGTCGACTTTTTATCAACGTTGATAATGAATACAGTTTTATATAAAAATACTTTGAACTGTAACAGGAAATTTTAATTAGAGTTATCAAAGACCTATTTTCATTTGTCTGGGTTCGTTTATCACAGTGACAAAATTTGGTGCTCAACGGTACGTGGGGAACAGTTTATGCATCGAAAACACACATTACCACACCACACTACATACTAATTGCTGTTTACAACTGTTCTTAATACAATTACCAAATACATTACCACTATAATGGTACCTACGTAGGTTTCCCTTTCTCACTGATCCAAGGTAATAGAAAACATGGAATAAAGCAACTGCGACTTTACTCTATCGAGTTGTTCATTTTATTTATTTTTTTGCTGACCGACTGGAACTGCTGCTTTTCTGTTTTTGGGTACTCTGTTAGCTAGCAGAGCAAGAAGCATGCTGCCGCGACAATGCATGTCATTGTAGACTGAGTATAACTCCAATCTTGAAGAGTAGCATCAACTGAGTACAATAACTGACTTAGGAGCGCTCACAGCATTGGTTGCGACTCTCCAACAATCCCAGGCCGAGTTGCCACCAGCGTACGTCAATGCCATACATAATAATATCGGTAGATTTAATTATATTTTGCTGCCTTCGCCGACGCCAAAACGAGCATCACGGGGTCTGACATACAGCTAACTTTGCAGTAAGTACTAAGTAGGCGAGGTGTCATATCTGAGTTTCCTGACAAACGTAAATGTGGCAAAGATAATTAAAGCTTTTCTCGTGAAGCAGAGCCTTTCAACCCATCTGACCCAGCCCTACAACAATTTTTCAATCGCGTTGAATTTTAAGTGCGATGTTTTGTTATTCTAAAACAAGCCATCTTTAGTGGTGCAAAATATTATTTCAGCAGTGTAGCAAAATACTTATTCAACGAATCAATTAGATTCAAAATTACTTAAATGAAGTAATTAACTGAAATGGGTGTTTGACCTTAAGGGCAATAAAATATGTATTTGCTAATGACAAATAAACAATAATACAAACAATACCCTATGAAAATTAATGAACGCATTCTAATATGAAATTCGGGATAATATTTAGATAGGTAAATATTAGTAATAATTTGAATCATAATTGTTATGTTTGTGAATACTCTAGCTAAAGTAAACTCACATTGTAGGTATATGTTATTAAACGGGTCGTCAACTAGAAAAAAGATTATTCAAACCGAACGTGACGTCGAAGGCATCGAAGGTGATCGTTTGTCCACCGCGACCGAACTCAACGGTTCAGTATGTTATGACGGACAAAATAAAATTCGGGCGAACGGCGCCGCCGGTGCAAAAAAGCCGTTATTTAGATGTGAAAATTTCAACTAAACAAAAGGCATTTGATAATTTTACACTTACTCATACTACTACTCATTTGATCATTTTAACAAAATAATTATTTTAGAAAAATAGTAGTTTGTTTTGCACTTGAAACCGTTTTTTGATGATTTAAAGCAACAAGTAAAAACGAGCCTAAGACCGATACCCGCTTTATATGAAGAGGGACTCTCTAAATTGAAATGCAATGATTTCGCCGAGTAACTGCCAGATTTTAAATCTCGTAAGAGTATTTTGTATCAATTACGTTATAAAGCTCTTAAAAGTAACAGTACAACCTTTTCTAAGTTATGTGATGTGAAAGTTCCCGATGCCCTAGCTAATGATATTTTATAAGAGGACGATGGGATTGATGACAAAACAGTATCATTAAATGAATTTACTTTTTGAATCATCAGATTTGAGAAGGGTGTTATGTCCCTTTAAAAGAACAAGTAGGCGTGGCGGCGACTCGACGTCTTGGGACTCGACGTCAAGGCAAATCGACGTGGCGGGACTCGACATGAAGGGAAAAATTCTCCAAGTTCATGTAGGTATGTAGATTTTGAAATTCGTTTCTTTAAACTGTTTGATGCTTCAGAACACACTTGGTTACTTAGCTTAAATATTGTTAAGTGATCACACTATTACGTCCTGGAACGAATACGTCGAATTACAGGTCACCCTGCAGGTATAACAAAAAAAAAAAGCTGAAAGCCGTGGTAAAAAAGTGCGTAAAATTAAGTTTACAAAACGCGCTATACGTTGAATACCTATATACCTAGGTACTGTAGAGGTTTTATGCGATATGCAACCTCAGGTTGGGTTGGCTGGTAGAACCGCAGCCTTGACTTGCGAACGCTCCAGCAGTCGGTATTTAAATATTGACAGGTGTGTTTTTTTATGTTGTGAGGGGCAGAGCAGCCCGAACCCTCTATACGTATAAACGTGTCTTCTAATTAATAAATCCTTGGAAAACCTCCTCCTCTTTGAAATTACCTCCACCACACACCCTCACATATCTAGGTAACGTCCCTCAGACGTTACAGTACGTTGTTGACCAATATTTAGCAAGTCGTCTTTCTTGAGCTCGTAAAATATAAAAGCAATAAATGTCAAGCACAAACAGCTAAGTTCCACAACATAAAACTTTGTGAGCGGTCTTGGAGGTGGCCTCCGAGACCAAGTGGCTATTCAGCATTTTTCTATATCACTGTTCCGAAACAAGAATAATTTCTCCTTGAATGACAAAAATTTGATGGCATACTAAATTTGGATCAATAAAAAACTTAAGCTGCACTATAAACACGATTCAATCTATTCTCACCAAGTCATGCGGTATAGAAAAAAAAAACAGAAATATTTAAAACGAATGAATAGGCTGCATGTTAACGAAACTTCTACTTTTATTGTTTGTTCTTGTTCTTAGATATCATTATGAGTCGCAGACCCGGCATGAATTCTGGCAGTATTTGAACCAACAAACAATGCTTCGGAAAATGGAAAACCATTTAATACGGGATCCTACGCGAGTAGCTGCTAGATGATTCCATTTAATTTTCCAGTTTTAATTTACAACTGCTTTGCATTAACCGTTCTTGCTCTCGGAGCTATCCACAAGTATATACAAAGAATCCAACTCTATTACTCTAATCTACGTTCATTCTAGATACGCGTACAGTTAGGGCTTATTCCTTTTTCCTCAAGAATTTAAAAGCATTTGTATTATACACACGACCTATTTACCATTTTATGTATTGTTTTAGAATAGTAAAAGTAGTAAGGTTTCGTAAAATGTTAATGATAGTTTCTATCTTGAGAAGTTGTTTAAGGAAAAGATCGAATAAAAATTAATAGTGTTAATAATTGTGTGTTGCCGTATTTAGTGACAGTTCTCAAAAATATATAACCTACGGTGGTGTCGTAGGTATCATATTTTTGAGAAATAAAAAAAAGTAGTGTTAATTCGACCGGGTTTACTTTATAGTTGTATTTGTTTTTCTCAAAGAGTTAATTTTTTGTCCCTCTCACGTTTTGTTTGCAAAAAAGCCGTTATTCAGATGCTGTGAAAGTTTCCACTAAACAAAAGGCAAGGTAACTCATTTGATAATTTTGTTACAAAATATTATTTTAGAAAAATAGTAGTTTGTGTTGCACTTGAAACCCTATACACAATCCTAAAATTAACGTTTTTTGATGATATAAAGCAACAAGTAAAAACGAGCCTAAGACCGATACCTGCTTTATATGAAGAGGGACTCTCTAAATTGAAATGCAATGATTTCGGCGAGTAGCCAGATTTTAAACCTCTAATGAGTATTTTGTGTCAATTATGTTATAAAGCTCTTAAAAGTAACAGAACAACCTTTTCTAAGTTATGTGATGTGAAAGTTCCCGATGCCCTAGCTAATGATATTTTATTGAAGGACGATGGAATTGATGACAAAACAGTATCATTAATTGAATTTATTTTTTGAGTCATCAGATTTGAGAAGGGTCTTATGTTCCTTCAAAAGAACAAGTAGACGTGGCGGCGACTCGAAGTGAACAAATCACTTGGACACCATTTATGTCAAAATTTATGACATTAACGCACTCAAAATAACAAAAAACACACATTAACATTAAGTGCGAATTTCACCAATGACAGTGAACGCGATCAGCACATCTGAACCGAGTTCAAGAGTGAGAGTGAGTGAGAGTGTCAATATTCCAAAGAAAATATTGACACTGACAGCTCTTAAACGTAGTTTATGTGCTGATCGCGTTCAGTTTTATTGGTGAAATTTGCCCTAACACACACATGATGTTTGTTGAAGTCTATATATTCAATTTGTTTTTAGGGTTCCCCCAAAATGACAAAAACGAAACCCTTATACGATCCTTCGTCTGTCAGTCACAGCCAATTTTCTCCGAATTTAATGGACCAATTAAGTTGTAATTTGGTACACATATGTATTCCTGTGACCCCAAACACGGACGTGTACTGTAAATAAATGAATTTTTAATAGGGGGCAAATAAGAAAATAAAAGAAAATCGTTTTACAAACTGCATTGTCTGATATATCAAATGAAAGAGCTTGTTGCGAGGATCTCAAATATTTTTTTAAATAATTTTACAATAAATATTTAAGAAAATTGATGAAAATTGACCATTCTCCCCTTATATTCGAAACTACAGCGCCTAATTTTTTTTGAAATAAAATACAGAGAATGGTTCTTTACTCAGATTACAGGAAAACCTATAAGAAGTCTATGTTATTAGAATAATAATATGATAAATCTCTCAATATTGTGCGTACAAACTTTTATTTGCAGTTTAAATTTGTTCGATGTCTGTTGCTTATTTAGTAAGTACCTATTTTAAAACAAACACTCTAAATTACAGAAGACAGTTGGCATTGATATACTTACGTAGGTAAGGAACCCATATCGTTTAACTTAGTTATGTAGTTTGGCTTTTATTTTGATAATAATGTAATATGGTGTTTTTATCTCAATAGGTTCTTATAGGTAACATGGTAGGTATTTGTCGCAGCTGCCTGGTAACGTTGACTAATAAGACCCCGGGCGCTCTTCAGTATGTCGGCGGAGAGGAAGCCGACCACCAAACCACGGCTAGCTCTCTAGGCCTACAGGCTTCTAACAAGGTCCACGCTCCCAGCTGAAGTGCGCTTATGTGATTATCATAAACCACCGGAAACTTCATACGCGCATCCAAAGTATCGCCGTATCAAGTATTCAACGTACGCTACGCGGCCGTAAATATGGCACATATAGTTTTAGAAAATGCTCGGTTCGGTTTCTAACTGTGTAAACCACACAGGTATGATTGACAGGTATGACACTGATCCTACCTGTGTGCCAGTCTCTTTCCAAAACTCCATGCGCCATATTAACGTCCAGATACTGTGATCATATTAAATTATTTTGCAGCGGCGCCCATTCAATCATGTGCTGTAGCGGCTCGCCGTGTAGCTCCCGTCAAGTTGCTAATAATGACAGAGCAACAGGGCCGCCGTAGCGGCTAACCAGTGCAGGATTTAACCTGTGACAGAAACGAAACACTTATCGGCAAATTAATCTGGTACAGGAAGAGGCGGGAATTGAGGAAGAGCAATACTCCGCCCACGAGTGATGTGCTCAGTGAGGGCGGACGTACTACGACTCGGACGTTGATATAACTGACGCAGCTGTTAACTCCTCATGATTTTGATAATGAATCGACTTCAAATAGGGCAAAGGTTCTTTTCAACATCATGGTCCAGTCGCAGGTATGTGGCGAGTGGAGAACTTTCACAAAATCGTATTTTCCAAAGTGATCGAACCATACTAGAGTGGTGTGTAGCCAGGATGATGACGCTATGTGTCAGCGTTCGAAAACCATAATCTGGTCAGCGCCAATATGTCACAGCGAAACAACTCATCCGTTGCCTAATTGAAATGCTTCAGGCCGGACAGGATATGAAGTTTGTATCTAAGTTATTAAGTTCCGTCGTTCCTGAAGGTTTTGTCAATAGGTTCGACAAAGCCGTACTGCCTGTATACAAAATACAGAGAATGGTTCTTTACTCATAGATTACAGGAAAACCTATAAAGAAGTCTATGGTCTTAAAATAACATGATAAATCTCTCAATACTGTGCATAGAAATTTAAATTTGCAGATGGAATGTATGGGATAACATATTTTTCAATTATACACAATTTGTTAAGTTTGTTTTTGGGATAAATTTATCCCAACTACGGAACCCTTCATTGTGCGTGATCCGACATGCACTTGGCTGGTTTTTTAGCTGGATTGTTATTATATCATCTACTTACCACATTAATTTGAAATATTCGGTTAGTTTGACGTAATTAATCAGCCAGCCAGCTATTCAAAATAAATCAGTGATAATTGTTTATAAAATATTGAATTGTTTATTTAACATAATGCATGTTAATGTAATAATTCATAATGTTTACATGTATTTTGCTTATTATTCATAAAATAATGTGTGAAAGGGTAAGTTGGATTTAGGTTTTTATGTAGAAAACTATATTCTACTACCGGGAAACTTTATCCTAGGTACAATAGAACAAGTGTGTATAATAACAAGAAATCTGAGTAAAGGAGCCTGAACCTGTGTCCATTTCTAGTTTAAAATTACAATTTGCTTGTTCCAAACTAGAGCTGAATCCTCATCCGGAACCTCCGAACCCTAATATTCGATAGGATGGGGTTATTGGCGTCTTACTTTTACATACAATGTTTAGAAAAGGACGGTATTTGTTCAATTTAAACATGGAAATGTTTTCAAAAGTCTGGGATTAGGACTTTACCCGACCTTGTTTCTCATCGGCTTTCTCCCGAAGTAGTGATCAAAATCAAACTTGTTCAAATTTGCAATGGAAATATCTTTTTATTTTCCCTTTGAGCTTTCAAGGTTTAAAGGGACCCGGGTCGTCAACTGCTTAAGGATATTAAACTTCCTAGTCGTTGCCTTAAAGTTGTTTTAAGGGAGATTTTAATTTTTTCTTCTTACTCTGATTTAAATCTTTTAGTGTAGCTTTGTAATGTTTGTCTTCTTTTTAAGTATTGAGACGTTCTTATTGTTAATTTTATAATGTTTTTACGTCAATTACTGAAACAAGCTGTAGGTAGATATTGAGTAAAACTTGCATGACGTGTTAAGAGGAAATAATATGGTTTGTACTTACGAATAGGTAATAATAATCGATTATTGCCAAAATAACAGATACTGTAAGAGTATGCAACAAGATTCAATAAAAACAATCCGCTCGCTGTAAAAAAACAAAGTTTTCGTTAGTTTTCTTTTTAACATACTATCAAAAACCTTTCGCATACACCAAAAGGTCAGTGAGTACCCAACGAAGAAGTCTTAAATTAAATAAATATCCTTCCTTCGCTTTTATAAAGCTGAAACAAATTAGTTTTCCTATGGGTGAATCTCGTTACTAACCTACGCGGTCCTTGGATATAGATTTACAATCTGCTTAGAATTCCAAAAATGTTCTTTCATTGCATTGCTAGTCACTGGCATAACATGCTTTACGTACGCTGTAAGCTGCCCCCAACTGTATGAATTATTCAATAAACTGTAATGTAAACTATTCTCTGGGCACATTTTTGACCGTTTTATGTAAAAATGTATATTTATGATAGGAAATGATTCTTTGAAGAGGTTAGCTCGTGTGTACCTACTTATTATAAATTGTACTGGTATAAATATGAAATAATGCTCATGTCGTGACTAAATAGTTTTAAGTAGAAGTAGCTATAGCTACTTATATGAAGTAGGTATAAAACATACCTTCATTGACACACTATTTGGTATTTACGATATTTTTATTAAAACCTATGGGCGACGTGTGGTGTAATGGCAATGTTGAAAATTGTGGCTAATGCGAAAGGGAGATCATGCTCCAAGGATGGGGGTAGGAGGCGGAGGGGAGCGACCCTTATCTCTGTGGGGAACGACGCGCGCACCATCTATTAAACAAATATTCTCAAGTTTTAAGAACAAAGAAGGCAAAAGAAGTAATAACACTTTTAACATTTTTAAGTCATGCAAAAATCGTTGCTGATGTATTTTCACCATTGCGTGAATTTGGTATTTTTAATATTAAATTATTAGCCACAATCCTAGACTACACTGGTTTTGGAGTAAATTTTATTACAATCATATAATAATAGTAGACGAAGACTATTTCAAATAATCCTGTTTTTATCGGGAATTCGGGATACGCGTTAAGTGAGTAAGTGAGAGCGCGCGGCGGAGTGGGAGGGGCCCCCGCGTCCCATGCCACACTCGTTCGCCATCAGTCGCCCCTAAGTCTCAGGTTTGCACACAGCATCCCGACACTTTATCGCCTTGTATTTCCCACAATATAATAACTAAAGCCTTTTAAATCACGTAAACGTTGCCATGTTATTTATCAAATAACGAATCTGCTGATCACAGACAGTTCGTATCCAAAAATGGTGTTTAATAGTTACTCCGCTGCGCGATATACCGGCTTGTTGTTGTTAAACGCAGTGATATTGTCAGCACAACCCTTCGCAGTAGAGAAAATAGCCGTCGGTAAGTTTTAATAAAACACATGCATAGTCATGTTTCACAGTATTAGCTATATGTTACCTTTAATATTATCAGAGCATAAACAATTTTCGCACGAATCTATTTATTTTGATTTATACTGTGTAATTAAGCACTGTGTAAATAAACATTGTGTTAGTATTAATTATTTATTATTTCAAGCATAGTAGGTAAAATGTATTTTGCTCTCGTCTCACTTCGACGCGTAGTGTTTTCCATGTAATCACCATGTACGTGAATCGATTTTCTCTTTCTAACGCGCCGCGAAGCTCTCGCTCGCACGAAGCAGATGCGGCGTTTGGTAGGGGTGAACAGTTTTCAGGCGCGTTTTTAAAATAACTTCGTTTTGATTGGTCTTAGTGACACGTCGAAGCCTTTGCTTTAAAACTCAGTGGAAAAGAACACCTTTGTGTTACGTTGGACCTTCTTTCTATACGCAAGTCACTTTACATATAGCTTTGTAATGAAACGGAAATTTGATAACCAATGCCGCTGGTCAAACAACAACTTTCTTAAGTTTTTGTGTGATAAAATAAACTAAAACACTCTCTATATTACTTAAATATAAGAAACTACTTAGGATATGTTTTTGGGTTAAATATTTCTCGTACGGATTTGGGAGTTGAATTGAATTTTATATCTCCTTCTTGGTCGCTTACTTCATGACTGAAGGTCGTTTCAGTAAAAGGCCGTGGCTTTATGTATGATATTCTTCTACTTCGTTCGGTTCTCCGCTTCTCTCAGGGCGGTCGTAACAGAGAGTCCAGTGAGGGCGGTTTCTTGGTCTTACCAGCGGTCCCGTTCAGCTGCGTGGTCTTTTCCGATCTACCTTGCCCATCACCACAAACTTTTCAAGGTTCTCATTTCATCTGGTTCTAATTTTATAAATAATAAAGGACATTGACCATCCATATATGGGAGTTGGACCAAGTGCTGCCCAGAATGGACACATAATGCATTACGTTCCTTGGGTTTATACTAGTCTGTAAATCAAAGCTCAATAAAATCTATCCGAGGAGTTTTAAGAAAAACGATTTTTTGTTGAGTATTTTTTATTGATGAATACCAACCAACCGGTGGCGCATTTGATTAAATAATGACAGTAATTATGTAAAAAAACACATTATTATTTCATTTGTATGCATATCATTTACATTTTAAATATTTTTTACTGACTATCCATATAATATTATGTGAGTTGGGTCAAGTGCTGCCCAGAATGGACACATAGTGCATATTTACCTTGGGCTTATCTAGTCTGTAAACCAAAGCTCAATAAAATCTATCCGAGGAGTTTTGAGAAAAACTATTTTTTATTGAGTATTTTCTATTGGTGAATACCCACCAAGCAATGGCAAATTTGATTAAATAATGACAGTAATTATGTTAAACAACACATTCTCATTTCATTTTTATGCATATCATTTACATTGTAGTGTAAAGCATTGTCAATGCATATTCAACGACTCCAAACACGATGGTGCTGTCTTGTTTGGTTGAGGAGTTCCTATGGGTACTTTCCAGTTTCATCACCAGCCTCTGGATAGTACCTTGGACTATACTAAGTACTTGTCAAGACAAAGCCAACGAGTCCAATCACGATGGTCCTATCTTGTTTGGTTAAGGAGTTCCTATGGCCACCTTCCGGCTCCATCATCAGACCCTGGACACTGCCTAGTATAAGGCACTTGTCAATGCATAAGTATTCAACGAGTCCAAACCTGACGGTGCTGTCTTTTTTGTTTGAGGAGTTACTATCGGTACCTTCCGGCTCCATCATCAGACCCTGGACACTGCCTAGTGTAAAGCACTTGTCAATGCACATTCAACGAGTCCAAACTCGATGGTGCTGTCTTGTTTGGTTGAGGAGTTCCTACTATGGATACCTGCCGGCTTCGTATAAAGGCAATAACTTTTTAACCCGATTTTTTTTTCATTTTTTTTTGTATAAATTCATACAAGGAACCATTTGGAAGCACTCCCATGGCTGGGCAGCATTTGGTCCAAATTGGTCAATATCCTTTTATAATAAAATTTTATAAGGTAATTGACTTATTTATTACCTGTCTACAACACAGCAGACGAAAAATGCGCATAAAAAAGCAAAAGCAAAATCACAAAGATTTTCTTTAAAAGATATTTGAAACTTTTCAAATAAAGTGGAACGACTATTTCGACAAGTCCACTTTAAACTGACGCAATATTTGGAGAGGAACTTGCCGTAATTACCTGACTGGAATAGTTCGTTTCATGCTCCCGTAGACTGGGCTGCACCTGCGTTGTTGCAGTCACTGCTTTGGACGCAGATAAAGGGGATAGTAACCGAACATTTTCCACAGCGCGGCGCACGAAAACCAGTGTTTCTCTGCTGTTGTTTCGGATTGCTATAGATTATAGATTTATAGCCAGGGCCGCACCGGACACAATAACATAGTCTTCCCTTGTGAGTGGGATATAATTTTATACTGCATATTTTTAAAGGTCAGACTATTGTTTATTGGTACCGTTGTTTTTAAACAAGTTATAAACTGGGACAAGGCCTTTATCAATTTTATACCAAATTTACCGCTTTCATTACATAGTAATATTTCAAGAGTAGGTATCTAATGTTGCTAGTCTGCAAAAAAATTTCGTGAAGAAGAAAATAGTGAATTCTAAAAGGAGTACCTCCTTACCGCGCATTCGGTTGAGAGGTACTCAACCGAATTTTAGAATTCACTATAAAAATGTAGACGCGTCGAAAATATAAGCACTAACATTATCCAAAATTATTATAAAAATTTAACAGCCTACTATATATTTCAATGACAGATACTGTGCATATCGGACATAGTGTACGACAATTACAGTTACTGTCATTCTTAGAATTGAGGTAAAGTCAAGTTTTCGTATTCGCTATGATTTTTCGTAGTCTGTACGTGTCTACATTTTCTACGCTGACTACATTATCTTATATATAGTCACGTTAATTTGAAGGAAGATTAAGTAGGACCGTCTTGGGTAGATGCATGTTTTATTGAACGCAAGTATTCAGGCTCGGCCGCACATCTACGTAGTAGTATAAAACGCTTTTTAACTGTTAAGATAATGAAATGCACCAGCACCCTAATTTCATAACACACGATCAATCAGATTTGGAATCGGTTTGAAACAAATGTCTAATCCTGCGTTGCTAATTGCTTCATAAGTTTGAAAAAAATCTGCTCAACAACGTAAATAACGCAATGAATGTTATTGAACTATCAAAATGAAACAAATTAGTCTTAATCGGTTACGAAAATAAGTTACGCAATTATAGCAAAATACGTATGGAATTAACACAGGCATTAAAATGGTTAATCCAGAGAAGTATGAATTTAATGCAGTTCATGTGGTAATAGTACTGAAAATGACTAAGGTAAAATACACACGGCATACGTTAAATACGTGCTGAGCAGATAACTTTCATTCATAATTATCATGTTTGTCATAACTTTTAATGCACACTAAATAAGGGTACGAACTAATTATACAAAGATAAACACAAACTGATTCAGTTAATTTGTGTATTACAAACAGTGTGAGGATTACCTTAGGATATAATGGCGAGTAAAGTATGGTCGAATTGAAGCGTTGGCTGTTGGTAAAAAATGGTCAGCCATGACTTGGTCTCGCAAGACTGGGATTCCGTTGCCCATTATGAGAATGGGCTCCCAGCTGGGAAAACAGTGAAAACTAAAATTAAAAAAAAAACCAGCCGTGTCGGATACGCACACGAAGGGTTCCATACCATATCGTTTTATTATTTGTTGTTATAGCGGCAATAGAAATACACAATCTTTGAAAATTTCACTAGTCTACTACCTATTACAGTTCATGAGATACAGCCCGCTGACAGACGTCCGTCTATACGGACGGACAGCGGAAGCTTATTAATAGGGTTCCATTTGGCAACCTTCGGTTACGGAACCCAAAAAAAATCGCGTGGGCTGGAACGTTGCTAGAAATCTACATTTTGGCAGTACTTCGTGTTAACTCTAACTCATTCTCGAGCCCGGAAGGCCGCGATTGCACCCCAAAGCATTCTCGTCGCAAAAGTCGATGAATATGTAGTGTACTTATAGTATTCCTCAATTCATTAATACCTTAAGCATCAATCGTCGATAAATAGCTCTGGCACTGGCACACAATACGGGGAAAGCATTATTTTTGGTTTAATTTTTTTTGTAGTGAAATATCGTTTATGCGTTTTTGTGAACGAGACGCCGGGACTCGGAAAGTTCAGTTCAGGAAGTCAAATGTACTGGTAGGCCGAGAAAAATTACACGTGAAAGGACAGAGTAAACTCTCAAATGTTTCGATACAGATGGTTGGAATCATGTTGTCGACCATCGTGAGCAACTTCTACGTATGAGATGGTTACCATAACCGAGTGCCTGCTAGAGAGGTCCCTTTACCGGCTCGGCATAAAATGGAATGCCGAAAGGTATTTAAACGATTTTTCAAAAGTAATTTTTTCGCATAAAAACCTTTTTTGGAGAAATCGAGAAAAGAGAGATTATTTGAATTTACTATCTACCTATCTGTCTGTTACCTTTTCATGCCGTAACGGCTGAACAGATTTAGATGAAAGGCATACGGATAGGCCCATGACCTGGGTTAGAACATAAGATACAATGAATCCCGGTAGTACGTTCCTGTGGAATAATTTCTGACCATTACGCGGGCGAAACCGCGAGTAAAAGCTAGTTTAGTTAACAAATTAATCAATCGATTTATTTTATGGTTTTATTTATTATCAATCATAGTCTACACGAGTAGCCTGTGGGTCTCATACACGCGCGGACAGTACAACGCAATATAATAATGCATTCAGGGTGCTGATGGGGCTGCCCCGATTCTGCAGCGCATCAGGGATGTTCGCCGAGTCGCAAGTGGACTGTTTCTATTCTACTATACGGAAGCGGTGTACATCCCTGGTGCGCAGGGTTCGGGCTAGCTCCAGCAGCATCCTGAGGGCATTTGCGGAGAGGTTCGATTGTCAGTACCTGAACCATTGCTGTATGGTTCACATACTGAGCAATCGTAGTTGTATGTTTTAATTTCTTTTGTGTGTTAATTTTGTCATCTCTGTGGGAAGCTTAATGAAAAAACGGAAAATAGAAATTAACTGTTAGCGTATATTGCAAAAGTAAAGGTTAATGAACAGAGACAAACAGACGCGCCATAGAGTAGACACGCGCCACAGACTAATATATTTAAACAGTTTGCGTTGTGTTTAGTGTTGTTCCAACATCCTCCCTTAAACACATCCCCATCTTCGATGAACAAAAAAACAATTTTGAGTGCGAAGTTGCCTTAGTAAGGTCATCGGCGACCATCACGTCTGTTTGTAGATACCGAATATCAATTGCTCCATCAAGTACTTTGTCACGAACAAAATGGTGCCTCACGTCGATATGCTTGGTCCTAGAGTGATAATTGTCGGAACCTGAAAGTTTTATAGAACTTTGGTTATCACTAAAAATAATCATAGCCTCGCCTTTTATATGTGGCCAGAAACTTTCTTGGAAATGTTTTAACCATAAAGCTTCCTGCACACATGATGATAAAGACATATATTCTGCTTCTGTTGTAGACAGAGCAACAGTAGGCTGACGCCTTGAGTTCCAGCTGATTGTTCCTCCCTGAAACAAGAATGTGTAACCGGTACAGGAACGCCGGTCATCTTCTGAGCTGGCCCAGTCAGCATCACAGTATCCATGAGTCATGCTCTCATCTAGGTTTTGTTTATAACTGAGTCTGTAATCTTGAGTGCCTTTTAAGTAACGCATTACCCTTTTAAGTGCCATCCAATGTTGCATTTCAGGCTTATTATTGTGTTTACTCAGTAGATTTATAACAAAACTTATGTCAGGCCTAGTAACTTGAGAAATATATAATAAACATCCAATTATTTCCTGATAAGGAATATCAACTAAAATCTTTGTTTCTTCTGACTTTTGTAACTTAGTATTTAAATCTATTGGTGTTTTTACTGCTTTACAATCTGACATTCCATACTTTTGTAATACTTGTTGTATATACTTCTTTTGATCGAGATTAAATTATTCCTCTCTCTCTATCTCGTTCCACATGTATTCCCAAACAGTAAAATAACTCTCCAAGATCCTTCATTTTAAATCTTTTATGCAATTCTTCTTTTATATAATATTTTGACGTCTGATTATTAGTAAATAAAATTAAGTCATCGACATATATTGCCAAAAATATCATGTTGTTCTTGTTTTCAATTTTATAGTAGATACAAAGATCTTGCTTTGATTGTATTAATCCCATTCGTTTTAGTGTAAAATCAAGCTTTTTATTCCATTGCCTGCTAGCTTGTTTTAAACCATATAATGACTTCTTTAAACAACACACTTCTTGTTTTCCATTGCTATACATAGGTGGTTGCATCATATAAATCTCCTCCTCTATGTCACCCTGAAGAAAGGCAGATACTGCATCCATTTGCCATATATCCAAATCATATTTGACTGCTAAGGCAAATAAATATCTTAATGATGCAAGTCTTACAACCGGTGAAAATACCTCAGTGTAGTCAATTCCAAATTTTTGTGAACATCTTTTTACCACAAGTTGAGCTTTGTATTTAACTATCTAACCATTTTCATTAGTTTTAGTCTTATAAACCCATTTGCATGGTATTGAACGCTTATCTTTTGGTAGACTAGTCAGCTCCCATGTATTATTTTCTAATAAACATCTGTATTCTTCATCCATCGCTTCTTTCCATTCTTTAGCATTAGAACTTGATAGTGCTTCTTTTACAGTTAATGGATCTGAAATTTGTTTGAAACACATACAATTATTTCCCTGCATATTATGCCTTTGGTGTGATCTTAAAGTGATATTTCCCTGGAAATCATCATTGCTATTGCTATCATCAAGATCACTTGTATTTGGATAATATGTGGAGTCATCAGAACCATTGCAGCTATCAAACGAAACATCAATTGTGTGTGTTAATGTGTCATTTTGTGTAATATTTTTGATTACCATCTTTTTACTAACTGGGTCATACATTCTATACCCCTTTGTGTTTTCACAATAGCCCACAAAAATTAATTCATTTGATTTGCGGTCCCATTTCAAACGGTTTTGCTTAGGAACATGTACCTTAGAACCAAATATCTTTAAATGAGAAATGTTTGGTTTCTTACCGGACCATTTTTCATGTGGTGTTACCTCATTCAAAACTCTTGATGGTGACCGATTAATAACATAAGCTGCTGTGATAACTGCTTCAGCCCAATATGTTTTCTTTAAATTAGCTTCAAACAGCATACATTTAGCGCGCTCAACCAATGATCTGTTCATGCGCTCGGCCAGCCCGTTCTGCTCCGGGGTGTACGGAACGCTGGTTTGATGCTTGATACCAGAGGTTTCTAGAAAAGCAGAAAAATCTTTATTACAATATTCTCTCCCGTTATCACTTCTCAAGACTTTTATTTTCTTTTCTAATTCATTTTCTACCTCTTCTTTGAACTTTTTAAACACAGATTTTATATCCAACTTATTCTTTAGAATATACACATATACTTTTCTAGAAAAATCATCTATGAAGGTTACGAAGTACTTTCCTCCTCCTGCAGAAGGTGTCTCCATCGGACCACAAAGATCTGTGTGTATTATCTCTAGCAATTCATTTGCTCTAGAATTAGACGGTGGAAACGGAAATCTATTTTGTTTAGCTTCACAGCAAGGTTTACATACAGAATCAATCTCTTTATTTGATATTTTTATACCCTCAGCACAAACCTCTAACTTTTTAACATCTGCAATATTCAAATGACCCATTCTTTTATGCCATGTAATCAAATCTGTATTACTATCAAATGTAGACGCATATGCATTATGAGATATTGAGTTTGTACATGTTATCAGTCAATTTTGCTGTTGCAATGAGTACTTTATTGACACTATAAATGTTACAGCCTTCACTTGTGAATTCCAGTTTACATCCATTTTTTGTTAATTGACTGACTGATAACAGATTGGAACTCAACTTGGGAATAAATAAAACATTTCTCACCTGGATCTGATGCACATCATTACATACTTTTGTCTGAATGTTTACTTTACCCAAGTTATGCACGGTGACCGCATCATTATTTGCCACCATTATCTTTTGGATCGGAGGTGACTGTATATCGTACATCCAGTCTGAGCGTCTTGACATATGCATTGTTGCCCCTGAGTCTATATACCAATCATCTGGATTTAATGAACTGTAAGCTGAAAAAATAGCTGAAAAATTATTTTGATTAATATTCTTTTCTCGACATTGGCTTTTATAGTGTCCATATTTATTACAACTGTAGCAACGTGGGCCTTTTCCTTTTGGTTTTGAGTTATTCTGTGAGGTTATGTAATTCTTTCTGTGCTTCGTGAGGAATGCTGTGGATTCTGATACCTTAACCTCTTGTAACAATTTTGTCTTAACAAAATCTGATGATATTTTTATGCTTGAACTCTCTAATCCCATAATCATTGGCTTATAATTGTCCGGTAAGCCAGCTAGCATGAGAGTTCCAAGCCATTCATCTCCGACCTCGAAACCAATATTTCTTCATTTATGAGCCGTGCTCATTAATTTATTCACGTACTCCTCGACACAGGCACAATTATCTAACGTTGTGTTGATTAGGTCCTT
The DNA here is from genome assembly GCA_947363905.1 of Lithophane semibrunnea. NCBI lineage: Eukaryota > Metazoa > Arthropoda > Insecta > Lepidoptera > Noctuidae > Lithophane > Lithophane semibrunnea. The sequence continues at coordinate 8,887,675 of OX376186.1, forward strand.
TAATAAGCCAACTTTTCTCGATAGCCCGGAGTCCTCGAAAGCATTTTGAAGGTTTTGCCAAACTTCTCGAGATGACGTTGCATTTTCAATATGAACAAAGTTGATACCAACAAAATTATCTTGGTCTTGGCTTTTAAGTCTTTCTTGGCATCTTGACCTCCAGGATCAACACAATCCCATAATTCCTCGTGCTCTAAGTACGATTTTACCGCAAACTTCCATGTGGAGTTATTTTCTCTACCGGCGAGTTTCGCAATTTGGAGGTTAGACATGTTCATAGTGAAAAAAAAAATATTACTATTCACGACTATTAACTTTTAAACTTCAATACGGTACGACAATATGAACAATGGATTCTATTTTTTAACTTTATATCGGCCCATAACCTGTGGGAAGCTTAATGAAAAAACGGAAAATAGAAATTAACTGTTAGCGTATATTGCAAAAGTAAAGGTTAATGAACAGAGGCAAACAGACGCGCCATAGAGTAGACACGCGCCACAGACTAATATATTTAAACAGTTTGCGTTGTGTTTAGTGTTGTTCCAACAATCTCTGTGTCTATGACCTATTTGTTGGTCGAAATAAACAATTTTTAATTTTAATTTAATAGTCAGTGCCCTTTAAAAGTAGTAATAATTGAACTCCTAAACTTGTAAGAAGTGCAACAGGAACAATCTGATCACGTCAATTTAAGTAATTTTTCACTTTGTAGTGTTTTTTTGGATGTCGGTTGTTTTTTTTTTGCAATAAAGTTATTATTCCTCGCTTTTGTGTAATGATAATTGCTCAATCACCTTTTACTAAATATTGCTATTCCCCATGCAGGGACGTTAATCGTTGAGCAGTTCTCCTGGTACTTTACCAACAGCTCCACTTCACCAGTATTGTGACGAGCATAAATTGCTTGGCAACCATATTAAAGTACCTAATCAAATCGCAACCCGAGAAATAATTATTTTTTAGTCGTTCCGGTAGCCCTCTGTGGTCTTCATCATCATTTCCACTTCACCAAATGGTGCTTTCCGAGAGCAACCGCACGAGTTACTAAAAAGAATTACCCAAATCGCCATAGGTGTGCCTATAATATTTAAAGAGTTCCTTCGATTTCTCCAGGATCCCATCATCAGATCCTGACCTAATGACAATGGGACAATCTCGGAAGTATACCCTTTCAAACAAAAAGAATTTTGCAAATCCGCCTATTATGTATACCTAATGACGGAGCTATGACCGAACCCAAAAAAAAAAAATTAAACTTCTGAATTGATAACCTCCTCCTTTTTGAAGTCGGTTAGAAACCATAGTGTATTTTTTCTTGCGCCCCCTTAACAAAACGTAGGCTAAAGAAAATGGGTCATTTCACTGAGCTCATGCGCGTTCGACTAGTTAATTGACCATTTACGTGTCACAAACCTTAAGGACACAGCCGTGTATAAATTATAATACTGACGTGCCCTCAAGAAGACATAGTGATGTGTTGTATTAATTGTATCCCACCGACTTGTTTATCCAAAATATTAGTAAACAAAATACTATGGATACTGGCTCAAATGCCTAGCGCCTGCACATGTACGAACACAACACACATATTAAATCTCTTTTGAATGGCCAGTTTAACATTACTTTGATCAGACGAAAGCTATGCTGAATTTAATTGTAGCAATGCGCAGTCCGTCAGGTTGATGAACGTTCGTATTTTCATTATATAATTATACTTACAAGCTTATTTTTTTTTGGTTTACGTCTAATCTGAATAGGAGTTATTGTACTCACTATAATGACAGACAGTCTGATCTAACCTGGAATCGCGCAAAAATCAGCTACTCCATACATTTTATCTGGAACAAATTATTAAGCAGATGTTTAAAAGGTGTGTCTGCAAAGCACACGCATAAGGCGAGATCGAGGAAAAAGGCAGGCCCAATAAAAAAAACCAGCTTGTTTGGGATTATTTGTAGCCAGTTAAAGATATTTTTCATTAGGATTTGAATATACCCTACCCTAAGCAATACCCGAGACCCATCCTTACTACTTAACCTAAATACTTTTTTTAGTTAGTCTTTTTTACCCGACTACGGCGAAGCAAAAAGGAGGGTTATTATTTCGACCAGTATGTATGTATGTTCATCTGTTCCCTCATATATTCTAAACGACTCATCACAATTTGACAAATGAGGTATCGTTGGCAGCGTCTTGATCGTCCGCTATAGGTTATAGGCTATGTGATGTCACATTAAATTGAAAATGGCGCCCTATAGATGACATAAAGTCATAATATTTAAAGGGATATATCTGTGGCCCTAGTGAAAAGGGATCTAAGTCCAAAAATGCAACTTTACAGGAGACGCCAAAAACACTCCGCGCGCTTCAAATTGCGTGTTTGACCTCGTGTGACATTTAAACCGCTACCAATTGAAATACATGTGAAGTTTTTTATAGGTAAACAATTTATGCTCTTTATTATTATTGAGTTATTTTTATTTAATGTTATTAGTTTTTAAGATAATGACTTATACTAACCACAAAATGAATTCATTTAGGGTATAATATAAGTTATACCCCTTCTTCCATAATGTTAAATGTTAATTCATACAAGTGAAAATGAATACGCATTTGGAATGATTATGTTCATACTAATCTCAACAGAGTTACTTTAATTTTTTCCCTTTATTTTAGTGAAAACGGATTTATGTCTAATAATATCACATTACTCACTAAACCATTTTTAAGAACTAGGTCTTGTTGTATTGATAAACACGAACCAAATAAAAACGTGGGTAATTTATGTTAATTTAGATTAAAAAACACAAAATATATTTGAAAAAATCCGTTTAAAAGAATACAAAAGTACTTGAAACCGACTTTTGTAGTTGTTTTTGGTGTCAGTTGGACCCTTTTACACAAGGTAACTTCTTTATTTTTAGAGATAGCTTAGATCCGTTTACACCAAACGATAGAGCATTTTTCTCTGATCACTTCTGTATACTTAACTCATTTTCCACAAAATCGGACTTATACCCCTTTTCACTAGGGCCACAGATATATAAAAGGTATAAACAAGACATCACAGACAGACAAATTAAAAATCCGGAGTCACACGTAATCTGTTCGATTTATGCCGTAAGTAATTTGTAGCATGATTCTCGTATGGCTACCACGTGACGAAACAAGAGAAGAATGCTTATTACCTGTTATCTTAGTAGTAAGGGCATAAGGCTGCGTTTCCACCAGAGATGTACGAGGATGCGCAGCGAGTGATGTGTTTGTAAAGAACCAGTAGAATCGCTTCATTTACCTCGCCTCGGTCAGCTATATTTAGCTAGTCTAGCTAGATTTTTGCGCATACAAAACAAGCGAGGGATGTGTGCGAGGGATGTGTACGAGCGATGTGTGCGTGGGATGTGTTGCGAGGAATGTGTGTTGAGAAGAATGTGTTGCGAGGTTTGCGCATACTGTACCAGCCAGTCCATCCATCCTCGTAGGCACATTTTCATCGCACAGCTTTATGGAAACCCCCACACATTTTCACAGCACAGCTAGACATCCTCGCACGATACATTTCCATCGCACATCTCTGGTGGAAACGCAGCCTTATGATGTTTTCTTTTATTTTTTATTTATTGCGAATTAGGCATGTTTTTGACCTCAATCTCGCCTGATTGCTATTAATTAATTTATGTTAAACAAATTGTTTACTAGTCTTCACTGGAGTAAAATAGCGGCACCGAGGTAAAGTAAATTATTTTAGTTAATATTTTCATCTCCGCCGATAAAATGGCTAGTATTTTTGGGACAAAAAGCTTTCATTGTGTCTGATGGTAACTTTTAAGGTTAATTGTTGGAGTTATCTATTGAATTACCTGTAACCTTTTGTAAAGTCTAGAAGGTCGCTGAAGACGAAAGGAAATTTAAATAAAAGAGAACAACGTTTTTACTTTAGGTAACTACTTATCTACTTAAAAATATTTCTTATTAAGTAGTAAGTTTTTTTATTAGTAAAAGAATTTTGTAGGTAATCAGATATCCTAATGTTTTGCCTAATTTGTTGGTTTTACTTATTTTTGCTGTGACAGGATCCACCAAGGCTCGCACATAGCGTTTTTTTATTTAGATACTTTGTATACATTATTATTATTATTTCATTACTCTTTTAAAATTCACCTAAGCATGGTTTAATGTTTTCTTCGTTTTTGGGTATTGTGTTAATCCCCGTTTGTTGCCCAACCAATCTTTAAAAAACGCATTTCTAAACTTATTTAATACTAATATAGTAAAAAAATGCGACCGTCAAATATTGACGCTCAATTTTGTGTGATACAATACATGTTGAAGTATGAAGCAAGAATATAAAGCTATTTTAACATGAAGGTAAAGCTTGATTGCACTTTTAGTGAGGGTCTTAGCATTTAATTTTATATGCTGCTGATGCCCGCGGCTTCGCCCGCGTGAATGTCAGTTATTATATACTAAAACCTTCCTCGAGAACCACTCTATCCATTGGTGAAAACCGCATGAAAATCGGTGCAGTAGTTTTTGAGTTTATCGCGAACAGGACGACAGACAGACGCGGCGGAGGACTTTGTTTTATAATATGTAAGGATATATAAGGTGTATTTTTTATACACGAAATCTCTTAAGAGGTCATTGTACTCATCATTATGAACAACTTTCACTAAGGTACCAACCCTGAAATTGAGAAAAAAAAAACAGGTGTTCCCTACATTTTGACGACATAAGCGAACATAAAATGTAAGGAACAGCTGATTTTTTTTCGCGATTACTGGTTGTTTCCCATAGTGAAAGTTGTTCATTATGACCCTTAAGAGATTTCGTGTATGAAAAGATACACCATGTATAATGTAATTACATGAAGAATATATAAGCCGCTGGCTCCAATCCAGGTCTCGCGAAGCAGCACCAACTCTATAGAAGTTTTAAAATTATCCGCGCCCTAACAAAGCTGCATTACTGAACAACATGTTTATGATTTAATATTTTGTTTATTAGAAACATTCAGGCCCTGAGGAAAAGTTAAGTGAAGGCGGGAGTTTATAAGACATGTTAATATACACGAATTTTCTGGGATTTTGGTAGCACCTACCTTATAACCCCGTGTTTACACCCGCATACAAGTCTTGATACAAGTTTTTAACAAAACTTGTAAAAGACGTAGTGAAAACTTGATTGACATGTTGTAATACAGGAAAACTGTTCCAACCGTTCAAACACCATCATGTTTAAGACAAGTTGCAAGAATGTCATTGCAAATTGTGTATCAGAAAAATAATTTAGGTACAAGTTTTTACTTTATCTGTGTACGACCGTAGAAATATTATTTACCCTTTTGAAGAATTTTATTAATGAGTGGTCAAAAATGAATGACCTTGGACCTCATAGAGCTAGTTCACACCTATAACTGCCTTTAGAACGTGAAATAAGAAGAGTACAAAAAACTGAAAAAGACTCCGTGAAAGCTATTGCTAGGCAAACTGAAATAAATCTCAGCCAAGTAGTATACAAAATACTTACATACATGTTTTTGACAAGTTTTGTATGCAGCTTGTCTTAGTACCAAATACATATTATTATCAGCACATATCCAGACTCCGGGCTGCTACTGAGAACTTCCTGATCGAAAAGCCCGATCAGATGCCTGGCCCGGGAATTGAACCCAGGACCTCAAATTCAGCAGTAGCACTTGGGACCTAGGTTGGTCTAATACAACAGGCAAATTAAATAGATTCAATAGTACCCTAAAAAATAAGTTAAATGCCCTGGGCCAGAATATGGACGATGCAAACAAATTGTATGAGGATTTCTTTTCAGTAGTGCACACTGAATTCAATAAAACTTTTGAAAAGAAAACAAAAAATATTTGCCCTAATTTTATTTTTAGTGACTGGGCAACTAGAGGTATTAGGAGAAGTAGGGAAAGACTGTTCGAGCTGTATGGCCTTAAGCCTTACATTAACACTGGAACTTTCAATAAGTATGTTGCTACATATTCCAAAAAATTTCGAAATACCTGCAAGATAGCTAAAGCCCTGTTTATTAGCAACAAGATCAAATCAGCAGAAAATAAAATGAAATCAGTTTGGAAAGTTATAAATAGTGAAACTAATAAGAATAAAATACGAAACACTGATTACACATTGGAGACTTCACGTGGTGCCATAAGCTCTAATTTAGAAGTAGCTCAAGAATTTGTACACTTCTTTACTAACATACCAGCTAAAACGACGGAAGTTTTAAATTCCTCACCCGACGTCTCAATTGATTTATTAAGAGCGAACGTTCCAGGCTGCCCAGTTGAATTTCAATTTAAGCATATAAACCCTATGATAGTTATAAAAGCTTTTCGACAAATCAAAATAAAATTAACTGGAGATCTATGGGGATTATCTATCAAACTTTGTACATCCATAATCGAGACTATAGCACCATACTTGGCTTTAATATTTAATTTATGTGTGGATCAAGGAGTCTTTCCGGATTTAATGAAATACAGTAAGGTTATACCACTTTTTAAATCTGGAGACAGTAAAGACACCAACAATTAGAACAAATAGACCAGTGTCTGTTTTGCCGGTGTTCAGCAAGGTCTTCGAAAAGGTAATGCTCAATCAAATGCTTAATCATTTTAACACCAACCAAATCTTACACGATCAGCAGTATGGTTTCACCAAAGGACGTTGTACGACTGACGCCGGTGTCACCTTATTAAAACACATTTTTACTGCGTGGGAGGAGGCCCAAGATGCCATAGGAATCTTTTGTGACCTCTCCAAGGCATTTGACTGCGTAAATCACAAAACCTTACTCCTAAAACTTGAGCATTACGGACTAGGTAAACTTGCGCTTAGTTTAGTAAAATCTTATTTAAATGATAGACAACAGCAAGTTCAAATAAATGGTGTCAATTCACTCGGTTTAAATGTAAAAATGGGTGTTCCACAAAGCTCGATATTGGGTCCTTTCCTCTTTTTAGTATATATTAATGATCTACCCCATTTATTAAAAAACCAACCACAAATGGTGTTATTTGCTGACGATACTTCCTTAATTTTTAAAATAAATAGACGTGCATCAAATCTTGACGACGTAAATAATGCCCTACTGCAGGTCCAAAATTGGTTCACTGTTAATAATTTAGTATTAAATGGGAAAAAAACTAAATGCATGAGATTTGCTTTACCGAATGTTAAAAGTAGTGATTGTGACATAATATTGAATAGGGAGAAACTAGAATTCGTCGATAAGACTGTTTTCCTGGGGATCACACTCGACTCAAGGCTGCAATGGGGTCCTCATTTAACATCTCTTGCAGGACGGCTAAGTTCAGCAGCATATGCTGTGAGGAAAATCCGTCAATTCACTGATGTAGATACCGCGAGGCTAGTCTATTTCAGTTACTTTCATAGTATCATGTCTTACGGTATTTTACTATGGGGACGGGCTGCAGATATCGAGTCTATTTTTATTCTGCAGAAAAGAGCTATCAGAGCAATATATGGCCTCCGTATGCGCGATTCTCTAAGGGAACTGTTTAAAGATATTAACATCATGACGGTACCTTGTCAATATATCTACGAAAATATCATGTACGTAAGGAAAAATCTAAGTCTTTTTAGTAAAAGAGGTGAAAAACACAATTATAGGACTAGGAATAGGGACCAATTAGTTCAACCGGGCTTCAGACTGGCTAAAGTAGACTCATCCTTCATGGGGTACTGTTTAAAATGTTACAATAAAATACCTCCCCACATACTCCAACTGAATGAAACAAAATTTAAATCTTGTATAAAACGCACACTATGCCGCCAAGCATATTATAAATTGGGGGATTACATCACTGACAAAAATGCTTGGCTCAGCGCTGGTCCAGCTCCACAGGGCGCAACAACTAATTGATTAGCATATGAAAATATTGTTGGAGCTGCTGAAGATTGTAAAAACTATCTTTACATTGTATAAATTCAATCTCCTAGTATTGTATAACTGCATAGCACATGTGTGTGAGCACTATGTACTTACCTAAGTACGTTAAACCTACCATTTACTAGGTACGTCTTTCATTGACTTGAATGTGCCCTGGCGGCTGAAAGCATGTCATGCTCACTTTAATGTCTCGCTGGTGGTGGCGTGTGTGTTGGATCATTAAGTTCCCTTCAAAATGGTTGAGCTGAATGGTGCTGATCCATGCGTCATGTTCGTGAACGGGCGCCATCAGTAGGGAATGGTCATCTATTAGCTGCCACGGCTTAATTTGATTTATTTTAATTTTTGAATTGTTTTGTATCGTTTTATCTTTTATTTACGGACTCTTTTAACCTGCACGTTTTTCTACATTGTACTCACATGTATGATTCCATAAATCCATTCCATTGAATGATGTAAACAACATATTGTAACAATATTCTGATTTAAAAGAGTGTCCGTGGAGTTTCTTGCCCGTTCTTCTCCATAGGAACCTACTACGCTTTGGAATGGGCAACTAGCTTCGTATTTTCTGACTGACCGACCCTTTGACAATTCAAAAGTGCCTGTAATTGGTTTATTTGAAATAAATGCTTTGAGTTTGAGTTTGAACCAACGACTGGAGGCAATCCAAATATATGAAGTCTTTAAAATTATAACGTAAAATTTCCAATCTGAAAAATTTCGGCAGTTCAAATATTTTCCACCAGAGCGGCTAGGAATGAAATCTTACAATTGCTAGCATAAAATTAAAATATAACTCGTAACAAAATTGTATCTTAAGAATTGTTACAAAGTCAGAAAACGATGACCAAATAAATCATGCTCGGTGTAAATCAAAACTGGCCTGTTGGAAACCTGATAATAGGTATTCGTTGAAATAACCGCAAGACTTGTTTACTAGGTCATCCTTTGCGCCTCCGTCTAGGGAGAATAATAATTTATTGAGTACGGGCCGTAATTTGATTTTTGATTTGAACAAACTCGAAATATGTAAGGCTAAATCGAAGTTAATAGGTACTGATGTAATTTTACTTCGGGTGCATAAACGGTGGGAATATATGCCTAAAGGCATTACGTGGTCTTTATCAGAAGAGGTCTCTTATTATGCGTGGGTTTGCGGGCTAGGAGATGTAATTAAATTGGAATGAACAATAATGTAAACGACGTTCCACCGAGTACGTGAGGCGCGAGCGCCGATCAATCAACTCACTGCCCTGCCAGGGTAGTCACCATGATCACCACAGTCGCCATGAATCCTTGCCGGTTTCTCGGTTTCGATCCATCTCCGCGATCTTCCAATCTTTTGGCGGGGGGCCGCCTCCTCAGTACGTTCGAAAATCAACTCCGTAAGTTTAGCGTCGTAATATCTTTAGACGCGCCGTCATGCCTATAAACTTTTTTCTTTGCAAACATAATTTGGTTAATTCCTTAAAATTAAAATACGCCAAACTATTTTCTACGTTCTTAGAAGTACTCGTAGGTTTTGCAAAACTAACTTCACTCATAAAACTTATTTCATGGAAAATAATCACTCTACCACAGTCGGCATTGTTTGATACCTAACAATGAGTATTGAAACGAATGCTCGGACGGCTTACTCGCAACGGAATTAACTGCTAACTGTCAATTGTGATTTAGTCCATAAAAAGCGCAACTGGGGCATATAGTTGGTAGTGCGCCTAGAACACTGAGTGCAATGTAATGTAAGTGGGAACAGCTGATGCGACGTCAAATGTGCATCTATCAATACTTCACACTTCGGTGCACAGCTGTGGCAAGCTTCCAGTTAATACAGATAAAATGTTTATGCTGGGTATATCATACCGCATGAACAGTTTAGGAATCGCTTTACACTACGTGGGTACTCGAAATATTCTTGGCCTTTTTACTGATAATTTTATTAGAGTCGTGAATCTCCTCTTGCGGTAATTAATTAATAATAAATGACATACATACTTACCGTTTTTTTGCATTCCTGTTTTCACATTTATCATAGGTATTCTTTGATTTAGCATATAATATTGCTTTGTGGGATTTGACTTACAGCAAATAGATAGGTAGGTATAATGTCTCCAAAATAGGTATTTCAAGCATCAGATTCAGTTTTCGGTAAAGTCAAGCTTGGCCGATATTTTCAGTTGCTTAGATTATAGATCCAGTTTTGTAAACTCACTGTCATATTAGCATTTTGCGGTCTAAAATTCTAATGTTTCGTATCAGTTTATACTTTCCACTAGGTTACATGGAAACGTTAACCTTTGCGGTACCAGGAGTGAACCTGCCTACTAAGGCTTCTTTCTCATGGTCACTTGGTAGGTTTAAGTTCAAACGAGGCCGCGTTTGCAACTTTAACCGAGCAAATAGCGTTTTTGTTACTAATAGTAGCTCGCTTCATGTTCCGCCACGCTCATCCGATTCGAGTAGCGGAACATGACGCGAGCCAGTTGTATTGAACTACTGCGGTTTCGCTGCTTTGATTTCGCAGCGCAGGTGTACTGCCGGCATTAGTGCACGACTTCGACTCGTATTTGGCCGGTTTTACCAAAAGTATGGGTATGTTTATAAAATTTTCCAAGGTTTCATTCGTTCATGAGAATTATTAAAGTAATAATTTAACTTCTAGACGCTAAACTGGCTAGACCCCCTGTGGCGCAGAAGAATTTTTACAATGTTTGTTCAAAGGTAGTTTTTTTTTAACTTATAAGGACTTCATCAACCAAATATCTTGTATAGATTTTTCCTTTATAACTCCTTAACGCATCTCTTATTTTAACTGATCGTGTTAAAAGAAAATCATTAGTCTACTAGTTTGCTAAACGCAGCTATTCCTTCCATTTATCATTGTAACTTTATTTGAGTTCTATACGCTGGCTCCGTAAACCGCTGCTATTTCAACGTTTGTGGGAAAATTCTAAAGCGCGTTTCAAACACTAGTTTGAAAATGTATAGTAATTGTACCTTAGTAGGTACTTCTAGTGTAGTAGTGCGCCCATTAATGAAATGGGTAATTAATCAATCATTTGAGGTCATCCTAATTCAACAAACTGTTGGATCTGGAACAAATATACTTTGTTGCCCTTTCTAAATTCAGTATCGATCAAAATATCGCTTAGTTGTAACATCGTATTACCGTTTTTCCATTAAATTAAGAGCACAGAAGAGTGAAAGAGACGGTTGACCTGGTACCCGCAACACAGGGAACATACTTTGTGAATGCAATCAACATGAAAGCCTTCAACTTCAGAATGATTTACGAGTCCAATGTATTTTTCCATATATGAAACGTAGCCCATTGAAACCCATCGCATTTATGAGTTGTGATTAATCTTAAAATGTCTGTGAATGAGCCTAACCCGCTGCTATGACAATGGAAATAAATTGCAACTGTTTTGGCCTATGTCCCAGCAGTGGGAACAGTGTGGCTGATTATGGTTATGGTTTTAATAATGTTTTTGACAGGAAACTCACTAATGAAAAATCCTCTGCAACGAAAAGACCATATTCGACAAGATAATAATTCAAATTTACATAACAAATCATATAATGCCAAGTAGTTGTCGACTTGGTTATAAAAAACAGCGATAGGTAAAAATAAAAACCATGAAATGTAATGTGCAGTTAATGAAAGTGGCGAACACACTTTCATTGTATGGAGAGTACAAAATTGTGACGAATTTACTTTGTGGCGAATGTTCGCACGGCTACACATCAAGATAAACATTTCCAGTATAAGCTGACCTCCCATTGTACGGAAATCTTATACAATGCGAGATCAGCATAAACTGGAAATGTGTAGCCGTGTGTACAATAACCCAGTTAAATAAAGGGTTAAATAATATTGGACAATGGCGAGTATCCAACAGCTTTTTTAAATTCATTTATTTGTTCGCAAATCCAAACACATTATAAAGAATGGGACCGCTGCGTAATGTTAATATGTAATATGAATCCAACAAGCTATGCAACAGCACAATGGTTCAAAATAAAAACGCAAAATATTGAATTAACCATCCAGTAGTAAAGTAGAGCTGTGGTTATCTGAATCCACCAAAGATATGCATGTGTCAGAAGATGGATGAAGCAGAATTAATACTACATGTATATTTATAGGATATTCCCCTATTTAGTAAGGTTTCGAGTGTCAAAATGTTGTATGTATCTCTATATGGTGTTTAAGGAAAGGGTTTTATGAAGAAAAGCACAGAAAGACAAGACTAGGCATTTATTGATTAGGCTTGTCGGTTAAATACGGTAATGAGAAAACTAGTTGTCCGTTCCGAATCTAGGTCATCATGGAGAAGAAGGACAAGAAACTCCATGGCAGCTAATTTTAAAGTATTGGATCAACACATATTTACTTTAGCATAAATCATTGTTATCACATTATTCTCTGGGACTGTTTCTCAAAGTTATAGCAACTTATCAACGGGAAGAAACAGAACATGAATATTCCCTAATTATATTTAACATAAGACATATTATAACAGATAAAGAAAAACATAGCTATCAGTAATAATCAAGAAATATGATCAATTAACTTACGTGAACACAATAGGAAGGAAGTCCATCTTTCACCACAGTTGTATCCCAAAAAGGGTCCCGAATTGGCGGGTACACGTATTTTATATTCTCCCAATACTAATCAAGTACCTCTAACATTGCCGCCATTTTTAACCAATCCCAGATTGTCATAGATTATTGTTTACTAATCTCTAACATAGTTAACAATGAACAAATCTTAAATAGTGGAACCATTTTAAAACTTAATACAGTAATTTAGCAATTTAGTATTTACTTATTTGATATCGAAAAGCAAAATCAGATAAGTTATTGACATCCACTTAAAGTTAGGAGAATCGTTTGAAACTACTTGTGACTTTTGAATTACAATATAAAATCTTAATTAACATTATAATATCATATTAATTAGAACTTAATCATTTATTGAAACTCTAAATAAATAAACATTTGTGTTGTTTATTCAAAAACCACCAATCATAACATAAGTTTGATGACCTACTTTTCGTCTAGAATCGCTGTTTTAGATAGTAGTCTTTTAAGTCACAATAAAAACCATTAATATAAAACAACATAAACATCGAAATAGTATATAAAATCAAGGATATATTTTAAGTACAATATAATTCTGTTATCATTAAATTTTAGGTAAAAGTCAATGTTTTTGTATTTATTTAGACCAACTCACAGATCACAGGTTTCGTTTGTAATTGATTGTTCATCTAGAAATACTGCGAAAGTTTAGATTATGAATTAAATCGAAGATTAATTTTATATAATGCTACATATTCCTGACACATGCAATGGCACAAAGGTTGCAAATGAAAGCGCTAAACATTGAATAAACCATAAAGACATAATTATGCCTGTGGAAAGCTTTTAAACAGGTTCACCGAATCCCGATTATAACAACTGGATTATTATCATCATTAGCACCTCCAGTAACAACAAACATGGTTCTTTAAAAACGTATCATGATTAGACTTCTGAACGGAATCTTTTACTTACGACCGTACAAGTTACGAAATCCTCAGTTTTTATTATGAAATCAAAACAAAAGTATTTTCAGTCCTATTATACCTAATCAAATGAGCGTATTATAAGGGGGGCCAAAGCTATACCAATGTTTATTACATATATAGATACAGCGACCAGGCCCTGCTTAGCACGGTTTTTACAACTTGAAAAACCTTTTGATTTCCTCGTTATAATACAGGCTGTAAGGGTAAACACTCTTGTCATTCAAACCATGGGTAGTTGACTTAAATATAAAATTAAATGACCGAACTCAACAAAAAAAAAACGTTATTTTCATTAAAAGATTTTAAAAAGTTTCTATCCGACACCGTGCTCTCTAGCGAAACAGCTGACTGACTGAGAGAGAGGTCGCGCTCGCGGCCGGTCAGGTCACATCCCGCACCCACCGCCCGTGTTGAGACGCAAGTTCGTTGCCCTAGCGCATAGGGCAACGAACTTGCGTCCCTTGTGGTAAAATTTAGATTTTTTTTTAAAGTTGTAATTTTCCATTGATTTTACGTTCTATAAATGAAACCAAACCACTGGTTGCAAGGATAACGGTGTTTACCCTAACACCCTGTATAAGTTTAATATCGTGTTTGGACTCATTGGTTATCTATTACACTAGTTGGTGTTCAGGGTCTGATGATGGAGCCGGAAGGTGGTGGGAAAATCTCACCCAAACTAGACCACCCTGATGTGTCGGGGCTCGTAAATTTTTGTCGTGACCGAAACTACCTATATATAAGCCTTAGGTGTAGTCAAGAGTCTGATTATAGAGGCGGAAGGTGGCTACAGCAGGAACTCCTGAACTTTACCAGATAGCCCCGTAGTGTTAGGCTCGTTGGATTTGTGAAGTTGATAGAACAGATATTTAAAATAATAGTACAAAATAAAATATAAGTAAGTTTTATAAAGTACTTTTCAGCTTAATAAAAGATTGTTTTTTTTTAACTTATATTTTGTTTAGGGCGAATTCGACCAAACTTTTGACCCTAGTATAAATAATTCTAATCCAGCGAATAAATTTTAAATTTTTGACAGATGTTCTATACAAAAACTGTCAGACGTTAAGTTTATTCCCAGAATAAAAGATTGGTTAAATCGGCCCTTATAAGCTTAGCTTAGAGTGTTATATTGTAAACAAAATTATATTGTTTTCAAGCATCATAAATGTGACAGATGGCATTGCCCAATTAATAAAATTCTAATAACAGCAAACTTCTTGATCAAATGACGTCACTAATAATTCTAACCTAACAAGCGCATAAAAATAGTTAGAATCAGAGAACATTTTGTGGATAAACAGTAGTTTTCTTTCCGTTTAATCTAATAAAGGCAGACACCACGGTGCATTCACTGGAGATTTTTAACTGCATAAATAATAAAAATATTACCATTCTGGTAATATTGCACCTCGCTATTATCGTTTCATAAAATCCCCGACACTGGAGCCCGCCCGTGGTATAGAACACTTTTACAGCGCTGAAAAAGTTTCTTTTAATCTTCTTTTAATGAAGTTATAGTCTCACAACCAGGTAAGCAGACACTTTTCAAGTACAAACAAATCCGTTCTATTTCGTATTTAAACGACGCAAAAAATTCTTGTTAAAAGTATTGCTGTTGTTTATTGTACAATCAATCTACATTGCAAAAAAAACGGGCACCTTACAGTCAATTGGCTTTTCTATGGATAATATTAATATTTTTACTATATCATTAGCATATATGACTAGTAATTTCTTATTATCAATGAGAATATAGTTTTTTGGCTACACCCTTCTTCCAGGAGCGCTACAATTTTACTAGCTCTTATTGCTTTTTCTGTCATTTCAATCGACACAAATATATCTGTTTTAAGTCACCATAAGGCTGGATTATGCAACAAACATTAATTATTCTACTAAAAGTAACTAGAAGTTAGTTTTAGTTGCCTGATAACCTTTTAACCGCAAACCCGCGAAAAGTAAGTAAAAAGTCACAAACTGAAAAAGGGATTATTATTGTTTTAAACAAAAGTTTCGAATTTAGAATTAACTTTTTTTCATACCCAGACTCTAAATTTAACCTCTATACAACTAAATGATTTCCAATAATATTGAAAAATCAAAACGCCCGTTTTTTTGCAAAGTATAGTGTATATAATAAAAATTAAATGGTGTTCGTTTGTATTATCAAGAATCAGGTTATTAGGGAAAGTAAAAATTAAAATTAAAAAAATGGCTGGGAAAATCGGTCACTAACCTTTTATCTAACTAGGCTTACTAAGTCCTCTAAACATTGCTTGCACATTTGGATTGCATTGCATTCTTTTTTTTTGTTCTTTTGTTAGTGTCATGATACAGGAACATTTAGGGCCATAAGTATTAATTCGATTTTCTTGGTGCGTTCACGCAGTTCACTTTGCTTTTATGCTCAACCATCACAGGGTAGGTAATCGAAATTAGATGAACGCCGAATTTAATATTTTGGTCGTTCAGGACGGTGGCGCCACCTAAAAGGGCAAAAAGCCACGACACAACGTTCCTACCACATTCGTCTGCCAAGATGTAGGTACTGAGTGAAGTGAAACCTTTTACGATTAATTTTGTCGACCCTTAGCCATGGTGAGTTCACTATTGTATTCTGAATGGATACCTATAAAGTATAAATAATTTGTCAACCTATGTCGTAAGTGATTTTATTTACTCGTATACTCGGTAAGTTTTTAAAAGGAATGGCTATGGCAGCTATGTAGGTAGAAATATTTGTTGTTAGTGTATCGTCTAGAGATTTCAAGTATATATTTACAATATACCTAGGTTTAAGAATGTTTCACCTTACAAAGACACTAGATAACTTTAGCAAGAGAATGTAGCTCCTTAAGCTCCCTCTTGAAACATTCCAACGTAATATAGAAAGAAATGACGTTGCAAATAGAAGAAATATTGCTAGAGATGGAACCTCTAAATGGCTCTTAGGGCATAATGTTCGACCACTGGGAGCGAAAAAAGACATAGTGATAGTATGCGGGTACGTAAAGCAAGGCGGGTTTGCGTGTTCCAACGGTATTAAAGGAGCTAGAGAGCTGTGGCTTCAGTGATTCAGATAAACGTTTCGGTCAGCAGCCATATATCAAACGGATGACGCTTTCAGAATACGGGTGTTCTCGCTTTTTCACTGTACGACCGATAAAGATGTCCAATGAAGTGTTCCGCCTCTTGTTTGTGGAGATTTTCATTGGCAAGCGATTTATAACCGACGCGATTCCAAGTATATTTGCTCTTTGATATCAGCTGTGACTATGAGTGAATGGTTTATGGCTTACAAGTGATCTGTTCTACGTTGCAAGTTATAATGAACAAGCCTCGGCCGTAGATCTTTTTTCCGTCGACAAACGACCAACAAATTATAGGTACCTACTTCATAACATGCTGGTGCTTTTAATCCTCAAAGGTGTTGGCAAAGGTGCCTAATCCATACCTATAATTATACACTGCTCAACAAAGTATTCATTGAATTATGTTAATTTTAACACTTTTTATGTCACATTGTAAACATTTTAGAATTACAATTATTTTGTTACCAGTATGCACGACGTATACCGGTGTTATAACATCAACGATACCAATAAACGATATTTGACGTTTCAGTTGTATACATCTAGTGTAACAGATGTTTTTAAACAATGAGATTTTGTACAACCGTTATTCAGCCCTCGGACTTTGTTTAGCAGATGTATAACTAGTTGCTTCTATCATATTATTTTTGAAAACCATGGATTATTTACAATATTTCGATATTTTTGATGAAATCGACAATGAAGAACCACCAATGAAAATGTTACAAAAACCGTTATGATCCTTTCTGGTTACAAGAACATGACTTTCGGTTGAAATATAGGTTCAGCAAACTGTATGCAAGAAAAATTGTGGAATTAGTTAAATGTGACATTGAACAGAAAGCTCGAGGTGGTGGACTGTGAGTAGAACTTAAAGTTTGTGCTGCTCTTAGAACATGGGCTCGACAAGAAGTTTAAGATGATGCAGCCGATATTCATGGACTAAGCCAGCAATCCATCACGAATGTATGTCGAAGAGTGGCTTTAGCTTTGGCTAATAAGGCATCACGATTTGTATACATGCCTACGACAGTTGCGGAACAAGAAGAAGTCGTGTTGGGATTTAGAAATATCTGTGGATTGCGACAAGTAATCGGTGCTATTGATTGCACGCACGTAAAAATTAAAAAAGTAGGTGGAGATAGTGCTCAATACTACATAAACAGAAAAGGATTTTCATCGCTAAATGTCCAAGTTGTTTGTGATTCTAATTTAAGGATAAGAGACATAGTGGCGCACTGGAGAGGCAGTACTCATGATGCAAGAATATTTAGAGAGAGTAGATTACGACAGCGATTTGAAAATAGAGAATTTAATGGCATTTTACTGGGAGATTCAGGCTATGGTTTAACAAATTATTTGTTTACACCAGTACACAATACTTGCAATGCAAAGGAGGAAGCTTCATCTCATATATTAACGAGAAATACAACCGAACGATGTTTCGGAGTTTGGAAACAAAGATTCAGGTGTCTTTTACATGGATTCAGTGTATCACTTGAAAATGTTAAATTATATATAGTAGCACTCGCTGTATTACATAATATTGCTATTGATATGAATGAAGATATCGATTTTCCAGGAACTTTTGCACCTCTGAATAATGCCAGACAGAATGTGCCCAGAAATGTTTCTGACAGTATTACTGGTCAAGAATCAAGGCGAATATACATTGAAACAGATTTTTAATTTTCTTATTTATTTTTCTAAATAATTGTTATTAGATTTTAACTGAGGTATATCCAATTTTAGCTTCTGCATTCGCAGCTGAGCTTCTTCTTTGAATAAATTGTGGTTTTCTAACATTTGATTCATTTTGAAATTATGCTCTTCTGTAGAAACTATATGAATTTCCATAATATTTTTCATTTTGAGTTCATGTTCCTCTCTAATGCAACGTAGAAGGACATGATTCCGTTCTTTGGCAAACTCCTTGTCCTAAAACAAATACAGATAATTTATTTACCATAACAGTACTCAAAAACAGTAATTTTGGAAATAAAATCGAATTAAAAAAAAAAAAATAATTAAGTTATTAGTATAAAGTTATGAGTGTTTTCCCAAATGAAAAAATGTCACTGATTTTACACAGTACCATTTTCAGAACGCACCTTATAATGTTGCCAGTGGTTTTTGTCATAAGCAGTTGGTAACTATACATTGTTTATACACTGATTATTAGTAAGGGTAGTGTATAATGCCTATTCACAGCTTATACATTGTATAACAATACATTTGTTAAACAGATCTTTAACTTATTTTTATTAGTAATGCTGTAAGTAGATTAAATTAAATATAAAAAAAAACATTCCTAGCAACTTTTTAACCGACTTCTTCAAAAAAGAGGAGGTTCTCAATTCGCCTGTATGTTTTTTTTTTTTTATATGTATGTTACTCGATTACTCCGCCAATTATGAATCGATTTTAATGATTTTTTTTTTGTTTGGTAGGTCATGCTTCATAAGTGTTCCCATATAACTTTTATTCATTTTGCTTGCGTAGTTTTTGAGTTAGTTTCAATAATTACGTATTTTTCCCACTTTGCTATGTAGACGATATAATTATTTCACTCCGTCACTATTATTTACATAGCAGATAACGGTATACGAATTTGAGTGAGGTAGGTACCATAACTAAAAAGCGAAAAATAAAAACTTTTTACAAAAAAAAAAACAACTGACTTCAAAAAACAGACACAAAAAAAGTGAAAAATAACTTTAATTTCGGAAGTCGGTGGCAAAAAACGAAAATTGAAAAGCAGACACCGACTTCCGAAATTAAAGTAATTTTTCACTTTTTTTGTGTCCGTTTTTTGAAGTCGATTGTTTTTTTTTTGTAAAAAGTTTTTAGTAATCCGTTGGACCTCCTAAGGCGCTTGCACAATCTCGTCACAGTGTTGTTCTCAAACGAGATCTTCTGTTCTTCCACCCAGGTGAATTCCAGTCCGTACCATAATCGTTCCACCTTGTTGCTAATGAACTTCCTGAGGATTCTGGAGTTAACTCTGGCGACCATGAACTCGTCAAATACGCACAAGAAAAAAGAACACGAGCCCACTGAGTGTCGGTCCAGTGCAAATGTGCGTTAGCCCACAATCATCGAGGCCCTCGTTTTCCGCGTCAAAGAGCTGGAACTCTGAGCGGTCTGCGAGCGTGAAAATTAACTTCATGCAATCTTTTTCTGGTCGTTTGGTCACTGATGACCACTTGGTGTTGAGTCTGGAGTCTTCCTACCAGCTTGCAAGCCATAGTTTGAGCCTGTTTCCTCATAGCATTTTGCAGAAAGTTTTCTTGTCTCTAAGTAGTGACCTTTATCTTCCTGGGTGACGTTCAGCAACATCTCCTGTAGCCCTTTGCTGTATATTGACAGCGGCGACAGTTTCACGTTGAATGCGCCCTGCTTCCAGCATATTCACGGCCCTAAGCATCTCTTCCCACGTTAAATGACAACGTTACATAACGCTCCAGAGTCTCAAAAGTTTTATGTAAGTAGTGAAAATGATTTTGACAAGAAAAAAACGAATAAGGACAAGTCTCTCCAAGTCAAAATTACGCTGCAACCAAGTGAAGTTTTTACTCCCTATTCCAAAATGCTTGCTTTTTGTTTTGAATTTTTCAAATTCTGAACAATTATTCAATGGTCACAAAAGATTCAACCTTCATTTACAAATTTTATTGGCCAGTACTTCTTCTAAAAAGTTTTCTTAAATAAGTTGATTGTAGTTGGCTTGTTCCCTAAGCTTTGTTGATTTAAGAGACTAGACAATAGGGGGCGAGCCTATTGAATAACATAGCAAATTACAGATGCAGTTATCGTCATTGAGACGTTCGTATTAGAATCAAAAGTGTGTATAAATACCCACAGGGAATTGCGATAGGTAGCACACCTGCCACGGTTGCCTTAAAGTATCGGCGTGGAACACGTAGGTACACATGGACGATTTATTTTTTTAACGCTCTGTTGTAAACATGTTAAAAAGTGCCGTGAATACACTTATGTGTAGAATAAACCTTCGATTGATAATAAATTGTGAAACCATTAAGATGTGGCTTTATTGTGTCCTTATTTGATATGGAAGTAGGTATTCCTTCAGAAGAATCAGTACCCAGTACCTATAAAAGCAAAGCTGGCTTAATAATGCAGCAAACTATAAAACTAAAAGTTAAGCTAGATTGCGAATTGTTATTCTTACGCAAAATCAATTCGTTTTTAAAACTATTACACGCATTTGAAACTAATTTAGAGATAACAGTACCTATAAAAATATTACAGCTGTAAAAATATTTTATTTTTATTTTAGGTGCGATATTCGACCAGAACACGGAAGAGATCCAGAATGTCTTCAAGTATGCGATGACAATCCACAATCAGAACATAAGTAGCCGTCGCCTGGAACTGCAGGCATACGTTGATGTCATTAACACCGCAGACGCGTTCAAGCTTTCTCGACTCAGTGAGTAATTATTATCTATTTTTTACTGATTTCAAAAATAACTATAGATCTTGTAAATGTTTATATTATAACTTCGCTGTAGACCAAACAAGATTTTATATTGAATGTCTTTACGTCAGCCGAATAACGGTGGCAAGTCTCAGTTACTGTGACCAACCGCGTTACATCCACCTGTTCTAAACTAACCCGACCCATTTGGTCGGGGTGCCCTAGCTTAGTTACTGCGACTATTTCGGCTATCGTGTGCTTGGTCTATTTACACGTGATTATTTTACATCCCAGTGGATGGAACGAGCCGGCCCGGATAAAAGTAGACTTTTTCATTGACATCAGTTGTTTCGCCGAGACACTAATAAATAATCAAACAACAAACTGATTTTGACGCTGGCACCCTAAACACAAGTTAAATCTTACCTTGGGTGCCAGAGTTCTTCGAAAACACTCTTTACCCTATTTGTTACGCTGCATAGTGTTTAGATAAGTGTTTTTATACCATGCCCCCTCTAAAAAGCTTATTTTATTCACTGAAAACAGTGAATAAAAAGCACTTTTAATCACTGTTTTGATGTTTGAATTTTGAACACCAATTTGTTCGAACTCCATCTCAATGATATACAAACTCCTATTTGATTTTATTTTCGAACAGGAGTTTAGCATTAGAATAAAGACTGTTTTGTGTTCTTTGCTGTCATTAGTAAATGGGCGCTATTTTAAATATTGTAAGTTGTACGAACAAAAAGTTTAGGGTTACTTATAATAAATCGATTGAAAATGTTTTCAAGTGATGAAGATGTGTTAACACCTGAGTTTATGAAAGAGAGGGCGGCCGATATAGTAGAAAGCTTGCTAACCAATAAATCACGGCTGGTTTACATCAAAGCCTACAATGAGTTTGAGTGTGAGTTTGTTTGTTTGTTTGAGTAAATGGAAAAATGAAAATCAAGCTGACCACATTTTCAGAGTCTGTTTTCCTAACTTATTTTAATGAGTTGTCGAAGAAAAAGAAGTCATCGACCTTATGGAGTATGTATTCTATGCTACGGTGTAGGTACTATAAAAACAAGGCATAACATTGACATAACAACATACTCGAAGTTGCATGTTCTTTTTCTCGTAGTCATGGTATAAAGTATAGTATGCAACTCTTGAATAAAACGGATTTATATCGAGGGCCATGAATCGCTCGCGTCGTTCAGGATTCTAACACTTGACATGAATCACTCCCTACGGTCGTGATTCAGTCGTTAGAATCCTTCAGTTGCTCGTGATTCACCTATGGCCCTCGCTTTAAATCCGTCCTTTATTCACTAATTGCATAATATACTATTATTCCATTCCCCTTCTAAAAAGCTTATTTTATTCACTGAAAACAGTGAATAAAAAGCACTTTTAATCACTGTTTTGGTGTTTGATTTTAGAACACGCCAATATATTCGAACTCCATCTCAATGATAAACAACCTCCTATTTGATTTTCGAACAGGAGTTTAGCATTAGAATAAAAAACTATTTTGTGTTCTTTGCTGTCATTAGAATTGGCGCTATTTTAAATATTGTAAGTTGTACGAACAAAAAGTTTACTTAATAATAAATCGATTGAAAATGTATTCAAGTGATGAAGATTTTATTAACACCTGAGTTTATGAAAGAGAGGGCGGCCGATATAGTAGAAAGCTTCCTATCCACCAAATCACGGGTGGTTTACATCAAAGCCTACGATGAGTTTTGCAAATGGAAAAATGAAAATCAAGCTTCTGGCACATTTTCAGAGTCTGTTTTCCTAACTTATTTTAATGAGTTGTCGAAGAAAAAGAAGTCATCGACATTATGGAGTATGTATTCTATGCTACGGTGTAGTTACTATAAAAACAAGGCATAACATTGACATAACAACATACTCGAAGTTGCAAGTTTTTTTTCTCGTAGTCATGGTATAAAGTATAGTATGCAACTCTTGATTAAAACGCGCGTTCAGGATTCTAACAATCATCATTCAAGAATCCTTCACTTCCTCGTGATTCATCTATGGCCCTCGCTTTAAATCCGTCTTTTATTCACTAATTGCACAACTGATGGTAATAAATAACCTTTTTTTTATTTTATTTTTTATTTTACGACATTACAAAATGTCGTAAAATAAAAAAAAATAAAAAAAATTATAGACCATATTTGTGTGAAAAAAATATAAGTACTTTTATTAAAAAATGCATGATCTTTAATTTTAATATTTGAAAAAAATTATTTTACAGAATATTGTGCTTAGATTCGAGGAAAAATAATAAAAAAAATTCAGTATTATGTATTTACGTATATTTTTACCAAAAATCAACATGTGCCGTTTTCGGCACTACATGCATTAGTTAGTTTATTATTTTTTGTGAAGGTCATTGAAGCAGTCTTTGCTTTTTTTAGCGCATAAATGAACTTTACATTTCGCACACATAATTACAGTCTTCAAATTGCAGGCTGGAACATACATCTCATCCTATTAGGTGTCCTTATTTGTTCATGGCCCACGCCATCGAGTATAACGTCGTTTGGGGGTAAAACTTGACAAGGCTTTCCTTTCCGTATCTTGGGAGGCGGGCCAGCTGCTGTAGTTGATGTAGAACGTGGACGACCCCTCGGTATAGGTGTGGAATATTTGCAAAGTGTGTCTGCTAATTCAGAACGAAAGTCTGCAAGATTCATGATATCTTTGCTGGCTTTCCCTCTTTGACCCATAACTTTTCTGTAAAGAATCCAGGCATTGATGATGGTCAGGTCCAACAGATGATAAAATATTCTCATATACCATTTTCTGCTTTTGATGCGAATCCTATACCTGCCAAGGTGAGAATCCATCAGGTCGACGCCTCCCATATGAGCGTTATACTCTTTTACGAGTTTGGGGCAAGCAATTTCGATTTTTCGTTTCAATTTTTTATCATACCTATGGATTGTTTCCACAGGTTCTGCACCGACGTAAGTGGATGCCAGGACAACTTGTTTGTTGTCCTTCCACGAAACTGCAGATATGTCCACATTTTCAAAATTTGTGACATATTCTTCATATGTTCCTCGAGGTATAGAACTTTTCATTACGTCTTGTTTATGAGGCAATTTACAAGTTTTGCCCAAACGATTTCGCTGTATGGTTCCTAAGGAATGGATTCCTTCAGTGGCCAAATGATACATTAGGGGCAAAGATGTATAATAATTATCGAAATATACGATATGATTTTTTTGCTTAGGAACCACTCTGAGCAACCTCATGACAGTTTGTCCAACAACTCCTATTTCAGGTTCACTTGGCAGTCTCTCGTCATCCTTGTCTTTACCCGCAGTTACTGCGGGAGGATCAATAGCATCAATAGGATCAATAGCTGGATCGATATCTTTACCATTACCATTGAATGTTTCTAAAGGAGATTCTTCCAACTCATTTAAAAGATCTTGACTAGACGGATAATAATCTAGGTCTACCCCGTCGGATTCCAGCTGATCGTCAGAAATTTCGCCACTTTCTAGCATGCGAAGCATCTCTTCTATATTTTTGTCATCCATAGCTGAAAAGCAACACAACAACATGCAATAACCAACCACCCAGCAAAGCAAAGTAACAAATAAAACATTTGAAACGTGTTAGAACAGGTAGGCACTTAGCGGGAAAAAAATTGTACTAAATATGCATGAAGGGTCGTTTTCGGCACAAAGATATTTTTGCGTTTTTAAGAGCGCATTATTGAAATTTGAAGTAAAATAATAATAAGCACATATATTTGATGAACTTACCTGATAAAATATTATTTTTACTTGAAAGAATATAATAAACGGACAGTTTATTTTTTTCGAAAAAGCTTTCGTAACTTCGGTTGGCGCCAAGTACTCTGACTTCTGTCATAATTTGACAGATAAAATATACTGGTAATACCAAGTAGAGGCTGATATTCTCGTATTTTTTTTTTTCATTGATAATAGATTAAAAATACAACAGCTAATAGTATGACAGTTTACTATTTGGCGGGCTATTTGAACTTAAAGTTGTTGTGCCGTTTTCGGCACAATATGCATTTAAGGGTTAAATCCGTCGTTTATTCACTAATTGCACAACTAATGGTAAAAAATAACCTTTTTTTATTTTTTTTTTATTTTACGACATTTTGTAATGTCGTAAAATAAAAAATAAAATAAAAAAAAATATAGACCATATTTCTGTGAAAAAAATATACTTTTATTAAAAAATAATCAGCCTTATTTGGGTAATAAACATAAAAAAAAACAACACTCAAGGTCATACACTATATCCATACATCGTAGCAAATGGAGAAGGAAGCAAGACAAACAATGCGCACAGAAAATGATGGTGCTTGGGTTACATATTGCAGATATAACCTCTCTATACAGAAATATTTTCTTATATATTCTGATGTTTTGTGCTGACTCGGCTTTTGCTGACTCACATATCATCGATGAACTATTAAATTTCTCCGCAATACGAGCAGCCTTCTTTGTTAATGTGCTCACGCTGTTTTATTTATTTTAAATAATGCGTTTGAAATCCTTTTGAATTTCCATTTTTTGGTTTCTTTGGAATGGACTGTAATTCTTTTTTCGTTCTGCCATTTTTATAGTGATATGACTAAATCAATCAGCAAAACAAACATAATTATTAACTTGTTTGACATAAATTGATTTATAGCCACAGATAGGTACAAGTCTTTTAAGGCTGTGATAATTGTGCTTACAAAATTATGATACTTTACTTTAAAAGCTTAAGTTATGTAAAGGCTCTTACATACTGGCGCGATTCGCCGCGCGACGCGAATTTTAACAAAACAATTTCTGAGAAAACTTCACGACGAACAATGCGGCGGCGTCGCGTCGCGCGGCGAATCGCCCCAGTATGTAAGAGCCTTAAATGTGGGATTGTATTATTCGGGACCGAAATAATAACGCTGATATAATTGAGCTCTCATGGTATATTTTAATATTTCTAATCCTGTGAAGATCAGAACAAAGTTGGTAAATAAAATAAATCTAAAACGAAAATAGGTTGACGCATAGCCAATACACATCTCTGCTTGAGGCTCGATTTGAGTCTTGATTTAGCTGAGTAAAGATTGATTACCATTCTGGTATAAGACCGATGCTCAAGTATTGATTCTACACTTAAACAGTGGTAGACTGATTGAAGATCAAACTGGACTTGAGGAAAATTCTGACTAAATGTTGAGCTGAGGTGCATTTAGCATTCGCAATTGTTTTCCTGTCTTAATGAAAGACATTGAACTTTTAAATTATTATGGAAAAAAATAAAAACCACAAACTGTGGCGGTTAATTGAGTATTGTTGTGATTTATCTGGCTTCGATTATTTTCGCGATAACAAGACATTATCGGTCTGGACGCCGACGCCGACGTTGCATAAAGGCTCTTACATACTGGCGCGACTTGTCGCGCGACGCGACTTTTAACAAAACAATTTCCGAGAAAACTTCACGGCGAACAATGCAGCGGCCGTCGCGTCGTAAGAGCCTTAAGGCTTAAGCAGCAATAATTGTAAACTTCCTTTTTAAAAAAAGGATTGCTGTTACAAAATCCAGGATGTTTCGAATGAAGGGTAGGTACAGCCGTCCTTTCATCTTGACTGTGTTTATTTTGACTTTCTGTAATTAATCAAACGACTGATCCACATAAAATAATAAGTAGGTAACTACCGAGTTCTCTAAGATGCTTTAAGTTTATTACCGTCGCTATGAGCTGTTTTTGACGTAAGTAATTACTGGAAATCATTATCGTTTATGAGTCTAACAATTTCTATAGGATTTTATTGAAACACTCTTTGAAACATTTATTGAACATTATAAGCTAATTGCCTATAGTGTAAAAAGAAATTGTAGATCGGATTATTCATATTTTAATATTTATGACGTATAGGAATAGACGGTCAAAGCTGCTAGTAATGCAGTCCGTGGTAGAAGATCTGGAACGCACTTTCGGCACCACAAAATTGTATTACTAGGTACTGCCGTCTCTAGACGCTGCAGGCGCAGCGATTTCGTGGTCTGTTCTGCAGACAAATACGAAAAGCAACTTTGTTTTACATTATTTACATAGATCCATGGACTGTAAGGCCCGTTGTACACGGTACGGATTCTTTACGGTACGGCGCGCTTGTCGCACCGCAGAATAATCGTGTGAGCTTGTTTAAAATACACGGCAAATCACCGGTTGCGTGTTAAACGGATACGGCGCCGCGCCGTGCCGTAGTGCGGCGTGTCTGTCAACAAACTTCTATAGTGATCCATACAACACTGAGAACATAGTTTATCACGGCAAAAAAAACGTGCCTGTACAACGAGTCTAAGTTAAACTTATAATTACGAGTATCACTCTGGTCTTGAAACAGAACTAATCAAGTCAAATAATAAAATATTTTCTTATTTGGCTTTCATTCTACAATTCCTTTATGCTGGTTGTAGGAGTATTTACAGCAACGTGATACGAATATAATTTTTCCGTATTCAAAGATTGTCAGTGTCTTTGAAATAAAATTAACGCTGCAAGACTGTGCGCCATTGTCGCAGGCTTGGGGGGTCTTTAAGAGAAGTGTCATCAGCACGTCACGTGATCAGAATACTGCAAACAGTGTCGCCGTTGTGGCTGGCGCAAGACTTGATCGATAGTCTACCCCTAGGAGATTGGTATTATGCGTTGTCCTATAAGGTAAACTGCTTGCAATCCTGCAGGCCTAACATGACACACGCGACAACTACTCACGCGAGAGTGAGTAATTTTTGTCTATTTCGTCACTTTTCTCGTTTTCTAACAGCACAGCCATACTAAATACTCGACTCGTTCTGTCAAACTTGATGTTTTCTCTACAAACCCTAACATGACACCCAACATATCTCGACTTTTGACAATTAAACACGAAAGACTCGTCGTCGATTTTTACGACGAGATGAATAGACAAAATAATTAAACAGAAAAATAGTTTTAAACTACTATCTATATTGGAACGAAAGTTCCTTTCGGCAGCCGCGAGAGAAACTGTGGCGGAGGGGAGCACTATTAAGTAGATGAGCATCACTCTCAGTAATAACCAGTCACTTTGCCAATTATGGTGATTAGTGAAGTCTAGGGTTTATGGCTGTATGGCAGTATCATACCTTCGCAACATAATAGGATGGTGATTAACTACGTTTAGTGTTTTGTGGTTATAATAGCGAAATCAACTCCAGATGCATATTTAACTGAACATCAGTCCTTTTGGCAAGTGTGGTGATTAACAAAATTTGCAATATCACGGGTTTTATGGTGATTGTTACAATAACGACCTCCGCTTTATCAAATGGCGATCATCGGCCCCTTTGTCATTTGTGGTGAGTATAGGCTGAAATTTTATTCATTGGCATTATTATCCACGTATTCTAACCGTATCGTATTCTATTCTTTTTCATTTAGGACAAGAATAGGTACTTATCGAAAAAGAAATGATATTTAAACTTATATTGTTCCACTAATTTCATTTCCGTCATTTTGTATTTTAATTTCGGCATGCCAAAGAAAAATATTTAATTTTAATAAAAAAAGTCGGTTACAAAAGAGGTGGACGTAAAATTAATATAGTACATACTAATTCCATGCGTAAAATCGAATGAATGAAACCGAACCTTAAGCTGATGTTGCTATCATAAAAATGATTTGTTTTTAATCATTTGCTACATCGGTATCTCGTCACGAGATAGAGAAGTGTCAAAGTGCCTTTTTCGATTCTATTCGTGCGTAACGGTCATGTTAGGGATTAGAATGACGTCATAATCGACGACAAATTTCGACAAAACGAGAAAAAGAGCGTTCTCGCGCTTGTCATGTTAGCCCTGCTGGAATTTCGTTACTCTCTAGGATAATACAGTTGCAATAAATTGTTCCAAAGCCAACAATTAGTGATAATCATTTATTGATATTTGATATAACCGAGGATTCCATAAATACAAACAGTACCATAAGTATTTTTTTGTTACAAGTGACTTAACATCCAGCACTAATTAAACAATGAAACCAGATTCTGCAGCACAATTGACCACATTAGTTGATCGGTTCCAAAATTGTTTGTACCTACTTGGTAAGGTTTTTTTTAGTTACAAACGCTCTTAGCCACGCGCTTTGGCTAATTTAATATTACGCCCGCACGCGACACACCGTAATGCGACCATCAGACTGCCGCGCAACGCCACGATGGTAATTAAGAATGTTAAAATTGTGATTCGATTTACGACGTAATGATCCTTAGCCCCGATACCAAACAAATGTACAAGTGTTAAAACAGTTGTTTATGTTGAAACTAATAAAGTTATTTCCATACTGAGTGTTAAACTGGCGCCCGACGTGGGACCGAAGGCAAAGGAACTTAGTCCCGAGTATCGTGTGAATTTGGGCTCGTAATAAAATTCCGCGTACGAAAACTCGCAGTAAACGTCGACAAACGGAATTTTACGACGTGGAGTTGAAAGAAGAACAGAAGGGGACGCCAAAGTAAGCGACACTTGCCGATGACGATGCTTGACGATGGGTCAAGCATCGTCATCGGCAAGCGTTTTGTCCGCCTGATGGCGTCCCTTCCGCAGGTGCAAGCCGAGATTAGCTGTTTGAAAATCTCACACGCGTCCTCGAAGCCCGGCCGCCAAGTTGTTGATGACTTGTGCGATCGCAGGAGCCACACCCACGCTGCCGCCGTCACCTCAACCTGCATGCCTACGATCTGGAAACATCGCTACATGCAAGACTCGATACAGTGGAACGACGACGGAGTCCCTCGATGCAAGCATCTATAACTCAGATGCTGTGGAAGCTGCCGAGGAGTGCGCCAACGTCAATTAAGCTAACTCACTACGTTGACTAAGTGAAAGATGCGCGCCCACGATACGCGCTTTAACGTGACCGTCAGAATGCCGAGCACCGCCATGATGGAGAATAAATTAAGTTACGATATTCAACGTACAAAACAGTTTTCAACGTATTACGTTGTGACTAATGCAGTTATTTCAATACAACATGAGTTTTAATTTCTTAATATTGATAACACAGTCCTCGCTTTTAGCGACTATCTTTATTAACCAATCTCTAATGCAGTTATTTCAATACAACATGAGTTTTAATTTCTTAATATTGATAACACAGTCCTCGCTTTTAGCGACTATCTTTATTAACCAATCATAGAAACAAAACAAGACTGAGAATGCCTCACCAAAGAAAGAATCTAACAAAGACTCCGAACATCAAAATTGTAAACAAAAAAACGGGCTAAGGTTGGTTGAGACATATTCCCAAGACCAACTCAATAAACTTGAGCGGCTTCAAAATGTTTGTATAAGGTTCATATTCGGTTTGCGCAAATATGACCATGTTTCCGAATTTCGTGTGAAACTCAAGTGGTTACCAATCCGCCTTCGCCGGAATGCTCATATTCTTTCCCTTTTGTTTAATGTGCTTTTTTCCCCTTTCACCCCTCTCTATCTCAAAAATCGTTTCCAGTTTCTTTGTGACTCCCACACAAAATTTTTAAGGTCATCGGATAACTTAAAGCTTAAAATGCCAATGCATTCCTCAACTTTCCTCGACAAATCCTTTGCCGTCCAGGCCGCTCGTTTGTGGAATGCATTGCCAGTTCAAATAAAACGCGCGCAGTCGTTAATAGAATTTAAAAGACTCGTTAAGGAACATTACTTGTCGTTGTGATCTTGTCTTCGTAACTGTGTAATTATCTATAGTCTTCAATTATTTTTCGTTACTTATTTATTTATTTCCTATGTATGTATCTATTATTTAGGATATGTATGTATATGTGTATCTATTTTAGTGTATTGTATAGATAACTTATTATTTGCACCTACGACAGCCCCATATTATGTCCAGGCAAATCACTGTCCATTCCAAGGTTGCCTGGAAGAGATCGCGGAAAGCGATAAGGCCGCCCATTGTATATTTTGTAGTGTTTGTTTTTTTTTCCCTTTCGTTATATATTTTTGTGGTGTACAATAAAGTATATATAAATAAATAAATAAATAAATAAATTCCCCAAAAGTCAGAAAGAAACGACTTTTGACGTTATCATGTCGCCTAAACAACAATCAAGTGGCTCAGCGGTCACCTTATTGTCACTTTTAGAGGCAAAAAATTACAATAGATAACAATAATAACATATTTTGTGGTTTCGTAAAAAAGGGAACAATACAAAAATACTGACGCGGAAATTAAAAAAAAGAAACAAAGGCAAATTACCCGTGAAAGGGAATGAGCGGCCACAGACACCCCCGGCCTATTTGCTCTAACGACAGACACTTCCGTAACGGCGAGGCGCCAGTCTGATGCGACTTTGCACATTTTTGAAATCAAACGAAAAGGACAATGCTTAATGTAAAGACGATAAACCCAGCTTATCAATCACGGCAAAGACAAAGCTAATACCTTACCTAAAATTAGCAACAACAACTAGGTACAGTGTTGTACTTTATAGTGAACTTGAACCTTTATTTCGTCCGCAGGTATTAAAATAAATAAATGATCTTACTTTACAATTAATTGCTACTAGGGATACATTTTGTCCTCTCCAACTCATCACGGCTCATTTCACTAAAATTGGTGATTTTAACACTTTAAATATTTTGTGTGTTAGATTAATTGTGTCTCTAAACAAGCGTTTCAACTTAAATAATTATCTAGTGTAAAAAAAACATATGAAAAGTAAAACCGTACCGATGCCGGAGGCAGTAGAGCTTCCTTACAAGGTAACGAGTCTTTCAATTAAATTCCTACCTATTGTACAGTGTACAGTACAAGTGTATATTGAATATAATATAGGTACTATTCCTTGTCAGTTTTGTTATGTTCTCTTTTGAGTGCTATTTTCGTTAACAGCCCCGTGAGGAGAAGAAGGTTCTCATTCTTATAAAACTTTAAATTTAGTCACACGTGATTCGCTTTCCTTTTTATTTTCGTATCTAGCACCTAGTACCGTAGCAAGGATGGACTCATTAAGAGTAATTTCACGTTTAATTATTATTATTTACGTACTTATATTATTTATTATTCATCACAAGATAATTGCTCATAAAGCGGTAGTGTTTCTTCTCCGTAGTTAATTACATTATCTGTCCAATATTATTATTTTTTATTTTTTCTCTTGTACCGGTTGGATTTGTATCGCATTTGTGACAAAAAACTAAAATTTTGGACGCCCAGTGGTTTCTAGTATAAGTTGAATTGTATTATGGTTAGACATTGAATTAACTAGTGATCGCTTTAGCTTTAGCAGATTAACCAACTGATTTACACGTTACATAGAGATCATGAGATATCTTGATTCCACTAAGTCTCCCGTCTGTCTGTGTATACGTGTGATTGGTTGGCCAGACATGAATTAAATCAAGACTCCATCATATAACAAATTGCTTACATAAGTTATGTTGAATGCTGTTTGAATATATTAGTTTATCTATGCAAATTGTAGTCGGAGTTTTAGAAAGCAACTATGCTTGAAATGATCTAATAGTCATTTTGTTGTAACAGTCGATCACCCAATTTTTCGCAGGAGAAAGAGATTACTTTGGTCCAAGGATTCTTAGGTCCTTGTAGCATCCTTGATTAATTGTGTTTAAGTATATGAAGATCTATATATTTTATAATTGCTAAGGTAACTTTTCAATATTTCTAAAGAAGAACCTCTGATACCATAGCGGTCACATTTATCAAGAATGTCTATTAAGGTTAAATAGATCAAAAGCTTTACTCATATCTGGGATAAAAAGTACTTACGCAAAAAACGTGAATCACAGTAACTAGAAGAATTCAGAACCCTCGATTAGACACATGAAAAATCGAGCTGCTTTATGTCTGGTTGCACGGTCGTTAGTTTACGTGAAACGTCGGCAGCAAGTTGCTTTATTGGATTGCAATGAATACTGCATAGTTAGAGATGTATGTAGATTTTGTAACGATCCACATTTCTGTTTAGTATTGTGAGAGTTTTAGTGATCCACACGTAGGCAAGAAGAGAAACAAGCTTAGCACACACATAACACATAACACGTTTTTCGACATAACATATTTTTTGTCAATTTAGCGACATGTAATAATAGAAACATAGCTTTTGAGGATTAAGTTGCTCGTTATTTAAATAATGCTGCAATAAAAGCAAACGGTTTACATTTTTTGGTATATTAACTTCATTACATCGCGCGGGCGCAGCCATGCGAGTCGTGTGTGTTTTGGTTGCGCTGTAGATATCAATTCTTCCGCAATGACGTCTACACTAAAGGGATTGTTTTTTTTCGAGGGTAGTTGTCAAAAAACGATAGACGTATCTCTGTTTTTAAATTTATATTTTAAATAGAAATATACAGTTTTTTACCTATTTTTTTTAAATATTGTAAGTGTATTACCTCTATTACACGGGTACTCACGTTTGTGGCACATTTATGTGACTCAAGTAGTAAAATTACACCACCTGTATAAAAAAATTAGCTGGAGGCACGAACACTACAGCTATTCTGCTCGTTCCACGTCCAACCCGATCTCGATGCCTCGACATAAGACCACTGCGTTCAGGGGATGTTTCAAGTATGCCGCTTCTCGCTGCTGGAATGATCTACCACCTCCCATAAGATCCCTGAAAACAAAACAAAATTTTAAGTTACATCTGAAAAAAAATCTATTGGAAAAACAAAAGTTTGAGCAGCAAATGTTTTATAAATAAATACTCACATAAGGTTTATCATCTATGGGCAAGGTACATCAATATCCAGGTGGCTCGAGGCGGCATAGCGATGCGTGAGACGCGTCTCGTCTCGTCGTCTTCCGTCGTGCCGATAGCCATGTGGGTATGGGTTGTGTAAGTAGTATCACCAAACACTTCACGTTAATCACATTGATCAGGCGTCGACATGAAGGGAAATGCATGCGCAAGCCAGTCTCCCACTGGTCATTTGGCGGTAGTAGCTCAAATCGCGTGACGCGTCACGTGACCTCACAGGACTCGTGAGCCGCGCGCACCGCTGCGCCGCGGCCGGGCGCCCGACTCGATGGCTCACACAACAACACAGTACGTCATCACGCGCATAGACGCAATAGGGAAATGCAACGGTACTTTTTTTTATTGTGAGCGCGTATGCTGGCGAACGGCGACGACACGAGGGTAAGAGTGGGAGCGAGACAGAACGCTGGATATTCTTGTGTTGTTTTATGTTTGTCGTTTTACTTAAAGTTTATTTATTTTTTTTCCTATTTATTATGTAAGTAGGTACTATTTATTATTATTTACAATTAATTGAACCCGCCTTGATTTCCGTACGTCCTTTTCGGGTGACCACTGAAAATCAGCGCTGTGCTGTGGGTCCATAGCACAGCATCATGCTGAGTGGAAGCCTTCTTGTCACAGTAATGACGTGCAGCTTTTTATGATTAATAATTAAGTTAATGTAGGTTTAAGTAGTTTAATTAAGTAAGTAGTTTAAGCAGGTTAATGTTATCTTTTTGTATGCACGTGTTTCTGTGACAAATAAACCTATTTTTCTTTCTTTCTTTCTTTCTTTCTTTTCTTTCTTTCTTTCTTTCACCTGCCAGCTCGTCATCTCATATTCACTACACTTTCACCTTGACACTAGTGGATCACTATGTCCCAACTTGCTGAGATATTGACAGCGCAAAAGAGCCTTGAAGAGAACTTCACACGGAAGATGGAAGCACTGGAAGCTCAGATTCAGTGCGCTGGACCTGCCAAGGACACCGTGGCAAGGGTGGCTGAGGAGTTCCGGACCTTCAGGGAGCTTATGTTCAGCATGCTTGGCTTGCTCCGGACTCAGATCAATGAGTGTGCTAAGCAGGTTGATGGGTTGGAGACAAGACATAGGCGGAAAGCACTGATCTTTCAAGGTATTGCAGAAGTTGATAGTGAAGACAGCACCGCAGTCATCCTGGATATCATCACAAATAAGCTGGCCCTGAAGAACTTCTCTGCATCCTCCATAAAGGTCTGTCACAGACTAGGCGCTGCCAGTAAAGATCATCATAGGCCCATACTGATTAGGTTTTCCAGTTATGATGACAAGTCAATAGTCTGGAAAGCTAAGACACGCTTGAAGGGAACATCCATCTCAGTCAAGGAGTTCTTGATAAGGGTCCGGCAGTCCATCTTTGAGAAGGCGCGTCTCCACTTTGGGATGCGGTCGTGTTGGACTCAGGACGGTGTTATCGTTCTGAAGGCCTTTGACGGAAGTAGACACAAAGTTTCTTCAATGGATGAGCTCAATCCTCTGCTTGCGAAGTTTCCAAAGGTCCAAGCCACGGGAGATAGCCTGCAAAACAGATCGTGTCAGTAATGGTATCCTTATTTCTGTTTACTAGATATTGATTTGCATGCTATTTGTATTACGAAATTACTTACCACTAATATCTATTATTATGTTACCTCAATTATTTTAGTTATACATATTGTTTCATCATAGTCTCTCAATGTTAAGTTCACCTTAGAATATTTTACCCTCAACGAGTTTGTTATTTAGTCATTTCAATTTCATTTTTCTTCTCTTGTACGTAAACGTCAAATAAGTCAAAATTGTAAAGTCCACAGATTAAATATTATTAAGATTGACGTGTTCAATCGGATACGTTCACAACTAATTCATAATTATTATATTCAAGTCAAAATTTTATTTTATTGTTAGTACACTTTTTTTTTTATCTTGGTATGTACTATTACTATTTTATTCGCATGTGAGTTACTTTTTGTTATTATTATTTGTGCTGTGTGCTTTTTATCTTAAAACTAATGAGTCAAGTTTAAAGTTATTAGTAACGTTTAGAATTCGATGATGTTGTGAGCTGGCGGGTGGTGCAGAGATGCAAACGTCGTACCAGTTATTTGTGTAGTGTTTTTAGGATTATATATAATTATATATTTATAGATATTTATTTAATCCTCATATTATGACTTCTGATAACGAAACCTTTTATTCAGCCAACGAATCTAGTACCTCTTCCAGCGATGAAAGTTTCACTTCACTTACAGACACCTTAGGTGTCCTCTTACGCCAAAATTTCAGCCAAAATTCTTGCCGACTATTTAATGTATGTCACCTCAATGCTCAGAGCATTCCCAGTCACTACAACGAACTATACGACACGTTTTCCGACAACAACGTTCACGCCGTCCTGATTTCTGAGACTTGGCTCAAACCTGACCTGCTTTCAACTACTTACCCGCTCCCCGGTTTCGTTCTTCTACGAAAAGATCGGATCGGTAGGAGGGGGGGTGGTGTAGCCATCTACCTTCGTGAGGATTTCCCATTTAAAATTCTAGCTTCTTCCTGTTCCAATGAATCCGTAGAGTTTATTTTCCTCGAGGTTTGTGTCAAAGGAGTTAAAACCGTCCTTGGCGTTGTCTATTGCGGGGGGCAATAGACGACGCCAAGGACGGTTTTAACTTCCATTGATTATTTCACTGAATTCCAATCGGTACTTGCATGTTTTGCCTCTCCAACCCACTCATCACAACATAGTCGGTGATGATACTTGGCTTGATCTGATCCTCACCTCTAATCCTTCCCTAGTTTCCTCACATGGTCAACATGATGCTCCTGGCTTTTCACATCACGACCTTATATTCCTATCTTATATCCTAAAACCCCCTAAACCTAAACCCACGTTCCAGTACAGGCGTGCCTTTGCTCGCATGAATAATGAGAGGCTTCAACAAGATGCATCCAGTATTGACTGGTCACCCTTGGAAGCAGCTACTTCTGTAGACGAAAAAGTTAGCATCTTCAACAACACGGTGATCAAGTTGTATGACACCCATGCTCCAATCAAGAAAATGAAGTTGAAGCTTCCGCCTGCGCCTTGGATGAACAGAGGAGTGCGGATGGCAATGCGACGGAGGGACCGCGCGTTTCGGAAATTTAAAAGGGATCGCTCGGAGGACAACTGGACTTTCTTTAAGGCTGCTAGGAATCGGTGTAATCAGATGATACGCAACGCTAAACGCCGCCACATCCTAAATAATATCACTTCTTCTTCTCCTGCCGATATTTGGAAGTTCCTTGGAACTTTGGGCATCGGTAAATCGCGACATTCGGACCTTTCTAGTACAATTGGTTTAGACGATCTAAATCGCCATTTCTCCACTGTTCCCACTCTAAATAGCCAAACCAAATGTCAAACCCTCGACTACCTTACTGGTCTGACGCGTCCCAATATCAACCCCTTTGTCTTCACCCCAGTCGACCCGGTTGAGATCAAAAAGATTATCCTCTCCATTAAATCCAAAGCTGGCTGCGATAATATCAGCCGCCATATGATCGTAGCGGCTATTGATCAACTCCTCCCTGCAATCTCCCACATCATAAACTACTCCCTTTACACCGGTGTTTTCCCTTCCCTATGGCGTAAAGCCCTTGTTCGGCCCCTAGCTAAGATACCCAATCCCTCTCTTCCTAGTCATTTTCGCCCAATTTCCATCCTTCCCTTTCTATCTAAGGTGCTCGAGGCCAGTGTTCATAGACAATTCTCTCACTTTATTCACCGCAACTCCCTCATTAGTCCATTTCAATCCGGTTTCAGGCCCGGGCACAGTACCGTTTCAGCTCTCCTTAAAGTGACTGATGATATAAGGCGGGGAATGGAAGACACTAAAGTTACTGTCTTAGTGTTAATTGACTTCTCCAATGCTTTTAATACCGTCAGTCACGAAATCCTTTTATCCATCCTTTCCTATTTTATGGTCTCTCGGGATGTATTGGAATGGTTTTCCGCTTATCTTCAGGGGCGTCAGCAATCTCGTGTTCGTGCTGGAGACACTTCGTCCAGTTGGTGTGATCTTGTAGCTGGCGTCCCTCAAGGCGGTATATTATCTCCTCTTTTGTTCTCAATTTTTATTAATCTCATTACCACTGAACTTCGGACTGCGTATCATCTTTATGCTGACGATTTGCAGCTTTACTGCCAGGCAAGTGTGGACAATTTATATGATGCGATTGAGGAGCTAAACCGGGATTTAGGTGCAGTTCAAAACTGGTCTGATCGATTTGGGGTGGCGGTCAATCCTACCAAGTGTCAGGCTATCATTGTAGGGAAGCCCCCACAGTATGAGGAAGCTGAATGGCATGACTGTGCCACCTATAATGTTTGACAACACAGTCATCCCGCTTAGCTCCGCTGTTAAGAATCTTGCTCTGTATGTCGACACATGTCTTGACTGGCGAAAGCAGGTCACGACTGTAAGTAAAAAAGTCACCGGAACGTTGCGGTCGCTCTATAGGTTGAAAAATCTTCTACCATCACACATAAAGGCAATGCTTGTACAGTCCCTAATCTTTCCCATAATAGACTATGGTGATGTGTGTTACTACGACCTGAATGCAGATCTACTCAATAAACTTGACCGCCTTCTAAATAACTGCATTCGATTCGTTTTCAATCTTCGTAACCTCTAAAGCTGCGGGCTATCGAAACGTATTATGGGCTTCGGGACCGGACCCCCCCCCCCGCCGAGTGGCGGGCGCGCGGTGCGCCAGCGCTCGCACAAAAAACATAAACACTTGAGAAATACTAAACGCACTTCATTATCGTTAATTGGTTTGGGTTCTTGAATAAATAGACCACATACTTATGTATAAACAATAAGCGGGTAACTAAAATAGAACTTACAAATAGAGAATGTTTCGTAGTGGGCCTTGTTTTTTGTTTTGACCGTATCTCTAAAACTACTGGATCGATTTTTATGAAATTTTCGCAGGTTTTATTATAAATACGTAAGTAATCTAACAACATTAAGGGATTATGACATTAACAGGAAAAAATAAACAGATGTCACGGCAATTTTGACGTGAAACACGCGTCAAACTTCAACAATAAAAAAAAAAAAAAAAAAAAAGAAGTTCTGGTTTTTAATGAGTAAGTCGACTAGAATATCTATCTGCCCATAGACTTAAATTGCCACAGACGATAAAAAACCCTTATTCATAAGCAGAAATAGAGATTTTTGCCGCGCAAACCGTGGGACCCCGCTGGAACGATATCGTTCCACCGCAGCCGAACGCCGATTTCCGTGCGGAACAGCGCCGTTCCGCTCGCATTTTAAAGGTATCATGTTTCTTCGCACCGTTTGCTTTTAAAATGGTTACCAATACGTCAGCGCAGAGAGTTGAGGGCGCTGTCTATGTTGTTTTCTATACTCGACAAACTCACTTCTCCTTCTTATCTGACTTGCCATGTTCAATACCTATGCTCTGCCCATAGTAAAAATCTTCGCTCCACCAACAATCGTCTTCTACGATGTCCTTCTCACCGCTCTGGTTTTATTCACTCTTCTTTCTTTGTCCAGGCGGTATTTCTTTGGAATGCGCTCCCTCTGAACATCAGGATGGCTGCCAGTCGGTTATCTTTCAAAGTTGCGGCTCGTGAACATATTCGTGAGAAGTTGGCAGAATCGTTGCGGCGCTGATTTGCTGGGCTTGTTTTCTCCTCCACCTATCGTTATTTCTCCTGACAAAGTTTATTCTGTTTATATGTATGTATGTTAGTATATATGTATTACTATTTATCCTTTTTCGAGTTAGCTATCCCGTATGTTGCACCTGCCATGTTTTTCTCTGCATCACCCTAAGGTTGACTGGTAGAAAATGCCTCAGGCATTAAGTCCGCCTTTGTACGGTATTTTTTTTTTACTTGTGCATAAAGTTTTAATAAATAAATAAAGTGTAATAATTGTAATCTTGTCGTCGACGAGATGTTGTCATATGTGCAAAACAAGTTGTCAATTATAGATGAAGATAGTCTTGTAAAAATATGCTTGTCTACATTCACGAGTGCGCAGATTGAAAAATCTAAATCATTGTTGTTCGAATCTTTGCCATCGCATCAACGTAAACCGGCAAGAAAAGGACAAGGGAAGGATAACCGAGTGCTAAATGATATAATTAGTGTGTTCAAAGTGACTGAGCCCGATGTAATGCCTGTGTTTGTGGCCCGTGATTTAGAAAAGTTGCCTCCCATAACATTTGATCACTTGGATGTTGTTAAAGGATATCTTACTGGTACAATCGGAAATCAAGGATATTAAGGCATCCTATGCCACTGTGAGCCAGTTAGAAGACCTCAAAAAGGATTTCAATGCCATGTCAGTGTCTGCTTCACCCCAGAATGTTAATATGAGGAGAGGGGCGCATCGGGATAGCCACCCTTGTTGCTATCACCAGCAATGAGTAGTCAGGCAGTGGAGCGATGTGAAAACCTTGATTGTTCTGTGCTGTTGGTCAGGGATAGTAATAGCGGTGCAATCAGTTCTGATCGTAACAAAAATCAGTCTGGGGGTAGTCACTGTTGTGCAGATATTATGAATAAAAACCCGTTACCGAGCTCGCCGCGGTGCGTCACTGGCGAGCGAGCCCTCGTCGTCGCTGTCAATGAGTCATCGCAGATTACCGATAATCAGCTGGGCGACTCGATGCGAGTGCGCTGTATAACATCATTTGCAGATACAGTTAGACAACAATCAAACGTCGAGAATGAAGTGGCAAGTCAAAACAATGAGTGGACCTTAGTGCAGAATCGTAAACAAAAGTTCAAGGAACGTTTTATGGGGAAAATGGGTAAAAATGTTGTTAATACTGACGAAAAGTTTAGAGCAGCCGATCGAAAAGTACCTATGTTTATAACTAATGTGCACAAGGATACTGCACAGGAGGATATTGCTTAATTTATTCTCAGAAAAACGGCATTAAATGTAACACTAGAGAAGATAAATTTGAAAAAACCTAGTGATTACAATGCGTTTAAGTTCTTTGTGCCTCATTATAACGTGCACTTTTTCTTAAATAATGAAATATGGCCGCATTATTATTTTTAGGCGATTTGTGAATTTTCGACCAAAATCTGTGCTCAGACCGAATACTGGCTCTGTAGGCGGTTCTTCCACGGTAATTAATGGATAGTAAACTGCACAAGTTTGCAACATTTAATTGTAAGAACGTTAAGCGTTCGATCGACAGCATACGTGATTTGTGTGAATACGTAGATTTTATAGCCTTACAGGAAACTTGGCTACTGCCGCATGAAATATCGTACCTGAACTCGATTAGTGACGATTTCAACTATACTGGAACGTCGGCAGTGGATTCCACTACTGGTATGCTAAGAGGAAGACCTTATGGTGGTGTGGTGCTATTGTGGAGGAGGAACTTGTACACAAACGTAACTGTGATTCCAAGTGATAACCCGCGTATAAGTGCAATTAAAATAGTGATGCTCATTATTAGTGTTTAGTGTTTATATGCCGATAGATGCGGTATGTAATTTGGCAGAATTCACGGACGTCCTCAGTGCGGTGAGTGCTATCATTGATTCTAACAGTGCTGAGTGTGTTTATATACTAGGGGATTTTAATGCTCACCCAATAGAGCGTTTTTATGGTGAGCTGATGGGTTTCTGTAGTGAACAGGACTGGTCGTGTATAGACACAGAGCGTTTGGGTGTAGCATCAAATACGGACACGTTTATAAGTCAGGCTCACGGGTCATCGAGGTGGCTTGACCACTGTTTGGTTACCAGGGCTGCGGCTCAAACTGTTAATAGGGTGTTTGTTCATTATGATGTAACGTGGTCTGACCACTTTCCGTTAATTATTGAATGTAATTTAGATGTAATAGTACCGAAAATATGTGTATCTACTCAACATTTAAATAATAGGATTATGTGGGATGAGCGGGATTTGGCGCAAATTAGATTGTACAATACTGAGTGTCATAAGCGTCTGAGATTAATAGATTTTCCCATCCAGTTCCGCTTTTGTTGTGATCATATGTGCACTGATTTAAATCATAGACGTCTAATCGATAAGTTGTACGGGCAAATCGTTGGGGCTTTATGTGAATCATCGGTGGTTGGCCGAGATAGTAAGAAATGCAAACGAAAAGTTGTTGTTGGATGGAATAGGCATGTTGCCGGCGCGCACAGGCTTGCTAGGGATAAGTTTATGTTATGGTCATGATACGGTAAGCCTACTTCTGGTCGTTACTATGGAGAGAAGTGCGAGTCAAAACGAATATTTAAATCACGGTTGAAGTGGTGCCAGAGCAATGAGGATAAGATAAAAATGGATATCCTGGCATCAAGTCATTTGAATAAGGACTTTCGTGGGTTTTGGAAGAACACAAATAAACTTAATCATAAACCTGGCGTGCCTGTGTGCGTTGATGGTGTGACTGATGCGCAGGGAGTAGCTGAACTATTTAAAGCTAAATTCGAAGTAAAATCGACGTTAGGACCGTCCCTGGCGGTCCATGTTCCATGTTCACGTTTCATGTCCAGGATCGATGTTGAGCCCAAAGGGGAACTAGGAGTCAGAGTCACTGCCAGAGATATTGCTGCTATCTTACAGTCAATGTCACGGGGCAAGTCTCCTGGCCATGATGGGCTCAGCATCGAGCATCTTCGGTATGCGGGCCCTCATTTGACGCGTGTTTTGGCTTTATTGTATAGTCTTTGTCTGAGTCATGCGTATGTACCCTCGGATAGGTTGAGAACAGATGTAGTGCCTATAGTTAAAAATAAAACTGGATATTTGACGGATAGGAATAACTATAGACCTATTTCACTGGCTACGGTTGTGTCTAAGGTATTGGACAGCGTGCTTAATGCGCAATTAAATAAGCATGTCCAATTGCATGACAACCAGTTTGGGTTTCGACCTGGGTTGTCTACCGATAGTGCTATATTGGGCTTTAAGCATGCTGTGGAGTACTACACACGGCGTAACACTGCGGTTTACGCTTGTTTCCTCGACCTGTCGAGTGCTTTTGATCTGGTCTCCTATGACGTGCTTTGGAAAAAGCTTAATGATGCAAAGTTACCACCTGAGATCATAAATATTTATAAGTTTTGGTACGGGAACCAGGTCAATAGTGTGAGATGGGACGGAGCTTACTCGAGTCCATATGGTCTTGAGTCAGGTGTGAGGCAGGGGGGTCTGAGTTCTCCTACACTCTTCAACCTGTACATGGACCAATTGATTGGGGAGCTGAGTAGCACCAGGGTCGGATGTTATATTGATGGCATATGTGTCAATAACATTAGCTATGCGGATGACATGGTGCTGCTCAGTGCCTCAGTCTGTGGCCTGAGGAAACTGGTGAGTGTGTGAGAGGTACGCCAGTGCTCATGGCCTTTTGTATAATATAAAAAAGAGTGTCGTGATGGTGTTTGGGGCTGGTAGAAAGTGGTGCCTTCAATAATGATTAATCGTATACCATTGTCGAGAGTGTACTCTTTCAAGTACCTTGGGCATATTTTGACTGCCAGCCTTAAGGACGATGACGACATTGAGAGAGAGCGGAGGGCGCTGTCGGTCAGAGCGAATATGATTGCCCGCAGGTTTAACAGTGCTTCTACGGAGGTTAAAAAAACACTTTTTAGAACCTTCTGTTCCTCATTTTACACCTGTGGCCTGTGGGTACATTTTACGCAGAGGTCGTACAGTGCCCTCCGCGTTCAGTACAACAATGCTTTCAGGGTGTTGATGGGGCTGCCCCGCTCCTGTAGCGTATCAGGAATGTTTGCGGAATTACGTGTTGACTGCTTTTATGCGTTAATGCGTAAAAGATGTGCGTCCTTGGTGCGCAGGGTGCGGGCCAGTTCCAACAGCATCCTGGGAATGATTGCTGACAGGCTGGACTGCTGTATTGTGAGTCGCTGCTCCAGTATTTCAGCTGGAGTACTGAAGCAGTGATTACAGTTTTTTTTTTTTTTTTTTTGTGTGTTTGTTTTGTGTAGGTACTTGTTGTAACTGAATCACTAACATAGTTGTAAGTTTATTTTATTACTAACACTATGAGTCTCATTGTTACTCTGAATAAAGAATTTATTTATTTATTAGTAGGTTCGCTCACATTTAGGTGGGGCTAGCCGCATCCCAACGCATTGAAAAATGTTCCTGCATCACTTTAGTACCTACATTTTGTATGGAGCATCGTGTATCGCTTACACCAGGCGGGCCGCACCCGGCTTCAGCGTAACGCACTGTCGGATCGCTCGAAAGGCGTATTTTCGCAGCTACTGTGCTATACGTTGTGATGCGCCTGCCTGTAGTGTGCGATGATTCATACAAAATGTACGAAATATTATCTTTTTTAAAGTAATCTTAGCAACTTTAGCTAAACATTCAACGTGCAAGTCAAAGATTCGGGACATAAATATTTATCCAATAACAAAAACTGTTTTGAAAAAAGGATGTTTGGAAAGATTTGGGGGAGGCTTTTGCTCAGCAGTGGGACAATGGCTAACATTAAAAACAAAAAAAAACTGGCACATCTTCTCTATAACAAAATGTGAGAAGCTCTCTCAAAATACTGTTGTATGTAGGTCGTAAACGTCATTCGGATTTTATTATACATCATACCTTCATTGAATAAATTCTCTAAATTGAGAAGTGGTTGTCATCCATGAGAAGGCCTGAAAGTGATATCTCGAGTAATAAGTGTGTATGGCAGCTCGTCTCAGAAATACCTAAATTGGGCTCCATATTAGTATAGTGTTTGTGAGAACTGACGGAGCAATTTCAGTCTAGTTTGCCTAAGATAGTATATTCTCATACTCATGTCCCACAATTCAATTTATAATACCAAACCGAACAAGTGAAGCTACAAATCCAGTTAAATCCAATTATTGAAGGGTTTAATTGAGTTCCCTCAAAACC
This sequence comes from Lithophane semibrunnea, assembly GCA_947363905.1. NCBI lineage: Eukaryota > Metazoa > Arthropoda > Insecta > Lepidoptera > Noctuidae > Lithophane > Lithophane semibrunnea. The sequence continues at coordinate 8,932,472 of OX376186.1, forward strand.
TTAGATCAATGGCAAAACAACTGCTTCACAAAATGCTTTCACGTGTCATGTCTTATTTTGGAACGTTAGTCGATAAGTACTAGAAGCATATTTAAAATTTTCTATTGATGAGAAATACATTTGTGGTAACAAGGTGAAGGCTTCGTCCTACCTTTTTAATCTGCCGGCCTAGCCTTTTTCCAATTATGTTGGGGTCGGCTTCCAGTCTAACCGGATGCAGCTGAATACCAGTATTTTACATGGAGCGACTGCCTATCTGACCTCCACAACCCAGACAGATCGACCCGTGTGGCTGTTGTTACTTAGCCACGAGCTCCTCCTTCGTCCTACCTTTTATTGTAAGATATAATTAAAGTACAATCGGACCAGGATCTAATGAAGACTGCGTAACTGTGTATTTTATTTTATTTTTGCTATGCTAAAATATATTCAAGTAATTCCTAAAGGTTTTACGTTTTTGTGGCGAAAGATATTATAAGCAATCAATGTCTTAACCTTAATGGACGGTGTCACGATAAAATTTAACTGAAAATATGAAACAACGGAGACGCGCCATGTTTTAATAAAGTTACCGCTAATAAACTGTGGGTTATAAACTTATTAAATTTCAATGAAAAGGTGGCGTTGTGATATTCAACATCATCAAGTGAATTGAGCCTTATGGAAAAAACTCAGGTTGCTAAAGCCTTGTTTAGGGGGATGCGCCAAGGTAGCCCGCAAAATTTAATTTTTCTTACCTTTTTTGCAATTTTCAAGTCAGTGTCTTTACAGAATATTGTAATCATTAGATTCAGCAATACAACTATTAACAACTTTACTAATTAAGTAAGAATAACTCCCAAATGTCATGATTTCATTCAATACACTGATATGAACGTAGAGTGTTGTATTGTTGATTCTAATGTTTATAATTCTGCAAATCCCTATTTGTTACGGTCGCGGATCATATATTAAGCAACAAACAACCTGATACTGACCTGCAAATTGCAAAAGCCGTAAGAAAATTTGAATTTCGCGGGCTACCCTGAAGCTTTCGCCTTAACCAACAACATTATTTCTAATATTATGTTGTATTTTATCACTTTTTATTTTAGGATATGACCCGAATAGCAGGTTACACGTAGTAAATAGTTGGCTAAAGTTGCTAAGATCACTTTAAAAAGGAAATATTTCGTACATTTTGTATGAATCCCGATGGTCCATACAAAATGTACTAAAGTGATGCAGGAGGAATGTGAGCGAGCCTACTAATGAAGGTATAGTAGGTAGTTTTATTGTAACATTATTTTAATAACGAGATTCATGGGAAAGGATTATTTTCTCGAAGAGAATAATGACTCATAACTTACCTACTTTATAAAATATCGATGATAGGTTTCCTGATTCGCCACCCTAACAAAATACCTAGGCAAGAGTGGCGTTTCGTAAAGGAGATCATTCACCATCCATACATTTTTGGGCTGAAGAGGTGAAAGTGCAAAATAAAAAAAAGCTATATTCGAAAGAGCACGTTTTTCCCTTCATTTTTGATTACTACAAGCAGTACTTAAATTAGATTATTTCTTATTATTTTAACTGAAAACAGTATTTTTCAAAATCGTATAACAGCTCAGAGAATTGCCGTACAGGTTTGGCTCAATAGTAAAAAGTGAAAAGAATGACATGTTGTAACGGAACATTTTTTTTTTATTTGGCACTTTCATAATTTAGCCCAAAATGAATGATCTCCTTTGGTCTGCATACATTCAGTCTCGTGTTGACAACTTATGTATTTATTCCCGTTTGGACAACCTTCGGTTCGGTAAATACAGTCAGAAGAATAAGAAATACTACTGTTAATATTGCATACTTATTTATTTTAGATGGATTATATTTTAACAAAAACTGCAATTACTTATTTGAAAAAAAAAATCCTATTGAAAATAATTCCTCTTTTGAAAATAATGATAATAATAATATATGGGCTACTATTTTTTATATTTTTAAATGTTTTTTTATATTTTTTTATTCTAGTATTTAAAAATATAATTTATAAGTATGAAAAATGAAATAAAGAAATAATATATTTATATGAAGGGGCACGTTATGTCTTGGCTGTTTTGGAACGTACATCTTAACTCAAAATATCAAACATAACATTTTTGTTCCATTCAATCCTGCTATGTCCCGGGCAAAGGTGTCCTTCCCCTCCTTCCATCTTTCGCGAGCCCGCACGTCCTCCTTCCAGTTTGAATGGAACCTATGCAGTTCGTCCCGCCATCTCTTACGAGGCCTGCCGTTCTGTGCTATTTGTACTTACAGTTTGTCCGACATGCGGCCAGTTCCATTTAAGTTGAGCAGCCTTTTGAGCCACTTCAGTTACATTAGTTTTGAAGCGCATGGAGTGTTGTGTTTAGAACGCAATCCGTTTATTTAACGCCTGGTATATTGCGCTCTATTGCTCGCTGGCAAACCTTGAGTTTGAACTTCTGGATGTTAGTCATAGACCAAGTCTGTGCACCAAAGGTAGAATGAAGACGGGAAGAATACACAGGCCCATGAACTTGCATTTCAGTGCCATAGGCAACTCACCCTTGAAAAGTTCCACCATGGACCTCTCCTCCGTTTTCCGTCAGTCTTGTGACTTCTTTGTCTTACCTCGCCTGGATAGAGACTACTTTGCCCAAGTAAAGGTTTTCCTGGACATGTTGTATCGTTGTTCGTCATTGATTCTGGAATTTATAAATAATTTTCTCAGTTTGAATTTCCGCGCATTATTTGAGAAAAGTACTATGTACATACTAAAGTTATTTATAATCTATTAATGTTAGTATTTTTTACCTTTACAGTGATGCTTTTTCATTAGAAACACTCTTTATTGAGTACCTGAAGCAAATACAGATATGAGAAAAACATCACATTCTATCAGCGATAACGATGATGGAAAAGGCAAAAATGTATAGGACTGACATAAGCTATCGAAAAGCTTATGTCAATTCTGTTGAACGTCGTTGTAGAAATACGAAATATTTTATTGTTCTTTTATGGTTAGTTCTATTCCCAGTAAACAAAACACTTATCTATCAAAAGGACACAAAATAAAAACAAAATTATCTGGTACTAGAGTTACCAGATTATTATTATTAATAGACACTCAGCAGGCTGGCGCACCTTCTACCATTGTAATTGCACCCTAACTCAATTACTTTAAAAGCCTGTCAGAGAAGCTAAATTTAATGAACTTGAAAATAAAGTGAATTGTCTTATTTAATCCGTTTTCGCCTTCTTTAATTTTTTATTCGCCCGTTGACGGCGTATTTGAACGACGTACTTTGTACTGGAATCTTTAGGGACCCGTTTTAAAAATAAGTGTTATCGACAGAGTTGTCTACTAAAACTTTGTACCTAAATTGTACGTCTAAAGTCTACTTACATTATAATAATCCTTATCCTTACTTATAAAAGCGCTACATCTTATAGTTGCAAATTGGGTTACACAATCTGCACGGACGATAATTTTTACATATACCTACATGAAAACAAAATAATATATACTGCTTGTCTGTCAAGTTGATCTATGACTAACCTGTTCAAATAAATATAAAACAAAATGACTTATATCGTATGCTTATACCTAAGCAGCACCTGCGGTCGGTAGCCGACGATGACGAGAAAGGAAATCGAGAGAGCGTGCTAAAGCTAACCAAACCCGGAAATGGTTGTGGCTGCACTGACTACATCTTGGGGATTGATGGTTAGCATCAATCCTAAAGATGTAGTCAGTGCAGCTCATCTGTCGCCAAATTGGAAATTTCCTGGAGCGGAAGGGTCATAACTTTAATAGATTTCTGTGGTAAGTAGACTAGGACAGAGCACATACCGAGGCGATGTCCTTCGAAAAGAGATCTTGGAAATGGCTGTTTCTACCAAAACTCATAGCATGAAGGCTTCAGGTAAAGAAGTGCTTCAGTAAATGACTGAAGTAGCCACCCTCTGCCGAAAATTACGCGATGCAAATTCGGCGTGCTTATGGCATACAATGCAAATTAAGCGACGTTATCACACCGATTATCCACTGCGTAATTTTTGGCGTTTAGAATATGGAATAAATAACCTTGCGTGCAAAAAAATCACCCCATTCCGTACTCTTCGATTTGTAACAAGATTATTAACAAAAACTTAATATATTGTATACTGAAACCTTCCTGAAAGTATGCAGATAACGTTGGTGAAAGAATGATCAAACCTGATTTATTCGTTTTCGAGAAAATCGGGGAATTAGAAAAATACCGGAAGAATGAAGCTCTTTTTTTTAGTTGGTTAAAACATCAAGTAAAAGATGAAACAAAATTAAGCTTTTGTTAACTTCACTGACAAAAAATTGACACAGTTTTTCCAAGCGAAAGTGAGTGATGACGACATCTGAAGAATTGAGTCGATTTTTTTAAGAATATTGCTTTTAAAAAAGTATAGAGTATGCGTAAATAATCTTTATTTCACATACCTTTACACAATATAAAATAATTATAATGTTCATAGACATTTTTCAGATATCGTCTCTGAAAAAGAGAGCACGGGGTGGGCCAATTTTCTTGCAGACTTTATTTTATTTAGATTTCACAGCCGAGTATATAAACGACAGCCATAAACGACATAACTTCAAAATCGTTTATCCCCCTTCTATCTTTGTGCAAAACTGAAAACTTTACTAAGGTATTTAATTTTATTTGCCAACAGTATGCAACCAGTTCGCGCGAGGCGTGTTCGCTATGCTTGGTGCGGTGACGCCGGAATCCTTCGACACTCTACACTCGTACACCAACACGTTCCAAATGCCTTTTGTCACTCCATGGTTCCCTGAAAAGGTATAAAATAACTTTTATTATTATGTTTTAAAATAATGAATAATATTCGTGAATGTCTAGTAATGTTCATTGCTATATTTGAGCCTTCACTCATACTGGTGCTGCAATTACTCAATGAATGATGTTGCTTTGTAAAACGGCTAGGTATTCCAGCGTAGCTATAGTTTCAGTTTATCGTTATTGAATTACGCATCGGATGGTATATGTATTACGTTATAAAAAATCGGGTTAGCTGATATCAGATACCGTAAATTTTAGTTTAACCAGTAGGTAGGTATAATCAGGAATTCAGAACAACGACATTCGAAGCTGCGAGATGAGTTAAAATAAATGTTAAGTGCGTTTCAGAGTTCCCTTATGAAGGTAATTAGTGATAAACATTGTAGATTATATTACTTAGACATCTTAATTTGTGTCATGTGTTTGTCATGGCGCTACTTTATTTGCGCTTTTAACTGAGCGTGTTTAAAATAATTATATTTACCTAATGCAGGTTTAGAAAGTGTTTCTCGCAATGCATTCCTTAGACAGTGATTGTAAAAAAGAGCCGGTAAACGTCAAGATTTAAAAAACTTAGTGAATTTTAACTTAACGCGAATAGCGATGTCTTTAAGTAAGAACGAAACATAGTTTACATTATTCCCCCACATACTTACGTAGGTTTACCTAAAAAAACGTAATTTTAAGCGAGGAAAAGATAACCGCTGGCGCTTAGTGAAGCTGAGAATGTCAAACTTTTTTCTCACTTGGCCCCAGTAAAACTGACGGACTCAATCCACTGCTAGCTTTGATGAATATAAATGTTCTGAGTATGGCAAACTCTGCTGTTTTCAACGAGTGCCTGAAGGATTTTGCTGACAAACCCACTCTGATTCAATTTTTATCTTTAATACTGACAGAAACCGCACGTATTCGCCTTGATATATGAGAGAATTCTAATAAATGATTCAGTTCTAGAATTGATTTATTCAACCCATAGTTTCTTATTACTCTGTAGGTATAAGAAAGTATGTATGCTTCTTGTACTCCATTTGACCAAATTTTGCAAAATGTAGACGTTGTATTTATTTTAATTGTAACATTTAATTAGCAGATTGAGTATTTAATAAAAAGGATGAGCTCGTGGCTAAGTAATAACAGCCGCACGGGTCGATACATCAGGTTAAGCTACGCTTGCCGGGGGGTCCGTGGATGGATGACCATCTTTACAAACCGAGACTCCTCCGTGCCCCGGAAAAAACGTTAAGCCGTTGGTCCTGGCTGTCATTCGTGGATTTTTGACAGTCGTTACGGGTCGTCAGAAGCCCCAAAAACTGACAACCAGTCTTACCAAGGCGTATCGTATTACCCATTTACTGGATTGTGGAGGTCAGATAGGCAGTCGCTCCATGTACAATACTGGTATTCAGCTGCATCCGGTTAGGCTGGAAGCCGACCCCAACACAGTTGGGAAAATGCTATTAGGTAGATTTGAGTATTCAATAAAAATAGAACTAAAAGTAGAAAAATCAACTGTATATCAGACTTAAGCTACTCTATTTCACAGGTCATCCCGCCATCGTCCGGTCTAATCGACCACGCTGTGAGCATGCGACCGGATTACCATAAAGCTATCGTGGACACAATCCTGTATTATGGATGGAAGGAAATCATTTACATGTACGACTCGCATGACGGTAAGTATCTGTCACATGCATTTCGTGTTATACATGTTCTAGAATAAGCTGGTATTCCAGGACATGCTCATGCTAATGCTGTCGAAATAAGCTATTCTTGACAGCATTAGCATGAGCATGTCCTGGATTCCCATACATTACCAATTAATTTAGAACACAGAATTATAACTTATTTATTAATCAAATATTAACATTTTTCAAAATCGTGTCGTCTACTGTCTTCCTACTTTATTAATGTGAAATTGTAATGTTTTTTAGAACAAGTATTATTTTAATTTAGAGACATATACATTCAACAGTGCATTTCTCGTCTTGATCTATAAATAAATATGCATATTACTCGAGGTGATTTCGCTTTAGTCGTAAAGGTCGTTCGACTCGAATATCTAGAGAATATAGAAATACAGCAATGGCACGAGAGGGTACCTTAACAACTAACTCTTCCACTAATATCTACTCCTAGATTTCTAGTATCGGCCGCTATACGGCTGGCTAGAGGGATTAAAAATGTGGCATTAGATGCGGTTTCTCCCGATGCCGATGCTGTTTGTCACCTTGACAGTTGTCCAGAGAAGCCAAATAAAAGCCTGTCATGGGGTGATATTGCAAATGTCATTAGGGAAAGAATTTAATGGCCAGAACCACCCTGCTATCTCCATGAGATGGTCGGCTTTTCTTGTTTGATTAAGTAGTGCAGTTGGGTAAAGCCATTTTTTTTTCCAATTCAGGCCAGATTTCAGTTGGTTTTACCACCAACAGGTTCTCTCTTGCTCACCCAGTATAGGACCAAATTTAGCTATCATGGCACAAATTAAGTTGTGACGGAAAATGCAGGCTGTTACCGCACTGAAACCTTCAGAAGCAGTAATGGTTAATTTGCTATGGGGATCGCGAAGTTACAAGCGCTACTAAGAGGTAGATTTCGATGAAGAAGAGCTTGATAGAAGGAGATGCAAAACCTGTAGTGTTTAATATTTATTTGCGACTTGCATTAGCCTATGCGAGCACGAAAAAGCATTTAAAAATGTAAATACCCCATAATATGAAGCCGTGAAAAAAAAAACGTTTACCATTTCATACCGACATTTCACGCACCACGTTAAAACAAGAGTACAGAATCATTTCGTATTGTATGAATGAATACTAATGGAGGTACTATACCGGAGCCATTGTGAATCTCACAGTCAATAGATGAGCTGTCACCCACACTCAATTCTATAGAAAACTATGCTTAAGTCGACTTGCGTATATACGTTACGTTATTTGACCCTGGTAATCACACCTAAAATAAAAGATTATAATACGCTATACCTACTTAGGAATGAGGGGCTTGTGCCTAAGTAATAACAGCCGCACGGGTCGATCGATCAGGTTAAGCTACGCTTGCCACGGTTGGTCCGTGGATGGGTGACCATCTTTACATACCAAAACACCCTCTCCGAGCTTCGGAAAGCACGCTGTCTTTTGTAGATCTTTGACAGTTGTTACGGGTCGTCAGAAGCCCGAAAGTCTGACAACCAGTCTTGCCAAGGGGTGTCGTGTTAATAAAATAAAATATGGATCTAATAAAACTAAATTAAAATCAATTGTTTATGTTATAAACCTAGGAGATTGGGGGTGAAACGTAAATTATTTGCCGCTAAACCAAATATTATAAGTAAATTATCTCTTTACAAAAATAAATTTACTCTACGATATCCGACTCACGTAATGTAATTAAATTTTCTACACTCCATTTGAAATAAGATTAGACATTTAAACAAACCTTTTTACAGTCCGTTCAACGGATTTTGACTCCTATACCGTATGCAAAAGGATAGCATTAAAAGCAAAAGCAAAAAAGGTTACACAACACCAACTGTCTACTGCAGCTGCCATTTGTCATGTTACCAACGCAATAGAAGTCAAAATCGGTTGAACGGACTGTAAAAAAGGTTTATTTAAATGTCTATCTTATTTCAAATGGAGTATAGTATCGAACTGACCCCAATAAATATTAAAAAAAAACATTTTCAGTCTTTGTCTGGCAACCGTGCCCCATCTAAAAATAGCGTTATGCCCAAACTCAATGTCCTGTTTCAAAGATCTCGAGAAAAACCTCTGTGACAGACGGACAAGAAAGATAGATTATAAAGGTTTCGATTTTCATTTGTTTGGAACCTACCTAAAGTATTTATCTACCTAAATAATTCGATTTTGCTGTACCAATTTTCAGGCGTATGAGTATTTTCCACAATTAAATAATAAAGTAGCTATTATACGTTTTGCAAACAAATAATTATGTTGTAATCAGGCAAGTGAAACTTCGCACAATATTTTGTGATTTCGCAAATAATTTTAACAATTGGTTAATCCTTATTAACTTAACTTACATTTTTGGCCACCTTGGTCAAAATATAGTTTTTATTTTCAGGTTTCTTCCTTGTTATATAAATTGGAAATTACTACCGCTCCATTAATTAGTTTTGTGCTTTTGTATTCGATTTTGGAACAGAACACGAATTTGGAAACAGCGTGTACTGTACTAGGTAAGTACTTCTTAGTACGTATAGATCGACCTGATATAATTATATGAAAATCTACTTTAGAAATTTTATTTAACCATTCGCGCAATTAAAATAGTCGTTTCCAGGCAGTCTTATTACATTGCAGCGCATAGAAAAACTACAAATAACTATTTTATTATTTTCTTGACTAAAGGTACCGCAATTGCGATAGGTTTCTTTGTGTAATCAAGCAAAACAAGTTCCGGGAAGCAGTTATAGCAGATACCTACTGAAAGAAATTGAATGTATTTGCATCGTTTAGGAACTTTCCACTTATGGTATGTTTATTGATTCGCATGATTGCGAATAAGAAATTTTAGACTGTGTTATCTCTGTAATTGGATTAAGAATCTCCCTCACATTAGTCTTATAGTTTCATAAGAACATTGAGGGTGTACCTCGAGTTATTCATATATCGGGAACTAATAAGGAATAGTTTCGAAATACCTATCAAACTTAGCTGTTGATATTTCCATTTGACTTCAAACTATGGATGCCGACTTATATGAGTTTAGTCGCATAATTAATGAGCTTCATCGTATTAATTGTGAATAGGAAGTTTAACGGAAATTTGTTAACCACATAGGTACTAACAAAAACGACATAAATGTGTACCTAGGTATGTCCAGAGGGTACTAAAATTAAAAAATTAATTATGAAAAATCATTTACCATGTGAGACATTTTGGGTCGATCGGCTTCTGGACGACGGTCGGCAATTAGATTTTTATGATATTATATATTTTAAACAAACTAAAGCGCCTGCCTCCCAGGGTTCGAACCTACGACCTACAACTCGCAAGTCGCGGCCTTTACCACTGCGCCACCACTTTACTGCTACAGTTTTATTTAAATTCAACATTAAAAAGTACAAGTCAATTAAAATATTACAAACTCTATTTCATCGTTTGAAATTCAACCCCGTAATAATAAATGGTAAGCAAATTCAGTGCTACCAACACAAAGATACAGCTTAAACCGGCTCTATCCGTGCTGCTATTTCGGATTAACTTTTTAATATCAGTGAATATTAAGATAAAAGGGTGACGAAGAACGAGGTGAGCATCGCCAAGTCGAGCCTTACTATTCTCTTTATCGTTTTGCTTTACAACAGAAAATGGCGGTTTTATAAATCGTAAATTGTACCGCTTGCCGGGGATTACAACAGAGCTGACTCTACCGATAATAAAATGTCGACACGAAAGAGATTGCGGGGAAAACGTTGGTCGGGGCTAATAGTCACTGCAGTCTCTTTAATGGGGTGCCTATCACCAATGGAAATGCGCCAATCTTTGCTATTAATTCGTTTAGAAGAACTATTGACAAGAATGGCTTTTTAAATTACTATTGAATCGTGAAAAAAGGGGAACTAATAGGCATAGCCATACGTTTAAAATAAAAGTAAAACAAACCCGACTTACTAATACAGATAAAAAGAAACGATTTACCGAGAAATAGCATTTTAATACTATGCTCTAAAGTAAGAAACATGATAATGAAATCCTATTCTGTTCTTCTTATCTCGTACACCCGGTTCACACGGTTCGATTTTAGTATAACAAGTTTTGTTCATCATTTCAGCCGAAAGACGTCCACTGCTGGACATAGGCCTCCCCCAGGCACTACCACTTCGACCGTATTTGTCTTTCCCGCGTCGAGCGGATTCCTGCGGCCTTCACGAGCTCATCGGTCCACCTTGTGGGAGGCCTGCTTGTGGTCGGCACTCCAGAAACTTTCGGCTCCATAGGCCATCTGTTCCGCGAGCAATATGCCCTGCCCATTGCCTCTGAAGTTTGGCAATTCTTGGGGCTATGTCGGTTGCCTTGGTTAACATTTCTTTTGTTGTTCAATTTGATTAAAAGTCTGTCGGTCAAATCGTTTTCAACTTAGCAGTTGATCAACTAAAATCGAACCGTGTGAGCCCCGATAAGTGGGGGGCGGTCAAGGTTGTGTCACAAGGTGACATTCACATCGTACAAATGGCAGATCCCAAAATGGCGCTAAACTACAGATCACATCCAAAGAGATTGGAATGGTTCCAGTTTCGGCCCCTATTATTCCAAATGTGATCTGTATTCACTGAACAAAATTGCTTTACTGGTACTCGTTAGGTGTGTGATTGTACCGAAATAAAAAAGTTAAATTGCACAACGTACAGCGTGGAGCTATTTGTTACTTGTTATACTAGAATTTTACAACATACATTTAAATAAAAGATATTAAATAAGTTGATCCATTTCTAAGTTGCAGTTCTGCTACTTACAACTTCTAAGCTGCTTAAGTTAACATGAATATAGACGAAACGTTATCTCTTGGAATATTTTCGTCGTATTTCGAATTCCCCGAGCTTTCGTAGAAGGTAATAAATAATATTTATAGTACAGGAGCCTAACACCTCATTCGGGGCCGCCCTACCGTCGAGTTATGAAACTTTCCCGGATTTATAAGCAAAGAGTTAGCTAACAACTAAACATGTATCACGAAACGATCAACTTTTGCGCAGGTTATATACCTCGAGAAATTTTCCTCTTGAAGAATTTTCATTTTATCGACACCGAAACTGCGGTATTATAGCAGTTTTGCCGCAATACTGCACATAACGTTACAGATTACAAACCCATTATAGTATCCGGTTGACGATGGGTGTACCTACTCATATTATTATGTATGTTGGAGGTAAGTTTGTGGCGTCCATTCAATAAGTGTCATCATTAGATATAAATACTGTTGGGATATTCTCATTAAAAACCACGGAAAAAACAGTATTTTTAAGTGATTTCTAAATTACCCAAACTATTACCTAAGCTAACTATAAAAGCATGACTATCAAAAAGCTGACACCAAAACGCTTTAAAATAGAATCCATAACTGCCATTTATGTGGGCCATTTGAAAATATTCGTCATGACATTTTATGGCGGCCGCCCGTTCGAGTACATACGGCGGAATTTCATTCGATTATCGCAGCGCATTTGTCGGGTTGACCGTAAAGTTTTACGTCCTCTCGTAGGATTGCGGAACCACTGTAGAGCTGCACCTAATGATATTACTGAGTATTTCTTTCTCATTGCACCGGTTTGCTTTGCTCGTTAACCGTTAATCGGAATCACAAAGGAAATTGCTACACGTTAATCAAAATTGATAATAGTTCGCACTGGACCGTTGAAATCGTTAACCGAAACTTTAAATTGATTTATACAGTATTAAAGTTGTTTAAAACTTCAAGGTCGTTATTCGAAATTAAGTTCATAACTTCGGCTTTCACAGGGACTATCCGTGCTTGACTTTGAATTTTGGTTTACAGTGAAATAAATGTTTTAAACTTGCGGAATATCTGTAGATAACTCTCGGATATAATTATAATTCACTGTAATATTGTAATCAGTATCTTCATAAGGGTTGATAGTCAAAGTATAAACAAGAACTTTAAATTAAACTTACTTATACTAAACAACCAACAGGTACATGTCCTATGAAATTTGATTTGGAAGTGACGGGAACTGGGTTCCATCAAAGTTTAGTAGCGTTTATTTGTAGGTATAATACATTAATAATAGTGTCATACTTTCTAGCAGTGACATGACTTTGTACGAACTTCTATCTAATGTCAAAATTATGTACGAGAAATGTACGAAGTTGTACGCTAAATAAAAAAAATGTACTATAAAGACTTCGCAGAAAACAATAATCAACGTGTCACCGCCAGGAAATATTCTTTCTAGCGGGCGCTATATATTTCACTAAGTAGTATTCCACTTTTAGACTACATTATGGGACAAGAAAAAATGTACGGAAAGTGTGTGTTCTATTTTCCTATACTGCCTAATATTTTTGACATTAGAAGTTCGTACAAAGTCATGTCACCGCTGGAAAGTATGACACTAATTATAATAAACTATAATACACTAATACGTGTAATCTTTATGCATTTGTAGTATGATAGGCCGTATATGGGGCATACTCTACTTATTTAATTATTAAGAGACGGACCTAGGGAAAAACTTAAAAATCGCAAAACGCGAGGGGCCTTGTAAATTAAGTTTAATCTATGTTTTTCTATTTTAGAATGTTCGTGTACTGACAGTTGCTTAGTCTTGATTAGCTCAAATTCCCATAACGGGCTAGTTGACAGTTTTTGTTGAACTGATTCTAATGGGTTCCTTGTGGTAAATTTCACTCAAAATAAGAATTTCAAGAAGCATAGCATGCTAAGTCACGCGTGCGTCTCGAAATCTCGAATGAGATTGTCTTCCTACGAGATTGAATCTCGAATAAAAGCTCGAGGCCTCGGGGGATTCGAGATCGAGATTGCATTTCCTACTGCCAACTAGCCTAATTCGACTCATACCTATGTCCGTCTTTGATGGAATCTTGTTCCATCTTTCCAAGGGATCGCTGAAGAAGTTGCCGTGGGAATGAATTTGATTAGTCAATCGACTATGACACATCAAAATTCAAATTTAAAAAAATATTAGCACAATATTATTAAAACAAGAGAATATCGAATAATTAATCATTTTAAAAATAAATAGTACCTTTACATAGGTTCACTTCAAACAGTCTTAAAAACTAAGCGCATTTTTCTTAATTTGTACTTTTGCCTGTCACGTCTTCCTCAGTAGGTAAGAGCTGAATTAAGGCTCTGAATTGTGTATCCATTTTAATTATACTCGCCTGAAGACGCAATTTCATGATATTCATAATAAAATTATTCTCTTAAAAAATGCTGAGATTTTTACGTTGATTCTCAGAGTGAAAAGTTGCCAGTTTACTAGGTGTAAATGATGTTAAAATGTTAACTGAAACTAGAATGTAGGTACTTAGTCTTTTGCATTATGCAATAATTGATTTTATTAAGAGTGCAGGTCCTCTCTGCTCATACCTACGTTCTATGTTCTATGTTATGGGTTAGGTTTCCGCACTTAGTCCTTAAGGTGGACCATTGTGCGTGGCTCATACCTATTCTGAAATAATAATTCATCGCGTTTATCATTGACCAAATTTATGGTTTCAGTGTTATAAAAGTAGAATGATACATTTTATAAAAAAAGTGTTCCTTTCATAATATCATCCAAGTAACATCAATTTGCTCTTCACATTGTGTACAGTCACGGACTTTAATTGATAAGCCACCTTCAAACTTTTCAATTTTGCAGTTTCATACATTCACGAGAGTACACGATTAAACACGAACTCAAAACGCACGCTCGTAAACAAGATGACAAATAAATTACTTTGAATCGGAAATACTCTTATCCATAGAGGTTGACTAATAAGTTCTCAATAGTAAAAATAAATACAATCTATTTCATACCGACCTCTTTTGAATCATAGCTCATTAACTCGATAATTCTGAAAACTTAACTGAAGACAGTGACAGTTGAATTATAAATGTCAGAGACGTTACTTTCGAACTTGTCGAAATGACTATTAATATTTCTCGCTATGCTAACGTTACTATCGCAACAGTAACCTAGCAACGATTGTTTATCGTTGTTGTGTTTGATTGTGTATCATTTCTAGGTTACTGTCTAGACCTGCAATTGGTTGACTTTGGGTAGTCACTCTGCTGTCAAGTTTGTAGTTCTGGCTCTCAGGTTAGCCAACCGGTAAAGATAAGAAATATAATTTTCCTCTTCTAATATGAAGACATATATCTTTGCGTGTCGGGAACCGAATAAACCCGATTTGCATTACACGGCTAAAATACGAACAGTGCCAGGTGGCTCATCAATTAAAGTCCGTGACTGTACATGTGCACTATGCAGTATTTAATGTTGAAATTAACACGAACATCTTTACAAAAATTATTTTCAATATTATTAACGTGTTTGTAAATATTCTCAGAATACCATTATTTATTTCTAAATTAATAAAAGAATATGTTTAGTATAGTAATTTAATAAAAGTGTGGCGGTATCTACATCGCCACATGCGAACTACGCATCGAAGACCTGACGTCACATAAATCCTGCATCGCGCAATTAGAGTTTACCGTGCAGTGAACATATATACAAAAACCCAATATCAATCATTGGGCAGTTGCCCGCCAGACACAACACCCGTCTGGTCGGAGGATCCTCCCTTTTCTATGGGGGATAAGTGAACTTTACACCCTGTTCCTCATACCCCTAAATTGGTGACCCCGAATATGAACGTCAACGCAGCCTTCGTGCAACTACTCCAGCGTGACGTCATCATCATCACTCCCGCAAGCGTTCAGTGAGGCGAGTCACACAGCCAAGCCAACACCCGAGGCGTCAACGGGTATCCTGACCACCAGCATGCAGCGATCGCGCATTCCTGGTCATCACCCTCAGCCTCATCACCCCGACCCACTGGGGAATCACATCAATCACCTCAACCTCATCACCCTGAGCCACTGGGGAATCACCGCAAACAGTTCCGACCCACCGCGAACAATGCGGCACCCGGTTCCGACTCACTGGAACCACAACTGGCACTGGCAAGCATCGCAAGATACAAGACTTAGCCCACTATCGACCTCCGGTCTCCGGAGGGGAGTGATGTGGCGGTATCTACATCGCCACATGCGAACTACGCATCGAAGACCTGACGTCACATAAATCCTGCATCGCGCAATTAGAGTTTACCGTGCAGTGAACATATATACAAAAACCCAATATCAATCATTGGGCAGTTGCCCGCCAGACACAACACCCGTCTGGTCGGAGGATCCTCCCTTTTCTATGGGGGATAAGTGAACTTTACACCCTGTTCCTCATACCCCTAAAAAAGTGTACATTTTACATCTAAGTTGTGATTTTCGCCTGGTCTCTAATTAATACCTGTAACAGGAACTTATTACGAACCGCTCCCACCACAATCCGTTCGGCCAATCAGGGCAAAGCTTCTAAAATAATCTAGAAGTTTTGAAACTGACGTTCGTCAAATGAGCTCCGCAGCTGTGAAAATTAAACCAAGTACCCAAAACCCTTGTTTTATACATATTATTTTATTAAAATGTGATGTGTGTATGTCAAATATCATTTTAATTTAATAAGCTGACGCAGACATGATTGCAAAACGTAGGTACTCTTTTCATATTTTTGCATCTTCCAGGTAATAAAGCAAAGATTTGCCTTATTCCTAATGCATTTATAGTAAAGTAGTGAAGGCCAAAAGGACCCCAGCTTCTTAGTGGCCTTTTTCCTGAATTGAGTTTACTTTACGAGTGCCTAAAGATCGCGACACGGCCGGCGAATATTGCGTAAAATCAATCACAACACGGAACCCGCTCGCCCTCCGTTCGAGGGTTCGACGAAAAATATAAGAATTTTTCTTCGCCAGCGTGTAAGATGGGCTCTTAAATTGCCTTTTAAAGGTAAACAAAACCTTTAACTTTTACCAAGGTAAATCGCTGTTTATTTTTCGTGAGATCTTTATGTATTTAGCCGAGAAAACCAAATAGGTAAATTTGCATTTATTTTAACTATCTTAAAATGTCCAGAAGGGGATACAAACGCTAGTAATTTTATCTTTCCAACGGTAAAATCAATTTAGAAAAATATTGATTTGGATCTGTGAATCGCTATTATTGAAAGTATATGCGGTACCTACCAAAAATTTTTCCGCAACAAAATTTAACTAAATCTGTACAGTAAAATATACGACATATCTTGAGTTTATATTAATGCAAGGTATTTATACTCTCTTGTATATTTTCTAAATGGTCACATTATTAAACTGGAACTACATGTACTCGTATGTAGGAGGTGAATACGAAGCGTATACGAATACGAGTAATCAAAATCGAACAACATTTAATATTCAAAATGTCAAAGATCAAAATCTACACGAATCGAATGAACCGACATCGAGATTAAATCAGTATTCAATTTATTCAGACAGCCTGTAGAGTCCCACAAGCCCCGGAATGTCACTAACAAACACTACCTACCCATGTTCTGAACATTCAGGAACCTAACTACATAACGACTATAGCACTCGTAGGTAGTGTGGTCAGAAGAAAAAGTTGTCCAGTACTTGCAGGCAACTTGTTCTTTCTTATTTTTTTTTAATTTTCACTTGGAATCATGGTCAGGACAAGATAACTAAAAATACTGGTTAACTGGTATTACTGTAAGCTTATGACTAGGTGACTTTTCCAGTAGTATTTTTTTTTAACATTCTGTTTGAGGTCGGGGAACCCCAGTCAGGAACGATGTTTCTTCTCATGTATGATCTAAATAAAAACAAATTTTTCGCAGACACCATCTTGGGTTTACATTTTGCCTTCACTATCGACTCGAAAACCACGAAAACGCTACCCATTATGAAATTTTTTTAAACTTTTCACAGCCACCATTATAAATTTTGGTTTCTTTCTATTATAAATATAACAGAGGAGAAAGAGAGAAAGTCGCAAGGGGGGGGGGGCATAAAGCTTTTTCGTAACGTGATGATTTCTGTTTACTCCTTCTACCGCAAGCCGCGTTATAGAACTTTGTTCCAAAAATATTTGCGTTTGATTTGCCACGTTTTTTATCCTTAGGTACATTATCAGCCACAATGTCTGCAATTTTCTATACTTTTTATATCTTCGGTGTTCGATAGATTAACGTCTTCCTTCCTTTAGCTAAGGCTGTTGATATAACAACAAAACCAAGTGTAAAGGTAAACAAAGGCTTTCAACAATAATTTTCATACACATTTTACAAATACGTGCTCTCACCGTAAGTGCCATTTTCATTTTTGCGCTCAAAATCAAATTATTGTGAGCCATTGCGTGAAAAAAAATTGTGTCGAGCGGTGCACTCATTCAAACCGTAGCCCGCAATATCAAAATGTGAATTTATTGCAAGTAACAGGCAAATTGATATTTATGCACTGTCGTAAATTGTTCCGAGGGAAAGAAACCTTCACCTGAGTTCCCAACGTGCCCTTAAATAAATAAGAGGGCGCGGTGTTAGTCTAGTTAACTGGCTTTACAGGCCACCTCTTGATTATGACCTCCTTGTATACTTGCGAACGGACACTTGCCGTTTTACTGTGTTTTAATTAAATTTATTTTTAAACTCTCAAAATTACAGGTCGGTGGTCAAGAAGAAAGTAAAGCCTCGTAGATAAAAGTGTTAAACTTCACAAAGAATGCCTAAACATTAGCCTTCTTCTAGGATTTTGTTCTATGTTACCTACCATAATTAGACTAATTTAATTAGAATTAGAGATTAGAGTTGAAAAAATTGTTCAATAATTTAATGAGTCATTGTTTTAAAACTAATTAAATTTAACGTTCTGGCGAAATTCACGTTTCTTTTTTCTACCTATTACGAATACCTACATGATTTAGGTAGGAATTTAATGTAGCTGAAAACGTACAATCCACTGGGCAGTTGCCGAGATCAAATGAGAATCGTTCAATCCCCGCTGGGATATAAAACCCTAATTATATAAAAGCATACTCCATTAGAGGCTACCAGTCGAATGCCATTGTTTTTATGTCATCGGGATTCGTAATTAATTCCACAAGTCATGGATCTGATAGAACATTATTTACTTTGAGTTATTAAGGTCTCAACCCGTAGCCCCAAGGCTTTTTAAGGATTCGCCTTCGCTAAGGGCTATCGAAGAAGTTGTATTAATTTTAACTCATAAACAATAATGAATATTAATGGCGTTTACTGTTCGCTTGAAAATGAACTTGAACTGGATTCTCACGAGAGAACTTTTTTAAACAAGCGCGAACTTTTAATCATCAAGTGATGAATGTCCGTGGCCAAGCGTCCCCTGCTAATTGATTTATTCGTGCCGTCCCATTATGTATAAAATAAACATTATAACATACATTTTGTACGCACATTAAATTTTAATCGTTCAAAATGGCTGGGGCAACGATTCCATGAAACAGGTACGTAGCCTTGGAAATCAAATAATTATTGGGATTTATTCACTTTTATTTCTAGATAAGGAATTACTAGAACATCACAGTAATAGGTTCATTAGAAAACCAGCGTCAGACAGTATGTGTCTGGCATTAATGCTGAAATGAACCCTTTTGGCGCAGCCGTGATGCACACACTATTATTGTTAAAACATTATTTTTCACTTTATATTTTGTTATTTGTTATAAACACTGGGTTATTTATGGCCAACCTACATTACATCTGTCTCATTCAATATCAAAGCAACTTTGTGTCAATAAACAATATAAAAGTGATATTACAATACATATTCTGTGTAGGCGTCAATCAAAGGGCTACTACGCTGGAGGATACAACACTAGTACGAAGGAAAAGGGGAATAAAATGGCCGGCTGAAGCCTTTTTGTTCGCCCATCGAATCCTTTGATCCCGCAGTTAGAAAGCTTTGTTCTTGTTATTCTATCACACGATCAAGTTTCAAACAGTTCGTGTACACACACGTTTATCACAGATTATCAACTTTCAAAGTAATACGACGATTAAGAAGTGTCATACCTACATAAATGTGCGAATATGTTCAGGGCAATTTACGTCATGCCGAAAAGGCAAAAAAACAATGTTGTTATTTTTTTTTCGAATAAACAACCTTATTCAATGTTAAACTTTAATCTTTTCGTAAAGTAACTTCACAATACCTTTTCTAAGTCTAAGTGTGATATGAGACTAAAACTAACAGAGCAGTTCATACAACACAGGCAACTTTAGTTTTTCATATTTAACTACAGCCGTCGACACCCGTCGCCCCTACCATTGACGCGTACCCCTCGGATGTATGAGCACTTAGGTACCCATAAATTTAAATTTCTACCTAATTAATAAGCAATATGATGTTAAGTAACCAAAAATACTTCATTATGTTACGTAATAGAAAATATAGGTTTACCCTGGCTTAACTAGAAGTATCCAAGAAAGATTTGGAGTATACAGAGGTACAAAGTCCGAATGATCATTAACACAAATTCGATGTTTATCCGTCTATACCTACATCTTCCCAACTCTGGCCGGGTAATCTTATATTTATCGGAGTTACCTAACCTAACAGGGTGCTTTAGTAACCTAACTGCGACAAACTTGGTTCTTGCTCGCTCTTTTTCCGTTTAAGAATAAACGTAGAAATAATCATCATCTTTCTAGATATAGGGTTTATTCATTCTCCTAATATCACTCGTAACATAATAATAATATATAATGTATTTGAAAAAAAATAAAAATAAATGATGGTCGCAATATTGCATTCACATTAAAATAAATACGGTTAAAATTGTATATATCGCTTGTGCTCTAGCGAAAAATGTGAAAATACCGCAGCCGGGTTGCAATGTGCAGAAACGTAACATATTGGGTTTGCGGACCGCAATAGTGCATAGTAATGTTAAGTGATATTCAAATGCCTACTTTACTACAACCTTCCACTAACAAATTTCAACGTTAAAATAATGTTAAATGTAAGGAAAAGAACTGTGTTCAATAGTGCTTAGGCGTATATTATGTATTTAAACTATACATAATAATGCGACAGTAAAAAGAGAAAAACTTTTGCGGTCGTCAGGACCGTAGTTCCTTCTGACGTTTGATTAAAACAAAAACAAAAGGAGGACCGGACAAAATGGTCCCTACGACCAATAACAACCAGACCTATGTCAAAATCGCTGTGTGAAAAAAGTTGTGGCGATGTTTCGCAGGATTAACCTAGACACTATGTTATCGGAACACTTGAATATTAATAATTTCTAGTGGTCTACTTTGAATATTTTCAAATGTATGCGATGATAATACAATAATTTCAATAATATGGTACCATCGAGCTGATCTGATAATGGACCTGGACGCTACATAATGGAACTCTTGAACAGCTACTAGTATATCCATCGAGTGTGGGCTCATTAGATGTGTCTCAACGAGTCCTGTTCATTTTACCTGATGACGATGACCTGCTTCTTATACGGTCACTAAGTTTCGACTCCCAGAATACGTATACTTCTTCCCATTGCTCGCTGGCTGAACTAGTGAGTGAGGACTTTTGACGCTTTGTTAATGACCACGTTTGCGCTCCATATTATAGGTGAGGGTGGAAAACATGCTCATGTCCATGAGATTCGTCCTTTCGTTAGGTGTTTCATTGACCAATAGCTCTTCTAGGCGTTCTCGATGCGTCGAGGGACATCTTTATCTTGTGTCGCCTGAAAGGAGACTATTTGGCCGAGGCATAATTATATACTCATGGACAAGTTCAACCTTCACACCCATATGTCTACCTACTTTGCGTTTCGCGCTGTTGGTCAAACATAATCTTTATTATAAAAAAAACAAATAGTAAACAGTTTTATAATTCCATATCGTCATCCATAATAATCGCAAAAACGTACTTGTGTACAGTCACGAGCAAAAATATGTATACACTCAGCAAAATTCAATAACGATTTTCTCGTGGAATTAAAATTGTAACTTTAAGATGATAATTTTTTCATAATAATAGGGGTTCCAAAATACTATATTCGTAATATCATAAAGTTACAATCAATACAGTAGGAGAAAATCACTTTTAAAAGTTGCTAAGTGTTTAAAAGTTGCTAATACATATTAGTGCTCGTGACTGTATGTGCTAAATGTAAAAAACAAACACTGAGTTTGGATGGAATTTCAGAACTTCATTATCCACCTTCCAGGCCAACTATCAGGTGCTCTACATCAAATACAATGAATAGGACTCGTTATGACACGTCTAATGAGCCGACACTGGGTGGCTTTACTAGTAGCCATTTAAAGGTTCTAGGTCAGTTATCAGGTAAAATGAACAGGACTCGTTGAGACACATCTAATGAGCGCACACTCGGTGGGTTTACTGGTAGCTATTCAAGAGTTCCGTTATCTAGCGTCCAGGTTCATAATCAGACCAACTCAATGGGACCATGCAGGTGTCTAGGTCAGTCATCAGGTAAAATGAACAGGACTCGTTGATACACATCTAAAGAGCCCAAACTCGATGGGTTTACTAGTAGCTGTTCAAGAGCTCCGTTATCGAAGCGTCCAGAACCATAATCAGATCAGCTCAGTGGTTCCATATTATCATCGGAATGCATATACATTTGCAAACATTCAAACTATGATCACCAGAAGTGATTAACTATTCAAAGGTTTCAATTATCTAGCGTCCAGGTCAGTCCTGCGAAACATTGCCACAACTTTTTTCACACAGCGATTTGGAATGAGCCGCCATAGTAGTTATTATACTAAAATACCTATCTAATGGCATATGTGTGGTTGTTATTGGTGCTGAGACCAGTTTCCATATATTCTTGCCGATCCTCTTTTCGCAGCCGCCATCTTGGGGTTTCATTTTCGTCAAAAACTGAAGCTGTGTCGTTCACAGTATGACTAGGTTCAAAAATTTCGTTAATGATCCTACGGCTATAGCGTCCACTACCTTAGGCCTCGGACCACGAAAGGATAAGCTGGTTTCTATACAATGTGCTCGTTTCTAATTCAATAAATTAGTTATTTTTAAATGTTCAACAGCATTTTTATTTTGAACATGGAAAACCGAGATGGCCGTTGAGAAAATTTTGTTTGAATTAACTACTTTTTTATTTTTAGGGCTTTGTCGCTTACCGACCACATCGCCCAGTGCAGAAACTACTTAATAAAAAAGTCGTTAATCATTTTTGTTTTTTTTATTTGATTGTATCAATTTTATTTTAATATTCACAGTAGGTAATTCAATACTAAACATTATTATACATCTAACTCTACAATACTAATAATATGTACAAGTATGAAAAAGGGGGTTAATCATTAGATCATAATTGAAATGATCTTTCCTGTTATGCAATATAACTTAAAGAAACACAGTAAAAATCACGTAAATCAGCAAAATCCGCAAAATTTCGTAAACGGCCTCTTAAAGAACTTCGTTCCAAAGATTTTTTTTTCATAAAATCAAAAAATCAAAATATTTTATTTCACATAAACCTACATGGGCACTTATGAAACGTCAGAAGCTAGGTGCACGGTTCCAATTGGTCGTTTCCTATGGAGAAGAGCCGGCAAGAAACTCCATGGTTACTCTTTTAAAAATAATTGGCTTTTACAATACTTTCAAATTACAGTGTTGGTAGGCATGGGGGGACAATGTAGGCCTTTCAACAAGTAAGTACCAGGTACTTAACAAAAATAGAAGATGTTCAATAAATCTATAGTCCAATAAGCCTACAATGTTCTCACATTCACAAAATAGAAAATAATCTATCTAAAAGACTAATGATAATAAAATTAGAATTCATATAAAAATAAAAACCTATTTAAACTAATTGACGTGATTGCTATTACAACTGTAACAAATTGAATAATTATAATCCTGTCCACAAAAGCCACTAAGAGTTGAAATTAATTGGAGGTATATAATGTCAAATACAATGATTATATGTCAAGGATGAATGTAAAGAAAATAAACATGGTAATTTGGGAGCAGTTAATAGACTTACATAAATATGCCGTTAATGAGGTACCAGGGAAGCCACATGTGCAGAAGGAATTATTGCCAAACTTCCTTGTCTTCAACGTAGTCTTTAATCTTATAATATGCTTTTTTGATAAGGACTCGTTTGATGTGGGTTTTGAACTTTCCATCGCTAAGTTCTGTAACCGACTTTGGCAACTTGTTATAGAAGCGGATACTGTTTATTAGAAATGACTTGCTTGTTTTAGTTAATCTAAATTTGGGTATGACAATTTCATGTCTACTACGTGTATTTATATTATGGAAATCGCTTCTTATTTTGAAAAGTCCTAAGTTTTTGCGAACATACAAAATACTTTCAAAGATATAGAGAGAAGACAGAGTCAGAATATCAATTTCTTTGAATTTGTTTCTAAGGGACTCGCGAGGACTCATTTTATAGATCGCGCGGATTGCCCTCTTCTGTAAAATGAAAATTGAATCTACGTCAGCTGCCGATCCCCACAGCAGAACGCCGTAAGACATAATACTGTGGAAATAAGCAAAGTACACTAACCTAGCTGTGGCTATATCAGTCAACTGCCTTATTTTTCTTACTGCATATGCAGCTGAACTTAGTCTACCTGAAAGAGTTCTGATGTGGGCGCCCCATTGTAATTTTGAATCTATGGTAATTCCTAAAAATAAAGTTTCCGTGATTGCATCTAGTTTCTTGCCATCAAGTTTTAGATTTAGACCCACTTGAGGTACATTTGGTAATGAGAACCTAATACATTTAGTTTTGTTCGCATTAAGTAAAAGATTATTGGCTGCGAACCATTCCGAAAGCATAGCCAGGCTATCGTTGACATGTTAGACATCTGTATCTTTTCTATCTATTTTAAAGATAAGAGAAGTGTCGTCAGCGAATAGTATTATATCCGATAAGTTAGCCATCATGTAAGGAAGGTCATTTATATAAACTAGAAATAAGAATGGGCCGAGAATTGAACCTTGAGGCACGCCCATTTTAACTAGAGACCCCGAGGCCGTCGCCCCGTTAACATTTACTTTTTGCTGCCTGTTTGATAGATAAGAAAGAACAAGATCAGCAGCTTGTCCACGAACTCCGTAGTGGTGTAATTTACAGATCAGTGTATTGTGGCCAACGCAGTCAAACGCTTTTGAGAGGTCACAGAAGATGCCAATTGCATCCTGGGACTTCTCCCAGGATTCTAAAATGTGACTGATGAGCTTTACTCCCGCGTCTATCGTCGACCTACCTTTCGTGAAACCAAACTGGTGACTATGTAAAATCCTATTTGAGTTAAAATGTGACAACATCTGGTCTAGCATGATTTTTTCATAGATTTTGCTCAATGCTGGTAATACAGATATTGGTCTATAATTAGAGGGATCGTTTTTACTACCTGATTTGAAAATTGGTACAACTTTACTATGTTTCATTAAATCAGGAAACGTACCCGTGTCCAGACATTGATTAAATATGCCTGTTAGGACAGGGGCGATAGTTTCAATGATATCTCCCAGAACCTTAACAGAGATGCCCCATAAATCTTCAGTATTTTTTGAGTTAAGACTTATGAATGCTTGTTTAATAGTGGTAATAGAAATAGGCTTGAATGCAAAACTTGGAATGACTTTAGTAAAGTTTTCTTTGAGAAGAGAATCTCCCAATAAAGATGAAGAGGGAAGAGATTTCGTAACCTGTTAGTAAAGAAATTTTCTAGTGTCTCAGCAACTTTTAACTTATCTGAAATGGTTTCATCATTAATTTTTAGAGACAATTCATTCGGATCACGTTATTTTGCATTCCCAGTTTCTTTGTTAATTAACTGCCACACAGTTTTTATTTTATTATTAGAATTATCAATTTTGTTACTTATTAATTTAGATTTAGCTTGGGCGCAGACTCTTTTAAATATCTTAGAGTATTTCCTTACATAGTTATGAACAACTTGATCAGAAGTCAATGATTTTTCGTTATATAAATTACATAAAATGTCTCTGCTTTTTCTAATGCCAGCAGTGGCCCATTCACTAAATTTTGGCTTAATATTGAGTGTTACTTTTTTAACAGGACATGCTTTATTGAATTCTTTGCATACTGTAGAAAATAATGTACCATAGTTTACATTGGGGTCTTGAGAATCAAAACTAGCTGTTGAAAGATTGCTAAGTACATTATTATTAAACATTTTCAATTTATTTTTAGTAAGGGGTCTTAACTCAATGGTTTTATCTAAACATAACTTTTTATCTGATTCAAAGGATATAAGTTGACCTGTATGGTCAGACCTGGCGCCACTAATTAGAGACGAGTCTTTTATTTTACAATTAGTAAATACATTGTCTATGCATGTAGCTGACGTTGCTGTTACTCGAGTTGCTTCATTAAATATACATTTTAAATTGAACGATTTAAACAATGACATAAGCTTACATTTTTCCGGTGAATTTACTGGTAGATCAATATTTAGGTCACCACTGACAAAAACTATTTTATTATCTCTAAAAAGTTTAGTTAGTATTTCTTCCATCACAATTAAAAATGATGACAAGTTTGAGGCTGGTGGCCTATAAACACATAAGAAAGTATGGCCTTCAACCTCTGCACATGCTACCTCACATAAGCGATCAACAGAGCAAGCAGTGATATCCTTCCTTTCCTTATATCTGAAACTACTATTACATAATATCAAGGTACCACCCCCTATTGAAGACCTGTTGTACGCACTGGCAACTGAAAAATGATTTACACTAAACATCATCCTATCTGGTTTTAACCAGGTTTCGCAAAAACATAAGATATCCATATGATATTTATCTATTAACATTTCCACGTCTATTATTTTGCCAGAGAAGCGATTAATATTACTACATATACTATAAACCCGTGGTTCATAAGCATGTAGTGCTAGAAAAAACTGTAACAAATTTTAATATTCATTGAATCCACGACACCCATAGGTACCACGACAAAAACACTATTATGTAGATAATAAGGCCTACATAGGTGTTCTGATCTCAAATCTAACAGTATTTTTATACTTATTTCCATTTATTTTTTTGCTATAGTTAAACAAAGCTTATAAGTTTAGTAAAGAGCCATAAGATCCTTTAAAGAGCGGAGACTAACCTCTACTGACAAAGTTTAAAACCGCTAATTATGTCGACTTCGAAGTTTTAATGTTGTACTTGGCAAGTAATTTGACATTAAACTTCTATAGAAATATTCGCAATGAGTTCATACTATCATCCTCTTTAGCAAAGTGCTGGGTGCGGATGAATCAATTTTTACTTGCTCCGATTAGACGAAAATTAACACTTTATCAGTTTCGGAGTTCACAAATAGGTCAAAGAAGTAGGTCGTGGTAAGGCGCTGACCGTAAAAATGTTTTATACATAACCTCTAAATTATTAACCAATTCACTGGACTGTAGCACTTGTGGTGAAATTATTAACGTTAACTTAGAATCAGTTATATTAAGATAAATTAATTACTGCAAGTAAATGACACTGCGAAGCAACGACAAGTGCACAATAAATACCTCAAGTGCACAATAATACCTATTTGTTGCAAGCGCTGCAACCAAATATTTGTAGTAAAGATACTTGTAGTGGATGAGGGCACATAATGGAGTAAGTTAATATTTAATTGGAACTTCTCCAAGTTGCCACGATGACTTTTAAGCGGGCTCTCTGTCACAAACTGGGAAAGTGCGCCACCCCGCGAGCAATTCCTTTGCCTTTTGATGTCTTTATTAAGTGAATCATGAACTTTAGTTGATTAAATTATAACAGAATTCGTATTACTCCTCGCTTCGTCATCGATCTTCACCCAACATTTTATTAATTATTGTTATTCAAAGTTTTTACTGGTCTGCCCCTTATTACAATAATATTATGATCTTCTCACATTCAAGCGATATCTGTTACGACTTTACTTTTCTGTTAATACATTTCGTGTGACAGGCCCGATGGCATTTACATTGGCAAAACTGACGCAGGTATGCTCACCTCTCCACTCTAATGTTTCTAGAGCTTAGTATGAGCTGAGTATAGGCTAAGAGTTATATGTCAGTGAGTGAATGAATTTAAGTATTTTATTAAGTAGCTATACCAACTATTACGTAAAGCGAATACACACAACCAACACTACTAGTTTAAAAATAATTATATTATATTTACTACATATTCAAAGCTTAAGTAGGAACATAAAGAAGCTATGCTGAATAACAGGATAATTGTTTGAATTTCAAGGTAACCGATTCAAAATAAGATCACGTTTATATAATAGGATATTTTTACGTAGTCAAAGATATTGACGTAAAATTTAAGTTCTTCTAATCATTAAACAAAATGTTGTTACCAAATATTCATTGGTCCATTGTTTTAGATGACTAAAGCATATTTTTCTGCTCCTCGTTCATTTTTAAAGGCAGGCGTCATGTTATCTTTCCGCCACCCTTGTTTGAGTGGTGGAGAATGCCTGAGGCATTAAGCCCAACTGTTTGCATTTCAGTTATATGAAGTTTATATAAATAAAGGCTACACTAGTAAAGAAATTACAGTGTAAGGCCTGAATTCCTCTTACGCTGAAGTCGGTCGCGTACGTCTGTCGCGCGTGCGTATATAAATTGTGCTCTATATGGCAACGTACTGCGACGCTGACGTCCGCGGCGCGTACTACGTCGCTACGCGTTCGCGACCGACATCAGCGTAAGAGGATTTCCGGCTTTTTTCTTTTTTACTTTAGGCAGTCATCTAATGACTTCTACCGCTCTGGGCGGAGCGGGAGGGCGTGTCAGACTTTTACTGTCTAAACCCGTGTTCCTTCAGTTGCCTGTTGCCAAGGGCCCCGGTATCTCTTCCGGACTTTCCCGCAGCCCTGGCAGAGAAATTCAGGCCTAAAGTAAAACTTCAAAAGAAAAAAATGATTTACAGTCAACATAAAAAGTGACCAAAATCACCACACACCCAAAAACGTATGAAATTTTCTGCCTAACCTACACGTCACCACTGCAGTGAGCGTGAAATTGAATTGACATCAATCAACGCGTTATAGAACTTTCGATTTGGTACGTGCCGCTCTATAATAGCAGTACCTACGTTTGTGTTATATGTCCCTGTTGCATATTCTGATCATGACAACTGCTTGAACGAATTTCAAATTAATCTCATAAGTAGGCACTTACAATGTGTTAGTAACACGGTTTTACTAACTAAACCAGGAAACTAGTAAACTACACGGAATCAACTCTACTTGGGTACTTGTAGTTTGAATGTCGGTTTATTCGCCGGCTGAGTATGTGACACCTTCAGAACCAAAGTTTAAGCCGACGAATTGACTATTGATCAAGTGTGGGTGGATTTTTTTATTCCTGTGCAAATACCTAATGTAATTTGAAGACCAGGAAACTCCTTCCGCTTCCTACTTAAGAAATGGGTTTTTAAATAACGAAAGAGGGTTCGATATTAAGTACCTAGGTACTTTTTCCTGTATCTTGAGTTGTAGCAGCGAAGATAAAGTAAAGGTTGGAATAAAAAAAATAATCGACGATTTTTTTAGGTTTGTTCTAATGATTAAACCTAAAAAAATCGTCGATTAATTTTTTATAACAATGTAAATTTGAAAGTAAATAAATTATTTTGGTTTTTGTTTCATTTCGGAGTTCGGGATTTTTTAAGAAATATATAAAATACTTAAAATGGCTGGCATATTGCTTAATTAATAAATCTGTGACTGAAAAGCCTATTACTAACTTATCATGAGAAAAGGTAAATCTCATCGACGTATCATGAGGCCAAAATGTCAGTTTCTGAACTTGTGTTTTACTAGGCTTCGTTCTGCTAGTCAGCTATCTGCACGTTTCTTCGCGGCATTATTGAATAAATTGAATTCCTATGCGTCGCTGCCTTGAGAAGCTTCCATGATACCAATTTAAAAACGTATTTTATTCATAATGGTATGTTCAGTACATTTGAAATATAAAAGTTCTTTTAACGGCCAACATTTGCTTTAAAGGAGCCGGACAGAGCTTTTCTATATACCTACGCTTGTTCCCTTATATATTCTGTCTTGTACACAAAAACTACGACGTCATGTTAATTCCGTAGACTTACAATTTTAAAATATATAGTCACAAGCATTCCTTGGTTTCTTCTTACAGGCCGTTTTACTAATGTTGCTAACAAGAAAACAGAATCCATCTAACATGTCGTATGGTAGCTTTGAGAAATGAACCTCCCATATTTCGCCTTGTTTTAGTTACACTGAATTATACCTGTAATTAAAATTAAGGTACCAGAATGAGAATTTGATACATTATATTGTTTGAAATAGAATTCCAGCGTTGGAATGGGCAATAAATAATAAATAAAGATATATCTTAGTTTCGTCAAAATAAAATGTTTCTCGTAAAATCAATTTCGGTGAAACACCAGACCGCGTCTTCCTAATCCAATTTGTAACCTATAAGCAAGGTTATTGGAATATAGGGTTGAAATAGAACGAAAAGAACAAAAAGATCCTATCAAATAAAATTGGTGTCGCAATAGGGAGGACGAAACGCAAACCGCGGATACGATGCTGGGCTCTATACGAGCCATCTATACCGACAAAGGGTTTTCCTTCACTAATATCGCCAGTACTTACTATGATTATTTATTTATTGCATTTCATCGTACATTTTAGGCGTGGATATAGTCAGTTCTGATTGTGCTTAAAAAGAGAATAGCTGACACTAATAACCTAAGTATAAACTGTATGTACTCTAAGACAATTCTGCACTTTCAAATAATGCCGATATTAAAACGCGCAATTTGCACCAAGTTTTCTTGTAAGTACAATACCTGAGTGGTAAAGTGGAAAGTTTCTCATGAAGTTAAGAAGTTCGGCTAACTATGAGCATTGCTCATAATCGTCGCGTTCGAGGACTCGAGAGTTTTGTAACAATCCTCGCAAAAGGTTAACAAAGCCACAGAACCGTTGTCGGGGTGACAATCGAGAAGTTTTAATTCTACCATTTCAAACTGCAATTATTGCCTGAACTTTGAGGGTGAGAAAATAGCAGTTGTAATCAATCAGATACGTCACAAGCAACTTGCGAAACGATGAACAGCGCGGAGCGAAGGAAGTCGTAAATCTGTGTAGATGTTTGAGTAGTGTAATATTCTGTTCTACTCTTTAGGATATACCTAAGCAAAACTGCTCGGGGCAGCGGAGCTGGCTTATATCGCATTCGACAAGTTTATAATAGATTTCTGGGCGCACACGGCGGCTCAAGCAGCTGACGTCATAAGCCATTAGTCGACCGACGACAGTGGAAAACCTCAAGGGTCACGAGTTCAGACGCGACACATGGTGAGAATAGTCCGGGTGCGGACGAAACTTTCACCGCATCTCTCCCCGCACATTTATCTCTTAACAGCGTAACTGTTTTGGATATCCTTTTGCGCGTTAGCCACGGAACGGCCTAAATAGGTCACAATTTTAATGCACATGGTTTTTTCGTCACTTGTTAGTCGAACAAAACATGTGCAAAGGTTAATTTTATTATTGTATTTAAAAGACACTTTAATTTGCCAGATTTATGTAGTAATAATTAATTCGAGTTACTTAATTCCAATTTTATGGACAGATTTAAGTTTATAATCATGTTGAAAACATCAGCCTTATAAGTATCTTTCATTTTGGTCCTAAGTGATCATTTCGTCTGAATCGATATGCCTTCTTCAGACTGCACCAGACTACTCCATTAAAAGTTTATATGCGTATATTTTGAAATAATCAAGTATCATCCTGTTCTATTTAGATTCCATTGAAATACCTACAACTGAATCTCAGCTGCACTACGGCACTATAAAGTCATTTTGTGAAAGCCGAGTTGCGACTGATACTGGAGCCCCTTTGACTGTTCTTATAACATTAATGAGTTTTCTAATAATAGTGCTCTTAAAATGTAACCGTACAAGTGGAAAATTATTAAACCAAAACCCAACTACGATATAAAAGTCAACTAAAATGGTATAATAAACAAGATATCACAGACAAATTAAAAATCTGGAGTCACATGTGTTAATCGAACGAATAAATCGAACAGATTACGTGCGACTCCAGATGTTTAATTTGTCTGTCTGTGATGTCTTGTTTATACCTTTTTAGTTGAATTTTATATCGTAGTTGGGGTTTTAGTTTTATAACTTTTACTTTTATTTATTTTTTCGTGCTAATTACGGCTTTTTATTAGACACACACGTCACATAGCCTATAATCAGTGAACAATCAAGACGCTTCAAACGATACGTCATTTGTCAAATTATGATGAGTAGTTTAGAAGTTGTGAGGGAACAGATGAACATGTATGATGTATGTATGTAACATACATACCGGTCAAAATCATGACCCTCCTTTTTGCTTCGCCGTAGCCGGGTAAAAAAAACACATAATTTAAGACAAACAAAATCCATGTTATATTGAAGTGTGTGAAGAAGAGCTCGTGTGCCAGCAGTAATGGTTTTCAAGCTATAAATGGACATTATGCTTACGGGCCTACTTTATTTCATGGTGGCCTGTTATTTAAAGGTTACATTTAAAAATAATTTATTTAAGTATATATATTTTTATATTCAAGTATTATTGATATTTGCTTTAATTTTTTACTTGAATAGGAAATATATTTAGTTCATATTGTTAGGAAATATATTGTTCGCCGCGACGCTTCCTATCTCCTAAAAATATTATTTCTAAAATAATATATTAAGAGCTTCTAGGGGAATTTATACAAGATTTTATTATTATTTCGTTTTCTTTTTTTTCATATAAAATACAATTTTAAGTATTTCTTAGAACAGATAAATATAATACCCAAATACCCATTGCGGTCAGTAGAAATGTCGTGATAAACACATATACTATTTATCATTAGAAATCTGAATGGAAAAGTTCATTTTAAGCGTGGAAATAGTTTTTAAAATTCGAACCTTTCTATTCAATACTTTTCTATACCACCGGTCCAATGAAAATGAATTAATACTTATTTCATGTCAGTCATGTCAACTTCATTTTTAGAAAAACCACACAGGCTAGCACGAGGAGTGCATGAAAAAAAGAACTTTATAATTTTTTTTTTTAATTCTCTTTATTCAATCCACTTTCCACCATTTTGGTTTGTTTTTTGATAAAATCGTAAGAAATCATAAAATATGAGCGAGTCCAGCAGCGACGAAGATAAATTTAACACCTGCAGAGTTAGTGCAAGCGGTACATAATGCCGAATTGAGTTTTCTTCCGGAAAAATCGCGCGCAAAGTACATAAAAGCGTACAATTTGTTCAATGCATGGAGACACCTAGCATTTTCCTACCTGTAGTGAAGTGAAAAGTTAGTCTGCGTCTCGTACCTTTGAAACCCTCGCTACGCAGGTTTCAATACAAGTACTCGAGCCAAAAAACAACTTTGCAGCCTTGCATGACAAATAACTATTGCTTACCTACTTACTATACCATTTCAATATGTATATTATTGTAAGTATACCTTTCTGGGCCACCCACTCACACAAGGGAAAAGAGTTTTTATTTTTTGCCTCTTCGGAGCACGCTTTGTCCCTTTTTCGTTCCGCTTGTTTTATATGGGGCGTTTAATTCGATAAAATTCGTGGTGGACTCGGAATTGGTTTAGGAGAGCTGGGAAATAGACTGGTATATAAATGCTCCTGCCGATGTCAAAGTGAGTATAATTATTTTTTTGCTTACTTTGTGAAGTACTTAAGAGTAACCAATTCTATTTTATTTTTTGGTTGAATACATATTGTTATTACGGATCCAGGAAATATTAATATGAGAATCATAAGGCATAAAAACCACCCAATGATTGTATTATGAAGATGTCCACTATAAAATCCAAATTGACTTTCCTGCGTGTAACTGAGTTTGTCGTCAAACCTAATGCATTTAAATCAAACAATTGGAACAGCTGTTATAATTTGACGGCCGAATTCACTGATAAACCAGGCTACCAGAAACCGGTTTAGACCTTCGAGAAGATACTAATTCACATTATCTTTTATATGCGTACAGTATCTAATCTATTTTTTAAATGTAAAACCAATGGCATTTATAGTTATTACTAGCATTTGTCTGCGGTTTCGCCCGCGTAGATGTCAGAAAATATCCTATGGGAACGTACTACCGGTCATTTCATATGAGGTTCGATCGAGGGGATAATAATGTTTAGTAGATTGACTAGCGTTTAGCCCCCGTTTCGCACGGGTGCAATAGCGACATGTCAAAATATCGAGATTTCTGGGCTATACTTAAGTTAAATATTAATGTATTATACACTACCTTTCGGAATAAATGCTCTAAAAAATGATTTTGAAGACCGCATCAAAATCCATTGTTTCTACCTTCACTACTTCTATGTTTGCTGTTGATCTTGTACATTGTTGTTATAGTTTTACTTATTCTACATCTGCATACTTCGTCATTTGACGACGATTATTTATTTATATTAAAAGTTAAATATCATAAAAAGTGAACTGTATCTTGTGCTTATGAGAAATAAAGATTCTTTAAACCTAACCTAGATATAAGCGGTTTCACAGACTGACACGAAATGCGACTTTGTTTAGCAATGAAATATAGATATGTGTAGTGGGTTTAATATAAATACCTACCTAAGAATTACTGAAACAGTTAACAATAAATTATAATGTTTTACTGTTTTGGACTGCGAAGTTGATAGTGATTATTTTTCGAAGTGCCATTCGTAAATTAATTAAACAACATTTTAAACATAATTCTTTCCTTCACAACATGTTAATTGGCCATTTCAACGACACTTCTAAGATTCTGTTAAACCATTTACCAACAGGATTACTGAGACTTCAGCAACTGTACCAGACTATGCAGCCGGGCCGAACCGCGTTCCGCATCGCACTCGTGAAGAGAATTAATAACGCTTCTGACGCTATGGAATTCTTGTTGGCTTTAGAACAATATGACCGTTGGGGAAACAAGCGGATAGTACTAGATTGCAATGCGAAAAACGCCAAAAGCATATTGGTCGAACATGTTCGGAAAGTGCAATTGGGACGCAGGACCTATCACTACATGCTCAGCGGACTGGTGAGTATTGCTTGTTCTAGCGCCTGGCCTGGATTACAAATCCAGTTTCAATTTTTTCATTGCTCTGAAAAGTACATTCAAACTCCACAGTTTTTTGGCATGCCAAATACATAGTATAACTAAAAACCCTACCACATAAGTAAGTTAGTATACCCTATCAAGTAGTAGTAGGTAGGTACCTACACTTTTTATTTGTCTCCTTTTTTATTTGTTTCTTTTTAACTTGTAGTTACGTTGTGGTGTGTGCTATAGTCTATGCTAAATGGTAATAAAAATTGCATAAATGTAGGTACTTTCTCTTTCGTCGCCTTCGTATTTTAATATGATCTACAAAAATACCGGAGCACAATAAAGCAATTCCAAATGAAATCAAAATATTATGATTAGTTGAAGGTGAAAGCTGTAAGAGAATAAATTTCATATTCCAATATTCAAAAATATACATTGTGTAAAAATAAATTGTTCATAAATAAAGTCGTTAAACGAACGATTGCATGTTCGCAAAATGTTAACGAACTAATTGCCGTGTATTGGTACAATGAAGATTGTGTCGGGTTTTATTATTCGCACCGGAACAACGCAATTACTTGAAACAAGAACTTAAATTGGCCCATTAATAGGTTATGGACGATCATTGGGAGAACGAAGTAACAGAATACGGCGCAGTCAATATAACTGGGTTTCGCATCGTCGACCACTCGCGCAAGATTGTGCGCGATTTCATGGACGGTTTGCGGCGAATGGACCCTCGGTTCAAGGGGACCATATCGGTAAGTGCTTTCATTACCTCACACCACTAAGTGTTCGGGTATTTGTAGGTTTTGCCATCTTCGGTCAAAGAGCGTGGATGATGAGCCAGCTTGAACAGATTTTCCACTTGTCGGAGAACACCTGAAAAATATTTAGAATTAAAACCTAGGTTGCTAGAACTTTTAGAACAATAATGAATTTAAATAATAGCTTGCTAGAATGATATTATAAGTAAAAAGACGTGGATAGGTTACCTTTCCAACACTCGATCTAGAAAAACGGCACAATATCACACTATTATATGACATGTGGAACTAGGACGGTCGGCATGTCGTAATTATCGGCAGCGAAAACGAGACAAAAGCCAATTTTTTACGAGTCACTTGCTGAGCGCGTATAACCTATCTACTTCTTTTAATTTCAGTAGCATGTAAAACAATTAAGCACAATTTTCTATTGGTAAACCAAGTTGAAATATTTTATAATCTTGAAATTCTGATGACAATAGGTACATACGGCTACACATCAAGCTATACATTTCCAGTATAAGCTGACCTCGCATTGTACGGAAATCCTATACAATGCGAGATCAGCATAAACTGGAAATGTATAGCTTGATGTGTAGCCGTGTGTACATTATGTCATTTATTAGGTAGAGATGACCCGATTCTGCAGCCAGGAGAATCTACGCACAAAAAAACTTTTAACTGTTACTGTTATTGTCTTATCGTCTCGTTCTGTATGTTTTATGAGTTTGAAAACAAATCGTAATTATAATAATGACCTGCAATTGAATATTTAGATCTCGCTTAGGTTTATTTAAAAATTCACGGAACAGTCAACGTAAAAACTAACAATTTTTTGCAATTTCCCAACAGACTATAAGAGCTTCAAGTGATAGACTTGTGTGACATGCCTGACCACACGGCGTGGATATTCTTTCAGAATACGTGACGTGAAACAGGCTTCACCCAGGCTTGACATCTGCGTCGCTCACATAAAAAAATCAACTAGAAAAATACGTTTAAAATACAACTTAATATTTTTATTTAAAAAGCATTTTATTGAGTAATCAACGTGGTAATGTGAGTGCGATCATATCAAAATTATTCATCGTGCGAATGAACTGTCAAATGGAAACTTAAAATGCATGTTGACGCATGCATGACCGGTCTTCGGTCAAAAACGTTCTTTAGAACTTCGGGCAATCGTGACACCCTCCATCAAAACGGTCCATTGCTCCATTTTTAATTCTTTTTTACCTATTGTGGTACAGTAATTATATTCTCGGTGCATCGTCTTCACATGTAATTATATAATTGATGTATACCAAATATTGTAAAACATTTTTAAAAGAGTAACGGTGGAGGTTCTTGCCCATTTTTCTCCATACGAAAACTACCTTTTGGAAGGGGCAACTATAATCAGTTCTATTTTTATTTATATGTATTTGACGTTCAAAAGTGCCTTTAATGTGCCTACTTGAAATAAATTATTTGACTTTGACTTGGTCCTTCACGACTTTCTAGTATATATAGCTACCCAGCAGCACATCTGTCTGTTGTGCTTGAAGAACTTGACTATACCTACAATAATATGTGAACTAAGCAACATTACAAAACAAAGAAAAAAAATATGTAAATTAAATTAAAAGCAATTTTTAATTGCTCTGTCGTGGACCGTTTTCAAGGACAGACTAACAGAAGTATCTACTGTTTTATTACCATTCTAAATCTTTAGTTGTCTAACGAGGGAATTGTCGCTAATTTCATTTGACTGTAGTACTCGGTACGCGTGTCTCTCAAACAATTTAGCGATTCAATAATCACGTTAACCATGCCTACAATGATTTGATATAAAACTTAACTTCGTACGCCTATCGTATATAAGGATTTTATTTCAATATGATGGATGAGGTACTGGGCCAAATTTTAATAAAATCAGGATTCTTTCTGATAATGTAGAGTTAAATTGAAAATAAACCTCATAATACCCGAGTCCATATCAGATTTTTATGAACATGTATCCGCAACATCTACACTTCATACTAAGGATTAAAGCATAAAAGACCTCGCGGTACGTCATTTTAGACATTATTAAAACTTTAATGTAAAATATGAAGGAAATTTTACGATATCCAGATGTAGAACATAAAGAACACGGGGTGTAACTGGCGTATCACGAAGAAAATTTTGGCGTGAAGTAATAACGCGTTTATGCAGATTTCACTAACTTACGTACACCCTAATGAAACAGTGAGTGGGGCGCGCCTGCATAAATTATTATTCCATATGATCTCCCTTTTCAGTGTAAATACACTTAGGCCTTTTTCGACTCCGCAACGTATACTCTGGAGGATTCCTCTGAAGTAAAGTTAACTCATCACAGTTGTTAACACGTTTTCTGCGTCGGAAATTATCTAGATAATATAACGGTTATGCAAGACTTAAGTTAAAGTCGTGGAGAGCACAATATTACGTGTATAGCGGTTAACTTTCTTATTTGTAACTGTTATTTATTGTTTTTTTCATAAATCATAGACATAATTACGAATGATTTCAACCTATGCCTTCATCGAATTTTAAATCTTTTTTGTATTTACAAATAGGCGGAGACCGCCCTCATGTATGACGGTGTACAAGTGCTGATGGATGCATTAGGGAGATTATGGAGGAAGAAGCCAGACGCGTTCAGGAGTGCCTTGCGACGAGCTGCGGGACAAGCGAACTCCACTAAAGTCATTGATTGTAACCCTGGTAAAAGTTGGGTGGTACCGTTTGAACATGGTGACAAAATTTCTAGATTAATCAAGAAGGTAGGAAAGTTATATTCAACACTTTTGTTTAGTAAATAACACAGTTACCAGAACCTATAACTACACTGTATCATAAATAATGCATAATGTAATTTTATGCAAATAATATTTTACATTCTGTATGTTTTAGACGGATATAGAGGGTCTCACTGGAAATATTTCGTTCAATGAGGAAGGTCATCGCCACAATTTTACTCTGTATGTGGTCGAGATGACTGTTCAGAGTGCAATGCTAAAGGTTTGTACAAAAGTACATTATAAAACAGAGAAATAGCGTCTAAGGTTATTTCATCCATCATAAAAATAAAGATTAGTTGTACCTAACCATAATTAGAACTCGTATCGAATTATTCAAACAGGCTGTATGAACGTGAACCAGCTAGATCCATTTTATGAGCGTTATTAAATTTACGATAAACTTTGCACATCCGTTAGCAGGTACTTTCAGCAAAGGTTAATTTTAACTTTATTTCACCCTACTTCTGTTCCACAGCTCGCTAATGATTTCTCGGCGTCCATAAATCAATGCGTACAAAGTTTTGGAGCCATTCTTTCAGTCGCCACTTGAAACTTTCAAAATTTGTTTTTGGTCGGACCCCTGTTTTTATAAGGATCACTGGTTTCTGTAGACAACTGTTTTACTCTAAACAATTTGTGCAAATCCATTTAATAAGTATACTCTAGATTACTTATTGAAAAGAGAAGTTGGTTTAAAAACCCTTCTTATGCACCTTTCGCTTGAACTACTATTATACTTCTTTGTGTTAGGTTGCTACATGGAGCGATGCTCATGGGCTACAAGTGGCTTCACCAAGATATGTTCAGCTTCGTTCTCCCGCCACGTACGATACCAACAAGACTTACTCTGTGACATCGATTCTTGAAGAACCTTACCTGATGCAGAAGCCAACAGAGTTCGGCCAAAAAGAAGAATTATTCGGATTTTGTAAAGACTTAATGGAGCTGATTGCGAAACAAATGGGAATCAAATGTATGTATTTTTTATTTTTTCTCGTATTCTACCCGAAATAAATTGGGATTGGGCAGGGGAATGATGTCATCTTAGTTATCTATCTGCCACAGTAAAAACACACCTGTCTGTAACTTGCTTGATCCATGAACGAGCAAAATTGATTACTTACAGTGATATTAATCAGGAATTCTCCTGATACATAAAGTGATATTAATCATGAATTCTCCCATTACTTATAGTGATATTGATCTTGAATTCTCCGTTGGTGATATTTTATAATTATTATAAACAAAACATAGATACCTGCACGATTTATGGAAATATGACAGTGAATGAAGAACATTATGCTGACGATAGCAAGCTCCATATAAATGTCGATGACAAAATAAAAGAAATGACATTGAAGTTTGTTATCAGTGTATAATACTTATTAAGCTTCTGTCATACTTATTTGTAATAAACGCATTCATTTTAATTGAGGAAATATTAAAGAGAATTCCGATTTTCCGAATGGTTTAACTTTTCAGTATGACTTCGTGTAGGTTTTATACTCTGCATTAACAATGAAAATTGTATGATTCAGCAGATGTGGATGCATGGCTTCTATATTCAACCTCGTAATAGCTTTACCACCCATTTTTTAATTTTATTTTTGAGTTTGGGAAATCATCAAATGACTTCTCCCGCTCTGGGCGGAGCGGAAGGGCGTGTCAGACTTTTACTGACTAAAACCCACCCGTGTTCCTTCAGTTGCCTGTTGCCAAGGTTGG
Organism: Lithophane semibrunnea; assembly: GCA_947363905.1. Classification (NCBI taxonomy): domain Eukaryota; kingdom Metazoa; phylum Arthropoda; class Insecta; order Lepidoptera; family Noctuidae; genus Lithophane; species Lithophane semibrunnea. The sequence goes on from OX376186.1 coordinate 8,972,373, forward strand.
CAACAAGCAAAAACCCTAAAGTTGAATGTTACTTACACGCCAAAGACAAGGTCTATATAACCGGGTTTTTTTTTGTATGACGGATAAGTTAGCTTAACTTAGGAAAGTTATTTTTTTGGGAATAACACAATTAGGAGGTTGACCATATGAGGAACTGAAGTTTATATACAGGTCTGTTGCGTAGTTTAAAAGAACAATGCGGACACACGGAGAGACACGAAGAGCGACTTTAATTTATAATAATTATGTGCTACCGACCTGCCTCTTGCACGATTTTTACGACTTGACAAAACATCCAGATTTTTTTATTATATTTAAGTTTAATATTTCATCAAAATCCGTTGCGTAGTTCGGAAAGAACAACGCGGTCAGACTGGCACACAAAAAGCGACTTTAATTTATAATTTCATGTATCGATATAGATCTGCTAGGAATCATCTCATTTATTATCATCTCATTTATTCATACGTTTCTGATTTGAATTTTTGTTTTAGACAAAATAAAGCTGTCGAAGGATGCTAAGTATGCTAGTGATGCTACACCAGATATTTACACCGGCGTAGTTGGCGACATCATGAGAAAGGTACCTACGTATTAAAACTTTTGATAATCAAGTTCACTTAAGACGTCATTTGAGGAGCTCGTGGCTAAGTAATAACAGGCGCACGGGTCGATCCGTCAGGTTAAGCTATGCTTGCCGGGGTTGGTCTGTGGATGGGTGACCATCTTTACATAACGAGACTCCTCCGTGCCTCGGAAAGCACGTTTAGCCGTTGGTCCCGGCTGTCATTCGTAGATCTTTGACAGTCGTTACGGGTCGCCAGAAGCCCGAAAGTCTGACAACCAGTCTTATCAACGGATATTTTATTACCCAGTTACTGGGTTGTGGAGGTCAGATAGGCAGTCGCTCCATGTAAAATACTGGTATTCAACTGCATCCGGTTAGACTGGAAGCCGACCCCAATATAGTTTGGAAAAGGCTAGGCAGATTGATTGCTTGACTTAAGACGGCATTTAATTTAAAATGATTTATTACTAGCTGTTGCCCGTGACTTCGTCTGCGATCCAGGATGAAAAGTATTACTTACACAAACTCAGAATTTTGCGACTTAACTCTCCCACATCGGTCGATTCAACAATTTAGAAGTTTAACTCTAAACTCTTGGTGGCGCAAGAAGAATTATTTGATTAACCCTGAATTACCTAAGTCCGAGTTATCTGGGATAACCCATGAACGAGCAGATGGGCATTATACGAGTAACTTGAGAAACGCGTAAATACAAAACCCTGTCTTTGCTGCCACTCAGTCAGGTAATAATCCTACTCGAATAATTCCTATTTTGGGGTCCTAAAAAACTAAAAAGCCAAGTATCTGCAACCAAATATAACGCTCGGTGGCCGCTGCCACGGGCACCGCTCGCTTCACTCGCTCGGCTCGCGCGTGTTTGTTCACAGTCCTGACCTAACCTAACCCTTTTGGTCGAGGAGCCACAAGCTGCGTGAAATGCACCTACTTTGCATATCGATAAATTGTTTTTTATGGGACTTTAAAAGAGACTGTGACACTTCTCAGAGTAGTCGGATAGGAAACAACGACCCCCCATCTAATTTTTAAAATATTATTAAAAGTGTTTGTGTAAACCTACTTAATGAAATAAAATCATCTAGAAATAAATCAATCAATGAATGTGCAAGACGTAGCTTACCAGCTTTAAAGAATGCCGAATACCATGTTACCAAGAATCAGTACATAGAATAAATCTAACGGTTACAAAAAATACTCTGAAAGAATCTTCCTATCGTCATTTATTCACTCGTGTGGGAGTGCTTTAAGACAAAATCATATTAACTAACACGGTAAACAAAGGAGACCGTTGATGTCTCGCTAATAGCAATATTATTACACATACGCCCCGGTAATATAATAACGCGAGGAAGTCGCAAACTTTACGACTGTCGGTAGGATGTATTACATTATGACCAATGCTTCGGCCATAAACAAAAAAACACATATTACACCGTCTACGTCGAAAGTAATACGGGATTATTTTAAAATGGAAGCACGTACGCAAAAAGTAAATCTCAATTCCATTAACCACTGCACTACAAAGGCTGAAGTTTGTTTAAGGGATTTATAAGCCCAGATAAATAAGGCAGTTTATTGAAACTTTGATATTTTACGAAGCAACGTCTTCCGTCAGCGGATGCTGTAGACTTTTTACTCAATATCAATCTCAGTGAAGTATGAATATCTCGCGACCGAGTCCCATGGAGACGACTCTCTATATTATCCCGCAGTAGACTAGTAAAATTTTATTCGTTTCTTTTTTGCCGTCGCGGTGCGGAGAAAATGGACGTCCGCGGTGGAAAAAATGTAGCGCGCCAGTGTTGCACATTTATCCAAATCCACGATTTTGGCGCACAGGACTCGTGACTTTTTACTTTCAGCAATGAATAACGGCGGGAACGCATTGGGGAGCTAGCAGTAACTTTAACGCGTTTTGCGCACCATAACCACACTTCGGGATACATTTTCACTACCAAACTTTATTTGCTAAGCAAACAGTGTGCTGTGATTTTTAAAATAAGTAGATAGATTTACCTGAGACAAGTTTTCGTAAGAATATACTGAGTATCGTAGTAAAAAATGTCTGCTTTATTGAGTTCGAAACGTTTTTAGAAGTTATGTAGGTTTTCTTGTCCTTTCTCGTTTCAGTCTCCTTAAGTTAACGAAGAAATTTGACGGCAAATCTAATATCCAGTGAAGGTTCACCCTTAAAGCTCTTTGTCTCCATATGAGTCGGTCGTGTGTGCGCTTTATGTTATTTCATAGCTTGTCTCAATGTCTAATGAAATATTTGCTTGGGTTAGTTTCCCTTATCTCGGGTGTTACTTTATGTACCTTGAGGGAAACGTAAATACAACTATATTTAGTAAAGCAGAGTGCACACGGCCGTGTCGAAAGATACAAAAGTGAATAAACTAGAAGGCGTTTAACATTTTTGGTAATATCGTTCCTGTTCAGCATTTGATAATTAGCATAGGCGTAGAATATGCCTGATTAATTGTTACGGCGCCAATAAACTGTAAAATTTCAAACTGTTCTAACTTCCATTACCAACTTATTTATAAAAACTTGACACTTGTTTCTTGTTAATCATTTGGTAAACAACTTTTAACTTTTAATAGTTTATGAATAGAGTTAGCATAAACGTCTAAATTAACCAAAGGTGCAATTTGACATGGAACAATTTTATGAACTTCCCTTGATAGATACTGCTATTTTAAATGAATTTCAGTTGCAATTATGGTGCTGCACCCTGTTTCTAGTAAAAATTAAGCAAGCAGGTAACCCATGAGAAAATATAATGTAACAGTGATGTGTAAACGTAAATGTATAAAAAATACTATTTTCGTCCTTAGTAAGCGCGTCCTTTAACGCTCACCTACATGTTTAAAATAACTCGTGTAGGTATGTGCATGCGTCGATTAATGAGTTATTTATAAAATTCGTAGGTCTAACAAAAACACCACATTATTTGAAGCGCCAGTAGTGTTTTCTTGATTAAGTAGATAAAACCTAAACATTTTTTTAAATCCTCCTCCGTTTTATCCAAAACATTAAAAGAGGATTCATACATCGTTACTTTTATAGAAATGGACTAAAATAATTACCGTTTCTAGGAGGCCGACATAGCGGTCGCCCCTTTAGCCGTAACACCTGAACGTGAGCGATTAGTGGACTTCAGCGAGCCGTTTCTCTCAATGGACACACCGATCACTTACACAAGGACGCCGAAGCAGTTATCGGACACATTCAGTTTCCTTCGACCATTATCAAAAGAAATATGGGTGAGTCGCCAGCTTTGTGTTCGTTTTATTAGCGATTCTTTTCTCTTTTCTGTTAGTTAAATTTAATTCATCTAGGATTGTGTAAATATAATCAAGAAAAAGATCACATAGCAAAATTTTGTAGGTATCTACTTCTGGAATAAAGCTGAAAACTTTTTTTCAAAGAGAAATCAAGTAGGTATAGTTTAAATCGTAATTGCTTTACTACTTTTGACAACAATTCCCACCTAAATTCTATTCTATTTTTATCTATGGCAATGTCGCCGATGTCGACAATTCTGCCAATGTCAGATGTGAAATGAGAAAAAGTGCGCAGGACGGAAAAACACAAAAAACACGAGATATTAATTTAAAAAGAAAAAAAATTAGTAAGAATTGTTCGGTACTACTACTTGAATGTACTGTGAAACAAAACTTTACTCAAGCTGACACTATCGAACTGACAGATAAACCTCGTCCTTTTCTGACGTGCAAAATGACATTCAAGCTTAGGTAAGTAAAGCAATTACTAGAACGACTATATTTACCCCTACGGTATTTGAATGTAAAAATTGTCCGCAATTTCTAAAAGTAGACAGAACAAAAGTATTTTATAGAGCATTTAATAAAGTATTGGATTTCCTTAATTTCTACAAGAAAAAATAAAAAAGTTCTTGTTCTATTTTTTTTAAATAAATGTATTGAACTATTTTTTTAAAATCAAGTTAAGAGAATTTTAAACGTTTAAAAACACATCTAAACGTAAAAAAAACACGATAATTATTACAACCATAAACTAACTTAAAGCAACTTTTCAAATTATGAGGGTACATCCATAAGATAGTAAGAAGCCTAGAGATAAACCAGTCGAAATTAGTATCCAAAATAATATGATATCTAAGTTAATATAAAAAATATACAGGAAAACTTTAAGATACATTTCGTAGAGAACGGCGGTAAGCAAAAGTTAACTGCTCCATGTATATTATTACAACTGACTTCACATCCCGCCCGAAGCGTATCCAAACATTTCCCCGATAAAACCATGTTCATTTCGTTCCTACATAATAATATGAATGTTTATGACAGTTCTTTGGTCGAACAGACTATTCAATACGACAACGACTACTTAGAATCTGAGAGCGAAATATTACTAATAAGCATTTCAAATAGTATTACCAATAAAATTATGATTTATAGTAAGTAGCTCTACTCAGCATTATATGAAAATTGACATTATGAAACTTGACAGATTAAATTAAGATAACCGTCCATGAATGAACTGCGTGAAATGATAAGAATTTTATTAAAGAAAATTTTAAAACCTATTGTAAATAGCAATAAAGCAAAATAATAGCTTACACAACGGTGCTTGCAGTTCATGTTATAATACAAACAAGCTAGGGAGCTTAGAATTTCGTACGTGAATTCATGAGACCCCACAAACAACCACCATTTGTAAACATTATGAGACCGACACTAAATGTGGGTGCACGTTATATCTATTATTTTCAATTCCACGCAGCGATAGTGTATACTCTAGTAATTACGTTTGTTTGCAGCTCTGCGTATTGTTCAGCTTCTTCGCCGTCAGCATTGTACTTTTCTTAGTATCAAGATTCTCTCCTCATGAATGGAAATCTGTCTCCATATCTGATACACAGTTGGACCACGCAATGAGTAGCACCAGTGAGGTAAGACTTTAATCCTTTAAATGGAAAAAAACTTAAATCAAACATGACTTAACGAATACTTTTAATTCTTTTAGATAATCTTACATAACGAGTTCAGTATTTGGAACTCATTCTGGTTTTCGCTCGGATCTTTTATGCAACAAGGCAGTGATGTCGTGCCGAGGTATGTTATAAAGTCCCACTACACATAACGATTCAGGAATATTCAACATAAAAAACTAAATAGAAAACAACAGCGGCGTTTGCCAATACTCAAGCATTTTAAGTAATGCGGTCAATATAAAGAGTCGAGCAACCTATGGAATGCTAGATTAAATTCCATGTCGTGTGTTAAATTGCGCGTACTTTGGATATAAGATAGGAGGTATATTGTGTACAAGAATACGTTGGGTTAAAGGAAGTTCAATATTAGCCTATTATTTCTGTGAATGTAATATTTAGTATATTGCTTAACTCTATGAATTTTTGAATCGGATGGATCCCTTTTCGGTATTCAGTATTTAATTTAGATGTCTATTCCTTTACTTAAGTACAGAAAACTAAATTAATGTATATTTATCGCATATTCTTTATATAATTACATACATAGTTTACCTGGGTTTACCTGCAATGACATTCGAAATATGTTCGTAAACTTATGGACAATTTTTGTCTGCTCATTGCACAATAGAATCGGCTTTACCGACTCAGCATTTTATAAATCAAAATCGAAATGTTAATACCATAGATGATTCCCCCGAAAATTTATAAATTCGGGAAATACTGAACGCCCTTTTTTCTATAGGATTTTTGTAAGGCTTATTGAAAATTGAACAGGACTACATCTGTCGGGTCAGCTTGTAGGTTATAAAATGCACGAATACTGTTCTCATCTCCAGACTATTATCGACTCTTTTATGCCTATATTCATTCCAATATAGCGTTTTGGAGTTCGGGTTCTCATAATATAATTTTACCGCTGTATTTTTAATTGAAACCCTATAATATTTGAATGTCTGGTAGTTCAACATGTAAACTTACTGTAGTTATTACATAATATTACATTTTAGCTCATATTAAATGTATGTGAGATGGTGCGAGCGCAATCAAGCAAGTGTAGCACATCTTAACTTCCGTACAAGATTACACCGAGCAAGATGCAGAATTAACCACGGAAACCAACCTTAACATTATTAAGAAGCCTTGTTACGTCATATTTATAAAATTAGCTGGAGCTGACTTTGCACATAGGTTTCCAAAAAATCCTAGTAAAGGCTTTTCACCGGAATTAACTTTATATAGTCATTAGAATACTGTATGAAAAGTCTATGCGATAAAAAGTAGGAAACAATAGCTATCAGAAGTCCTGAAAATCAGATGAGTGCAAAAATCTCACGTCAATTTATGGTAGCACAAGTTTATTCTTTATTAAATTCTGCACAAGATCCTCCTAGGACAAGTGTAAGCACGTTTGCACACAAGTGCCCAGACACGTGCTCGAACACGCGTCATTTTATGCCTCGTAATGTTATTTTATATTACATTTATACTACATTATTTGTTGTTAAATAATTACATATTATTAATGCTCTAAAATCGTAATTTAGCTGCAAACAATATTTAAATAATTTCAACTGTCAAGCCCGCAATCATGGCGCCATCGCCATCCCCACCTTTCTTGTATAAAAGAGCGTGCCACCATCATTGCGGGCTCAGTTTATGTGCGACGTTCGTGGAGTGATCATCACCGAGTAAGTTGAACCTTGTATTTATTTTTGAATATTAAAACTGTATAAATCTATGCTGATATATAATAAATAAATGTTGAATATAATTGTTGTTATCCTATGATAATTAATGGAATTCTATAATTTTTATTTATAATAAAACAAAATATATTATGAACTAGCCTTTTATTTTACAATTCAGAAGTGGGATAAGTAGCTCATTATAACATTGTGTATCTTTTTTTTCTTTTTCGGTCGAGGAACATGGATAAGCAAAGAGTGCTTGCCTCTCCGATTTTGGGAAGTGTTCCAATCGAAAGTGCAGATGACCATAGACACCATCACTCCTTGGAACAGCCATCAAGACTGAGTTTGCAGCACACACGAGGCCACGTGATGGGCTCGACTTGCCATCTACCAAGCAACAGTCGATCACGCAGCCCTTTGCGCAGCAGCCAGCGGCCCAGCAGCCAGCGGCCCAGCAGCCAGCGGCGCAGCAGCCAGCGGCCCAGCAGCCAGCGGCCCAGCAGCGAGCAGCGCAGCAGCCAGCGGCGCAGCAGTCAGCGGCGCAGCAGCCAGCGGCCCAGCAGCCAGCGGCGCAGCAGCCAGCGGCGCAGCAGCCAGCGGCGCAGCAGCCAGCGGCGCAGCAGCCAGCGGCGCAGCAGCCAGCGGCGCAGCAGCCAGCGGCGCAGCAGCCAGCGGCGCAGCAGCCAGAGGCCCAGCAGCCGCCGGCGCAGCAGCCAGCGGCGCAGCAGCCAGCGGCGCAGCAGCCAGCGGCGCAGCAGCCAGCGGCGCAGCAGCCAGCGGCGCAGCACTCAGCGGCGCAACAGCCAGCGGCGCAACAGCCAGCGGCGCAGCAGCCAGCGGCGCAGCAGCCAGCGGCGCAACAGCCAGCGGCGCAGCAGCCAGCGGCGCAACAGCCAGCGGCGCAGCAGCCAGCGGCGCAACAGCCAGCGGCGCAACAGCCAGCGGCGCAATAGCCAGCGGCGCAACAGCCAGCAGCGCAACAGCCAGCGGCGCAGCAGCCAGCGGCGCAACAGCCAGCGGCGCAGCAGCCAGCGGCGCAACAGCCAGCGGCGCAGCAGCCAGCGGCGCAGCACAAATCACAACGTGCAACAGCTTCCCGCAGCAATGCAAGGAACCACAGGTAACACTACTGCTTCTAACGGAGGCAGTAGTGATTTAAATATTTTAGTGCAGGCATTGAGGTCTGTCGCCGGAGGTCATGAGAATCTAGGTTCTCTTAACAATACAATACCCGAGTTTGACCCTGCAAGAAAAGAGCAAACGATGGGTATGTGGCTGCACAAAGTGAATGAGTGTGCCGCCATTTATTCATGGAATCATAAACAAATAGTGCATTTTGCACTACCTAAACTTCAAGGCATAGCAAAACGTTGGTATGAAGGATTACCATCGGTGCTTTTTTCTTGGGACGAATGGCAAACAAAATTAATATCGGCTTTTCCCTCGGAAGAGAACTATGGTCAAATGTTAGCAGATATGTTGGCTAGGCGTGCACGTTACGGAGACTCGCTTGAAGATTATTTTTATGACAAAATTACTCTTATTAACCGATGTAGTATAAGTGGTAAACGAGCAGTAGAATGTGTTCTACATGGCATAGATGATCGCGCTGTTAGGTTAGGTGCTGAAGCGGCTCAGTATGTGGACTTGGATAAACTGCTCACTTATTTAAGAAATTCAAGAAGTCTAAAACAAAATTCTGACCGTAAATCTAACGTTAAAAACCAGCCCATTACAAATTCCTCGGATAATAAAGGAAAGAATCCAAGCGCCAAAGACAGAGTCCTTCGTTGCAATAATTGTAAACAGGAAGGTCATTTTGTAGGTCAATGTACTCAACCAATTAAAAAGTGTACTAAATGTATGAGAATTGGTCATGAGGCGGAAAATTGTTTTTCAAAAATAATTTCGACTCAAAAATCTGTTAACAGGGTAGATATCAATGGTAAAATTTCAGATAAATACTTTAAAGATGTGCGTATTAACGATATCAAAATGAATTCCTTTGTTGATCTTGGTAGCGAATGCTCTATGCTTAAACAATCTGAATTATCTAAATTAGGGAAATTAGAAATAAAAACCAACGATCTACCTATACTCAGAGGGTTTGGTAATTCTGTTGTGCGTACATTAGGTAAGGTAAATACTCTAATTGAAATTGACGGGGTCAAGGCTGAAGTTGAAATTTTAATTGTCCCAGATTATGTTATGCAGGTTCCCCTTATGATAGGTCAAACCTTTACTGAACAACCTCATGTATTAATTAAAAAAACAAGTGAACATTTCGAAATTCTACAAAATCAGATCAATAATATCCAATACCAAAAGGTAAACATTTTTAATCGTGAAAATATGCAATTATTAGGTTTAACAATTTTAGAAGTCTATACAGAACCCAAATTCACTGGTGACCTTTACATTGGGGGAGGCTTGCGTAGCAAAAATAATTTTTTTCATTTTGTTTTAACTGGAATTTATCAATTTAACAATAAGGGTTACGGACAAATTGTTGTAAATAGCCCAAATTCTGAGCCTCTATGTTTAGAAAAGAATACTTTGATTGCACGGGGTATCACTGCTAATCAAGAAAATGAAAAAAAAGTTCTACACATAGCCGATTCGAAACTACAAGATCAACAAACGAAGCTAATCTGTTCTTCGGACCTAAAACTTTCTGGTGAATTAAGCCAAACTGTAATTGATGACTTGCTTTCCTTGTTAAATAACTATCGACAATGCTTTGCGTTTACTTTATCTGAGTTAGGGCACTCCTCGGTTTGTGAAATGGGCATTGACCTGCACTGTAACACACCTGTAGTCTATAGGCCTTATAGATTGGCAATGAAAGAGAAAGAAATAGTCCGAGATATGGTAGATGAACTAGTTCAAAACAACATAGTACGCCCTTCAGTCTCCCCTTTTGCTAGTCCTATTGTACTCGTACGAAAGAAAACTGGCGGTTACCGCCTTTGCATTGATTATAGAGCTTTAAATAAAAATACTGTACGTGAAAATTACCCGATGCCACTTATAGATGACCAAATCGATACGTTAGCTGGTAATATATATTTCACAGCTCTTGATTTGACATCTGGGTACTACCAGATCTCAATCAGAGAGCAGGATAGGCATAAAACAGGGTTCGTTACGCCGGAAGGCCATTTCGAATTTAACCGAATGCCTTTTGGCTTGGCAAATGCTCCAGCAACGTTCCAACGAATGATGCATCAGGTTCTAGGTAACTTACGACATAAAGAGGCACTAGCTTATTTAGATGACATAATCATCCCATCTAAATCAATACAAGAGGGTATGAGACAATTAGAATCGGTATTGATTTTGCTATCAGAAGCAGGTCTTACTCTTAATTTGTCAAAATGTGTCTTCTTTGGCCGTTCGATAACATATTTAGGGTTTAATATTTCAAGTGAGGGTATCCAACCAGGGTCTGCAAAAATAGAGGCAGTAGAGAAATTTCCCGTACCAAAAGATCAACACAACGTTAGGCAGTTTTTAGGGCTAGCGAGCTTTTTCCGTAGGTTCGTGAAGGGGTTTTCGGTTATTGCAAAGCCATTAACACAGTTACTCAGAAAACAATCTGTGTGGGTATGGGGGCCCGATCAATTAAATGCATTCAATACCTTAAAAACAATTTTAGTTCAAAAACCGATATTAGCCCTGTATAATTCAAAATCCTTAACAGAATTGCACACCGACGCATGCAAAATAGGTATCGGTGGTATACTATTACAAAGAAATGAACAGAATATTTTAAAACCCGTAGCTTATTTTAGTAGGCAAACTAGCCCTGAAGAACAAAATTATTGCTCTTATGATTTGGAAACCCTGGCAGTAGTAGCCTCGTTACAGAAATTTCGGGTATATTTAGTAGGGATACATTTTAAGATCGTGACCGATTGTAATTCGTTAAGATCCACTTTCATGAAACGTGATATGATTCCCCGGGTAGCCAGATGGTGGACCCAAATGCAAGAATTTGATTTTGAAATCGAATACAAAGCGGGATCTTCTATGGCTCATGTGGACGCTTTGAGTCGCAATCCATCCATCAGTAGTAATCACTCGGAAAATATTGTTAATTCTATAACAGAAACAGACTGGCTCTCAACAGTACAAAATTCAGATTCAGAAATTCAACGGATTATCGGGATTTTAAGTAACTCTGAATTTAGTGATATTTTAGAAATAAAGGAAAAATATAAAATTAAAAATGGTAAGCTTTTTAGAATCACACCTGATGGAGATAGATGGGTTGTACCTAAAGGCGTCCGATGGCAAATTGTCAAACAGAATCATGACGATATCGGCCACTTTGCTTTAGACAAAACGTTGGAAAAAATTAAAACTCATTATTGGTTCCCAAGTATGCGTGCTTTTGTTACAAAATATGTATCCTCTTGTCTAGAGTGCGCGTATAGTAAAGCACCTGGTGGAAAAAGACCTGGTTTTTTGCACCCAATCCATAAAGTAGACGTGCCGTTTGATACTATACACATGGATCATACTGGACCATTTGTACGTAGTAGTAGGGGCAATGTGTATATTCTTGTTTTAATTGACGCTTTTACAAAATACATTTATTTGAAACCGGTGAAAAATACAAAATCAAACACTACTATTAAAATTTTGCGCGAGTTTATTAGTATCTTTGGCGTTCCCAAGCGAATTATATCTGACCGAGGTACGTCATTTACAAGTGATCTCTTTAAAAAGTTTGTTTTGGATAAAGGCATCAAACATGTCTTAAATGCAGTCGCTACTCCACGGGCCAACGGTCAGGTGGAGAGATATAATAAAGTTATTGTTGATTCATTAACAGCTAAATGTGTTGGCATTTCTGAAAGCAAATGGGAAGACCACCTGCCCGATGTCCAGTGGGGTATCAATAATACTTTCAACAAAGGTATTAATAAGACACCTGCAGAAGCTCTTTTTGGGATAAGGCCACAGGGCTCAAGTGATAGTAGAGTAATTTCTGCAATTGATGACGATATTACTTCAATAGACAAAAGTCTTGAAGAAATTCGTACTGAGATTTCTGCTCATATTGAATCCACGCAGGAGACTCAAAAAGCAACTTTTGATAAATCTCGTTGTAAGTCTATTCAATATAATATTGGGGATTTAGTAAGGATTGAACGGCAAATTCCCTCTACGGGTGGTAGTAAAAAGTTAATTCCAAAGTATCAGGGCCCTTACAAAATTACTAATGTTTTCGATCATGACCGTTATCAAGTAGAGGACACGCCTCTTACAAGAAAGGGAAACAAAAAATACTCTAATATAATTGCTGTGGATAAATTAAAACCATGGATTTGTTTCAATAGACCACATGATGATGTCTTAAGTGAAAAGTCGGATTAAGGAAATCCTAATTGAATTGATTTTTTTGTTGGAGTTTAAATATATAGATGGAGTCAATACTTTATGACCAATGGGGTCAATTAGATTGATTAAGACCAATGGGGTCAAATAGATTGATAATGACCAATGGGGTCAAATAGATTGATAATGACCAATGGGGTCAAATAGATTGATAATGACCAATGGGGTCAAATAAATTGATAATGACCAATGGGGTCAAATATATTAATAATGACCAATGGGGTCAACTCTATTAATAAGGACCAATGGGGTCAAATCTATTGATTGCATTCTGTGTCTGCATATTAATTTAAATCAATGAGTTTATATTTTTTGTTTTTTTTTTAAATATATTGTTGCATTTAAACATAATTGTTATTGCACTGACTTATTTTCATAATAATAATTGTTTGCTTGATTTGCAGCTAAGTACGGGGACGTACTTACAATTTGCTTGGATGGCCGACTGTAAGCACGTTTGCACACAAGTGCCCAGACACGTGCTCGAACACGCGTCATTTTATGCCTCGTAATGTTATTTTATATTACATTTATACTACATTATTTGTTGTTAAATAATTACATATTATTAATGCTCTAAAATCGTAATTTAGCTGCAAACAATATTTAAATAATTTCAACTGTCAAGCCCGCAATCATGGCGCCATCGCCATCCCCACCTTTCTTGTATAAAAGAGCGTGCCACCATCATTGCGGGCTCAGTTTATGTGCGACGTTCGTGGAGTGATCATCACCGAGTAAGTTGAACCTTGTATTTATTTTTGAATATTAAAACTGTATAAATCTATGCTGATATATAATAAATAAATGTTGAATATAATTGTTGTTATCCTATGATAATTAATGGAATTCTATAATTTTTATTTATAATAAAACAAAATATATTATGAACTAGCCTTTTATTTTACACAAGTTGTTCTCGAGAGCTTCAAATATTGGGTTAACGATGCAATTTGTTTCCGTGCCACCTTTAAGGTAGGGTAAGAGGCGCGTTTTTTCTTTACTTGATATGTTATAACCCATAAATTGTGAATTATAGCAGCATTCTATTAATACCTAGGACTTCGACCGCGACTTCGTTCGCGGGCATTTCGTATTTTCTCCTACAAATTCTAACGCCCCTAGGTAGAGCCGTTTTCGAGAAAACGGCTCTACCTAGGGGCGTTAGAATTTAACGATTTCGATTAAAGTAGCAATAATGGTTTACGAGGGGGCGAAAAATCAATCTAGCTAGGTCTCATATCTGGGAAATTCGTGTTCTCTATTTTCACCCGAGCGGAGCTCGGTCATCCAAAGTTTAGAACAAGATGGCTACTTTAGAATAATAACATGGCAGCATGGAAATAATATGTGTTTTGTTCACTTGATACGTTTAAAAATCAAACAATATTCAATTTTACTTTTATATTTCTTGTAAAAAATTTAAAAGTGATTCATAATAAAATTGCTTAGACATTTATAATGCTACATTGGATCGCTTCCACGTTGTTATCGAACAATCGTTTTACTTAATGTGTTTGTTCGAGTATCACCGTCTTCCATTGATTCGAAACGAATGCTGTGTAAGGCATTAGCACTGAAGCACAGTGCAAGCAAATGGTTTAATAAAAAACATAATCAATTAACGTAGACACCAAAAAATACTGCAATGGAATATCAGCTCTCTGAGATTTACATTATTTTCACAAACGCTCGTAATTTAAAGCGAAATATGTATAAACTGATTCCTATACGTAACAATTTTCGAAAATGCGCGCGATCATGATTTTACGAAAAAACTTTTATTGAACTGCTGTCAAATTCTCTCGTGGCATTATTTTGAACTCAAAACTAAAGCAATAAAAAACAGTGGATATTCCTTCAGTTACAACGAAAGTAAAAAATACAGAACGATTACTAATAGTTTTACGGGTTTTTGCTTTGAAAAAACATAACTAATTACCGCTGTTTACTTACTTAAAGAACACTAGTTTTTATGAACTAGCCATTTAACGTTATGTTCTCTCGGATTATCATTTACTTATCTATTTCTTGTTCCCAAATATAAAGCCAGGAACTTCATTAGTACGGACGTACTAGATTACTGATAACATTATTTTTTATATAAAGTACATCGCCGTTTACGAGCCTTCACAATATAAGACTGCGTTTTAGTAAAAGCCGGGGGTAATTATTATGTTGAATATTCCATGTTCTTTGAATAGTTACTTACCGTTATTCTGTACGCTGCAACTTCTTAGTGGTCAGACGACGGCGCTTAAGCTTTCTTCATTCCAATCAAATAATAAATCGGTATAAGTTTGAATTTAAAATATACGCCAATTGTAAGACCCCTTATAACTCAAAACTATTGATATGTAGTACGTGTCAGTTATCAATAGTTTTAAGTTAGGGTATTGGGTAGCCAATTCGAATGCATACACCACCATTTTTTTTGCCGCCATTTTCATTTGGCGCATTTATAAGACCATGACTACCGTATTAATTTCAGTAATTTTCTCCTAAAGCTCCTAAACTGATTGCAAAACGACAAAGTTATTTTCAATAAATCATTACGAGTGCCTAATCCCATTTTGATCTCAGAGAATTAGTAAATAAACAATATTTTCACTGTTGTGGACAAGAGTAACCTTGAAGGTTACTCATGTCCACAATAGACAAAACAATTTAGAGGTCCCGACCTCTAAATTGTTTTGTCTTACTGTTCAGATGGATTAATTGCACCATTCTTCCTTGAAGAAGCTACAGAACAAGTGTTACTGCGACTGACAATCGCAATAAATAGTGTAATATTTTTTTATTTCTTTGAGTCAATCACACCTAATAACACGTGGTTCCAATAAGAAAGAGCCAGAAAACATGCAGCACGAAACATTATCGTTACTTTGAAAGGAATGAAAACGAAACATTCAAAAAATTAATTGTCCCCAAATTAATCAGGTCCAACTTTGTTCTGTGGTGTTGTCTAAAGAGACGTGTTTATTCTAAGTGTGAAGTGTTCTAAATTTACCACCGTCAATTTAGAACATTAAAAACAGAACATTTGTGACTACGGTGGAGTATCTAATAATCTATGCGGAAATTTGGTGAAAAACACGATGAAAAGTGATTGCATTTTCATTGAAGATTTGACGTATTTTATTTTTCATAAAAAGTTTGCCAAGTATGTACTATTAAAATTGTATACATTCAAATCGGCTACCCTGTATTATAGTTGTATTCATTCAAAAGCTAGTATATAGTTTAAAAATAGGACATACAAACAAGAATCATTCATTATTTTACTGTAGAACAATGTTTATTTTTTTCTGTTCAATATTTGCATTGTTTGAATGCCTAAAAAAACTTAAAACCAAATTATTTCCATCAGGTCTCTATCAGGAAGAATAGTTGGAACAGTGTGGTGGTTCTTTGCGCTCATCCTAGTTTGCTCTTACACGGCAAATCTTGCAGCATATCTCATAGTGGAGCGAATAGCAGAACCTGCAAATTCAGCTGTCAGCTATGCACCAAGCGTTGCTCATACCGAAGTAAGAACCACATGTTCATTACAAGATACAGGTAACAAAAAGAAATTGGTAAGGTGAATCATCTGCCGGAGCGAAAAGTGCGAATGCGAATTGGACATGTTCAATGGTTTTTTGCTTTAAGTTATTAAGACATTTCAAAGTTAACTGATTGACTGATAGAATAAATGGGACTTAATAGGAAACTATTTGTAGTTCAAGGTGAAGGTTAAATCGATTGAGGATTAGAGTTTCAGTAAACAATATTGTTCTGTTAAACATAGATTTCCGAAAAAGGTTAAGCTTTGAAACATTGTCTTTTCATAAAGGGCATAAAATATTTGAGCTTTTCAAATATTTTATGCCTTAAAAACGTAGAAAACAAAGAGTTAATGAAGAAATCTTATGAATCGTAGAATGTCCATTCATTTTTTTTGGGTATGTATGTGTTAATGGCTATACAGCGTGTAACAAAAACCCTGTCCGATCCGTGAGGCTGTTGTTAAGAATCATACTGAGAGTCTATTTGGGTTAAAAAGAAAACAGTTTTTCGCATTTATTTCAATGGGGAATTTTACCGGGTTATTACATGGGGTGCGGGCGGCCGTCAGTCGTCTAGTAGGTGTCTACAAGTCATAACCTATGACCTCTGTAAAAAAATTGCTCATTTTTATTGAAATTGGGGTAGCTTTGGTATTAAAAACATGAATTTGAAATAGTAATAACTTTCTTATTTCCACAAAAAAAAAAATTAAATTACCTTTTAGTAATGTTAATGTGGTGGTACCTAGGCGCCTTTCGGATCGGACAGGATTTTTGTTGCTGTAGAAAGTAGGGGAAGACCGAAGAAACGATGGATGGACTGTAGTATGGCTGGAAATGGGGTAGCTACCGAGATGGCGACTAATAAACAAGTATACAAGAAAAAGACATGTTGCGCCGACCACAAATGATTTTTCATAAGGTCAAGAGAATAATGACGATCATGATGATGTTTATTCATTTTGAATCAATTAGAAGTAATGGCTGCAGGGTGAAGATTTTAACGAATATGGATATTTTCTCTGTTAATAATTATAATTATTGTTAAATTAATAAGTATTAGGGATATTAGCTCGCGGTCATTTATGGAGTCTACTTGATCTATCTACTTTGGAAGTCTAAGAATATTTGAGTTTGAGGCGTCTAGGCATTTCTAAGCCAAAAAGTTTAAAACAATCAATATCAATGTTTTGATACAAACTCTATTTTCTGTTTCTTTCCACACTTGATCTCTGTGATTTATAGATATACAGGGTGGCTCGTTCAAAATTATTTTTAGAAGCCTCTCGCTAGGGGTTTTCTAAGATTCTCACATGTATATTCAGCGATTTTTTATAACTTAGGTCAAATGGCAACATTTTGTTCGACAACATTAGTTTCAAATTCAGTCCCCAAAAATAAATAAAGGTAGTTTGGCATAGAGTTCCCACTAGTTTAATAAAACTGTTATGGGATCATTGGTTTACCTTTCATTTCCGACAATAACCAATTATTATACAATGTAATATTAAATATCCCATCAAAAACGTGATTAGAGGTTTTTTTTAATACATTTTTTCGAGTAAAATTCGCTTCAGCTATTTTGATTTGTCCATAAGTTTGTTTAAAACTACTGGAAGGTCTTTGCCACGATTCCATTATTTAATTTTCAGGGACTGAAAATTAAACAACAACAATTTAAGATGGCTGTCTTAGGTTTCCAAAACCCCTGCCAGGGTTGCGGGTTAGTCCGAAAGGGATACCGGGACCTTGGTAACAGGCAACTGAAGGAACACGGGTGGGTTTTAGTCAGTAAAAGTCTGACACGCCCTTCCGCTCCACCCAGAGCGGGAGAAGTCATTGGATGATTTCCCACCCTCAAAAAAAAAAAAAAAAAAAGGGACTGAAAATCGAAAAGAATTTTGTCCAACAAAATATTTCTCTTGGAGCTAAGACTAAACTATAAATACTCGCTGAGCATACTTCATTGGGGTATTTCGGAAAAAACCTTGGCGAGAGGTTTCCAAAATATCGTTTTCTACCACTGTAAACGGCCCAGACAGTATATCCCATTTACGCTGTTTTATCAATATTTGTTTTTTATTTCAGAGCAGTTATTTTAATTTACGGAATAATTTTGTGAAGGATCCTGTTTTAAATGAGGAAGCTATATCAGCTTATTCTGATGATGGCGAGGCGTGTGGCCCAGCGCGTGTTTGCCGATATAAGCACGTTAACTTTGCTATTGCCACGGCGAAGGGATCGCCTCTCAGGTAACGTATTATCGCGGCAATTTTCTTTACCTAAATCGATTTTAGTAGGTATAGGCAGTAGCAAATTACGATCAGTGTCTCAAATATGTAAAGCGTCGACTTTTTTCTAAAATTTGATTTTTCTGTAATTGATTATTTGCATCCAATCCGATTCAATCATCAATAACCGCGATTAGTTTCCAGGTCATATCAAAATTATAATGCCATCGGGTTTCGAGATAGCTTTGTCAGTTTTCAGTCGGCTGTATTCCGGTCAACAATTGAAGTTGTTTGATAATTAAAGGAACATTGTATATTAATAGACCGACTTGACAGACTACAGAATAAGCTATAAAATCACTCTTACGTTTACAATTTATTTTCGTGTCGACGTGACTATCGCGTTCCCACAATCTCATAATCGATTGTGGGAACACGATCTGGTACAGTTCCGATAATTTATTTTATACTATATTTAGGATCTATCTGTAGTCGTAAGGGGGCGCAGCGGCTTTTTCTAACTAAATATACGCCCTATGTGTTAGAACACTTTTGGTTCGGGCACTTTAGTGCCCAAAGTAAAATTATGTACCTAAATGCCAATTGGTAGCCTTAAAGTTGCAATTAACGTTTGCGAAAAGTGAGCTCAATTTCTTCATCAGGTATGTCACTGGTTTGCAGTTTAAAGAAGCATTATAATAAAGTGCATACATACATGTAGCATGTTCTTCATCGTCTTGTGAATAATTTGGAAACCTAATTACTTAAAGTCTACTAGGGAGTGACTTTAAATAGTTGTAAGACGTAACTTTTATCGAAAAAAGTAAGCAAGTTTTGAAAAATTTCTATCTCAAAACTGTTAAGATACCATAATATTTGCAAAAAATAAGGTTTGAAAATATGACACGTTTGTTCGCACGTTTGCAATGACGTGTACTTTGAGCGTCCATCCAACAAGGCATACGTCATCGCCGATTGACAACACAAATCGTGGCTGGTTAACCTAAAAAGAGGTGTACAGTTCACTCATAAAAATAATTTAGAAGTATTTGCCAACGGCCGAATAAATCTAGCCAACAAAATTAATAAAAAAAATTGTTATTACTCTCAAAAAGTCTAAAGAGCTTTTGGAAGACTTTCAAAGCACCCATTGATTTAATAAAGTAATAAAGAGCTAAAGCGAAATGTGTCACTCTTAAACCAATTTAAGGTATTAGATTATTCTAATAAAATAGGTTATGGCGGTGACCTACCTGGGCACCTGCTATCTAATTGCGTAACTTATTTTCGTAATCGCTTGATGCGAGCGCCAGATCATCCACTCGACTGTCGGCTGTTTCGTGAATTCCTTTGAAACGGAAAGATGAGAAACGAAAATTTCATGTTTTTCGTAGCGAGCGTCTACTGTATTGTAACAAGCCTCGCTTCTAATGATACATTACATTAAATGTTACAAGTCAGTCTCCGCCTTAATATGTAGTACCTTTTATATTCCCAATGTGGCTTCAGGGAAGCAATCGAAAACACCCTTTAATTCCCACTGAGGCCCTGGTGCATCAGTCACCTGTCATCCAACTTCGACCTCTATATCTATTGAAATACGGGCTAATATGGTATAAAGGTAGTACCACATGCATGCTGTATAATTGCCACGTCAAATAAATCGACTAAAACGTAAAATTATGCATACCGCAACACCGAAAAAATATATTTAAAAAGTATAAATTGACAAGTTGCAACGCGTTGACAGTCATGTGTCAGAGCGCGCGCGCAGCGGGTCTCTTTGCGTAATAAAATCAATATTTCGTTTTTTCGTGTCGTTTTCGACCATAAGTGTTCTTAAATCTATTTATTATTAGTTAATACGTAATTATCTATAATAATATTACCAAAATAAAACAGTTGAGTGTGCAAAATACGTGTGTGAAAACTTGTGCCGTGAAACTAGTGAGTGAGAGTGAATAGAGTTTGTTTTATGGGGTCTACAGCTTGGTAAATGATGTTTTTAATTATAAAACATGATTAATACGCAACTTTTAAGTGATTTTCCATACTATAACGACATAATAACAACATTTTGCTGTCAAAACACGGTCCTTGAAATCAAGGTCAACGTGACCTCTAGTTACGTAATAATTTTGTTTTTATTTTCTGTTATTTATCTCAATACTTTTATCATTTTTAGATTTTTTATCTATTCATAATAGAGCCTGCAAAATTTTATAACAATAGAATCAGTATTTTTAACAGAAATCGTCAAAACAATATAACAAAGAAAGTACCACGCACACAACGATAATATTGTATTATCGTAAATCCTATTGTATACATCCGTTCACCGAATATAGATAAGTATGTGGTCTATTTATTCAAGAATACAAACTACTTTACGTTATCGAGCTGCGATAAGGATTACTAAAGATATAGTGTTTTTCCCGGCGTCACACCGGTGAGACGGGCCGCGCGCTGACCGCGGCGGGGGATGCGCGGGCCCCGCGGTTTGTTACGTAATCGCGGCGCGGGAAGCGAGCGGAAAATAAGAACAATCTATTTCATAGGCTCACTAAGTAAAAGCGATATTGTTGATTCTACCTCAAAATATTATGAAATACACTTAAATTGAGAAGATGTAATAAACTGACTTATTTGAACAGGGACGCATATAAGATTCCTTTATATATTATGTCAATATAAATAAACGATACGTTCGCGAGCGTTCACTTCCAACGTCTGGACGGCAAAATAAATATAAACGACACTATGATACGAACGCCAGGGGATGAGCACAAACTCTGTGTAAATTTCCGTACAGACAAGAGCTCCTACTATCTATCTGAAATCTCAGCTCTATACGGTAATTCCCGGCGGAATACTGAAAAGTCGTAAATTTACATGGTACCCCGTCAGTTGGGAAGGCGGTGCACTCCGCTTTTCGAATTTATACTACCCATTTTTATGGTATGCGATTTGGCGGACGTGATTTTTGACAACAAGTTAAAATTTACATTTTATATGATACGTCGGGTTTATGGCGCGCCGCTATTGAAGAGATACCGGCCGAGTTTATTGAACGAAGGGAATTCGTTTGCCGAAACGGCTTTGAGCTGTTCCAACTGTTTGCTCTTAGCCATCATCAAATAATATTTTAGGTATTCGTGATTGTAACACCACTCTGTAGTTTTACCTAGTCATGACGAGGCACAATATTATACGCTTGAATTCTATGAATCTGTCAACGGATTCTAATTTAGCTTCGGTTATTACTATCAAGTAATCACAAATAACTAAAAAGGAAAACCGTACTCATTTTCTTTTATCGTCTGTTTTATTTTCTTATTTGATTGAATTGCTATTCAATATCGTTAAGGCGGTTTAGATTTGGGACTGGGTAAAACGTATGGTTATTCTAGAGTATTTTAGACTAAAGTTTGGACTACTTTCCAGAGAAGCAATAAACTTGGCGATAGTAAATTTGAAAAAGGACGACGTAATAACTAAGCTTTGGCGCAAATGGGCTACTTATAACAAGAAGCCCGATTGTGAAGTGATCAAAGACGAGGTGAGATTTTACATTTAATTTTAAAGTAAACGAAATTTTGTCCTTTGTTTAATAAATTGTGTAGGTACTTATTGCTTTCTATGTAATAATGATTTCCTAAAGTAGAATTAATTTACTTTCACAATAAAAACAATAATTAAGGTTCCAACTAACCATCACCATGAGGGATTTGGGTAGTTAAATCAGAACACTTATTGTATTCACCTTGCATTTCTCTTTATTTATGTTCAGGTCTCTTTAACGCATTTGTGATTCCTGTTTTTATTTCAAGGAGACAACTATAACAGAGATGACGCTGAGCCAAGTGGCGGGTATATTCTACGTGTTAGTGGGAGGTCTGGCCCTGGCTCTGGGGGTAGCATTGGTGGAGTTCTGCCAGCACGGTCGCGCGGAGGCGGCGCGGGCCAATGTGCCGCTGCGGGCCGCGCTTCGGGCCAAAGCTCGCCTCGCTTCCCGCTCCGAGCGCAAGACCCCACCGCAACGCACGCAAAGTGATCACGAACGCCTCGGGTGGAATGGAGCGGCTTTCGCAGGGGTTAGTATTTGATAAATCGTTCACTGTTTACTGCAGAACACTTTGAATATAGATTACCTAGCAAACGTCGTCAGATTAACGAAGTAGTAAAATAAAAATGATTTTGAGCGGCGTGGGGTGTGTGGGAGCACCCGGGTTTGAAACCCTTATCTTCAAGATTAACCCAAAACTTACTAACTTGTTTGAATTCCATTAGAAATATTTATTTAAAAAAAAATAAACAATTTCTCTAAATAGGTAGGTACTCTAGATAGCAATTCGTTCGTCTAATCTAGACAATATTTCAACCGCTCACACGAGGCTTTCAACAGACAGATGCATTCTTTAGGTTGACAAAAAGACTGCCACGGAAATGAAGTGGTTGAAGTTTCACTTTTGGAACATAAATATATCGTACTAAGCTAAACAAGGCTACAAAAACAACCAAATATTTGTGATAAATATCGCGGAAGCGATACAATAATATGCAATATCGTATTGCCAAAGTTTCTGCATAATAATATTTACAAATAATTATGTAATGTTAAGTATAGGTATCAAATGCGATTAATATGAAAAGGATATTTAAATGCGGAGATAGCAAATACAGAACTGCATTGCGGTTGCTGTCTTATAATTTTTTCCAGATGTTTGTGAATAATATGAATGATACAAGTACTTCGCACTTGTGTTATGGGTTTTTGTCTCCTACGTTGACGGTGTTTATACTTTGTGTGTAATATATCATTAAATCCGAATAAATCTACCAATATGTCAAAAACCTGAAAGTTAGAGTAATCAATTTAAAATTGCGATAAACTGGTTAACTGAACTTTTATTTCAATCTAGCGTGGTAACGAAACCATGATATTATTAGTTCATTGAAATGTTCATGAATGGTTAATTGAAGACTGCGGGAATCCACTGGATGTGAGAAGCACAGAACCGTCATTGTGGCGAAGCTTAGGAGAGGCCTATGACGTCCAGCAGTAGACGCATTTCCATTGAAATGATGATGTTGAAGGTGAATGGTTAATTGCCATAATAAAAACACAGAAGTGGAAAATTATTAGTCGCATGAAGGCAATAATCCAATTGACAATAATGAATCATAAATTATTGCAGTCAGAAAAATTTGGTGTACCGAATTCTGCATTAAAATGTATAAAATAATATAAATTTATATACAAGACAAATTAATAATGGGTACTTGGGTTTGCTTATAAACTTAATAGGATAATGATGTTACATTAATTTGTTTTTCTTTTATGTTTAGTACAATGACTTTCTACTAGGAAGGGAAATGTTGGGAAATATCCATCGCAAGATCTATTAAACAGTATTATCGACGTAAGTTATAATTTTTATCCGCCACGTTTTTGTGCCAATTGCCCCATACCTACAAATAACAGTGATAACCCTGATTAAAATTTTGAATTGTGTCCCTTCCGCATCGTGTATTACGTTATTTTTATTTTAAAGTAATAATTACATACCGTGACACATGCCTGTAAATATTGTGTTTGCGCTTCGATTTGTTATTACCTACTGAAAGGTTAATTATGTTACACAAACCTGTTTACCGATCAACATAATAAATAAAATATAAAGTACCAAATATTTTCCGATTGTTAGTTTAAAATCACTATATTTTCGGTTTCCTCTTTTAATCTCAGAAAAAACTCAGGAAAAAGCTGCTGTTTTCATATAGCCCTAATGGTAAGACTTTAGTTAGAGGGAATTGGTTAATGAGGTGGTCACTGGTGCTAAGGTGAAGGTGCTTAAGGTGCTCACCAACGGCGGCCCGTTGGTGAGCACCTTATTACTTAAATACACGATGGTGATCTTTAGATAAACACATCAAAGTGAGTGGGACGTAGCCCATCCAGTGTTTGTTTAAATACTGCAGGAGACCTGGGGAGTCTCCCGGTATCCAGGATAACAAACAACTGTATATTATCGATTGGTAGGATTTTAGTATTATTACCTGTATGATTCGGATCGCGCTGCAATTTCGCTTTGAGTGCCAACGCACACGAGTATAATTATAAATCGACGCATTTCAACGCACTTACTATGAAATAAATAACCAGTTCTTTTCTTGAACTTGGCTTGACACGCGGCCGCGTGTCTAGATTCAAACAATAATTAATTATTTGCCAAATGTCAAAACATTTTTTTTTGGTCTCCGCAGAAAAATAAATTCTCAGAAAATGACTGGGCATTTTTGATGTCCTTCCACTGGATGAAATCTTCAAAGTATTTTTTCTTTGATTTTGATTGCATCAGGGTATTAGCTTACATTTTGAACCTCGGTCTAAAAGTCGATAATAGTCGAAACACATTTAATTCGCTGTATTTTTCGCGCGAAAAGAAGAGGCCAAGACATGAAGTCGACATACAGCCTAACATTAAAAATATTTGAAACTGAATATTTTTGTAACAAATTAATTATTTACAAAAATAAATAATTTGATGAAACATATAATATGCATAATTATCATAGTTTATTTATGTTCAAACTAAATTCGCTAGCGAAACTCCGCAGACGTGATGGATGGACAAACAGCCAACAATAACTAAGTAGATACTGATTTTATAATTAATAAGGCCCTAGAAAAGGATGTTTGGAAGGATTTGGGGGAGGCCTTTGCTCAGCAGTGGGACAGTATAGGCTATCATTAAAAATAAAAATTTACGTGTCGAGAACTACTGCCTGCTGGAGTGCCCTAGCATTAAGACGCATAGTATATCAAATGCATTCTTCAAGTTTTATAGTCACCATGAAATTAGAATCTCATCACTCGTATATTGAGTATTCTACTCTAAATCTCTAAAATACTCTAATGAAATTTTCGAGGAGGTTTAGTTATACGCAGCAAACACTTAAAATTTTTACCAACCATGCTACTGACTGAACATTACCCAAAAGTTACATGTTCCAAACCAATTATTCCACTTTTTTTACTTCACTGTGTGCGTTAACCATAACCCAATAATGTTTTTGTTACACACGACCTAATTGCTTAAGAATGCTTATCCCTTCTAGTATCCACTAGCGCATTATTGTACATTGAAACAGAAAATAAAAGAACTATCTATTTGACAAGTGATCTTTTAATATTTTTTTGTCGCCCACCGTGGTTGTTTACACTGGCCGCAAATGCGACCGGTGGGCCGCCAGCCGTGTCGTGGGTTCGATCCCCACGAGGTTGGGGAAAGTTTCAGTGGGTTTAAAAAAAAATATTTCTCAATAGCAACCTGGTTTCTGGATATGTATGTACCCAGTTTATGGCACTAGGTTTCCCCTATTACATGGAACTTAAACATAACTAACATAAAAAATGAGTTTTCCCAGAATATTAGATTTAGTATTGAATCAAGGTAGGTACTTGATATCCACAATTCCACATACCTACAACATTCAACAAAAGGCCCATTGAGCCACAAAATATCCTTATTTTGTTTTTCTAGTAATGCCTACGTGTATTTTTATGTTTCAGTACTTCACCTCCGGCACCCAGATCTCCCAAGAAGATGCTGTCCACGCCAGTTTCACGCACGTGTGATCCGCGGAGAAGACGGGCGCCAACGTGCGTCAGTCTTCAGCAACCACAAAAATTCCTAATAACGGCGTCGACCTTTATCAACTTTAAAACATATTTATATTTATTGACCCTATAACTACTATGTAATCTAATAAAGCCCATATACCCGCTTCCTCGATTTCGCTGGAACGTTTTGCCCATCAAACTACATAGACATTACCTATGTGTGTTTTGCGGCTGAAATAATAGCTCATATTTATGAAAACCGGTATTCCTTAAAATTGCACATTTTTGGCGAACAATTTGTTTTTTTATTCACTATGTCAAAATGGTATGTTATGATTGATTGAAGAACTTAGACTTTTAGAAGAGATCTAAGAGAGGGTAAAATAAGACCTTTCTATTCAGTTTTTTGGAAAATACACAAACCGTGCCAAAAACAAGGGATTTCACATTATTGATGTTGTATTTTGGTCTGTAAGGTTAATATCCGATTTTATTTTAATCGTTTATTTAAAAGATCTTGGTTTTGCAAAAAGATCATCAGTATTTTTTAAATCATAATTTAGGATGTGTCGATAGGGCGCCTTCAAATTAGTCGCGATTTAATTTGTATGAAATTTTATTGTTGTCGTGCGGGTGTTTGAGGCTAATTTTAAAGCGCCTCAAGGCGCTTCGAATAAGGTCATTGGAAATAAGTTGTGAAAATGTTATTGAAATTGTTATTTCAGCTCTCGTTCATCCTGAATTTAAATTAGTAATATTAATATGTTGCAATGAAAATTTTAAAGAATAAGAACTTTACGATTTCAAATGAGTTGTTTATATTAAATTCTAGATATTAATGTTTTTATTAAGTACAGCTTGTTTTGAGATAGAAAGCTATCTTTTCTACTAAACACACTTATCAACAAAAGTTTGGAACCCAAGTAAATTGGGATAAAGGAGGAGGGTAAGGGTGATGATGATTTGTGGGGTAGGTACATAAAGCTTTCTTATACTTTAATCTTGCAGAAACAAATATTGTACCTAAAACCAAATACCGATATGGTTCGACCGATAGCTAAAAAAAATATTAAATATATCGTTAATTAGCAAAACACGCTAGACTAGTTAAATATTAATAGAAATTTATCATTAACATGAGAAACTTATCCTTTATTAATAATAATTAAGTAAAAGTTCAAAATAATACACTTCGAGGGGCAATTCCCGTTCTTTTTATAAACGTTCGCATTCGCCTCTTATTCGAAATCTGTCAAAAATAGAATAAATTTATTAACGTGTGAACATTTTTTAAGTACGAGAATTGTAATAATCTATGAAAACCGATACTGCGTTACGTCAGTTACACGATTCCTTGAAGTCCCTCAAGGAGTTGTGAAATGTGAAACAAAAGAAGTGTAATTACTACATTTTGTTTCACCACTCTCTAGAGACTATAGTCAGAAGACCAATTCTAATGCTTAAAAAACGTTCAAATTCAAGTCGCAATCTGTCAAACGTGTCAAAAATGTTAGTGAATTAACTGTATTTTTGACAGATAGCGAATGGCGAACGTTCTTAAAAATTACGGGAATTGCCGCCCAGGTAATTGTCGCTCAGATTAATAATTATTATGCATAAAAAAATGCCCAGTAGACCTAGTTATCTTTTAAGTTCACCTCACGGGATGCATCAGTAATAAAATATATATATATTTTATAAGTTTGTAGGTACATGACATAGTATACTCGCACGCACATAGGTACCATAGATACAGCTGTGGAATTAAATAAATAAAAAAATGTATTACGACTACGTAGATAGGACGTAGTAGCCCAGTCAAATAAGCATTCTACTTCGGAATGAACGAAACTAGCATTTGAATCTTCTGCTATTTGCCAATACTTTTGCTTTATAGTAGGTATTGGTTCAACTGTTAAAATGTAATGCATTTCACAAGATTCTATATACCGCATAATTTCAATGAATACTTGAGGAAAATGAAATTTTTGCTGAAAGTCAGTAAGTTATATTAGTAATTCATATTTTTGCCCCAGACTTTACAAACCGGATTTTTTTCAAGCATTTTACAGTTTTTTTATTTTATTTTAAGTGAATCATACATTTTGTAAACAAACTGTATTAAGATTTATTGACATTTACATGGACATAAATTGTAGATAATTTAATGCACTACAAGTACCTATGGTTAAACCCGAAACTTATAATTTGAAAAAAATATTTTAATGACTGTATTTGACTTGACTGACTGTATTTGAGTTTAGTTTAGGAGGTCAAACGGAAGGTCTATAATATAAACTATGAAAAAAACAAGTTAATTATCTTTCATTCCGAGTTTCCCCTAAATCGTTCTGCTTATTTGACTGTACAGGCGTACAAAGTTAAGATACGGAATTAAGAAAAACATTTAAATCCTCAGCTGGCCATAGTTTTAGATTCGTAATTTACACTTAGAATAGATAGAGATAGAGATAATATTTATACGAAAGTTTTGATGTTGTATAATTACTGCAATATGCGATACGCTTAATTAGAATATACCTACTTTTAAGAAGATAAGTACATCATAGAATATTTTTTTCAAGAATCGACGATGATATCGACGCGGAAGGGAGTTTTTATTTTTTTAATTTGCATTCGAATATGAACACAAACACTAAACCACATTTAATTATGAAACCCAAGAATAATTATTTAGATAAAACAAGAATATACAACAAAAAAATGCACTGATTATTTAATAATTAAAAATAAACAAATATCGATGCCAAAATGCACTTTTATGCAATAATAATGTACTACTAAATTATTATGAAATAATGAAAACTTGTAACCTCATAAGAGTATTTTGCACAGTTCCTTATATTACTAG
The DNA here is from genome assembly GCA_947363905.1 of Lithophane semibrunnea. NCBI lineage: Eukaryota > Metazoa > Arthropoda > Insecta > Lepidoptera > Noctuidae > Lithophane > Lithophane semibrunnea. The sequence continues at coordinate 9,001,315 of OX376186.1, forward strand.
AAGTAACTTAGTGTAAAAGTAAATATTATTTTTATTAATGACTGTGTCATAAAGCTCTGGCCGAACTGAAGCAAGCGAGCGAGCGGGATCCTGGACGAAATTCGCTCGCGCCAATTGTGTCAACTAACCTAATAATGTACCTATGGAAGTATTCAAACCGGCGTGAATAGTCGCATGGCTTCCTAGTCATTAAAACAACCGAGTCACGTATTCAGTCGCGTCCCGTACGCTTGCTCGATTCCGTTTGTTCAGAGCTTTATATATTTAGATTTCTAGTCTAGTATGCAGTCAGTAGATTTTTATTAGGTATCTCATTGAGGTGAGTAGCAAAACATATCTGTGTACTAATTGTTATGTAAGTAGTTTCGAACATCTGTCAAATCATTGTCACCTTCAGATAGATTAAGATTTCAAGGGACATTTATTTTGCTTGTTCGCTATTTTAGGTATTTGTATTTATTATTTTAAAAATAATCATTAATTATTACTTTAGACAGATAGTTATTACTCGAGACAAAATTTATATCTATGTTGTGAGTTGTGACATTAGTAGGTGAGCATAGTAATACAAGTAAAATTTACAGCCTTCAAGAAATTATCTGATTTAATTTATTTTTTAGGTTATAAGTTCAATTTGTTCCCTTAAACATAACAAAATTGTGTCTCTGTGCGTAATCGAAGCCAAAATTTTAGTTTATTGTATTAGGCATTTATCTTTACGCATTTCTTGAAATGAAATAGAAATACCTGTCTCTAAAAAGTTATCTTAATGTATCCGTTAGATATTTTTTGCAGTTGCGACGTAAATGAAGGTATTAAAAAAAATCGCTAAATAGAATGTAACTCGCCGTATAACATGCTCATTGTTACACTATTTTAATTATTTATTAAAAGCTTTTCAATCACCTACATCTAGCAAGTGAAGAGTTACGTAATTAAGAAGCACTACTTGATCATTTCAACATTTTCGTATTTAAAGCATCAATCAAATGTATTAATAAAATAATCATTAGGTAATTTATTAAAAAATATTGTGCGGTTACATCGTAGTTTTATTTTAAAATTTGTGAGCCTACTTTCTTTTATTAAAACGGGTTAGGGGGCAACTCGTCCTACTTCGAAACTGGGACCAGGGACCAATTCCACCTTTTCTAGTTTAGGTATTGGGACGATTGTACTACTATTCTCTAGGGGTTTATTGGTCCCAATAAAGTGATACTGGCTATAGCAAAGGGAAATACAACATCTGAAGGTTAGTTGATCTCATTAGTTTTATGTTACCGTACTAATCATTACCAATTAAAAAAATCTTCCATAACAAAACGAAACAAAATAGTATTTTTTTTTCTCAAATAATAATAAAAAAAAACACAAAAAGATTCTAGTTATTACTTTGGTAAATTGAAAAATGACGGATATTAAAAAAAAAAACTTCTGATACCATTAAATTATAAAGACCACTGAAAATAATACTTCGAGAATTGATTGACAATGAAATTAGTATAGGACATTGTATTGAGAAATTAATTAACTAAGATTTCTACTTGAATGATTTATCACGCCTTTTGTTTTAGATTTTTTTTATTTGCTCATGATGATGGCTTTTCCGATGGATCAAATAAGGTGTGTAGACTCAAGAGAAGTATATAAGGTCTAAAAGCACCTCGGTGTTGGAATAAATGCATGGTGTATTATTTTAAAAACAATTGGATTTAAACAATGTGATACGGACCCATGCCTATTTATCCGAAACCATGGTAATAACAAAATCATTCTTGCTCTCTACATAGATGATGGCCTAGTAGCTGCAAAAATCAAGATGATTCCGAAAATTAAAAAAAGAGATTGAAAATCACTATAAAAGATGCAACATATGTTCTTGGATTCGAAATAAAGGAGCAGAATGATAACATACAAGTGTCACAGAAGCATTATTCTCAGAAAGTGTTAGACCGACTTGGCATGAGTGATTGCAAACCCGTTACCACTCCTATACAGAAAGATGGACTGCCAGAACTGGATAAAGAGTCTACGTTTCTTATTTAGCTGTTAAAAACTAATGTTAACAGATACAGCTCTAGTACTGGGCTCTAGTACGAGTACTATTAACCCGACACGTCGCGTTTAGAGCTGTACCACTTGGTCAGGCTGGGCAGAACGGTTTCATATTGGACACGCATGTAACCGTTCAGCCCAGCGGCGTAGCAATTTACTTCTGCCACGATTACACAATTTACTTTCTTTTACATTATTGCAATTATTTGTGTAGCGAGCGGAAACAACCAACCTTAATAATAAAAAAAATACATATTTACCTACTTACTTCATCAAAAAGATACCTACTACCTACACTATTGCGAAAATATACTAGGTAATTACATGAGTGACCAAATGATTACTACACTTGTTTAGTTAATATAAACCTGGTAGTAACGCCATCTATGAGTGAACGCAGGCACTTTACTTACAGACTGGGTGCGGTCAGTGGACTGACGCAGTTTCATCAAAGTAAAACATTGACATATCGACACCATCGGCTAAACGGTTTAATTGCTTGGCAATAAATGCGAACTATGGTCTATTTTCTTATTTGTATTATTGAAATAACGAAAAGTTTACTTTTCTTTTAGTTTAAATGTATTACATTATTTTGTATCCTATTCCATTTTCCTGTGCAAACTCCAACTCGAAGCAATTATTTCAATTAAACCACCAAACCATTTACAGGCACTTTTGTACTGTCAAAGAGTCGGTCAGTCAGAAATAATTAGCTAGTTACCCATTCCAAAGCGTAGCAGGTACATGGAGAGGAACGGGCAAAAAACTCCATGGACACTCTTATATATACATTATATTTGTGGTCAGGGTGGGTCGGATGAAAATAAAATACTTCCGTTGAGGGTTTTCTCGTTTTATTCCATCACAAGCGGCAGTCGGGCTTCTTAACAAGCCTGCCTGCCTGCCTGACGTGTCACCGCCCACCACAGAGCTCCATGTCCACGGAGGAGTTCGCACACCGCCGGCTATATATTGTTATAAAATTTTTAGTTATATCATTAATTTTGAATTTATATATTTCTTACAAAACTGCGGACTGCTGATGCCAATAGAGACTTGCGACAATGTTTAAATTATGTCAAGGTAAAACCTGTAAGTTCGTTATTTCATGCCTCATAGCAACAAGTGAACATAACAAACTCGCACGTCCGGGTACGCGCATATGCGAGCTGATAAAAGCCCGTACCTATGAATTTGGCACTGACTATGGTATGTGTGGCAACGGCAAGCGTTCAAAAACGAGTAAATCTGCCCTTACAATACACCCAGTGAATACTTAGTCCATTCATTATTTGACTTCGAAGTAAATACGTGATTTTAAAATAGTATTTGTTTTGAAATCATTTGTTATACACACTGCCCTCTATTGTCAGTAACGGAAAATATCTAAGACCTACCGCTAGAGCACAGTAGACTATTTAACGAAGCACTAACAGCAGACTACTCTCAACTTAGACTACAGAACTAGGCAGATGGAGCGCGCGTACAAATGAAGTGTGTGCGGACAGTAGCTAATGATAAGAATATAAATTAAGATTGAACACACGTTAGTGTCATGCCAAATTTTAATGTTGCTTTGAAACTACTACATGATTCGAAACGTATTTTATCGCTCGCTACGTCAAAAATGGTCGCAATATAGAAAAAAATAGCAACATAAATGTAGGGAACAGCTTATTTTTTTTGTCGCCATTTCAGGGTTTGTTCCATAGTGAAAGTTGTTCATAGTGATGAGTATAATGACCCCTTAATAGGATGCCCATGAATTAAATTTCACCCTATATAGATAGATAAAAAAATAAATAAAAAAATAAGCATATATAAATAAGCATTGAGCATAAAAATAAGTCAACTTTATACTTTACTTCAACTTTACAATCAATATTAATAAACCAGTAAATTCGCGCTATAGCACAATTAAAAGAAAACCTTGAAGAAAAATTTAATACTAATCCAAAAATCCACGTGTTAATGGCACATTACTCATATAACGTGATTTCAACTCGCAATTGTAAAAATAATAAGTATAGGTATAGGTATAAGTATTTTTTCCAGCCACGTGACCAATTGTTTACGATCTCTTAACAAGACATTCAGAATTATGTTATTAGCAAAAAAATATTTAAGACTGTAGTTTTCATGAATACTATTTCGATGCAATAAAAATAACCAGCGAAACTGGCGCGTGTTGTTACTAATAAATAAAGTGTCATCAGTCCTTAGTTACATTTCTGGATCACCAGAGAGGGTTGTAACTTGTACGACGGTTTAGATATCTGAGCCACATCTCACGACGATCTTACAGATGACATAGAATGAGATAGGCTAGCTCTCTTGAAATGGTGCAATACGCTTGCGCGCAGAGCGCGCCAAGTGCGTGTTGGCCTCCGCACAATGAAGGGTTCCGTAGTCGGAATGAATTTATCCCAAGAATAAACTTAACATTGTAGTTGAAAAACATGTTCCCCATACATTCCAAGTGCAAATGTAAGTTTGTACGCACAATACTGGGAGATTTACCACGTTATTTTAAGACCATAGACTTCTGATAGGTTTTCCTGTAAACTATAAGTATAGAACTATTTTCTGTATTTTTCAATATGGTCAATTATCATCTATTTTCTTATAATGTAAGACTGTTTGTTTTAAAATTATAGAGAAAATATAATCGAGACCCTTCATTAAGCCATTGGGTCAAAACTTTTTTTTTAATTCAATTTGTCTCCTAAAAGTGACACCATAATCAAAATTCATTTATTTACGACTCTACACATACTATTTCCAGACCGAAAAAATGAATCTGTGTAATTTATCTGTAGAAGAGTGGAATATGTTTAAAAAGCCGTTTGATGAAGCCACCACATAAGCCATGAGTGGTGTAAATTATATGACCGCGAGTGCCATCAGATTCTCGCGACCAACCTGCTCCTGGAGGGCTTTACGGATATAACAAATAATGTAAAACAATACCAACAAACTCTAATCACATAAATAAACTGAAAAATCTTTTCAAGAAGGAATGACATGAATATTGAAGACTATTTGAGTGGGCTTGCGTGCATTTGTTACATAAAAATAACATAATAAGAATATAAGAAGTTATTAATGTGTTACCCCCTGAAGAATGTGACAATGCTTGAAGACGGGTGCAGTCAGCGGTATATAGCGAAAACTATTAGTGTGTCGCTATCAACCGTACAAGAGTGCTCCAGCGATTTGAAGAGACTGGATCCAAACAACGCTAAGATTTATATGGTGTCAACAATGTTGAGAAATCGATTTCAAACAGCTGTTGAAGTCAAAAATCACCTTCTACGTGCTGGAGGAAGCAATCTGAGCACGTTTACAGTGAGGCGACATTTTGCTGAAGCAAACTTGAAGCCATTCAGACCTGCAAATGGTCCAAAACGCGAAAAGCGGAGTCAAAATTCAAGGCTGAGTTACGCTAGAGAACACATGACTTGGACTCTGGATGACAGGTCAAGTGTAATGTTTTCGGGCGAGTCGAGGTTCATGCTATACACGCATCGGGAGGCAAAGAATCTAAGGAAGACCAGGAGAGCTCTATAACCAAACTCGCATTGAAGTGAAAGTGCCATACGGCGGAGGATCCATACACGTGAGGCCTGATTTTTTTTCCGAAAGCCGCACCATGTTATACAAATCCGTTTAATCCATTAGTCCATTTACCAATGAGTACTCTTCTTCTTTTCGTGTGGTTAGTGACTATCCTGGTGTCAGAGTTTTAAAGCCGCCCATGGGCCTCTAACTTGGCTTCACATGCCGTCGCAAAATATCTCACAGGCAATCAAGCATGCCGGTTTCCTCACGATGTTTCCCTTGATGAGACCTATGACTTGGGAGTCTGTGGGTCACACCACTAGGCTAGCACTGCTCTGATGGGTACTCAAAATACCAAATTCAATCGGGTGCTGTGCGAGAGTTTTTACTTAGGACATGTTCTTTATATACCTAGAAGATAAAAAGTAGTGAGTCCTAGTTATCCCCAACGCCTACGGCAAAGCTAAAAGGAAGGTTTAAGTAAATAAAACTTGGGACGCGATATCATGTAAGGCGCGGCAAAAATGCAATTGTAAAGAGATTTGCGCAAAGCAGCGCCGCATTCTCTGTAGCTGAGATCCATCCAATGAGAATATAGGCAAAGGTGAAATTGAATTCCTTTGACCTAACTATGTGAGTATTGCTTGGAAGCTAAATTCGTAAAACATACTTTATTGTTTTTAAGATTCAGAACTTAAAAAAATACCTATACAGCATCCCTTTTTTGTTTGTCTGTAATTTTATTTTAATGTTATTTTGGCTTAAACACGTCTCCGCTATAGCACACAGATCGCCAGTTAAAGACCATAAATTATTTCTTTTGAGGGTCAGTTCGATCTTAGAAAAGAAACAAGTTTGATTAACATTATAATCGTGTCTGGTATCGTTTTGTTTTTGCCACCGTCGACTTCCGAAATTAAAGTTATTTTTTCACTGTTTAAATTCATGGTCTTCCTTTTATTTGTGACACTATGTTATTTAGCAAAAAAAAATCTTTATGATGAAGCCTTTCGATCGGTATGATAAAGCTACAGGCTGATTTTTTTTTTGAATTTTCAGAATCAGTCCACATTTGATGAACACTTCGATGAACATACATAAAAAAATATATATGTAAAGAAAATGAATTTCTTTATAAATCGATCCACGTATGTAGGTAGTTATTAATACTTTTTGCATGATCGCACTAAAGAGTTTCTGTCGTTGTTGTCAACCAGGAAAAGGTAAAGACTCAAGATGTCAAGTGGATGACATGCAAAACACATTATTATGTTCTAGTTGTTAAATATTTTATTTTATTATTTTGAGTCGACATAGGGCTCATTGGGTGTAATAAAATACTTTTAATGTCGTTTCTCTTTATTTCAAGTAAGATTTAAAAACATAACTTTAGTTTACTTATATTTAATTTGATAAAACTTAGATGTTAAATAAATTTATCTTTATTTCAGCAACACATTGAGTTTTATTGTTACGCCTAATAAGATAAGAAATATCTTTTAAAACGACATTTTTTTTATTCAAATTACTTCGAAATGGCGAAACTTCGTTTTGAATCCACATTATTGCCTGGAAGTGATGGAAAATCTAATGTTTTATCTATAAATGACTAACACAAGTGGTGATAAGGTATACGCAATACCAGAAGAGCTACAACCAGCTTCTTTACATATGGAAATAATAAAAATGGATGCATATCGTAAAGTAAAAAATTGTTTTAAAAAAAGGTACCAGGTAAGAAGGGTTTGGATAGCAACGACTGAACAACTTAGAACAATTTACATAGATGAAGATGATAATTTACAATTTTGAGATCAATTTCTGGAAGAGATAAATCAAAGATTTTCAAGCAAAACTTCGAATGCAAACCAGTGGATGGATATTTTCGAAAAAGAATGTATACGTTTTGATGTGACAATAGACGAATTGATAAGTTCCTCCTTATTTGAAGTCGATTAAAAAGTGCAAGTAAGTAGTATGAAGGTACACCTGCTTAAGTTCCCCGTAATCTTCGGCATGGCAATACCCGTAACCTATGCAGCAGATGAAGTTCTACAAGAAATCATATCCTTAATAATCTTTAGAAATCGCCAAGGAGAACACAAAGTCCGAATCCCGCATTTAAAAATAAATACGTTCTGATGTAAGTTTAATGTGATTTTGTACGTGTCACTTACAAATTTTTCTCCTACTATATTTTGCTACGATCTATTTCTCCCAGTCGTTTCTTTTATCTTCAACTTTGACTATATTGCACGCCCCTTGGGAACCTTGTTGACTTCCCAACTTAATATTACATTCTGTAATATGCGTGAGATACGTTACTCGTGTGGTAATAAACTTCGGCCTTCCATAATCCATATGCAATATTATGTGTTGCTATCATACCGTTCATTTTAGGTAATTGGGTATGACAAAAATTTATGTATTCTCCTAAGCTAAAACTTTAATGACTTCTTGACATAGGTAAAAAAATAGTACGGAGCGGGTTATTCCCAAAGTACTCCATTCTTTTGATCTAAAAAGATAAGAATCTCATACATTAATTCCCAAGTTACTCCAAAGAATGATTATAATTTATTATTATTTAAAAATACTTATTATTTTATTCCCATTCTGATCCTAGGTATCTGGAATTATTCTCAAGGTACTCCACTGATTGCTCCATCTACTTAATTACCTATAAAATAAATATATTTCATTACAGTCAGTCACAAAAATTCTTAAAAGAATGATTAGCTGAATGCTGATGGATCAGTCGATAAATACAATGCAAGACTAATTCCTAAGGGTTTTCTCAAGAAGAAAGGAGAAGACTGTGATCAGACTTTCAGTCCTGTTGCGAAAATGAGCACTGTCCTAACTGTGATTAGCACGTCATCAACATGCTAATCACAGTTCGGACAGCGGGCTAGTAGCTGGAACAGATCAAGAACTTATTGAAGAGCTGAAAGAAAGGTTTAAGATTACAAACAAACCAGCTACCTACTAGGTATAGAGATTTCAACCAGAGAAGGTCTTGGAGTAGTAATACATCAAACATCTTACGTTACGAAAGTTTTGAACAGGTTTGGAATGCAGGACTGCAAACCTGTGACTACACCAATAACCAGAAAGAATATCGTCTCACAAAACGAGAACGATGAATCCGTTCTGAAAAACTACAGGCAAGTAGTTGGGGCACTTGCGTATGTAATGTTCCGAACAAGGCCTGACATTGCATACGCCGTCAGTGTAGTGTCAAGGAGTCTGGAGAAACCAACTCAAGCTGATTGTGTCAGAGTATAACGTATCTTGAGATACCTACAGTACACCTAAAAATAACTATAAAATTTGAATTATAGAGTCATACTGCGATGCCGACCACGTAGTCGATATTGGTACTGAAAACAGATCAAGATAATTCGAACATTATCGTTGCAGTCCCAGAGTAAATAGAAGTCGACAATCTATAAACAGGGATCTGAAACTGGCTTTAATTGTAAAGCAGTTAAGAAAAGAAAATAATAAAGTGCTGCAATCATTACAACAAATTAGCAAATTATTTTTAATTTGATTGTACGAGTCTCAAAATAGTTTAAGGCTCATTCTACATATTTGAAATAATACTACAGTACCTTAGTTTTATCATATTGCAGTATTACCCTGCATAAAATCTTCGAGCCTAAAACTTTTTTACTTCGCTGGCCATCGATGTTGTCGTTTTTAATCGTAAGATAATTTCAATTTTTTGAATTTGAATCTGACGTGAAGAAAGATGAAGGATTTTTTATTGGCAGCCGTCAGTCGCGGTTTTTTCTCATGAACGCAAGAGCTCTAATTCTTCAAATAATTCCCGGCGTACTATGCTGAAAGATTTGCAATATAATTAATTAATTATAGTCTTTATTGTTGTGTCCACGTTTCCTTGTTTTACGGTACGTATAATCGGATTCTATCTGTGCTACTATACTCGCTCTTTCTCCAAGGTATGTCGGTATCCTTTTCGCTAGTCTAAAACCTTCTTATTTGTCATAGGTTAAAAACCAGTGAAAAGGCCTATTTTGGCCTTTATCGGTGGGGTATTGGGAACCCACCTCGTTTCCCCGTTTCGCCATAATCCTGGATCAGGCGCCCCGGCGGCGCAGTTGACTGAGCGCCGTGCTACGTACAAGGAATACCGCCTCTTGACGTACCATGCGGTCCAGGAACTAACCACCTCGTGACTTATTAACTATTTATTTATCCACTGCGAAGCGTCGTTTTCTCGGATTCTTCCACGTTGCATTGCAAACTGCAGCTGTTGTTAACCCTTCAAGTTTTCCGTTCAAGTTCAAATACGTTCAAGTTTATTTTTTTACGCGTAAATAATCTCGTATGCAATTTAGACTAAGCTGGCATTAGGTCAACCTTCGGTTGCGGTTCCTTATTCGATGCGTTGCGTTTCCGCTAGTAAGTTATGGTTTTTATAAGCTTTTGCAATCGCTGATACACACCGAACCCCCACGCGTAACTAAATTTACCTAAGATTTCTATTCCGAAAGTTTTCCTTAACCTAATTACGCTTGATTCGGCACCACTGTCTCCATAGCCGCGACTAAATTATATTTTATATTCACCTTTTTTATATTTTTACATATCCCTATGCATACTTAAATATTTTTTTTGTCAGTTTGTGTGTGGTGCTCTTTCAGGGCAATTTTAATCTCTATTTATTTTTCAGAGAAATCATTAGTTTCTTTTCTCACCACGGATACCTGCTTTTGCTGAACGGCTTATGAATATTTGAACGGCAAGCCGGTCAAATGAAGTCTATGTATATTCTTAATGTGATGTTTGTGCAATGTTATTTAAAATAATTATTTTGTAACCATATTGAATGACCAATCTTTCATTTCGTCCCATCAAATATATATCAATCCTGAATTTTATTTATCTCTTGTAGTAGTTGTATTTAGTTCCCTATAGTGTGCGTCTGTGGTGTGAACGTGATAGGCTTCGTGTTCAAGGTAAGCGTTTGTGTGTCTGATTTTTCTGCTAGATGTCTAGCTTGTTTTTTCCTTAGTCCAGCTATCTTCGTTCCGTTTTTTTTTGTGTGATTTCCGTGATCCAGCATGGCCGACGAGGATTCGTCCATTGGTGAAACCGCCCATGGAGAGAGCCTTATCATTTCTAGGCCCCCGCCAATCCCACCTAGGAGACCTAGGACTGCTGAGTCATCAGCCTTACCATCCCCGATCAAATCCGACGAATGTCCACCTTATCCCCGTAAACAAATATCTCTCACGAAGTGGAAAATTGACTTTTCTGGGAACACCTGCGTCCGTGAATTCTTTCTCTCGATAGATGAATGTAAGGAAGCGGATGATATATCTGATCATTATCTGTTGAAGCGCTTCCATGAAGTTTTGTCAGGAGCTGCTCTGAAATATTTTAGGACCATTCGCCACCCACTCCTGTCATATACAAAACTTAAGGAGTCTTTCGTGAAGACATTCGGAGTCATAGATTTTGAGTTCAAAACTCAACAACAGGTTCGAAACATGAGACAGAAATCAGACCAATCGGTCAGGGATTTCGTCATCCAGGTCTCATATTTTAACGATCGCTTAGCCAGTCCCATCCATGATTCTAATTTACTTGATATTATTATGCACAATATGCACCCTAGGTTTTTCCCTTGCTTGTCAATCCACAAATTCCATGATTTAGAGTCGCTTGTTGAGATGGCGTCACATTTTGAGAGCTTCTTGCCAGGAACGTCGAAGTCGGTGTCCGACGTCTCTTCTGAGATACAGTTATGTCCTAAATGTAGAAAGGACGGACATTCGTATCGTAACTGTCCAGATTTCCCTGGTAGGCTCTGTTTTAGATGTCGCACTCCTGGTGTAATTACCCGGGATTGTCCAAACTGTAATCCAAAAAACGTGTAGACCATCGGCGACACGTCTCATCCCGTACAGTGTCACCGGTGATAGCCAACGATTCATCAGACAACCGACCATTCGTTGAAATATTACTATGTAATCGCCCCATTAGGGCTTTGTTGGACTCAGGCGCACAGATGTCTCTTATTAGTGATATCCTCATTCAGGAACTAGGTATATCTCGGATTTCCAATGTTTCGTGTCCGCGGGTTATTTCCGCCAACAATTCGCCCATCGATATTTTAGGGAGTGTTTGTCTCCCGGTTCAATTTAACCGTACAACTTTCACGCATGAATTTTTAGTTGCACGTTCTACTACGTCTTCAATTATCTTAGGTATAGAATTCTGGAATAAATTCGGTTTAACTTCAGTTTTTAGTAAGGCTTTTAATAAAAATATTAAAGGCAATATGTACCTTCCCGCTTTTAACCATTCTCCGCCTCTGGTTTCTTGTGTAAATAAAGCTCGATATGTACATCCCCGCAATGTCCTATTACCCGACCAAGAGCGAAGTCTACAACGCGTCATTGACGAATTTGAGGCTATTTCGTCTGATAAGATTGGGCTCGGTAAAACTACTTGGCTTTCCCACAAAATTAATACAACAGGAATGCCAATTAGACAAAGATTTTACCCTCTTTCACCGGTCAAATTAAAAATTCTTAACGACGAAATTGATAAGATGTTAGAATTAGGTGTTATCCGTCCCTCTCGTTCTCCTTGGGCCAGTCCTGTTGTAATGGTTACAAAAAAGGACGGGTCTGTTCGCTTCTGTGTCGACAGCCGTAAATTAAATAGTGTAACCATCAGGGATTCGTATCCTCTACCTCGTATTCAAGATATCCTTGACAATCTTCGTGGTGCGAGATATATAAGTTCTCTCGATTTCAGGAGTGCTTTCTGGCAGATTCCTCTCGCGGATAACGAGAGCTGTGAGAAAACCGCTTTCATAATTCCCCAACGCGGTTTATTCGAGTTCGTCAGAATGCCATTCGGGCTCACAAACGCTGCTTCAGAAATGCAACGCCTAACTGATATTATCGTTAACTTCGAATACACTTCTACCAGCGACGACTGTGTTTTCGGATACGTCGACGATTTGATCTTGATATCTAAGGATTTCCACAGTCATCTTGCACTCCTTAGGAAGGTGCTAAACCGCCTCAAAGAAGCCGGTTTATCTATAAACTTAAAAAAATGTGAATTCTGTAAGAGTGAGCTAAAATACTTGGGATACATCGTCAACGAAAAAGGGCTCCAGACTGATCCCAGTAAACTGGAAGCTATTCGCGATTACCCCACTCCTACTACCGCTAAATCTTTGCGCGGCTTTATAGGAATGTGCTCTTACTATAGGCGTTTTGTAGATGGTTTCTCGTCCATAATTGCTCCTCTTACAGCTCTTATTGGAAAGAGGAAGGGTCGCGATCCTATAAATTGGGACGAGGCTGCCGAACAGGCATTTTTTAAGCTGAAACAAGCATTAGTCAACACTCCAGTGATGGCTTGCCCTGATTTTGCCAAGCCATTCATATTGCAGTGGGATGCTTCGGCTGTCGGTCTCGGTTCGGTCCTATCTCAAAACGTTGACGGTGTAGAACATCCCATTGCGTATTACTCCCGCCTATTTTCCAGGGCGGAGCGCAATTATAGCACCACCGAACTCCTATCTGTTCTGGATTCCATAAAGCACTTCCGCTGCTATTTAGATGGAATGAAATTTTCGGTCATAACCGACCACATGGCTCTGAAATGGCTGCTCACTTTAAACAACCCATCGGGGCGTTTAGCTCGATGGGCCACCGTCATTTCACAATATACCTTCGATATCATCCACCGCAAGGGAACACAACATGTCGTCCCGGATGCTCTATCCAGGATCTATACTAGCCCTATTACGTTCGACCAAGGTCCTGAACATACTACCGATAGGTGGTACAAAAGGATATATGTAGGCGCACGCGACACGCCACAAATGTTTCCTGCTTACGCCATTCAGGACGGGGTGCTCTTGAGACGGATGCCCATCTCCAGCCCTTTATTATCTGATCCCTGGCGCGTCGTATTGCCGGCTGAGAAAGTTCCCAACGCCGTTTGGGAAGTGCACAACAATTTCCCTTCCATACATCCCGGCGTTACCAAGTCTTACCTTAAGATCAAGGAACTATACTATTGGCCGAATATGTTTCGCGACGTCACCAAAACACTGAGACTATGCGACGTTTGCAAAGCCTACAAAATCGCCAATACCCAACCGCGTGGACAGATGAGATATCCAAAGGAAGTTTCTTTACCCCTGCAGCTTATTTCCATAGACGTAATTGGTCCGTTGCCTATCGCCTACTATGGCTATCGATATATCCTATCAATGGTCGATGTGTTTTCAAAATATGTCTGGTTGATTCCTCTAAAAAAGGTAGGCGCAAGTTCCCTAATTAAAGCCCTGGAATCCGAGATATTTTTTAACTTCGGAGTGCCACGGGCGATTCTTTGCGACAACGCTACCGTTTTTCGTAGCAACCGTTTTTTAAATTTTCTTAGGTCCTTTCACATCGACTCACCAATGTATACACCCTACTATACCCCACAGGCCAATACCGTAGAACGCTATAACCAAAGCGTCGTCACGTGTCTGAGCATATTGGTTGGTGAAAACCAGAGAAATTGAGCGAAATTATTACCCAAAGTCAAATTATATCTCAACTCCTGTATTAACTTGGCCACTGATTTTACGCCTAACTTCCTCATGTTCGGTAGGGAAGTCCTTATAGATCCCGCTCGTGCGCATAGTCAGACTCGAAGCACCAATTTAGCCGAGAGTCGGTCTCAGCACGCGTCTAATCTATCTTCACTCGCCGAGGTTTATGCTAAGGTCGCCGATAATCTATCCATAGCTTTCCTCCGAAATTCCCGATCTTATAACACCAACCGTTCGGCTATCACCCTCAACCTCGGTGACGTTGTATGGAGACGAAATTTCTCTAGGTCTTCAGGGTCAGACTATTTCTCTGGAAAATTAGCGCCCCGTTTTATTAAGAGCCGTGTAACCAGAGTCATCTTTAGAACCACGTATGTTCTCAAGGACTGTGATTCCGTCCATTCAGGACAGTACCACATAAAAGATATCCTGAAATGATTGCCTTTCCTCTTTATTCATCAACTGAAATACACTAGTCGTTCTATATTTTTTGTTACATAAATTTCCAAAATTATTTCAGAACTTTTTAGGTAGGGACTCATTTTAATCGGCCATGCCATGCGACCTTCATTTCGTATAACTGACATTTTTTCTTAAATTATGTCATGTCATTCTAGTTGCCGTTGTCAACTTATAAAATTACTACAAATAATTAATACGTTTATTCTGAAAATGGTAAGCAGATCCCTTTAAAATGTAATAACTAGCTTAGAACATTCTCGACACGCTATTTTTTGGCAAGGAAGCTTGCGGGGTACCTTGTAAACATTTCGCTTTTATTCTCTATCACTAGAGCTTGGATAGTGCTTGGATAGTGTTTTATCGCCAGCAGTCGTTTATTTCCTCTCTACCCGACCGCGGTGAAGACGAGTTCTGTTCCTCTATTCCATAACATACTTAATTATAATTTATCCGACCGTTACGATCAAGAGGGTTGTGTTTGACCTCTGGGCATGTCCCGGAGGCAAAACGCACCTTCTAATCCTACTCATCACACTAGTCAGACTCTAAGCCCTGACTTAGTTGAAAGTCGGACTATGATGTAGACTTAGGGTCATTAAATATAAGGTTGAAGTCCCTTATTTGTTAGACTGAGGTTTTTTTTGGGACTCAGGCTCCTCTTTATAGCTTGATGTTCTTCCTTTTGGACTTAGGTTCTTATTTATAACCTGATGTCAACCCCTTTTGACCTCGATATATATATTATATTTCTTTCAACTAGTGTTGTCCTTTTGTTTATTTTGAATTCTTAATCCTCTTGTTCTATCCTTAGTTATTGTATACCTTTCCCGATAGGTCCTGCGTAGGTTTAGCAGGCACATCTGGAGGCCTCTTGCACTTCGATGGTCTGTTAAGATAGAATAGGTTAGTCATTAGTTTAGGCTAGGTTACCTATAGGTTATTTAGGTGTTAATAGTTTTATTTCTCTTCTAGTTCTCTCAAGTGAGCTGCTCCCTTCTCTCTTGATGCTGCTACCCCCCTCTACCTTCCTCTAGTGACGTCATCCTTATGTCATTCGTTTCTAGGGATGTTACTCCTTTAGTTATTTTTATCGCCATTATCGATATTATTATTTTTTTTGTTGGAAAGGGGGTACTGCAGTATTACCCTGCATAAAATCTTCGAGCCTAAAACTTTTTTACTTCGCTGGCCATCGATGTTGTCGTTTTTAATCGTAAGATAATTTCAATTTTTTGAATTTGAATCTGACGTGAAGAAAGATGAAGGATTTTTTATTGGCAGCCGTCAATCGCGGTTTTTTCTCATGAACGCAAGAGCTCTAATTCTTCAAATAATTCCCGGCGTACTATGCTGAAAGATTTGCAATATAATTAATTAATTATAGTCTTTATTGTTGTGTCCACGTTTCCTTGTTTTACGGTACGTATAATCGGATTCTATCTGTGCTACTATACTCGCTCTTTCTCCAAGGTATGTCGGTATCCTTTTCGCTAGTCTAAAACCTTCTTATTTGTCATAGGTTAAAAACCAGTGAAAAGGCCTATTTTGGCCTTTATCGGTGGGGTATTGGGAACCCACCTCGTTTCCCCGTTTCGCCATAATCCTGGATCAGGCGCCCCGGCGGCGCAGTTGACTGAGCGCCGTGCTACGTACAAGGAATACCGCCTCTTGACGTACCATGCGGTCCAGGAACTAACCACCTCGTGACTTATTAACTATTTATTTATCCACTGCGAAGCGTCGTTTTCTCGGATTCTTCCACGTTGCATTGCAAACTGCAGCTGTTGTTAACCCTTCAAGTTTTCCGTTCAAGTTCAAATACGTTCAAGTTTATTTTTTTACGCGTAAATAATCTCGTATGCAATTTAGACTAAGCTGGCATTAGGTCAACCTTCGGTTGCGGTTCCTTATTCGATGCGTTGCGTTTCCGCTAGTAAGTTATGGTTTTTATAAGCTTTTGCAATCGCTGATACACACCGAACCCCCACGCGTAACTAAATTTACCTAAGATTTCTATTCCGAAAGTTTTCCTTAACCTAATTACGCTTGATTCGGCACCACTGTCTCCATAGCCGCGACTAAATTATATTTTATATTCACCTTTTTTATATTTTTACATATCCCTATGCATACTTAAATATTTTTTTTGTCAGTTTGTGTGTGGTGCTCTTTCAGGGCAATTTTAATCTCTATTTATTTTTCAGAGAAATCATTAGTTTCTTTTCTCACCACGGATACCTGCTTTTGCTGAACGGCTTATGAATATTTGAACGGCAAGCCGGTCAAATGAAGTCTATGTATATTCTTAATGTGATGTTTGTGCAATGTTATTTAAAATAATTATTTTGTAACCATATTGAATGACCAATCTTTCATTTCGTCCCATCAAATATATATCAATCCTGAATTTTATTTATCTCTTGTAGTAGTTGTATTTAGTTCCCTATAGTGTGCGTCTGTGGTGTGAACGTGATAGGCTTCGTGTTCAAGGTAAGCGTTTGTGTGTCTGATTTTTCTGCTAGATGTCTAGCTTGTTTTTTCCTTAGTCCAGCTATCTTCGTTCCGTTTTTTTTTGTGTGATTTCCGTGATCCAGCATGGCCGACGAGGATTCGTCCATTGGTGAAACCGCCCATGGAGAGAGCCTTATCATTTCTAGGCCCCCGCCAATCCCACCTAGGAGACCTAGGACTGCTGAGTCATCAGCCTTACCATCCCCGATCAAATCCGACGAATGTCCACCTTATCCCCGTAAACAAATATCTCTCACGAAGTGGAAAATTGACTTTTCTGGGAACACCTGCGTCCGTGAATTCTTTCTCTCGATAGATGAATGTAAGGAAGCGGATGATATATCTGATCATTATCTGTTGAAGCGCTTCCATGAAGTTTTGTCAGGAGCTGCTCTGAAATATTTTAGGACCATTCGCCACCCACTCCTGTCATATACAAAACTTAAGGAGTCTTTCGTGAAGACATTCGGAGTCATAGATTTTGAGTTCAAAACTCAACAACAGGTTCGAAACATGAGACAGAAATCAGACCAATCGGTCAGGGATTTCGTCATCCAGGTCTCATATTTTAACGATCGCTTAGCCAGTCCCATCCATGATTCTAATTTACTTGATATTATTATGCACAATATGCACCCTAGGTTTTTCCCTTGCTTGTCAATCCACAAATTCCATGATTTAGAGTCGCTTGTTGAGATGGCGTCACATTTTGAGAGCTTCTTGCCAGGAACGTCGAAGTCGGTGTCCGACGTCTCTTCTGAGATACAGTTATGTCCTAAATGTAGAAAGGACGGACATTCGTATCGTAACTGTCCAGATTTCCCTGGTAGGCTCTGTTTTAGATGTCGCACTCCTGGTGTAATTACCCGGGATTGTCCAAACTGTAATCCAAAAAACGTGTAGACCATCGGCGACACGTCTCATCCCGTACAGTGTCACCGGTGATAGCCAACGATTCATCAGACAACCGACCATTCGTTGAAATATTACTATGTAATCGCCCCATTAGGGCTTTGTTGGACTCAGGCGCACAGATGTCTCTTATTAGTGATATCCTCATTCAGGAACTAGGTATATCTCGGATTTCCAATGTTTCGTGTCCGCGGGTTATTTCCGCCAACAATTCGCCCATCGATATTTTAGGGAGTGTTTGTCTCCCGGTTCAATTTAACCGTACAACTTTCACGCATGAATTTTTAGTTGCACGTTCTACTACGTCTTCAATTATCTTAGGTATAGAATTCTGGAATAAATTCGGTTTAACTTCAGTTTTTAGTAAGGCTTTTAATAAAAATATTAAAGGCAATATGTACCTTCCCGCTTTTAACCATTCTCCGCCTCTGGTTTCTTGTGTAAATAAAGCTCGATATGTACATCCCCGCAATGTCCTATTACCCGACCAAGAGCGAAGTCTACAACGCGTCATTGACGAATTTGAGGCTATTTCGTCTGATAAGATTGGGCTCGGTAAAACTACTTGGCTTTCCCACAAAATTAATACAACAGGAATGCCAATTAGACAAAGATTTTACCCTCTTTCACCGGTCAAATTAAAAATTCTTAACGACGAAATTGATAAGATGTTAGAATTAGGTGTTATCCGTCCCTCTCGTTCTCCTTGGGCCAGTCCTGTTGTAATGGTTACAAAAAAGGACGGGTCTGTTCGCTTCTGTGTCGACAGCCGTAAATTAAATAGTGTAACCATCAGGGATTCGTATCCTCTACCTCGTATTCAAGATATCCTTGACAATCTTCGTGGTGCGAGATATATAAGTTCTCTCGATTTCAGGAGTGCTTTCTCGCGGATAACGAGAGCTGTGAGAAAACCGCTTTCATAATTCCCCAACGCGGTTTATTCGAGTTCGTCAGAATGCCATTCGGGCTCACAAACGCTGCTTCAGAAATGCAACGCCTAACTGATATTATCGTTAACTTCGAATACACTTCTACCAGCGACGACTGTGTTTTCGGATACGTCGACGATTTGATCTTGATATCTAAGGATTTCCACAGTCATCTTGCACTCCTTAGGAAGGTGCTAAACCGCCTCAAAGAAGCCGGTTTATCTATAAACTTAAAAAAATGTGAATTCTGTAAGAGTGAGCTAAAATACTTGGGATACATCGTCAACGAAAAAGGGCTCCAGACTGATCCCAGTAAACTGGAAGCTATTCGCGATTACCCCACTCCTACTACCGCTAAATCTTTGCGCGGCTTTATAGGAATGTGCTCTTACTATAGGCGTTTTGTAGATGGTTTCTCGTCCATAATTGCTCCTCTTACAGCTCTTATTGGAAAGAGGAAGGGTCGCGATCCTATAAATTGGGACGAGGCTGCCGAACAGGCATTTTTTAAGCTGAAACAAGCATTAGTCAACACTCCAGTGATGGCTTGCCCTGATTTTGCCAAGCCATTCATATTGCAGTGGGATGCTTCGGCTGTCGGTCTCGGTTCGGTCCTATCTCAAAACGTTGACGGTGTAGAACATCCCATTGCGTATTACTCCCGCCTATTTTCCAGAGCGGAGCGCAATTATAGCACCACCGAACTCCTATCTGTTCTGGATTCCATAAAGCACTTCCGCTGCTATTTAGATGGAATGAAATTTTCGGTCATAACCGACCACATGGCTCTGAAATGGCTGCTCACTTTAAACAACCCATCGGGGCGTTTAGCTCGATGGGCCACCGTCATTTCACAATATACCTTCGATATCATCCACCGCAAGGGAACACAACATGTCGTCCCGGATGCTCTATCCAGGATCTATACTAGCCCTATTACGTTCGACCAAGGTCCTGAACATACTACCGATAGGTGGTACAAAAGGATATATGTAGGCGCACGCGACACGCCACAAATGTTTCCTGCTTACGCCATTCAGGACGGGGTGCTCTTGAGACGGATGCCCATCTCCAGCCCTTTATTATCTGATCCCTGGCGCGTCGTATTGCCGGCTGAGAAAGTTCCCAACGCCGTTTGGGAAGTGCACAACAATTTCCCTTCCATACATCCCGGCGTTACCAAGTCTTACCTTAAGATCAAGGAACTATACTATTGGCCGAATATGTTTCGCGACGTCACCAAAACACTGAGACTATGCGACGTTTGCAAAGCCTACAAAATCGCCAATACCCAACCGCGTGGACAGATGAGATATCCAAAGGAAGTTTCTTTACCCCTGCAGCTTATTTCCATAGACGTAATTGGTCCGTTGCCTATCGCCTACTATGGCTATCGATATATCCTATCAATGGTCGATGTGTTTTCAAAATATGTCTGGTTGATTCCTCTAAAAAAGGTAGGCGCAAGTTCCCTAATTAAAGCCCTGGAATCCGAGATATTTTTTAACTTCGGAGTGCCACGGGCGATTCTTTGCGACAACGCTACCGTTTTTCGTAGCAACCGTTTTTTAAATTTTCTTAGGTCCTTTCACATCGACTCACCAATGTATACACCCTACTATACCCCACAGGCCAATACCGTAGAACGCTATAACCAAAGCGTCGTCACGTGTCTGAGCATATTGGTTGGTGAAAACCAGAGAAATTGGGCGAAATTATTACCCAAAGTCAAATTATATCTCAACTCCTGTATTAACTTGGCCACTGATTTTACGCCTAACTTCCTCATGTTCGGTAGGGAAGTCCTTATAGATCCCGCTCGTGCGCATAGTCAGACTCGAAGCACCAATTTAGCCGAGAGTCGGTCTCAGCACGCGTCTAATCTATCTTCACTCGCCGAGGTTTATGCTAAGGTCGCCGATAATCTATCCATAGCTTTCCTCCGAAATTCCCGATCTTATAACACCAACCGTTCGGCTATCACCCTCAACCTCGGTGACGTTGTATGGAGACGAAATTTCTCTAGGTCTTCAGGGTCAGACTATTTCTCTGGAAAATTAGCGCCCCGTTTTATTAAGAGCCGTGTAACCAGAGTCATCTCTAGAACCACGTATGTTCTCAAGGACTGTGATTCCGTCCATTCAGGACAGTACCACATAAAAGATATCCTGAAATGATTGCCTTTCCTCTTTATTCATCAACTGAAATACACTAGTCGTTCTATATTTTTTGTTACATAAATTTCCAAAATTATTTCAGAACTTTTTAGGTAGGGACTCATTTTAATCGGCCATGCCATGCGACCTTCATTTCGTATAACTGACATTTTTTCTTAAATTATGTCATGTCATTCTAGTTGCCGTTGTCAACTTATAAAATTACTACAAATAATTAATACGTTTATTCTGAAAATGGTAAGCAGATCCCTTTAAAATGTAATAACTAGCTTAGAACATTCTCGACACGCTATTTTTTGGCAAGGAAGCTTGCGGGGTACCTTGTAAACATTTCGCTTTTATTCTCTATCACTAGAGCTTGGATAGTGCTTGGATAGTGTTTTATCGCCAGCAGTCGTTTATTTCCTCTCTACCCGACCGCGGTGAAGACGAGTTCTGTTCCTCTATTCCATAACATACTTAATTATAATTTATCCGACCGTTACGATCAAGAGGGTTGTGTTTGACCTCTGGGCATGTCCCGGAGGCAAAACGCACCTTCTAATCCTACTCATCACACTAGTCAGACTCTAAGCCCTGACTTAGTTGAAAGTCGGACTATGATGTAGACTTAGGGTCATTAAATATAAGGTTGAAGTCCCTTATTTGTTAGACTGAGGTTTTTTTTGGGACTCAGGCTCCTCTTTATAGCTTGATGTTCTTCCTTTTGGACTTAGGTTCTTATTTATAACCTGATGTCAACCCCTTTTGACCTCGATATATATATTATATTTCTTTCAACTAGTGTTGTCCTTTTGTTTATTTTGAATTCTTAATCCTCTTGTTCTATCCTTAGTTATTGTATACCTTTCCCGATAGGTCCTGCGTAGGTTTAGCAGGCACATCTGGAGGCCTCTTGCACTTCGATGGTCTGTTAAGATAGAATAGGTTAGTCATTAGTTTAGGCTAGGTTACCTATAGGTTATTTAGGTGTTAATAGTTTTATTTCTCTTCTAGTTCTCTCAAGTGAGCTGCTCCCTTCTCTCTTGATGCTGCTACCCCCCTCTACCTTCCTCTAGTGACGTCATCCTTATGTCATTCGTTTCTAGGGATGTTACTCCTTTAGTTATTTTTATCGCCATTATCGATATTATTATTTTTTTTGTTGGAAAGGGGGTACTGCAGTATTACCCTGCATAAAATCTTCGAGCCTAAAACTTTTTTACTTCGCTGGCCATCGATGTTGTCGTTTTTAATCGTAAGATAATTTCAATTTTTTGAATTTGAATCTGACGTGAAGAAAGATGAAGGATTTTTTATTGGCAGCCGTCAATCGCGGTTTTTTCTCATGAACGCAAGAGCTCTAATTCTTCAAATAATTCCCGGCGTACTATGCTGAAAGATTTGCAATATAATTAATTAATTATAGTCTTTATTGTTGTGTCCACGTTTCCTTGTTTTACGGTACGTATAATCGGATTCTATCTGTGCTACTATACTCGCTCTTTCTCCAAGGTATGTCGGTATCCTTTTCGCTAGTCTAAAACCTTCTTATTTGTCATAGGTTAAAAACCAGTGAAAAGGCCTATTTTGGCCTTTATCGGTGGGGTATTGGGAACCCACCTCGTTTCCCCGTTTCGCCATAATCCTGGATCAGGCGCCCCGGCGGCGCAGTTGACTGAGCGCCGTGCTACGTACAAGGAATACCGCCTCTTGACGTACCATGCGGTCCAGGAACTAACCACCTCGTGACTTATTAACTATTTATTTATCCACTGCGAAGCGTCGTTTTCTCGGATTCTTCCACGTTGCATTGCAAACTGCAGCTGTTGTTAACCCTTCAAGTTTTCCGTTCAAGTTCAAATACGTTCAAGTTTATTTTTTTACGCGTAAATAATCTCGTATGCAATTTAGACTAAGCTGGCATTAGGTCAACCTTCGGTTGCGGTTCCTTATTCGATGCGTTGCGTTTCCGCTAGTAAGTTATGGTTTTTATAAGCTTTTGCAATCGCTGATACACACCGAACCCCCACGCGTAACTAAATTTACCTAAGATTTCTATTCCGAAAGTTTTCCTTAACCTAATTACGCTTGATTCGGCACCACTGTCTCCATAGCCGCGACTAAATTATATTTTATATTCACCTTTTTTATATTTTTTGTAAAAAGTGTCTTTCTATATTTATATTACAAAAATTATACGTGTTCAACGAAGTGTGTTTATTTATTTCGTTACAATATGTAGTAACTTAATTTGATAACTTTTATTAGGATTCAAAATTTGGGTTTATGAAAGAAACTTTTTGACAATTTATGACCTTGTAATGGCAGCAGGTGACTGAGTCACACGTGGAACGTTTTTGTCGTGAATTGTGAATTATCATAATTATTGACAGAACTTCTCATTTTGAACGGGGCTCAAAATGAGAAATTGATTCCACATCTTACCAGCAGCACGCAGGGATAAACTAAATGTATAACAAATATAATATTGAATTACCATTATTAAATAATAATTTTAAATATAGTTGTAAACAAGACAGCAGGTTGATATATTCAGCTAGGTTTGCAATCTGTGCATGTGGTGTACTTTACCCAGAGCCAATAATAGTAGTAAATTGTGAAACAGTGATAACATTATTTGTTGATGGCCTTGGAACATCGAATAACAGGTTTTCATATATTGATGATAGTAGTGATCAAGATATACTGACATTAGCATCGAAGATAGCAGATCATCACAACACAGGGTTCCTACTAAGACAATACCATGGCAGACAGCTTGAATGTGCAGGGTGTGTCAGAGAAGCTGTCACTGACTGATAGTGAACAAGTTAGGGCAGATTTAATACTGCTGGAATAATGCCTTCATCAATTTCACATGCAGAAGTTAAGAAAACAATGACGGTTTTAGGTATAACACCTGATGATTTCTCAAAGCAATATTCATCTGCTGAATTTGATTACAGTGAGCCTAAGACAACTTTTAGGAAGTACTGTAAGGACTTTCGAGATACTCTAGGAAGTACTGTAAGGACTTTGGAGATACTAGAGAGAGGGTTGAATCTAAAGTTTTAGACTTTTCATCTAAAATGCTTTTCAAATTGGGACCATGCATAAGACCAGAAAAGATTTAGGTTTCCATATGTTAAGACTGAAGGAGGTGTAAAAACACTTACTATTCAAACTGTTATATCAACATTTAGAGAGGGTATATACTCAAAAATGGAGGATAGCAATAAAATGGTTATGACTTTCAAACAGGCAGGGTTATTAGCAATGGAAACATTTACATTAGCTGTTGAATACTGCTTTAACCTTGATTCAACTATGCTTATGGCTCCATTATGTGGAGCTATATTCTCAAGAGACACTGTGAATGAAATGGCAAGAGAACTTTGCATGCACACTACTAATAATGATTAATCAAAGCACTACTGCTGGTGGGCAGCACCTCCCATACTCAGACAAGGCATATGCTATATCTGTAATTATTGCAGCAACTAAAAGAGTTGCTGACAAGAACATAAGAACAATGATGCATTTAAAATTGATAAAACAATACTCACATAAGCAGAAGGCATACAATTCAGAGTCATTTAGAGTGTTTGCCGAAAATGCTCTTAGAGGTGTTCCACCAGGTATGGATCCAGAGACACTTATGGAGAACTTTCAAAACCTGCAAACAGCTAAGGTGAATTTAAGAGCACAAGCATTAGCAATCAATCAGTCAGAGAAGACTGAGGTTGCTGTTCCAGGACCAGTGTACTCTACATCTGATGCTGGAACAGATACATCTGGCAAGCACCAGGAAAAGTAAATAGGTATTCAAAATGTAATACCCAAGAGGAATAAGTTTTAGTACTACTTGGGGTTACATCATAGTTTTAATTATATTTAGTTATCAATTACCTTTAAGTCTTAAAATAGTTTATAATTTAGTGTTTTTCTTATATTTTTTATTAGTTTAGATATTGAGATATTTGGTGTTAAGTGTGTTGATACATATCATGTAATATTTGTACTAGTAAATTAAGTTAATTTTAAATACTAATTAAGGTTCTTTGATATGTAATATAATATTATAATTTATGTCATTTATAAGTAAAAAAAAAAAACTGACCTTAAGTGCCCATATTTTGATTTGATTTGATTTGGAAATTCTGTCAATAATTATGACAATTCTATGCAAGTGTTGATATCCAAGTAGATAGTCGATGATATTAGCCTTGTTTTGTAATTTGAGAATTTTAGTATAAAATTAGTAATGGCGGTGGTGGAATTGTTACTGATAAAATTTATCAACGTCTGTGGGATTAAATAAATGGAGTTTACCACAACTTAATCATTAGGATGCGAATCAGGTTTTTGCAAGACCCTATTCTTACCGTCTCTGGCTAACAGATAATTTTAAAGCTCTAAGTATGTTCTTGGCTATGGTTTACATAATATTGAAAAACATTGCAAGAGAGTTTACATAGACTAAATTAACCAAAACTGTGCCACAAGAAGAATCCCAATTGGCCTTGAGAATCAAGAGGAATGCCAGTAAAAAGGAAGGAATAAGATTAATGTTATGGTAATAGGAACTCAGCATAAATCGCTTGGCGTAATCCATGCCGATCGAATACGTAATGTGGAAATACGCAAATTGGTTGGTGTGAATGAAATTGCCATCGTGAATAGCAGACTTGCTCTATTGTTATTATTCAGACATCGTAAATTAACTATTTTTCTATTCTTTGTTCTATCTCAAGGAGCAAGCTATGGCAGAAATATATAAAGGATACCAGGCAAAATTGGTCTGCAAACCAATAGAGATAATTCATGTTTTAAAAAAAAATTACAGCGTTCTTTATATTGGTATGGAGCCGGATATACTATTAGAAGGATTCAAACAGTCAATTTCAATGCATGGGTTTATTTATGAATGTATGGTTGCGGACGGTGACACTAGCACATACGAAAAAAAAACCGGCCAATTGCGTGTCGAACCACGCACAATGAAGGGTTCCGTAGTTGGGATGAATTTATATCCCTTAAAATTTTAATTGAAAAACATGTTCTCCCATACATTCCAACTGCAAATTTGATTTTGTACGCACATTATTAATTTGTAATTTTAATTGTATGATCCAAAGTTGATTGAAATAAATAAATAATAATAATTAAAAGATTTACCATGTAATTTCTGTTTTTTTTTTGAAGACGAGCTTTTTGAGTTTATAATAAGACACAAATAAATACGCCACCCGACAAATCAACCGACATTTGACGACTCATTCTAGACTAGACTTGTCGAGTGAGGTCTGATGGCCAAGTTCCTGGCAATTCTTATCCTGCAGGGATCGTTACAAAGTCCAGTTGAGAAAAAATATTGAAGTGAAAATGGCTATCTTACTCTCAAATACTTGAAAGACATAATGTTCTATAGCAGATTCATTTCTACACTTTTGCGACCGGACCGACACTCAGACTCAGACTTTGCCGGCAGACGAATTAAATTGCTGAAGATAAAGCCTGTGCTGGATCTCTTGCAAAAGAACTTCAGCACGCTTTATCTTCCGCGACTGGATATTGCCGTAGACGATCATTCCTCAAATGGCAAGGGCGGTTGTCAGTCAGCACAGTAGATCGCAACAAAGGCTGCCAAAGTTGGCATTAAGTTCTATGAGCTATGCGAATCAGAGATTTTATTTGTAGAGTTGATTAGTATTTGTGGAGATTTTTCGTCTAAACAGGCAAGAAGGACAAACAAACTGACAAGACTGACAAAACAGACGGACTGACAGTTATAGACCTAACTGATGGACAAACAGACGGGTCGAGGGCAACAAGTAGTTTTTTAGTTGTAGCCTTAGATTTTTTGATTGACTGGTGAAAAATTGTTTGGTGGTTTCTATTCTTTTAATAATGTGATTCTATTATTATTACACCGACCCCGTCGTCATCGCAACGCATCTCATTGGACTATCAAATGCAAAAATATTTTTACAAATCCCGCTGGAATCTTCAGCCGAGACACATCAATGATGTTCAGCATTAGAAAGAAATCCAGACTGAATCAATCAATCTCATTACTTTCAATAACTAAAAAGATAGATGGATCTTTGATAGGTAGGTACCTACCTCGTCTTTATATTGAGCCAAATACAACACAGCTTCAATAGCTTCCTTTTAGTTTGCCCACCGTTCTACACCAATTTAGTTACGTATTCCGTGAATACGTTCAACTGTTCAAATATTCATTTGATAACCTTTACGTAAACCTAAAAATCGAAAGATTCAGACCCACACCGAAGCAAAGTTGCCCAATTTACTAGCATAATGTTTTATTTTGGGCTCTTTACATTACAGTTTACAAATAACATTACATATAGGCAACTTTTAATAAAACATCCCCATTTTAATGAGGTGTTTGACTTTATTAAACAATTTCTAGACAAAAATAATGTTTGTTAAAATCAACTTCACGTTCTATTTATAAACAGTTTTATGTGTCCTTCATCACATAATTATGCTTTCATGGGTTTTAGTCGCCGGAATCTCGATCACCAGTTTGTTTACCTACACATGGTAAAATATTAGTAGGACCCATCGCTGTCATTGCCCTCCACACATGCTCATGTTCACACCTCAGCTACATAAATTTTGCCTAATTTTGAATATGGCTCTGGTCTCGCTGTTGTACATAAGTACTTAAAAGAAAAGAAAGAATAACGTTTATTTGGACACAGTTCGTGAAACACAAAATACAAATCTATACTAATAAATTATAAAGTTGAAGAGTTTATTTGTTTGTTTGTTTGAACGCGCTAATCTCAGGAACTACTGGTTGGAATTGAAAAATTATTTTTGTGTTGGATAGTCCATTTATCGAGGTTATAGGCTATATAACATCACGCTATGACCAATAGGAGCGGAGCATAAATGAAAAATGTTGCAAAAACGGGAAAAAATATTCCTTTTTGAGAGCTTCCGTTGCGTGCGCTGCGTAAACGGTTTAAGTTACGCAAATAATTATCATGTATGATGGAATTGTTTCTCTTTAAAAGTTCTAAAAAAAAGTCCGCGACAGTATGTATATAAATATGTCTATCTTTTAAGATTGACTTACTATAACCTTTTTTATGGTAATCAAATTTGTTAGAAATTAATGCATTATTTGCGAAGGAGTTTTATCAACATAATATTAATTCATATTCAAATAAATAGTTTTAACATCAAGGGTATTTATGTAGTTGTAAAATACTTTTTAATTCATTCAAATCAGACATTTAATTTCGAAGTTATCATCAGTTTAAAAATGTAATACGCGAACCGTTCGACGCCGGCGCCGCGCCGATGCGACTTTCTCTACTCTAGAGAGGAGAGGATGAGATGGGTAGACCATGACCTGGAATCTATTCCATAAAACGTGTCCTATGTCCTAACATAGGACACGTTTTATCCCTATATTCCCACGGGATCGAGACCTACGCGGGTGAAACCGCGGGGCACAGCTAGTAACAAAATAAAATAATGTTTTAACAATAATAGTGTGCGCCTCACGGCTGCGCCAAAAATGTTCATTTCAGCATGAATGCCAGACAGATACTGTCTGACACTGGTTTTCTAATGAACCTTTAGTGACAAGTGACGGGAAGTACAAACCGTTTCAACATACCCAATAAATATACTTAATATATTTATTTCTTTCGCCAAGAACCTGTTCTCTTGTATTCGATCTTCCATGTTCAGTAGCGCGCGCTTTGGACGCTACTTAGTCTTTATCCTTCATCGTGAAGTTTGTTGAATACTCGATGTTTTATATGTTCTCAGTAATCTCAAAGGCTCATAGTAAATAGTAGGTTGCAATAACTGTAATGTAATCATATTAAAGTCATGAAAGCATATATAATATTGAAATATACCGTGTAAAAAACCCATAACATGACCACATGACGCTATGCGTGTTAGGTTGCTCAGTATGTTAGTATGATGAAATAGCTCCATATTGGTTTAGTGGTCGTAAGTCCGGATGCAAAATGCTAGTCGTCCTTATAAAATGTTTACCCATCGGTGATCTATATTTTCTAACATAACTCAAGCTCAAAGTATTTATTTAAATTAAACCAATTACAGATACTTTTGAATTGTCAAGGAGTCTGTCAGTTAGTCGGAACGCTGAAGCTAGTGGCCCATTCCGAAGCATAGATCTCTATGGGGAAGAACGGGCAAGAAAATCCAACGATACTCTTTTAACTGTTTGTTGCTTCTACATGTTGTGAGACCAAAGTAAAAGAAAAGCATAAGATTAAAAAGTCCTGGCAGTTATGAGATGGCTAATAGGCCAGTCTCAATATACGGCGCCCGTTTACGAATATGACGCATGGATCAGCATCAGTGAGACATTTGAGTAAGCATGACATACTCTCAACTGCCATGCGCTTTCAATTAAACACACATCTTACTAACATAATAAGCTCCATGGTACTCACATTAAAAAAAATCAAATAAAGCTTCTTCATTATACCTAGTAAATTATAGCTTTCGACTTTTCAATGTATTTGAGAGATGAATAAAATTTTACTACGAAACAAAAATAAAGAAATCATGAACTATGAACATTTATCAACCAAACATGTATTAAATTAACATAAATTAAAAAAATAAGTTCGTAATGTCAGAAAAAAGAGGAAATCATCACTTTCAAATATTAAAATGTTACCTAGCACATCATGTAGTTAACAAAATAGCATTGCTGTACGCGGCCGCCACTCCAAAATCACTCACTGACCAGACACAGTCACTAAGTTATCAATTCCTCGGGCTATGGTCGTAAGAAAACATCCAGGTACAGTCATATAAAATTGTAAACGTTCAAATAAGTACAAAGTTTTTTTTTAATTCAAGACCCATTGGTGTAGTGTTCAAATATTTTTTTAACACAATATAACATGTACAACATGTTTTGCAGGTAACACTCTCCAGGTACACTACGTACGTAGTCACTTAGACTATTTTTGTTTCCTTACAGCTGTATTATTTACCTTCCGTTGAGTTGTGCCAAATATTCAGCCCGGAGGGTGAATTTAGTTGGCACAGACCCCACTCTCCTACACAAGAAGCGACTATCGCATAGTTGGCAATAGGCCCACAAAACTCTCTGATATACGTATACAAAAACCATACACAAAAAGGTTAATTTGTTATAGTTTCGTAACGTCATATTTAATATCGATAAACACGATGTGATTGCCGATTGTTTAATAATAATAGCATACGGAAATAAAATTTAATATATGTAGTTTAACTTTATAATAATTATACTCACATGATATATTGTTTTCTATTTCCTTACAATAAAGAAGAACGAAATAAAGGGACGTTTGTTTAAATAAATACTAAAGAAGTTATTGTCAAAAATTACCTACTTTACTTGCGACTTGCAGTTTCGAAGGGGTAAAAAGTAAAACAAATTAGTCTATTCAGCTGACTACGGAAAGTAGATGCAGACATTGCACAGAATAGAAGACTGGGATTAAATTGCTTTTGAGCGTACCGGGAATTGTATGAACAGTCACCGAAATTGCTTTCAGCGCAAGCCAGAAAATAGTAATAAGCTTGTGTACTGTAACTTGTTATAACAGCTCGGAGGACTTGTGTCTTTTTTTTCACTGTCCAGGGAGTAACTTAAAAGGAACACTGTGATTATTACGAGGCCCCTTAGTAGTTTTATGATCCCCTCACTCTTAAAAACGATTTCCACATTTTCCACTGATTTTTAATGCAAGGAGCACTGTTTCGTACTTTGGTTTTTCTGTATCAGAATAAAATACTACTCGATTAATTGATTACATTACAGTGATGCAATAATTACCTCAAGTTACACAAAACTTAATTTTAGAATTTCTCAATAAGACGAAAACGGTCTATGAATACGATTTAGAGCTCCTGGGAAGCACCCATTCTAAGCTTAAATATATTTATGCGAACATATTTTTAAACAAAGGAACATTATTATCTTTTGAAAAGAGATAAATTTATAGTAGTGTAGTAGTAGTGTGTAGTTTAGTATTCTAAATCGATACCGAGACTATAGATCAATCCTTTATAAATGAAAGTATTCTCCATGGCATATTTGGATTGAAACATTTTGGGCGTAAAACCCAACGTGAGAAAGAACCTGTTCTGTAACTGCGTGATCTAATAAAGTTTTGGACTTAGCTGGCTTTTTTACTAAACTATCCGGAATTGATTGCACGAAGACCAGCAAACTTCAAAACGACGAGTTGTTCGAATT
Source organism: Lithophane semibrunnea (assembly GCA_947363905.1). Classification (NCBI taxonomy): domain Eukaryota; kingdom Metazoa; phylum Arthropoda; class Insecta; order Lepidoptera; family Noctuidae; genus Lithophane; species Lithophane semibrunnea. Next base: position 9,032,797 of record OX376186.1, read on the forward strand.
CCTTTGTTCAGGGCTCAACATGCCAATCTTTTAAGTTTCTCCCGTCGATACTTGGAGTGGAGACTTAATGGGGGATTTACGTGTGACTCCAGCGATATGAAAACCGAAAAAAAAATCGACATTGATGTCTTGTTTTTCCCCTTTAAGTTGGCGTAATTGGGTTCAAGCTTTTAACTTACTCTTTAATTTCAATTATTTTGGGATTATGGATCATTGAGGGCCCACCCACTGCTTTGGTTTGGGAAAATTCAAAAGATATATTTTTATGAACCGTTCTTAATGTAATTGGTGTGATTTAAAACGTCAATGTCACAGTTATTCTTATTTGGGGTTTAAGTACCTAGAATTATTGATAACCAATATAATTCAGAAAATACCTTTTAAGACCTTTTATTATACCAAACGCGGTAAGTATATTCGTCTTTAATTTTTTTTCGATAGTACTTTGCTTCCGCTATAATCCCCTATGTTGGATTTTATCTGACGTCATATATCATAGTCTTCCTATAACACGCAGAACAATATAACGCTTCCAACGATACCTCGGTTGTCAAAATACGACGAGTACTTTAGGATTTTTGAGCAGAACATATATACAAAGCAGTTTTGAAATGATAACCCTCCTTCGACCATGTAAAAATAGACCAGATTCGATGCATTAGGTACTAATTGAATAATTTGGAGCTTGTAACATTTGGTAAGTACATACCTATGCGTAGGGTGCTTGTGATACATTTTGGTACCTCCTACTATTATGCCGAGGCAATGTCCCCACTAATTACTCAGAACTGGCTAATTAAAAGTGACGATGGCTGCACTATGCTGTCCGTAAAAGTTAGAAACCAGTCAGTGAGAGTAAATTTGTTTAACTTAATGACCTAGAATTGGTTTTTGTAGTTTCTGCTTGGAGGGCCTAATTAGTCAAACTTTACGAGTATTTAATAAGTAAATAAAAAACCATACAACGAGATAAACACTATTTAATATTTAGAATAGGACAAAATATTGGGCAATCTGTCCCGTTGGCTGCTATGCGGTTTTGGCATGTAAAAAAAGTAGTTGATTATTGCAATAATTATCATAATAGTGCAATGTAATACCGGGTGAAAAACCTAAACACTTTGCCCAACCTGGGATCGAACCTCATGCTAAGCAGTAGCGATTGCGACCACTAGACCCAAGGCAGTCAGTTTATAAAAGAACATCGAAAATAATATATAAAATATTGTATAAGACCACAAGCAAATAAAATAACACACAGATTTAAAATATCGTAGAAAACTTATCACACGCAACACAATAAAGTTTCAAGTTGTACTAAACCGGAGCAAAAATGTAGCGCGGATTAAGTTCCAACAGGCCAAGACAAAGGGACTCTTTAGAATATCATATCTATGTATGACGAACATTAGCATGTGGGTACAAAAACCCTGTACCATGCTTGAGTTAACTAATTTGACGTTTGACATACGATATTGTGCGACGCTTATTTTAAATATTGTTATTGCTGACATTTGTATAGTATTATATTTGATATCAAAAAGATAAAATGCTAAGTACGATGGATAATTTTTAAAGAATTTAAAACTACAATAATGTAGAATTATGACTGTAACTTTTTACGAACAAAAATAATATCAAATTTGAAAGCAGGGTTATTTTGAAATTGCTCTTGTGAATATTACAATAAATTGGTCTAGTTGTTGTAATTGTTTTTTTTTCGATGGATCTCAACGAATAAAATATTGAATCTGTTCGTAAACACACCTGCTTATATGAACTTCGTGACAAAAGTTACAAAAATGCTTTTTTAAAAGGAAGAATATAGCAGCAGATTGCAGAACAATTGAATGAAAGTAGTAAGTTTTAAGTATTTTATTTATTAATTACTATTTAAATGAATTCTAATTTGAAATGATTAGTATTAGTATTTAGTCGAGCGTCTATTTGCTGTCGTCTAATTTATTAATGCTATTCCTCTTGGCGCCGGCGTGTCTTGCGAAGTGTTGTTCATTGTATGTCATTGTTACCCCGTTTAACTATGATGTAGTTTAGTTATGCAAGCAAGTTGTAGCTTTGACCACATCTATTGCAGTTTCAACTGTACATTCCATCGGTCTTCTAAATACCTGCCATTTTTGTGTTAACAACCCAAAGGCGTTTTCGACAACACCGCCTAGCACGGCATAGTCTATAATTAAAGTTCATTTTTTGAGGATTTTGTAGTAGTACGGCCCTTGGAAAGGGTCTCATTAAATAGGTTTTAAGTTCAAATCCTTCATCACCTATTAAAACATGAGGAACGGGATCTGTACCTGGCAATAGTTTGGGGGCAATACTGTGTTATCGCGAATATAATCGTGATAAAATCATGAATTCTCAAAAATTGCACTGTCGCTATGGCAACCATAATATATGTGTTAAATGTCATAGACTAAATTGTCAATGTTTGGACAATAAACTATTCGTTTCCAAGATGTTGTTTGATTGAGACTAAATACTACAATAGCAACTAACCCATCTGTCGAGCCCTTTGCCATTAAACGAATAACCAGTTTTCTTTAGAAAAAACTGCAAAGGGAAATCACAAAGTAGAATGCTTTTTCCGCCCCAAATCTTCCGGGCTATGAAAACAAGTCGGCGATTGTCACAAGGTAAAAGGTAAGCCATTTACTCGGTGAAAATCGCCGACTTATTCAAGGAGCAGATAAATACGATTTTTTTAAACCTACAATATTGAACATAAATAATGTATCTCACTCGCATGACGGCAAGATTAATTAATTCTCTGCAAGTAGGTACTTCGAGCCTTAGTACTCATAATAAATAATACGAACCCTTTTTTTCTATAAATACTTGCTCATATGGAGAGCTAAAATTTGAAATTACCATTACCTATACAGTAACCACGTTGGCAAACCGCTCGAAATAACAATCCTATGATGACTGGCAATAAGATTAGCTTTGTTATCTTAGAATTGAATAATATTTAAGTGTTTCATCATTTGCTAGTGCTAGAAATGATTACTTTATCTGTAAAAATAAAAAACTATATAATCCCAAAAAAACTTTAGATTTGTGCAAAAAGTACCTGTTGCGACTTTTTTATATAATTCTTTATGGTTTTTTACTCTTAAAGCTCAAAACACATACAAGGCGGGAGTGGGGCGGGACCGGGTCCGGCCGTTTTCTTCGCGTGAACCGCGCTGTTCATCGTGATCACACAGAGCGCGGCGTTGGGGCGGCAGCGGGTCGAGCGCGGGACGGCAGCGGGTCGGGCGTGGTCGTACCTTGACAGGCGGCAGCGGTTCTAGTGTGAAAATGTCGGGTGATTCGAACACGGACGAGGAACGGTTTTATAAATATTTCTATATGTTAAGGGCAAATTTAGAACATTTACATTATTAAACTGAGTGCAAAAATATACAAACCCGATACAAAGAGTAAGTAACAAAAAAAAACATTGACAGCTCTTTAACATGGTTTATATTTTGATATTTTTTTTCAATAAAAATCAGAATTTTAAAATAAATATTAACAACGTAAATTTGTATGCGGCCACGACTCTGTCTAATACTCAGAGCCTTGATACCTCTCTGCACACCACAAGGGCTTTCCTTTCTATGGTTACCGAATTGGCGTCCAATAAATTAAAATCGACCCAAAGGTACAGATTTTTTTGTTTCGAAAGTTCAGACCACCAGAAAAAAAGGGTCGGACGATACCTAAGCGTTAGTGACATCAGCTACAAAACCTCCGAGTTCTGCTTAAAGGATTTGCAAGATTAACATTCCTCTTTGGATAAATAGAAAAAAGAAACAGAAGGCTGCGGCCTGCACGCGCGGCGCTGCGGCGCCCTAGGCCCGCGCGTCTGCGCCAGTGCGCCACCGTCAAGCTGTCACAAAATGACATTCACAGAATTTTTTTCTAGTTATCGTTTTATTTTTCAGATTTTTTTATATTAATGTAAATAACTATTTAAGCGTACTTCGATCAGCGTGCATAGGTTTTTATTTTCCATTCAGGTAATTGTACATAATATGTTAAACGCTGGCTGTCGCGACGCCGGAAATAGTGCAAGAAATCAACCTACCGCATCGTTCGATGTCCTGGTGAGATGTCCCCATTGCTCCCATCCACGCTTCTTTAAAGGCGAACGGGGGCTACGGATACATTATGGCAAGGTTCACAAACCACATAGTGTACCCTTGTGCCCCCCAACCGTCCCTAACATTAACAACTCTAGATCAAAGTTTGTGGAAAACGTTAGCAAAATTAAAAAAAATCTGCTCCAGTATTAAAGAGCGTTCCCCGGGGCGCGAGACAGTCCGTTGCATTGAGTTTGGCGCAATCTCCGTCTTGCGACCCAGGAGAACTCAAAAACTACCTGGGTGCAATTACTTACCTTCCCTTATAGGATTCCGCATGTCCAAAAAAATTTTACAAATAAAAAACATTGACAAATCAAATTAAAGACAATTGTAACAATTCGACACTAAGTATAGACACAAAATACCCGAATTCAATAACCAATCACAAAAAGGCTTATGTTCACATGTGGAATCCAAATTAAGTGAAGGTGACATCAGGGGAGCGGCCAGGATTCTTTTTAGCAGCGATGTGGTGACACCTTACTCTCCAGAAACGCTAATAGCTCTAGAGAGTAAACACACAGCGCCTGCGGATAGTCTTACCTTTCCCGACCCCCGCCAACCTTTCGGCCTAAATTCAACCTTCCCAAACGTTTCGGCCCCCCCCTGTTGATTGCAGCCGTGGGCTCCTTCCGATGCGGTTCCGCCTGACTCCAGAACATCTCAAGGATTTATTGAGTTCAGGCACCGGGGACGCTGGTGAGTCGCTTCTGAAGGAGCTTGCGGCCCTGATTAATCTCATGCTCACCGGCGGTGTGAACGAGGCCGTTATCGATGTCTTATACGGGGCCAACCTATGTGCCCTGCGTAAGAAGGACGGTGGCATTCGTCCCATTGCCGTTGGGTACACCTACAGGCGTACGGCAGCCAAAATATGCTGTAAGCTATATAGCGAAACCCTTACAGCTAAGTTTCAGCCCCTGTAGCTTGGTTTCGGCTCGAGAGGGGGCTGTGAGGCTGCCGTGCACGCCCTCTTTCCACCTTTTTGAACTCCAACAAAGGTGAGGTTAACCTCAAGGTTGACGTTAAGAACGCTTTTAACCCTGTCAACAGGGGCACCTTTTTGGCTGAAGTAAAAAAAGAATTACCCAAAATTATGTTTTTTTGTGGCAGTGTTACAGATACCCATCTCAATTTACTATACAAGGACAATGTTTTGGAATTTGAAGTAGGATGCCAACAAGGTGATCCTCTCGGGTCAGTCATTTTCAGCTTGGCTATTCATCCAATCTTCCAGTAACTAAATTCAAAATTTAACGTGTGGTATTTAGATGATGGAACGCTAGGAGGTGATGTAGACACCGTTTTGAAAGACTTACAACTCGTCAAACAGCAATTTGAAACTATTGGAAGGACAATGTTTTGGAATCCGAAGTAGGATGCCAACAAGGTGATCCTCTCGGGTCAGTCATTTTCAGCTTGGTTATTCATCCAATCATCCAGAAACGAAATTCAAATTTAACGTGTGGAATTAATAATTAACAAAAAAAAAACGAAAACTAAAAGGACTTACTAATAGATATAAAAACAAAGAGACCCTCAGGCGTCAAAGTATTCGTCCGCATCGCTGTCATCCGGAAACGTGCCCAGAAGACTGGCAGCATTGCCACGTTGAATGGCAATGCTAATTCTTTGGCCAAAGAACAAGCCAGCCCTCTGGTCACGTGAAGTATCGACCAGTCGGTGAGAAATTTCCTTAAAAAGGAGACGCGCACTCGGGCCCCATGACCCGAGCGTTTCGACCCCAAACGGCTCAAAACTGTAGTTGCCCACAAGGTTACAGTATTTGCGCCGCTTAAGGGTCTCAGCAGCCGCAGCAGCGGCGCCAGCACAGCCCGCCGTGCTAGGAACATGGGATGGCGCAAGGGCGTCGACACACGTTGCGTCCCACACCAGAGGCCTACCCACCTTCCAACGCAGCAACGTCATGCCATCTGGTCTCTTCCCATCGTCACGTACCAAGCCGTTTGGTTCTAATACCGCTGGTACGCCGGCGGTGACAAGGGCTCGACGAATAATATCGTTGATGCTGGCGTGCCGTGCTATACGGCTTGCACTCCTGTAGCAGGACAGGCCATGGTGCCCGAGACTGTCGACAGCTTCGCCGCAGTGACACCGATGCGGAGCAACACAAGGTGCGCCTAAGCGGAGACATGTAGCGAGCCGAAACGATGAGTCATCCATCATAGTACCTATGGTGGATGACGGGAGCGCCTGAAGCCATAAGCCTGACTCCCATTCTCCCACAGCCAGCAGACGGGCACGCTCAGCAATATTAGGTGACGTGTTTATCAGGGTATTCCGTATAATACTGCAGAGCGGCACGTCCCACCGTCTCTGGGAGGACGGGTTGTCGGGCAAATCCGTATTGGGACAAGCCATTTTCCAAGCGTTCAACGCATCAGCCAAACACGGTACCTCAAAATCAACCAGTGAGGAAGATAAAATGTTCCTGGTTAATTTATCGGAACTGTGGACTGAGGAGAGGAAGGCCGTGTGGTATTTAGATGATGGAACGCTAGGAGGTGATGTAGACACCGTTTTGAAAGACTTTATTTAGATGATGGAACGCTAGGAGGTGATGTAGACACCGTTTTAAAAGACTTACAACTCCTCAAACAGCAATTTGAAACTATTGGCCTAGACCTTAACCCATCAAAATGTGAAATTTACCTTTTTGACATTACCGACAGACTACTGACCCTTGAGAAATTTAATGCAATACCAAGCAAAATTTTAGAAAAAAGTTCACTGCACCTCCTGGGTTCCCCAATTTTAGAAGACAGCTTCGCGTTCTATGTTTTGTGTCGACATCCATATAATTCCTTGAATTTGTACTTGTTTTCGTGTAACTTGTTTTTTTGTTTATTATACCCGCTGTACTCCCGCGCCCAACCTGCTCTCGCCGCGCACCCGCTTGTGTGTGTTTTGAACTTAATACTTTTAACATGTTCCATGTCAAAATTAAACAGTTGTGTCAGCGAATCGTAATTTTATTGTTCGTTTAAAATACAGTCCACATTTTGGTCGTCGAAGCAGGCTTACTTAGGCTGGACAACCGGGTAAAATATATGGACTACAACACCACGTCTCCGATTATACTTGATGGTCGTTATCCAACTGTTCGCCTCTTAATACAGTTCTACCACCTTAAAGCCGACGCCTTCAACGAACTAGTCTGAAATGAGCTAAAAAGACGTTATTGGATTTTGAGATGCCGTAGAGAGGTCCGGAGATTATCTCAATTTAGTCATTAGAAATACTCTGCAAAAAGTTCATTGCGATAACAATGTGCGAAAAAAACCAATTTGCTGTCAAAGTTGCCGAAAATCAGTTTATTGCAAAAATCTAATAACACGTCATATTACTAGTAGTTGGTAGTCAATAGGGATGCTGCCTGGGTAAAAAAAAGGAATTCCATTATTATTTATATTTAGTCCGTCTGTCAGATAATAAAGAAGAGACGTATTTTTTGCTATATCATATTAATAAAAACCGGCCAAGTGCCAGTCGGACTAACGCACGAAGGGTTCCGTACCATTATCTATAAAAACGGCAAAAAGTGTTTTTTTTTGTATTTATTGTTATAGCGGCAACAGAAATACATCATCTGTGAAAATTTCAACTGTCTATCACGATTCATGAGATACAGCCTGGTGACAGACGGACAGACAGCGGAGTCTTAGTAATAGGGGCCCGTTTTACCCTTTGGGTATGGAACCCTTAAAAATTACTTCGATAAAACGCATTTCAGTTAGGGAGTGGGGGTCGCTACGTCACAAGTAAGTATAAAATCTACATACTCGTGATGTCATGACACATTTTAACTCAATGTATTGCCGTAACTTTTGATTACGTAAAAAAAGAAAAAATGTGTCCAATATTTTTTAATAATCTACGTAAGGGACACCAAAATTAAAAAAAGAAAGCCGCAAATTGAAAGATACTCTCGATGACGAACTCCTGGACACCAACTTGGTGAAACTCCCCGAGAAGAGCAACTAAACGATCAATCTCGACAAAAATTAAAACAAAATCCTCCAACTGGCTATCTATCATAGGTACCAACTAAGTAAGACCATTTCGATCTACCCCCATTAGAGTTCAGAGACGCACTTGCATTAAGTTACCACGCATTACCAGTCTCTATGCCAAAATCCTGCCATGTGGCTGCGATGATTTCAACGTTAATCATGCTCTATGTTGTAAAAAAGGGTGGTCTAATAACACGTAGTCACAATGAAATCAGAGATTTATTCTGTGACATATGTCAACACTAATATATGGAAACCTTTGAACAATACATGAAGTATTAGTACCAGCGGTGCATAAACAGCCCGATTTATTTCTAGGTCGCGATTGCATGAGCCGGCTTCAATCTATGTTTGTTAGTATGCCAGGGTTTAAACACGCCATTCTGTTCCGGTGCCCTACATTATATCAAGTTTTTTGTCCTTTGTTCAGGTAAACGGGAAACCTACCGTACAAAAAGCAAAAAGTTTGTAAGAATTCCTTACAATACTGGAGTCCCGTAGGTAGTTAAACAAGTTGCCTATGTGTGCAGTTTAATAATTCTCTTTCGCCATTCGATAGTAACGAATTTTCAAACGAGAACTTTAAATTTTATTTATTTTCTATCAACTTCAAAAGTGCAACAACGTTCGCGTGGCCCACGCGATCTTACAGTTTTATTGATTCATCACAATATTTGGACTCTTTTTAGATCCTAAATGTGAAATTTGTTCAACATCGCGAACTACATACTATCAAATATTTCACTGTTTTGTAATTTCAATATAAATAAATTGAATTATAAAATATCGCTCAGAAGTGAACTAACACTTTTAATGATGAATTGCAATAATTAATATCGTAACACTAATTATTTAGTTTTAGGTGTAAAACAAGTTCCACCCTTTTAATTATTAAACACGGGATTAAGTGACAGCAGGAATTAAGTAATTATAACTGTAATACTTTCCTGATGCAAGTTTGAGTTTCTGCGTGATAGGGTTTTGCCTTGCAGTAGCTAATAGTTGACTACGGTTTGTGAACGAGCTTCTGGCACGATCGAGGAGCTAGGAAATGCCTCGTCGTCATAGAATACCAGCATCAAGTGCCAATACTGTATTATTATCTTATTACAATATGTTGCCGTCGCTGGCACTGTAGAGGCACAGAAGCGGTGAATCGTTTTTTACGAGAAACTGATCCTCTAAAAACTAAGTCAGTAATAATGGACACTTTTTTAAATTAATGAACCTCTACAAACAATTGGAGCTTCGAAAGAGGCACACTTAAAAAAAAATGAGATGAGTCGTTTAGAAGATACCTAGTATGAGGGAACAGATGAACAGACATACATGCATACATACTTACATACATATATACCGGTCAAAATCATAACCCTCCTTTTTCGTTCTCTCGTTTGTCGTCTAATAATAGAGCCCCTTTAAAACTTTCAGACCTTTTCTCACAGTTGTTCGCAATAACTCAGCTAGGGTATTGTCTAAACACTACTTACTTGTTACTCGTCGCATTAAGCCGCATCCTAACCAACAAAATCGTCGCACGAACACACGACTGTTGCGTTCACTTCTGGTAAACCCGAACGCGTTGTCGCGCCGACAGAAGGTGCCTTTTCCGAACAAAAAGTGACACATATGAACGCGACAATCGCGTATTTGCGCGATCGATCATTTTGGTTAGGGCGCGGGAACGGTGCAAGCGTGGTTATTTTTTAAAGATCGAAATTTTACCAATTCTGACGTCTGACATAAAATGTGATGATAAAGTTTATTTAAGAAAACAGGTAAAAAATAGGCCTATTTTTTAATCCAGAAAATAGTTAAGTATATACTTATATATTACAGGAAAACTTATAAGAAAAATCTACCACGTGTGTGGACAAACTTACATTTGCAGTTAGAATGTAAGGGAGAACATTTTTTTTAACAGCATATTTTTCACCTTCAAAGTTAAGTTTTTTCCCTGGATAAATTCATCCCAACTACGGAACACTTAATTGTGCGTGGTCCGACACGCACTTGGCCGATTTGATATTCTAAGACAGGCCGCTTTTCTTCGCCTTTGTGGATAAATGCACTGCATGTGCGATAAATTGCTTGCGATAGAGGAGCTCGTGGCTAAGTAGAGGAGCTCGTGGCTAAGTAGAGGAGCTCGTGGCTAAGTAATAGAGGAGCTCGTGGCTAAGTAATAACAGCCGCTCGGGTCGATCCATCAGGTTAAGCTACGCTTGCCGGGGTTGGTCCGTGGATGGGTGACCATTTTCACATATCGAGACTCCTCCGTGCCTCGGAAAACACGTTAAGCCGTTGGCCCCAGCTGTCATTTGTGGATCTTTGACAGTCGTTACGAGTCGTCAGAAGCACGAAAGTCTGACAACCTGTCTAACCAAGGGGTATCGTATTACCCAGTTACTGGGTTGTGGAGGTCAGATAGGCAGTCGCTCCATGTAAAATACTGGTATTCAGCTGCATCCGGTTAGACTGGAAGCCGACCCCAACATAGTTGGGAAAAGGCTAGGCAGATTGATGTGCGATAAATTGCACAAAGGAAAGTAAGTGTATGCGTGCCGGGTACCAAGCCACGACCTTTAACGTAAGTTGGGATCACCATTTCAATCAAAGTTATTATAAAGTGACGTGTTGGCAAAAAAAAAGCCAGCATAATATCGACTACTTTGTTTGGTATTTAGCTAATCAAATGAATGTTCGCAACGGACTGTCAAATTACTGCAAAATCAAATTACGTTTGAGACAATTAAACTTTTCACTCTTTTCTTTTTTGATAACGGATAATCAAGATATCATTGAGCCTGATAAATAAAAGATGAAACCTCGTGTCGTATAAAAGTCGCAATGCGGTGCATATTATTGTCGGCACCGTAGTGAGGCCAAAACCCCTCTCTGGCAGTAAATTCTGCTTCACAAAACGTTATGTCCTGAAAGATTTGTTGGTTGTTTATTTTCTTGAAGTAGTATACTTAGGGCGAATTCGACCAAACTTTTATCTCTGGTATAAGTCTAATCCAGCGAATAAATATTAAATTTTTGACAGATTTTCTATCCAAAAACTGACAGACGTCAAAGGGTGATGCCACGAAATGTATGGAAGCTGGTACCAGCTCCAATAAGAATAAATGATATATCATTAGATAGACGTATTCCGATTTAGTACAAGAATTCCAAGGGCGCTTGTCTTGATTCCTTGTCCGATCGGAGTAATACAGGGTGGAAGTTGAGACGAGGCATCAAAGGAAGCTACCTTAACCGTTGTAACTACTGAAAAACGTTCTTTGGAGACTGTCCTTAACTTCTTGAGTAATTGCTAACTGCATTCACAGATTTTGGAAGGATGGTACAGTCGGCTAGAAAACTTTAATTCTGACATTTTAGTTGTATGATGACAATCAATGTAGTTTTGTATAAGGATTCAAAGACTCATTTGGACCAACTGAGGTTAGAGTACATACTAGAAAAGTCAGAAAAGGCAAAAAAAAAATCCCTTAAGTACCTACATGTCGTAGTGATCGATCATATAAACACGATCTGATGACGTTTGCTATTAATTATTAAAACAAAGGAGTGATATTATTTATGTAATGTATTCATTCATCTATTAAATGAGACTTAAACATAACTGGCGAAATGTGGGTTTACTATAGTACACCTCTGCTTAACCCTTCGGAGATTACAGGTGTGATTTTATGTTATGTTGTTCATCATGTGCCTAGCCTTTTCCATCTATGATGATGACCTTTAGTCATCATACAATCTCACTAGATGCAGTTGAATATCAGTATTTCACATGGGGCGATTGCCTATCTAAACACGATACCCTACCCATGTCCTACTTTCGGGCTTCTGACCACCCGTAACTACTGTCAAAGATCCAAAAACGACAACCGGGAAAAACGGCTTAACGTGCTTTTCGAGCACGGAGGTTTAAGTAAGTAATAGATGGTCACCCATCCACGGACCGACCTCAGAAAGTGTAAAGTACCCTTCGAAACTAAACAGATAACAAAATCCAAGAGATACCCAGAGTGAACAAGAAAAACTGTTACCGGAGTCCAGAGTGCGAATACGTAAACAGTCGCAGAATAGTAAGACCCATACTTTTAAAAAAGGAAACTCGTGACAAGTCACGTTACTGCCACAAACTTATACGTATAACCTACCCATGGCATGTTAATAATTATAATAATAACCCCACCGCTGTATCTCTACGTTGACGTCGTGGTGGGGCTTGCGCGCTCCGAACTCTAGGTCTGTGCCGGTAGAGTTTACTTTGCCGGAACGGGTCTAGGGTGAGGAGCCAGACCAAGAGAGATACAAAAACCCGCAGGGCAGCATGTGGCGAGCTGTTGGGCAGTAGCGACCCCACGGACCCTACCTCCCGGGAGAAGTCTTGTTCCTCACCTCTGGCTTGCCTTTATTGGCCGGCTGGAGTGAACACTGACGAGGAACAGAGCTCCCACCTCATTCTTGCCTTGATTGGCCGGCTTGAGTGGAGGTTCGCAAGAGCAAACGAGCTCGGACGAAGGAAGTATTCCAGTAAGATGCTGGTAGGGATCTTGACCGTACTTCCGGGATTGTCCTGATAGCCGTGGAATACCTCTCCACTCCTCTTAAGCACCTCAGGACATGTTGCCCCCTTGTCGCTACGACACTTTGTGCTAGCGACCGTTTTGGGGGGCCCATTATTGAGTGTGCAAGTCACCCCCTGCCATTTTATCTATGTATTTTATATTTAAAAACATTGGTCAGGCAGGGGCCATAGTCTTTCCATAGTTCAAGATAACCAGTTCACCAAGCTACCCAAACCCATAGTCCAATATCTTTGCTTCCATGTTCTGCAATAGTCCTACACCAACCGGGGGTTGTCCTTGGCTGCACTTGCATAGTGCGAACAGGGATAATCGTCGGTTGGTGCCTCATTCCATTTAAAATTGTCTAAGGGGCCTCTGCGAGTTGGCTTCGGCCCCTCCCACGCCTTCCAAAGGTCCGGGACCCCAGGGTCCCGAGATGTACAAACAGATAAACAAATAATAATAATAATAATAATCATTTTATTTCGGAAGACAAGAAACATCCATAATTTGTTAGTAAACAATTTACCTTAAATAACTATGTTAGTATACATGCAGATGGGACAAATAATGGACGAGCGGGCAATCAAATTTCCCCGCAATGACACTCAAGAGACTGTTCGCGCTGCCCCGGACCCTCTGCAGTAGCGACGCGGCACGCTTACGTCTGATCGCTGCAAAGCCATCAGTGTGCGCATCAGCAAACATTCCCGACGCACTGCAGAAACGTGGCAGCCCCAACAGCATCCTGAATGCATTGTTGTATTGAACACGAAGAGCACTGATGGCTTTCTGCGTACAACTTGTCCAGAGGCTGCACGTGTAAAATGTTCGACAATATGCTTTAAAAAGCGTCACTTTCACCTCACACGTGCAACGAGCAAACCTACGGACAAGCATGTTGCATCGAACCGCCAATGCTCTTCGTTCCCTTTCTACATCCAGATCATCTTTAATGCCCGCAGTAACAACATGGCCTAGATATTTAAATTGTTGAACACGGTTTAAGATATTACCTGCAAGTTTAATGGCCGGAAAACTTTCTGAGGTCTTAGCTCCAAAAATAAGAACCTCACTCTTTTTGGCATTGTATCTCAACCCGTGTTCCTCAACATACCTCTCACAAACATTCAAAAGCTTTCTCAGCTTTCTTTTTTTTTTTTTTGTAAAGCCCTACACGTATTATTACTAAAAAAAAAGGAAACTCGTGACAAGTCACGTTACTGCCATCAATGGCCTTCCACGTGGCACTTAAATTTTGTAGTTATTAAAAGATTTTTCTCAGGAAAACAAACCGTTGCGCCGTTCGGATATCAAACGACGTTAGAAATACTTTATGAGAAGTCCGTTGCAGAAACACGTGCGAAAAAAAAAGTTCCTGAAGAAAAGTCCCCAAAAACCAGTGTATTGCAAAAATCTCGTGAAAAGTTTACGTAGATTTATTTTATTTACCTGCAAAAAAAGTTCTACTCAGGACCAGTAGCTTCGAAATGTTGGAGAAACGATGCATTTAAATTGCCTATTGTAAACCATTTTAAAAGAATAATTATTTAATTTCTTGCCCATTCGTCTCCATACGAAACTACCTATGGAAGGGGGCCCCCCCTTCTGCCTGGAATCAATTATATTTTCTTGTAAATTTTGACGTAATAAAGTGCCTTGGCCCACAAATAATGATTTGAGCAGAGTAAAAGGCGCATTTAGCTTCACTTGATATCGTATACGGATTGTGAATTATGTTAGCATTTTATTAGTAACTACCTTCTGGCTTCGATTTCGTCCGCATGGAGGTCGGTAATTATCCCACGGGAACGTTCTACCGGGATAAAAGAAACCTCTGCCCTAAACCCAGGTCATGATCTACCTGTGTTGAAATCCATTCAGTCTTGGCGTAAAAAAAATGGCCAAGTGCGAGTCGGACTCGCACATGAAGGGTTGAAAAATGTTTTGTCAAGTCACAAAACTGTGCGAAGCAGAGGTTATTTAATCGGAATAATCGAAATGTCAGTTCTTATACATATAACTTATAGGATCGCTGTAACATACCTTATATGGTGAACAATATTCTAGCGTAATTAAACATTTATTTAAACATTAACATTATTTAAATAAAATTATTATTCATAGTATGAGGTCATTGTCCATTATCATGCATTAATATAATTGAGTACGTAAGAACAACACGACGGACAGCAGGCGTAGCATGGCGCTTTCTATCTCTACGAAGAATAGACATAGCTTTTCTATACAAAGTGACAGTTCGTTTCTTCATTTTTGACATCCACCGTAGAAATCTTTCTACAATCTGTCATTTTGTCTTTCATTTCTAACGATCTTTGTCTACATCTTTAGAGATGTAGACTATTTCGGAAGAAAGTTTTCTATCCTTACTGTCAAAATCACACTGACAACCGATAAATCCTATGATAAAACCAAGAATTCTGAGTCGAATTATGTAAAAGAGTGAATTTCGTAAAAAGTGCAGTTGACTCTTTCTATTTTGCTGCCGTCTCGTACTGTGTACTGTCTACAGGAAACATCATTTTTGTCTACTCTTCCGTCGACTAAACGGTGCTCATGCTACGCCTGCAGGTTGCATATTTGTCGACGCTCATACAGCATGATGGCGGCTATAAAAAAAACGTCATGAGTGATGATTTCATGGTTTTCGAGGGCGCTGGCGCCGATAATGAAGTCAAAATAAAATCCGTCGTTGTGAGAATCTGAAATGGAAATCCAAAATGAAAAATAGAAATCCTTCCAGGTGTCTCACACCGAATCAGAATACGAGAGTGACAAGGATGTATTTTGTTCGTTTATGCCCTAACACGTGTGACTCCGTATTTTTAATTTGTCTGTCTGTGATGTCTTGTTTATACCTTTTTAGTTGACTATTTTTGTCGTAGTTGCGTTTTAGTTTTATATCTTTTATTAACATTAATTTTGTTAAGTGATGGTCTGTAGTGCTTTTACGTCGACATTTTAATGCCGCCGAAAAAAGAGAATTCCGAATAAATCGCATCTCGATCTAATTCAGATTCTTCAGAGGACAGTCTAGCACCACAACTAAAAGTTAAAATGGGCTAATGATGGTTTACTTTTTATTAATGAAACATTTTTTGTGTTCACTTTCCTTTTAGTTTGGAGCAATTTAATTCCCGGTTTTATTATGACACGACAGACGTCCTGTCCATAATTGAGTTATGGTCTTGAATTCATACCAAAATCCCATACCTAGAAAAAGGACGTGCAGTTTTTCCTGAATTTAAAGAAAAATCCGGAATACTTTTCCAATTTTTCTTACCATTTAAGTACGTACCAAAACCTAATTCTGACTATTAAGAGCATTTAAAACAAAAATTTAAAAAACGGTCCAGCCGTTCTCAAGTAATGCGCTTACCAACGAACAGCATTTCATTATTATTTATATAAGAACAAATAAAGTTTCGTCTTAAGAGGGAATCAATATTTCGTCTTAAGAGGGAGAGGTGTTATAAATAATTTCCAACTGAATACCTGCCTGTAACAGTGCTGATTTAAGAATTCTTGCACAATATAATACGGCTCGCTCAGTCAACCCACAAAATTCTATCCGATTTGTTTTTCGACCACTTGTATTTTATATGTGCCAGTTTAAATAAATTCAGTTTAGTAGCAGAAAATTAAGTGTTTTCATTAAAAACGACACACGGAGCGAGATCCTAACAGCACCATATAAATACCTATCCATAGGGTGCTTTGTTTACTTTCTGCTTCCCATTTGACTTCGTGCGAACTGTATTTAAATTCTGATCGCGTGTGTAAAATCTTTAACAACTGAAACATCTATATTTTACGGAATTATTTTAAAGTAAATAACTAGGTATATTATTCAACTGTTCGTAATGAACAGATTTTTTTAATCTGGAATTTTGCATTGTTCTTCCAAAAAGTCATACAGGTAAAATAATACAATCGACTAATAAATTTTAGTAAAATTTTCAGACACTTCACCGAAACACCGCATGAAAAGCTTCTGCGCGCGCCGAAATTCCCATAAAATATTGAAGAAGCAGAACTTACAAAGATAATAAACATTACTGTCCGGAGTGTACGGGTATTTTACCTACACAAACAAATTCTTTTGATGCAGTTGAATCATTGTGGCTGTAAAGAGAGTGACTATCCCGGCTAATTTACATTGTTTGAGGTAGGTAGAGGTTACTTTCATATAAGCGGGGCTATTTCTATCAAAGTAATTTATTACTTCAGTTATAATTAAAATTTTGTAGGACGTAATATTAAATGCATAACCATCCGAATAGGCAACTATCCTCACTCTTTTGGATTTCTCTTGTAAATAAATAACAACAACCAAGTATTAAGATTAATTACATTTTTATTTATTATATTACTCAGCATTCTTACAATTTTTAGCTCTCGCCCCAATTCATGTTTAAAAGAGAGCCAATTGAAACTACATGGTGTATAAATCTAGTAAAGTAAGCTTCGATAACTTACGGTTGAGAGTAGGTAAACTTAGCAACTTGGGAGCGTATTTCAAGATTTATTATATACATTGTGACAAAAGCGTGATAACGATCTCTAGTGTATTGAACCATAATCCAGTGTTTTACTTTTAAAACGACTCGCAAACGGTATTGGAATTAAAGTTTTAAAATTTATAAGTCTGAAATATCAAGTGAGATTTATTTTCCGTGGTGTCGCGCGCAGGTTTGAAGTTTTAATGCGAAGGAGTCCGGTCGTGTAGTAATTAGGAGGTGAGTACGCGTCGCATCGGCTGCGGCGGCGCGACGGTCGATAGCTGGAGCGACAGGCGGTGCCGGCCCGGGTCACGCCTGCTGCGATCGATAGCGGCGCGGCGGCGGGAGCAGTCGAGCGCCACGCGCCACGCTACCGGACACGGAGCAGCAGTCCGCCTCGCGACACGGCGACGAGCGGCGAGCGAGCGAGCGCGGCCACGCGGACACACGCGCCAGCTCCCATGCGACTTACGGCCGCGTCATGAGCGGCGCCCGCCCCCGCTCCGCGCCGCTTCTGCTGGCGCTCGCGGCCGCCTTCCTACCGCAAGCCAACCATGTCGCGTGAGTACCACCAGCATCAGCTGCTCCCAGCCCCACTATTTACTAACTTTTCTCAAATCAATGTGTCCGTAGATATAAAACTTTAGTACAGTTCCTCGAAACGCTGGGACGATCGTAAATTACGGCGAGCAGTAAACTGGAATGCATTAGATTTACGACGTATGACCACATCAATACTTAATTATTATAATTAAATTCTAACTTCTCTTCTTTACAAACGTGAAAATGATAGGATAAGTGAAACTATTGAAAGCTTCCAATAAAGATAATTTTACAATGAAAATTGATGCCAATCGTATCAATTTACAACTTTTGAAAGTATTTAGGAACTAAGTCAGTTCGGCGGACTAGTAAAAAAATGTATTTGCTGTTTAAGTGGATAGCAACTTAATACTTCACTTCAATATTGAACGTAAAATAAATATATTTTTACCCGACTACGGCGAAGAGAAAAGGAGGGTTATGATTTTTAAAGATTTAAAAGTTCTTATTTTTTATTAAGTATTTATTGGATACTGGAGAAGGTTTCGGTGCCTTTGATAGATTTGATATAGATTGGTCGTACCTGTGCGAAAATATCAGTTTCTATAACGCTTCTACGTATATAAAAGAAAATACTTTCGTTACCTTCATTTGAATAACTATAGGTATCATACATACATTCAACGGACATAAACCAAAGCGAGATATTGTTAAATTCATTCACACAATAGCTCACATAATATAACTAGACGTGTGCACCCCACTATTTTCCTTCATTGCGTCGGCATAATATGTAAATGTGGTGAAAACCTCCGCACATCATGCGCCAAATCTTCATAGGACGTATACACATGTAACACAACTATTTGAGGCGCAATTCGAGGTCTTGCTATTATAATAATTAGTTCCACAACAGTATGTCGGGACCGGATGACGTCACGGGCGACTCGTTCTTTGTAATTCGCCTTTATGTTTGAGTACAAAGCCTTTTGACACAAGGACGAAACTTCGAAATAAAAAAATATCGGCGAAGTGCGTTCATAATTATTGTTATTAAATTTCTTTCTTTCCTAACTCAAACATAAATTGATAATTTTACAAAAATAGGTTAATGTTTAAATTCGGGTACAACCTACCTACTAATTCTAAAGGTAAATAAATAATATACCTACCCAACACAGGAATCTATAAATAATAATTAATATTCGTCATTTAACAGTTACAGGCCGGGCGTTGCTTACAAGTTATAACTTGATACTTATTAATAATTCGAGGTACCTAAGAGAAAATATTTATTATCCTTACACATTATAAAAGAAAAGTCCTCCGCCGCGTCTGTTTGTTGTCCTGTTCGCGATAAACTCAAAAACTACTGCACCGATTTTCATGCTGTTTTCACCAATGGATAGAGTGGTTCTCGAGGAAGGTTTTAGTATATAATAACGGACATCAACGCGGGCGAAGCCGCGGGCATCAGCTAGTGCATAATATAATCAATGAATTTATTGTTTTCTAACATTGAATTGTAGGAACATATTGCTTAGCCGCACAAATAACTTAATTACTTTTCTGAGGACCTTGAACTAAGGTACATTTTGTTACCTGCTGTAACAGACTTAAACATAAAAGTGTACAATACCATGAAAGAAAAGGATTTTTTCATTAGGTCTACCACAAATTAAAATCTAATGAAACATTCACCGCAGCGCCTTTATCCAGTTAATTAATAATCTGCTCCTGTTATTTACTTTGCTTTCTTCGTTCCAGAGATTTGAAACAATAAATATTTAATCACGATGAACATAGCTTTTGTGCTAGCCATTTGTGTTATCTAATTGCAACGTGCCAATTCTTATTGCATTCAATATTGACACTAAGCTGCCTAACGTATCCACGAAGAAAAATACCACTGCCACAAAAATGTAAATGTGATCACGATCAGCAAAATGAAAATTAAATTTATTTATTTACGGATTTGATTAGAATTCTGTAAGTCTTTTGATTTTAAACCATCATAAAGGTCAAGCTATATTAACACAAATAACCCATACAGAAATGAAGCAGATTTTAAAATAAAATAAATACTTTACATTTTTTATTCGGTAGGTTTATACTTACTTTAAAATTAACAGTATAAATACATAAGGGTTTCCGTTTCGATTACAGGGACTCGTAAGACTTGCGCGTTTTGTTTATGCAGGAACTTTGTCTAATCCAGCAGGAATGGATTAATGCAACCAAGTTAATCCTCATCAAATACTAGAAAGAAATATACGTACTGTATGAAGCTTATTTGTAGGTATAATTAGCTTACTTCAAGTAAAGTTATTAACTTAAAAAAAAAATCATGAATAAAAATGTTTATAAAGGAACCCTACAAAAAAACAGCAAATCATAGATCGAATCGTATTGCCTAGCGTGCCCGCATCCTTACGGTTCTCGTCAGTGCTGAGTATGCGAACGCGATCAGTGCATTACTAAAATGAAATTATTTAATCTATACTATTGTGTAGCGATAGCCAACGTACGCCTGACGTCAGTACTGACCGTTAGCGAAGCACTAAATACGGCCTAATTAACAAATTATAAGCTCTTCTACATTTAAAACGACTAAAATCAGTTTATTTTGTACTTATTTGAAAATGTTATCTTCGTCGGTCTAGACAAGTACCTACCTACAATGCCGTACTAAATACGAAACCCTATACACACAGCGCGTATTCCGCAACGCACTGGCCAACAACTGGCCGGTTTGAATATAATATTTTATGAAAAAGTTTGTGTGAATGCCATGGAACATCACAATATCATACCTTCATATATTTTTTTGAGTTTCCCAGAAGCGAAGTAATGGATTCAACTAAAAGGTAATTCAACTAAAAGTTTAAACTTATTAAAGCAATTTTGCTGACAAGCTACAGTTAACATATTTCTTTAAAAAATGCTATTAACAGTTTATTTATAATTATAACATTTCTTTTAAACCATAAAGTAGGTTATCGTGCTATATCGCTTATAAATAAAAACTATAACGTGCAATGTTTACGTAATTAAACTTTAATACTGGAAAAGTATTCAAATCCGATTTTTTTGCCTCCACGAGTTGCTTTAACGCGCAGAACTTGTATTTGCATACACGATCGAGTGCTCACGCGACGGCTTACACGCGAACAGGTATTTAACTGTCAGCCTTACTAACCTTAGGTATTAAACCAATTTTTAAGTAACTCACATGATACGGTGTATTACAGGCAAGCTATGCTTTATCACGCGCCTTCGTGACAAATCGAAAGTGGTAACCAGTAAGAACAAGAAATAAAACGAAGTTTTTAGTCCTTGACCCATTAGGATAGTGATCCAGTAGTTTTGGTTAATAGATTTATGCAATATGAATAAGTTGTATTCCGTTAATACCCTTACACGAACGGGACATTCGGGAGTAACGGGCGGCCAACGATCGTTATAACTTTCTCCACCCCTTTGTGTACGACATACAGCATTATCGCGGACAACAGCTTCATAAGTTTGCCAACCAAATTATTATTCCAGTAATTCTTTATAACGTGCAATGTTACACGTATAATAATTCCTGTAAACTTCATGTAAATCATCACAAGTGGTAGTTTATGCTACAATAGCCAGCTAATAATGAAACAGAATATGGTACTTAAAGTAAGCACGTGATTGTTGTGTATTAGGACAATACTGATCACTGATTATGGAACGTCGTTTAAAAGTCAGGGGTCTAGTATTAAAACCAAGTCGTATATATTATTAACCAGCTAACTATTAACTACATGTAACTTGTCAAAAAATAATATTTCTACGAGTTTTCAAGTTACTGGCAGTGACACTCCCTCTACGCGCCGTAGCACCGTAGCACATTGCTACGCCGCGCATGCTCATGAAATTGGCTTGCATGTGATAGGAAAAATACGTTGAATTCCTTCCCACGTTATATTCTTTACTAGAGATCCGCCCCTGCTTCACACGGTTTTTATATGCTATGTAAATTTTAATGTTGTATATACAAAAACCTTAAGTAATAAATTTTCTAAATTATGGCGAAAACCGCATTAAAATCCGTTGCATAGTTTAGAAGGACCACGTGGTGACGGAGACAGAAAACGACGACATACTTATAATTATGTACAGATATAGATACAAATTATATAAATCTGTACCTATCTGAGTGAAATGAATACAATACTCTACAATTTTTTTTTTTTTTAAAAAACGTTGCCCCACACTAAGAATTTCTTCCTGTATCGTGGGTGCGTTTACAAACATAGAAACTCACATACACTAACACCCAGACCCGGAACAACTACTTGCAGATCATACAAATATTTGTTCCGTGCGGGGATCGAACCCGCGACACGTTGCGCAGCAGTCCATCGCTCAGCCACTGCGCCAACCGTGTCGTACTTAAATAGTACTCGTACTTTCGAAATTCGTTCTCGTGTACATAATTCGTATCGGATATTGATAAAAAGAGTTTACAAGAAAAGCCCCGGGCACCATGTATTATTAAAAAAGTTTAATAATACATGGTACCACATTGTACGCATAAAATCTTTGTTACTATGTTTAAAACACAACACTTCTAAAGCACGATCATAATCAAAATCGGCCGATCGGATCGTTCTTAATCGGCACGCTTAGTGTGTTGATTGGCGAACATAGTGTACCTTCTCCGATATGATATTTTATGTCGGTATAGAGATAAATCATTGCACGGCAAATTCCTTCACTCACGGAATGGCGGGTTTTCGCTATCCATTAGCGATGGGATTGGTTTTAAAAATTGCAATGGAAATATGATTTATCGTGATACTCTCATTCATTTAAATACTTGCTTACAGGCATGACAACCTACTACTTTAAACCAAAAATTTAAAATAAATACTAGTTTTCTTTTCAGGATCACAAAACATAATTGCATCTGAATCTAATACCCAATAAAGTTTGACTTGAAATCGTTTTTGTGCATCTATATGCATAATCAATTCAAGGTTAGATCGTATCATGTTAATATTGTATCTACTATGTTCGATATTCGATAGGTACTCGTTCTGAGACTCGATATTTATTGAGTACCTACCTCATACCATTTTATCGGTCGATTCATGGGTTACGTGACTTCAGTAGACTATTACGAAGACAATGTTATGCCGTGGAATCAAAATAGCAATGTAGTTACGTTCCCATTATATTTAAGCTTCGTCATTCTCGATTATGAAAGATATTTTTTACAAAACATGGTTTGTTGATAAACAATGTTTCACTTTATAAAACATTCGAAGCTGCGACACAGGCGACTTTCACCAAAGTAAGGCAAGCCCAAATAAAGCATTTTACACGAGTAGGTAGGCATGGATACGTGCCATGGATTGCTGGGAGCCAAAAAATCATCCATAATTTGCACACATTTACCAACGCTTTCCATTAAGCTGAACAAGAATATACCACGATATAAATACTACGTTTATAATTGTTAATTAAAACTAGACACATGAGTCAAAGGAAACCTTAGTTTTTTTTTACTAGCTTATTTCTCGCCTGCGTATGTATGTAACTATGGCCGTCTCTATATTCCCTCGTAACTACTAAAAGGCTGAACTTATGTTGATAAATGTAAATGTCGTTAGAATTGTCTTTATTGCGCGAGTGTTACTGAGCATATTGTAATTATAAAAAATCAAAATGGCGAAGTTTTAGCGCCAAAATATAAAAAAAATATTCCAAAGCTATCAAGTATACAAAAATATATACAAATTATATGTATGTTTAAGTGTCATTTCGAATGAATCATGATTGGAAATAATTACCTATAGGCTTTGGCTTATTTGCGAGTGTCAACATATGCGGCATGAATAGCCATATTTTTTTATTGCATCGATTTGGAAGTTTGGTTAATTGCTTTACAGCTCCAAGAGACCATAGATATAAGTTTTTGATATCTATTTCAACTTGATACCTGCATGCGTTCCTGAGAAAATGTGTTTTGACAGATATCCGAAGTGTCCCTCTACGGGTTCCAATTTTTCATTTTCATTTTACTACTTTTGTTAACACTTACTATAACTTGTTCTTAATTATTTACATTTATTAACAGTATCAATTCAGCACTTTTGAATTTTCAAGGGGTCGGTCAGTCACAAAGGTGCAAGTTAGTTTCGTAGTAGGTTCCTATAGAGAAGAACGGGCAAGAAACTACACGGGCAGTCTTTTAAATCAAAATATTTTAACAAAATGTTGGTTACATCATTTATGTTTAAATTACACAGGTGAGAACGATGTAAAAGGACGTGCAAGTTTAAAACACCCGTAATAAAAAAATTAAAATATGCAATTAAAATAAGCCGTGTCAGCTAAGTGATGACCAGTCCTTTCTGACATGACATTCTTTCAGCCGCCAGGGCACATTCAAATCAGTGAAAGACGTACTCAGTACCTGGTAGCTTTATATTACTATTAAGCAACCAGGTACTTACGTACATACTCGCACTTGTGCAATGCAATAATACAATACTAAGGGATTGATAATATTACAATACAAAGATAGGTTTTGCAATCTTCAGCAGCTCCAATAATATTTTCAAATGCTAATCAATTAGTTTATGCGCCCTTGTGGAGCAGGACCAGCGTTGAACTAAACATTTTTATTAAGGATGTTACCCCTCAGCTTATAATATGCTTGGCTGCATCGTGTGTTTTATACAAGATTTAGATTTCATTTCATTCAGTTAAAGTATGTGGGGAGGTATTTTATTGTAACATTTTAAACAGTACCCCATGAAAGATGAGTCTACTTTAGCCAAACTAAAACCTGGTTGAACTAATTGGTCCCTATTTCTAGTGTTAATCTCAAATAGATTTCTAGTGTTAATCGATTTGCTTGTCACAAAAAAAATTGTAGACCCAGAAATGCCAGTGGTGCGTGGTGTGCAAATATTTAGGATGCAAATAAAACTGATAATCATTCAACATAATTCACCGTTGGCAGTTTCCCATTGTGTGTAGTAGTTTTTTTGTTGCGTTGAGTGTACTGACGTATAATATTACTCTAGAGATATTCCAATCTATCTATCTATCTGGTTTCAATATTGCAATTATTTGAAAAAAGGTTTTTCTCTTAACATATTTTTTTATTAACTAGCTTAGAGTGGCTCGCTTTATTTTTATACTTTCAAGTTTTGCTAAGGATATTAGTCTGCAATTAAAGAACTAAGATAGCTACGGAAAAAAGCCATTTACTGCACATCTTAATGTTTTCATAATACCGATTTTTTTTGCTACGCTTCTTCTTTCATCAAACTTTTACCCTCGGGACGCTTCAACATCGATCAATACTAATGTATAATTACAGCTATGAACCATTGAAACTGCGTAAATCTATTACCAGAAAATAACAGAATGTTCACAGACATTCAATATATTAATACCAAAAACATTTTTCAAATAAAAAAATTAAATATGCATTGGCTGCCGGATAGTAGGCAGGTACAGGCACGGTGAACTGAATGTTAAAGAGTCGCGAGGAATCGACAGTGGGGTGAACAAAATGAAACCCTGTTCCCGAAAATACACGAGGAAAGATGTCCCGTTTAACGGAGTCCCGCGTACCGCGCAGGGCAGGTTAGCCTCGCCCTCACTCCAAGATACGGCGGCGTCTATTTTTAGACAGCTGAAAAAAGGCGTCAAATACCTTAAAAATTTAAGTTCAGTGCGTATGTTGGAGACTCGTGAACGTTCATTATTTATAGCGTCAGTAACAGTAAAAGAGAAATAAGATACAAAGAGACTATTTGCATGTAACTACGAAAAATAATTTGAGATAAGATATTAAAGCTTGAGTTTGTCCTGAAAAATAATGTGGTCTGACTGAAGCTTAACTATATTCCACACCTAAAATGACGTACCATTATAATATTATTATCTACATATTCTTTATTCTTTATCACGAACTGGTATTTTGGGACCACAAAATTTACCTAATTATAATTAATAAATCCTTCCTATCCATCTATACAAAGCCATGTACTTATCAGAATATGGCGGCATCGGTGCATCGGGAACTTTATTAAAAATACGTGGATTTAACATTACAGATATAGATACTTATTTTCTAAATCGACAATTTTGGTTTGGTCCTCCAATAAAGTAATTAGTCCTTTACAAATTACTTGTCCATTGCCCTTCTAGTCTTGAGAACCAGTTAGGTAACAAAGAAAATGCGACAAGTTAATTTAAAACAGTGGAGCACACTTGTGGAGGAGTGCTTTATCGAAAACAGCTCAAGCATCATCAGCCTTTTAATAATGTCGTCGTGAAATATAAACGCTGCTGTTAACGTTTATTGTAAGTAATTTACAACATTCTATACAATGTATTAATTTTTATAAATAAATAAAACTTTGAAAAAGTAAAGTAAAGTCAGTAATATTTTTTCTTTTATTGAACCGCTTTTAGGTTGACAATGCTTTATGCAGTAACTTTAACACGCGTGCTTTTTCCTTTGTTAAAACTCACACTCAAACCATTTATTTCAATTAAAGCATGAAAAGGCACTTTTGAATTGTTGAGAAGTCGGTCAGTCAGAAAGATGAAGCTAGTTGCCCATTCTTAAGCGTAGTAGGTTCTTAAGGAGAAGAACGAGCAAGAAACTATGGGTTCACTTTTAAATAAAAAATATTCTTGTATTAAAATGCGCAACCAATTTTTACTAAGTATGGTTAATTAGTAAAAATTAGTTGTTTGAAATTGGGTGCGCTTATGTTTTAGTTTCAGCAAAAAGCATTCATGCCATGCCCGAGACGATTTAGATTCCAGAGATAATAATAAAAAACCCAAGCCCCGGCAAACGTTTTGTATCTCACAATAATACAAATATAATACAAATAAACCTCCATCAGGTGGTTAACATGATTTTTTTGTCCGTAGAAGTTCGTAAGCGATCAACCATATTTTTTGTAAAACTGACAAGTTATATTTTTCAGTGATTACTATTTAAAGTACAAATTGTTATAGTACACATTAATTACCACACATAATGGTGTTTGCTCTAGGCTCCGCCCGTAAAGCCGCCATTCTGAACTTTTGCTGCAGCTATTTTTACATTCGCTAACCATATAAGTGAACCAGTATGCATTTTTTGTAACAAAATCCAAACATTCTCAAACTAAATCTCCCCTTATTAAATTACCACCCGCACAAATAACGACATTTTCCACTGGCGGGATTCCTGTAGAACATTTTATGCGATAAACGCCCGTACTTCCGCCGACAAAGTAAAAGTTGGCCGGTAACCTCCACGTATCGCTCTCCTTGCAACGTCAAACTTTTACACATATCAGGTATAAAAATTCCTCGGAGATATGGTAAATTGACGAGTTTTGCATGTTTATTCGAACCACCGTTACCGTCAGAAATTACTAACATCTACAAACTTCTTTAAAGTTTGTATGGATGAAATTTTTAACACCGGAATCGTATAAAAAAGTAAACACAAAAAGGGATTCAAAGTGAAAAAATAGGTAATCATGGGGTCTGCCGACAGAAGTGAAATATATATAGTAAAGCACTACTGAATCCATAGATTATCTAAATATATCATAAGTTTACTCGCTCCACGCGCCTAAAGAAGTTTTCACTTCAATAAAAAAGCAAATCAAATCAAATCAAATCAAATCTACAAATGATGACATAATTATATTTGCCTTCATCTTGATGATAGACATGACGATAGGCATGAATAGATAAACCAAATCAGATATTATTGACGAGCTGTCCATAGTAGTATATTTATGCTCGTGACTGTACGACATGGAATTTTAAGCCAGGCTGGCGGTTTTTCAGCAATATTTTTACAATGTTGCTATAATGTAAAAGTGGCAGTATGTCACGATTTCTACTAAAGGGCAAAGTTTTATCAAGAACACTAACTCGCTGGAAACGTGACCCTAAAATAGAATTGACCCGCATCTCGGTCACATAATTGAATAGGCCTTGATCCTTCCACAGTTGAAGTTCCAAAGCAACGTTAACATACGACTAAATTGAAAAGATTAGGTATTAAGTATTTTCAATGCCATATTTTTTATTGTTATTTCAGTAAGTTGCACAAAAGATTGCAAGTAAATAGCATACCTTTGTGGCATACCCATGTTATCAGCAATTATAAGTGGACTTGCATACTTTTGTGCAAGTTACTGGGATGAGTATTTATCTTATTAAAATATAAGAGATGTTGCGGCGTTTTCTTAGAAACAGAAAGTCGCAATAACTACATGTTTTTAAGAAAAACTAAATAACCAGTCGACATAATCTATTTTGAAAAATACCATGTAAAGTAGGGGGATTATAGGTCGTTGGATCTCCGTTGGAAACCAGGCAACACCAGGGTGGTCCGAGATGCGAGTTACCATTTGATTGAAGCCGAGGTAAACAATTATACAAACAACAAGAAAGGCAAAGCCACGCAGATGCAAAAAAATAACTAGAAACACAGCCAATGATACTTTTTAAACAAATCACAAGAAATCACACCTAAACATTCATGATGCTGTCACAAGTAGCCACAAACTTATAAATAAAATAGAAATCGTCAGAGCTATAAACCGACTAACAAGAAGGGTTTTATTTTTTGCGCATGTATTTGTATGGTAGTTATGTATGATTTTTTATTATCTCTTAGCATCCAGACGTATGGACGCATTTAATGATTGACTTAATTGGTTGGTGACCGCACAGCGCTTTGAGAGAAATTCCTAATTCAATATATAAAAGGTGACGTTTCACAAAAATCAACATGGCGGTCTTTCTAACACAATAAGTAAACTTGCTACAAAAATACAGATCCAGTATTCATCATTTCATGACACTAACTTTGTTAAAATTCGTTTTGTTTGAATCCAAATGAAAATTGTACTAAAGTGAAAAATAAAAACCATCAGGTATGAAAGTGGTCAAACACGAGCCCACGAATTATAAAAAAATCTCTAAAACGTTTTAGAATTTCCAGAGTGATATGCGTTAGTACAGTCACGGACTTTAATTGATGAGCCACCTTCAAAATTTTCAATTTTGCAGTTTCATACATTCACGAGATTACACGATTAAACACGAACTCAAATCGCACGCTCGTAAACAAGATGAGAAATAAATTACTTTTAATCGGAAATATCCATAGAGGTTGACTAATAAGTTCTCAATGATAAAAATAAATACAATGTTGCATTAAGTTTATCCAATCTATTTGATACCGACCTCCTTTGAATCATAGCTCATTAACTCGATAATTATGAAAACACTGAAGACAGTGACAGTTGAAATATCAAGATGACAAATAAATTACGTTTAATCGGAAATATCCATAGAGGTTGACTAATAAGTTCTCAATGATAAAAATAAATACAATGTTGCGTTAAGTTTATCCAATCTATTTGATACCGACCTCCTTTGAATCATAGCTCATTAACTCGATAATTATGAAAACATAACTGAAGACAGTGACAGTTGAAATATCAAGATGACAAATAAATTACTTTTAATCGGAAATAGTCTTATCCATAGAGGTTGACTAATAAGTTCTTAATGATAAAAATAAATACAATGTTGCATTAAGTTTATCCAATCTATTTGATACTGACCTCCTTTGAATCATAGCTCATTAACTCAATAATTCTGAAAACTTAACTGAAGACAGTTCTTAATGATAAAAATAAATACAATGTTGCATTAAGTTTATCCAATCTATTTGATACTGACCTCCTTTGAATCATAGCTCATTAACTCAATAATTCTGAAAACTTAACTGAAGACAGTGCAGTTGAAATATCGATGTCAGAGAATTTCTCCGTACGCTAACGTTACTATGCAGCAGTAACCTAGCAACAATTGTTTATCATTGCCAGTCAACCAATTGCAGGTCTAGCAACAGTAACCTAACTGTTGCTAGACCTGCAATTGGTTGACTTTGAGTAGTCACTGCTGTCAAGTTTGTAGTTCGGCTCTCAGGTTAGCCAACCGGTAAAGATATGAAATATAATTTTCTTCTTCTAATACGAAGACATATGACTTTGCGTGTCGGAAACCGAATAAACCCGATTTGCATTACACGGCTAAAATGCGAACAGTACCAGGTGGCTCATCAATTAAAGTCCGTGACTGTACATGCGGGGTGTAGTCTGCACCTTGCTAGCAAACTTACCTTTTACGATAGCATCCTAATCCTAACTAATATTATAAATGCGAAAGTTAGTTAGTTTGTTTGTTACGCTTTCACGCTAAAAGGGCTGAACGGATTTAGATGAAATTTGGTACATGGGTAGACCATGACCAGGAATAGGACATAGGATACTTTTTATCCCAATATTTCCACGGGATCGAGACTTACGCGGGTGAAACTGCGGGGCGCAGCTAGTAAATAATAAATAAATAAGCATGGACTGTTGTCGAGTAGTTCGACAGTTAGCTTTGCAGAGATTGCAGAAGGTTATTGCAATGTTTCCAATAAAAGTTGTAACATCACATGTCGCTGTTGTTTGTAGAATAGCGAAACCATTTAATGTTCTTAAGTGCCAAGTCGAGTAGCTAAGATT
Organism: Lithophane semibrunnea; assembly: GCA_947363905.1. NCBI lineage: Eukaryota > Metazoa > Arthropoda > Insecta > Lepidoptera > Noctuidae > Lithophane > Lithophane semibrunnea. The sequence continues at coordinate 9,063,233 of OX376186.1, forward strand.
GTTTATACACATTCAAATCCAGCAAATCAAATTACCTAATAAAACAATCAAATGACACAAAACTATTCTGAATCTGCATTAACCTACATAATATTTAACCATTTTAGTGCAGCGCTAAATGGAATGGTTCCGAGACAGTTGGAAATAGGTCACTTGAATAAATATTTCGGATAGTTGCCTACCAACTATGCGGAATTGCTGACCCTTTGGCATTTAAAATATTAGAATATTATTATCCAGAAATTAGTCTATTTACCCGTGATGCAAAACTGTAAATACTTACTTATAACTAAATATTAACATAAGTAGGTACCACATTTTCGCTATATTTGGATGGGTTATAGTTTAACAATCAATAGCCACTTCCATCAGGGTAACTGACAAAATGGTGTTTATTGATATGTTTACATACAAATTTACATTTATACAAATTGTGCCTCACTCTGCCATACAAAAAGGTGAGACTGTAAAAAAAACAACTCACGTGGGCTCATTGTCTCCCCGTAATGGTAAAATTACGGCGTAATCACATTTTTTATTTAAATCCGAAGCCGAATCATGGAATCAAATCCAATTTGCATTCTTAACTGATCTAGACACGCGGCCGCGTGTCAAGCCAAGTTCAATAAAAGAACTGGCGACGCAGCAGTCGTGTGTTATATTACACGAACCATTTGGAGCTACTTTTCACCCCTCATATCGCATATCGCCGCATATCGCCCTTGCGCCATGTGGGCGATATTCATTCGTATATATGTTACCGGTAATCTGTATAATTCAGGTATTCTATACAATACCTAGGCAATGTATAGAATACATTTTATGCAGTAGCTAGAAGCCCATAAATAAAAAATAAATAAAAAAATCGTACTTATACCGATACGTTACGTATGTTTTTGAGTGTGTCAAAGCGGATAGTGAGGTCAAAATGTAAATGCAAAATAGTGGCTGCGAAAATTAATTAATTAAAGCATACGTGGGGAAGGAACCGACAGGGTCCATGTGAACTTTGTAACTATCATTTTAAGAGTTTGTACACACATGAGATATGCAATAAAGATTTGAATTCAATTGAATTGAACTTGTTCCTGACGAAGTTTCCCCGACTGCACACGTTTTTTTATAGAACTTCGACAACCAATATTAATACAAACTACAACGCCGGGCTCAGCGATCTGACATCACTGCGGATAAGTGTAACTAATTAAATTACAAAAGAAATACTTTCTAACACAATCTTGCTACTTATATTTGAAAACAGATTTTACGGATCACTTTTAGTTGACGAATAATAATAATTTATTTACAAAAAGTAATGATATCCAATCAAAAACATAAATGTGAAATGGGAGCCAAATTCAAAGTGTGGTTATCGACTTCGCTGACAAAAGAATTGAGATCTAAATGGGTGCCAAGTTCTATAGATAATCCTGAAATTTATAAAGAACATACAACATTCTAAAATAAATTTAAAACAAAATCTCTTATTTTTTCTGTTATAACAATGTTTGTCCTATTAACATCTCAAAAGACCCAAGCCAATCTTCCCTGCCCGCACCCTGCTGTACAACAAACGAGGCTCTGACGAAACGTTCACCAACCCGCATTGGACTAGCGTGGTGAACTATAGTCCAAATTCCCCTTTAAACTTCTAAACAATGACAGAACAACAAAAGCCCTGGCCCCAAGTGCCCGGCAGCACTGGAGAACTCCGCGACAATGACGGTAGTGAACGAGTTCCCAGAGCACGGGGTGCTAAGAATCCCCGGGTGAGATGGATCCTCCGTCAACAAACACTCAAGCAGCTACGAAAATGGACTCCGATACTAACCTAAATGTTTTGACTTATAATGTACGCACATTAATGCAAAGAAATAAGATGGGATGTGATAGGGTTGTCAGAAGTGAGAATGGGAGAGAATACAAAGGAAAGAGAACTCTATATTCTATCTCTTTGGAGCTACCAGAGGTTTACATGGAGTAGGTTTTTTGGTGGCTAAAAAGCTGAAGAACAATATCATAGAATTTCTCAGATACTTGGAGAGGGTAGCGGTTCTCAAACTAAGTATCACAAACAAATTGGTTAAACGAAGTATAAGAAAAGACATTAGAGATTGTAATACCAACATGATTAAGTCAGCTTTATTAAGTAACACCTCTTTGAGATCGGCCAAACAAGGAATCACGAAGGGAAGAACCTGAATTTCCAACTTAACCGATGAAAATGGAACAAAACAAGGTAGCTCAAGCAAAATTATAGATATATCTACTAAATTCTATAAAAAATCTATATGAAGATCAACACAAACAGTCTAGACACTTCATATACTATTGCCCTGACTCTGTTGATCCTATCAGTCCGCACGAGATCCAACGGGCTCTTCGCGAGATGAAATACAATAAAAGCCCTGGGACAGACGGAATACACAGAAGTTTTAAAGTAAGGGCGCACACACCTTACATCACAACTTTTTTCAACACCATCCTACACACCGGTCAAATACCCCCTGAAATGTGCCACTCTAACATAATTTTACTCCACAAGAAAAAAGACTCCAAAAGACAAAGCGAACATCTCTAATTATCGACCCATAAGCCTTATTTCACACTTATACAAACTATTTATTAAAGTTATAGAGAACCGTATCGCTCCCACGCTTGATTTTCACCAACCTCCCGAACAAGCTGGATTTCGTTCCCACTTCTGCACAA